>CAWUFW010001477.1:840000-2040000 GCA_963921515.1 Calotriton arnoldi | reverse complement strand
GATGGAGAATAGTACAAGAAATGTGTGCCTGCCTCGTCGAGTCCCTCTAAAAGAACATTACTATAGCTATCCTCCTTTCCGAGCCGAGAGGGACTGCCCCTTAAGATGAGAACAGGTAATGATGAATCTGATGGCATGCATTGGATGCTGACGCTGAGTTATTGGTGTGTTTGTGTTGTTGTTGTGCATCAAGTGTACTAGTATTTAATCTACACACTAAAACAAAGTGACTCAAGTCAATGTTTCCCTTCTTGTTGTTTAATAACAAATTGTACGTCTTCTACTGCAGGGCGATCCATTGCATTTTTGAATATGGAATCTGGACTCACTCGGTACACAACACTACAGACTGAGTTGGACACCATGATGACGATGATGACCACATACTCTATACTCTTCGCAGTCAGTCAGTAGGATCTGAGATGATTGATGGCATAAAGGTAAGTGGCATAAAGGTAAACAAGTCAATCAACAACAACCACAGCAGACTTACATGTCTGTGACTGTAGTGGTGGAGTCGAGTCAGTGTAGAGGAGTGGTAAGACTGACAGCGGTGCATTGATTTAGTTGCTTAATTTGGAAAATGCTATGTTGCTGTATATGTGTGCTCTGTCTGGCTCAGTCAAAATCTAAGCTAACTGGAGTTTTGGTGGGTGCCGTGGGCATGCTCTGTCCTGTTGTTGTTGTAGCATGGTTAATGCTGGAAACAGAGTAGACATGATGTAGCCATGAATGAATGAATGAATCAGCATTTCTAGAGCGCGTGGTTACCCGGAGGCATCCCAGCGCTGGAAGCAGTCCAATCACGAACTCTGTGTAGTATTTATGGGAACAAAAAGGTTTTTATGAGTGTTCGAAAGGTCAGATGGTTGGTCTCAAGACGAATATGTAGGGGGAGGCAGTTCCACAACCTGGCGACATTATAGGAAAAGAGACGCCCTCCACTTCGTGATCTTTTGATTTTAGGGACTGCCGCCAGATGTTTACTATCCGACCGCAAAGCCCTATTAGGACGGTAGGGCAAGATGATGGAACGAATAATAAGCGGTCCCTTGGCTGACAGTGCCTTGTGTGCAATGCACAGAGCCTTAAACTGGACTCTCTCCTGAATGGGAAGCCAGTGGAGAGTGGCAATGGCGGACTTTGCTGATTGGCGACTGGGGATGTTCAGGAGCAGGCATGCTGCGCAGTTTTGCACAATCTGCAATTTTTTGGTGTTGAAGCATGGGGCTCCGAGGTAGAGGGCATTGGCATAATCAAGCCGGGAAAGAATCAATGCTTGAACCATCAGTCTTCTGGCGGGAAAAGGTAACAGAGGAAGGATTTTCCGTATCATCCTAAGAATCCCATAACAGCTAGCTGCAACCTTCCGTGCTTGCTCCCTAAAATCAAGATTACGGTCAAGCCAGACGCCCAGGCTCTTAATCTGTTCTTTTGGGGTGGGGGGGGACTGGACCAAAACAGCTGGGCCCAGGCAAACATATGTTCAAAGTGGGAGATTTACCAAGGAGCATCAGCTCCGTCTTGGCCCCGTTGAGTTTCAGGTACGAGTCCTCCATCCAGATTGAAATCTTTTCTAGACACAAGGCTAGATCAGACCCAGTTTTGTCAAGCTGATTGAGACAACCAGCTGAGTGTCATCGGCATAGGTAACAATCTGGATACCGAAAGGTTGCACTACCTCTGCCAGGGGGCTCATATAAACATTGAATAGAGTGGGGCTCAGGGACGATCCCTGCGGAACCCCACATCTAAGGGGCATACATTTGGAGGTAATTTCATCTTCAAACACCTGAAACGACCTGTCCTCCAGAAAGGATTGCAGCCACTTCAGAGCTGTCCCAACCACTCCTACCTCTCTAAGTCTCTGAATCAGAAGCCGATGGTTGACCGTGTCGAAGGCTGCACTGAGATCTAAAAGAACAGTAACAGCACAGCCTCCATCGTCTAAAATGTTTCTGGCTTCTTCTACTACTGCTAGAAGGGCAGTCTCTGTACCTTGTTGAGGTCTAAATCCAGTTTGTGAGGGATGGAGACAGTTATTACTCTCCAAAAATGCGGAGAGAGCAAAATTAACATGCTTTTCAGCAACTTTGCTGATTCCTGGCTGTAATGAGATGGGACGGTAGTTCCCCAACACCTCTGGGTCCAAATAGATTTTTTTTAGAAGAGCTTTGACCATTGCTCGTTTCCACGAGGGGGGGGACGAGTCCCGTCAAGAATGTAGCATTGACCAAGTCCAGAATAACATGGGGACACCTCATTAATGACTTGGTTTAAAATAATGGGGGGGACCTGATCTATAGGGGAGCCAGATTTCAATTGGTTGAAAATACCTCGCAGAGAAGTCGGGTTCAGAGGAGGAATTTCCACCAAGGAACATTCTCTAATTTGAAGCCCGTTATCTGCAGGTAATACATTTTGTTGAACTGTAGCTTGGGGAAAAGAAGTATCAATATCTTGTATTTTGTTAAAGAATAATGTTGCCATTTGGTTGCAGCGAGATGATGTATCGTCAGATACGATAGGCGGAGAGGGAGGTTTGAGGAGAGATTTCGCAATGCGAAATATTTCGCGCGGGGAATTATAGGCTGATGTAATTCTTTCTTCATAATAAAGAGCCTGAGCAGATTTGATTTCTTCCTTATACACTTTTATAGCCTTCCTATATTTGACTTTGTTAATTGCAGAGAAGTTTTTTCTCCATCTTCTCTCAAGTCGTTTACAGGATTGCTTGAGCTCCCGAAGCTTGGGGGAGTACCAAGCTGTTCGATTAGCTCCTATCTTATTGCTGATCCATTTTTTTGGGAGAACAGTGTCCAAGGAAGATTCAAGCCATTTATCAAACTTATCGTTCGTAGTGATGGGATTCGAATCAGGTATTGGTCTGGTGTTATTGAGAGTTGACACCCAAGACTCTGTTGGAAGTTTTGACCACTTGCGAACCTGTTTTCTGGTTTTCACAGCCGGCATGATGGCAGCCTGAGAGGTCCAGGTAAATGGAATCAGGAGATGGTCTGACCAGGGCACCGGAATGGGGTTCCCGACCAGAAGATTTTCAATGTTTGAAAAAATTGGGTCGAGTAAATGGCCTTTAGAGTGAGTGGGACCTTTCACTTTTTGATTAAGTTGAAAAGCCCCCAAGCCATCAATCAACTCACATGTGGCTGGCAGTGAGATGTCGTCAAAATGAATGTTAAAATCCCCTAATAGGGTAAAATTGGAGAGGGGGCTAGCTAGATTCGCTGTTATATCAGGTAGATCCTTACAGAATTGGCCAAGGGCACCTGGGGGACGATATATTAAGATCCCAGAAAAAGTACAAACATGGGATAGACCGATTGCAAAAGAGAAACTCTCGCAGTCGGGTATGGGGCTTGCTAAAATGCGGTAGTTAAAGTCGGTTTTATAAATAATTGCTATACCGCCTCCTCTGCTTAACTCTCGGTCAAGCCTCTGAATAGCATACCCAGAGGGGAGAGCTTGTACAATAGCAGAGTCAGCCTCACTATTCAGCCATGTTTCTGTTAGGAACAGAACGTCAGGGCCCTCTTCTTCCAGCAATAACCGAATTTCTATAGAATGCTTAGGGATCGATCAACAATTAAGTAAAAACATTTTAAAAACAGTCCGAGGGGGTATAACCGTGGGAGCTTTAGTAGCGGGACATAGTTTAAAAGAACAATGAGGGCAATGATTGACATTGCTATCAGGCAAAATTGAATGAACACACTTACTCCTAGTTGCCCCTCTTAGATGGTGAAGCTGATCCGCGGTATAAGAATACTTTTCCCTTGTAAAACGGGCAGGGGTTCTGGCCGCTGGACCCGTTCGGATGCGGACGGGCGCAGACGGGCTTGCCTTAGGCGCCTCTGAAACTGTTCTTGTTGCACTGCTCCGTACTTTATGCATTTATTTTCTCCTTGATTTTTCAATATCCCTTTGGGTTTTCCTTACACTTACAGGCCGGCCGCCCTTTACCCTGTGCTATACTGGGAAAAACAACTCACACTTACCTTACCAATCCGCATCTGCCAGGCAGGCAGTGGGGCACCCAAGATTGACGGACGGAGCATCCATGGAAGGGAGGAGACCAAGAGGAATAATAACGAGATGCAACTTCCCAATTTGACCAGGAGAATACAGTAACTTAGTATCATTCATCATCTTTTAATTAATTTGATTCATTTTTTCTCTTCAGTCATTACGACTGTGTGTTGTTGTTTATTTGGTTTGCTCTTAGTCTTTGCTTGTATCCCTACAGCTATTTTTTTAATTTTCTTTGCTAGCTTTAAAAGGAAGCCAGGTACAGCATAACATAAATAAAATGTATGCAATTTGGGTCTCTCTGAGGGCAGACAGGCAATGCAATTGCATAATAATAATTAATATACTGCTGCCCTGTGTCTACTAGTCTACTTAGTAGTAGGAGTACTACTTATCATTAACCGCATCATGCATGCATTTCCTTTTTCTCCCTTAACAGATTTATGAATATGATTGTCGTCTGCCAAGATTGTGTGTTGTCCACGTGTAGTGTTTGTCTTTGTCAAACCTTTCCCTCAAATACCCCTTCCCAACCATTCATCAAACCCTAACCCTCTGCCCCCGGGCTGTGTGATTTATTGAGGTGTGACTAAATTAAATTTACACCAATAATTGATCACACACTTGCTGGGGCGGATGTGGTTCAAGCAAGTAAGCAACACTAATTCAAGGCAGGTCGAGGATCTTCTAATTCTGCTCTAAGTATATATATATATATATATCGTCGGCCCCACTGGCAACAGATTAGATTGCCCAGTGCCCACCCATGCTCAGTAGTATTCGCTATTCTCTTTTTTTTCCAGATTAACATGATTATATTATTAACCCATTATTAATGATTAATTGCCGTTATCGATTTCATCCTTCCAGCACTAAAGGTTACGCTTGTGCACTTCATAGGTCGAGTCCACTACATCAGTTTGTTGTAACTTGTACTAGGCGATCCCTGCCACCATTATGTTTTATTTTACTTTAGCATTGATAATATCAATATGATTCATCATCACTTTCTTGTTGTTTGGCAGTCTTCTTCTTGTGTACTTACTACTTACTGTACATCTACTACTCGTTCCCTAGTCTCACTCAGGTGACTGACTTGTCTCATTTTATTTTTTTGCAAATGCAACTGTCTACTACTGCTACCACCACCCACCAGGCACCTTAGGAAACCAAACCATCCCCATGCAGCCATTGCTTTGGCTAAACATCAATCACAGGTAAGAGAAGAAGTGTGGGGGAGTCAATAATGTATATCCTATGGAAATTAATTCACACGCCCACATCCTTCCGAGTACATACTACAAAGGGGTTTTAGTTTCAGAATGCATTGATTAGGAGGAGAGACTGACAGTAATAGGACAAGTGTGGGTACTGCATCTATCTGTCTCTGTGTTACACTATTGGCAGATTTCAAAAACTGGCTGCGGCCCTGCAGCAAAAGGAGGAAACAAAAACAAACAAGGTGACGTAAAAGAGTAACCACCCCCCAGAAAAGATTTGTATCATATCATATGTATTGGAAAACTATAAATTATTTATTATACCCTAACAAATATAAACTGTAAGAAAAACCCACAACACCTGCCCCACCCCTCTCCCTAACCCCAACCAATGTCCAGTAATGTCCATGTACAAAAGTAAACCCCAAGGTTCCCCAGCTAGTCCCAACATCCCACCCACCAAAGAAAATGGTTAAAAAAGGGGCAAGAGTCAAAGAAGACTGAGGTCATGATGTTGTGATAGTCTGACGTCTAGCGGCGGGGGTGCCGGCTAGTTTTTTTTAGGACCTCTTCCATCTGGGCCTCCAGGCGCGCCACTCTGCGGAGCACGCAGCGCCGAAAGTTCCTGCAGGAACAAGAGGGGTGTGCAGCAGTAGATGTTGTTGTTGCCAATGGTGATGGGGGGCGGGCGGCTGCCAGACCACGGCCCCTTACCACTGGAGGCATGGGGGGCTGGCTGGGCCCGGGGCATTGGAGGAAGAAGCTGCTGCCTCCTCCTCCTCCTCCGCCAGGACAACCAGCCGGCGATATTCATACCGGATGGCCTCCAGCTTCCTTTGCCGGGCCCTGGCCGCCAACTCCTGCCTAGTGGGTTGGGAAGGAGTAGCTATATCAAGAAAGGAAAAAAAGAATTGTTGTAACCAATACTCTTAGCAAAACAGTAACCCAAAATTAAATTACAGTCCACACATAAAAATTATAGAGGCACAGTAGTAGCAGTAGCACTAGCAGCTGTCGTATCCTCCTCTCCTCCTCACTTCCCTTCCTCTGCCCCTAAGATTTGGATGTGATGATTATAGTTTCAGGTACTAAGTATGGAGTAGAGGAAGTATTCTTTTTCTCTCTCTTGTTTAGCACAATTAATCTTGTAGGCATGCTAGCTCAGTCAGCTTGTGCCCTAGACAGACATACTCGTGTCGCAGTCTCGCAGACTCATGTACTTTACTACTGTCTGCATGTGGGGCAGCTGTACTACACAATTATATATTTCCATTACGGCCATACTCTGTTAAATCAATGGCAAATGCTCAGACAATTTCACTTTCACCCTGACTGCACTACTGCAGGCACATGATGATGGTTAATGATCATCACATGCTTATGGATGATGAGAAACGGCAGCACGACATCATGTCACTCACGTCACGTGATGATGATGACACACTGAGTGATTTGTAAGTACTAGTTACCAATTACCATGCAGCCGATAGGCCACCCATGGCTGACACAGGGAGGGGACTGGAGCGGAAGTGGGCCTCGGAGTCTGAGGGAGGCGATTATGGGTAGGGTAAATATTTAGACATGCACAATATATATGTTGTGCTTGCAAACTACTGTGAGTCAAGGGAGTATTCCATTCTGAAATACAAGTACAACCTCAAACCTTTGAATCAAAAACCTTGCAAAAAAACAGTCCTTGTTCCTCCCAGGGCTTGTTTTTTCATTTACATTCAGTGCATTGCTCTTCTAGCATTATTTATTTTATTCATAATATTCTTCACCCTTGGCTTTGGTACTCTGGCACGGTTTAATTTTCTTTTACATTCTCTTTATCCAGTCTGACTCTGTTTTCACCTACTATGATACCATCCAGGCATCCATCCATCCAAACATGGCTATCATCATAAACTGGCTTTCATCGACAACAACATACATTTTAGATATATAACCAACCACCACCCATGCCATGCGTCCTTGCTTGCCTTAGAGTTTGACCCTCAAACCCCCCGGAGGATTCCTTTCACCCATACAGTTACACCCACCCAGACAGGCATCCTTTCTGCTTTCTCTTTCACCTCTTCACCCATCTTTCAACTACCCAAGCATCCTATTCCAATCCTTATCATCTTCTTCCGCCACCTATGCATCCCGGGGCTCCTTCCTTCACCCACGCATCCTTCTCTGACAGTCATACATGTCGTCTGACTGTTTATCTTCGTTATAAAACTGTCTTTGCTGAGTTGAAGATAGAATATGCCATTAGTTACTCAACACCCGCAGCTAATGCTAATGTTTAAGTAAAGGCCAGGGTGTCTTCTTCAACTGTTCAGTGTTCTCACAAGCAACAACTTAGCCTCAGCAGAAGTACAGTGTACTACTAGTACTGAGTGTACACCCTTGCAGCAAGTGTATTCATCATTCTCAATAAGTAAGGAATATGACTTACCACCGCCTGCCACTGCTGCTGGCTCACCCCCTGTGGCTGCCGCATCCGCTCCCTCCGGAGTGGCATGGTGGCCCTCACCGCTGGCCCCGGCACTGGTGGTCGGTACACCTGGGAAAAAAAATTCCCATTTTTTAGATGCCATATATGCCTCCCCTATTTATTTTTTTAATTAGCAAGAATGAAAATACATAATTAATAATAGATATACACCACACACATCACTATCTACAATTCGGATACCAGTACAGTAGACAGCATGTCCTATCAAAAATAACTAAATAATATCCGGTTGGGCATTTTGTTGGTGGCAATTTTTGAAAAGCCTCTCAAGAAGAGGACAACCCATAGGACTGGACTCAGTGACTAGAGCTATGGTGCATCTCATTTTTTGAAAAGAAGAAAGACTGGCCAACTGGGCGGACATGAGGTCTTTCTTAGTTGGAAAATGGTGCCGTCCTCCTACTCCTCTCATATACTTTCTTCCAGCCATGGTGCACGGTAACAGTTGTTCAGTGTTTACCATCAATTGCTGCTACTAAAAAAAGTACTAGGCCTGGATTAGAAAAAGTAAAATACACAACTTTGGGAGGTCCTGCTCCTGTCCAACTTGAGCGACCACCATTACTTATTGAGCATAATGAGACAGTAAAAGAAACTAAAGCCTTCTCATCTCACAATTCACAAACCTGCGGATATACCTTACTTGTCTTTGGCATGCAATCTGCAGTCTGACTCTGCACAGCACATTAGTGCTACTAGTAGTAGTAAGGAGTCCTTACTACTACTAGTAGTAGCCTAGGACCAATGGGTTCTCTGAGTCTTACAGTACCACTACTAGGCAATCCACATAAGGGGAGAGAGAAAGCTCAGTGAAACCCAGATGAAAGCAAGCTACAGACAGACTGTCTAATAGAGTCAGAGCAGAGGTTAGTCAGATGCAGTTTGATTTGATGTAAAAATAAAAACAGACACTAGAAGAAACAATGTTAGTAGTAGTACTTAGTAAGTAGTCGGTAACGGTGGAGCAAAAACAAGAATTTAGAAGCAGATAGATTGAAGAGGATTTTGGAAAAATTAAAATTAGGAAATGGAAATAATAGAACGGTAAAAGTTAGGGAAATATTAATATAAACACCAGTAGGACTTACTGGGGCCAGCTGCAGAGTCATCTGCGGTTGCGCCTGAGGCCGCTTCCTGCTGTTCCTGGGAGGCCCCTCCAGCTCCCGCACCCGCCGCACTGCCAGCTGCCCCAGTCTTCTTCTTGCCCCTGGATGCTGATCATGTAAAGATACAAAAAATGATTTGTGTTAAATATATATAAATATAATTGCTCTAAAAATCTTTTTAGACTGGAAACGGCAATTGCAATAACATTGACCTATGCTAAATCAATCAGATCGACTTATTCGACTAGTAGTAGTCGACTAGTATGTATCGCAGTCGAGTACCATCCTATCATTATTATTCCACAGTTCAATTGCGATTCCTGAATCCTAAACATACCTAGCCCGCCTATTCCTGACTTTGGAATGAATGAATTGCAAAAAAATTATATTTGCATTTTGCTTCTAAGTTCAGATCTCATCCCCAATCATCTCTCACACAGTCTCAGTCTCAACTCCAACAACCCCCTTTGACGGGCCAATTACTAAGTCTGCATTTATTCTTCTTAATGCATAGATGGACGCATGCATAATTGCAGCATACACCAAATTGGTTGGTTGCTATTATTCACTCACTATAAGAACTACAAAAAGTTCTACTAGGAGTAGGACTGAAGTCATGTGAGAGCCTGAGTGAGGACGCGTCACTCACGAGTCACGACGCAGGCGCTAAATTACCAAATAATGCTAACTAACTAACTACTACCACTATCTTAGTGACAGGAGGAGACAGGACAGCCTGACAGGACAAAGGAAAGGACTGGAGTCTTTCCTATGTGGATTAAAATAAATACCTACCTAACTTAAATTCTCTAACCTCTCTTACATAACCAGCCCAAGTGAGCGCAAAGTTGCAAACAAGTACGACGATTAGTTAGTAGCGCTGAGCACCTGTCTGGAAGTAACAATCACATAATATACAATTTTTAAACATAGGTTACCTTACCTGCATGTAAGCACTGGAGCAGCAGCATGTTAGCTATTTGTGAAAAAAATAATATTCGCAATCAATAACAGTCAGAACAGAAGAACACAACATAGTAATATAAATAAATAGCTACTCACCAAGCCCCGGGACCTCAACACCTAGCAGGTCCAGCAGGTCTTGCTCCTGGTCCAGGATATCGGACCACTGGTGCGTCAATTGGTTATGGGTGCACCGGACCCCAGAGCAGC
Source organism: Calotriton arnoldi (assembly GCA_963921515.1). Lineage (NCBI taxonomy): Eukaryota > Metazoa > Chordata > Amphibia > Caudata > Salamandridae > Calotriton > Calotriton arnoldi. The sequence continues at coordinate 2,029,948 of CAWUFW010001477.1, read as the reverse complement.
GAAACACTGCCCGGAGCACCATTTCCCAATGCCGGTGACGCTCCGGGAGCCTGGACCCGGCCCCAGGCCTGCCGCCTGCTGCCAGGGTTAAGGGGAGGTGGCGCTGGATAAAAAGAACCAAGGCGTCCACCTCCGCCTCACTAAATAAGGCCCGTGCCTGCACCCCATGTGGGCACCGCCTTCCACAAGGAAGGCGGTCGCGGCTCTCACTGTGAGCCCTCTGACTCGTCTTCTTCCCCTGGTCCTTTGCCATGGTTCTGGGTAGGCGGGGGCGGAAAAGAAAAGTAGGAACTAAGAAAGTAAGTAAAAGAAATGAAAAAAGCAAGTAATAGAAAAGAGTGAAAAACGCAGTAAAAACACTAAAAAAGTAGGAAAAAATGCAAAATATACAATCAGGAATAGAGAGGGATAGATAATAAAAAAAGATCAAAAAAAGGTTTCTAGAAGCAAAGAATTGAAAAGATATAGGGAGGATAGAAAAACAGGCCCAGAACCATGGCAAAAAGTGAAAAACAAGATGGCCGCGCCCATTGGCGACCGCGTGGTGAAGTTTGCGCGATATTTCCCCCCGAGCACGCAAAAAGCATCCCCGAACACGTAATACGCATACCTGAACAGGAAAAACGCATCGCGAACGGGCGGAACAAGCAACTCCGCGCGCTCGTGGAAATTCGCATAGCTCGCGGAGGTTTTCTGTGGCTTCGCGGAATTCCGCGTGGCGCGACTACGCGAACTTCACCCAGGGTTAAGAATGATGCTGTGTTGAATGCTGCAGTGCCCCCAGAAATAAGGGCTGCCCAGGTTTCTCCTCCATCTGGTTCACAGGAACAAGAGTCTCAGTCCATTGATCCCCCTGAGTTTAAGGTTCTTTTCCGAGACAAGTCAGTGCCTGGAGTGGCTCGGTACAATTTGCGTCCCCGGCGGAGGGACAGTGCACACAAGGGACAGTCAGGTTAGTAGGGATGGACTTCTGGATGAAGAATAGGGCCTACGTACCCTGCCTATGGTACCAATAATAGTTTAGGGAAAGGGAGATTGGTGCATTGTCTGAAGTATTGGACAGGATAAGTGGGGGGGGTGCTTTCCAAGGAGGGAAGTTGCCCTATCCTGAGTGAAGAGACAGCAAGGGTTGTGATCGTGTAGCCCCACCGCGACGTGCTCGTTAGCACCACCGTTGAGAGACACTTAGAGACTGTTTTTTCCTTTTTTTTTTAAGTGCTCGTTAGCACCACCGTTAATAGACACTGAGAGACTATTTTTCTTACTTTTTTCCTGTATACCTGGCTCCATAGCACGGACTCTCCTCTGGTAGTGTGATAGATGAAAATGTATCCCTTTGGTCGTATGGTTATGGAAGAGGAACAGCCATTACAGGGACGGCGTCCTGACCAACATAGCCCCATTTGGTCGAGCTGGCCCACTAAGACTAAGATAGTGTTCTTAGTAATAGTTTTTGTAGCATTAATGGCAGTGTTAGGCATCCTATGGTTTTTAGAAGAAAGACATCCTGTACACTCCCTGATTGCAACCACCTCAGCCCCCCGAGCATGTCTTTGTCACCCTGGCTCCGCATAAGGAAAGGCATAGGCAGACCTATGTAGATAATGTCTTCGTGCAGATGCTCCACCAGGCCCACCATACCGCCAATGTCACTGACTGTTAAGTTTGTGGTTTACTCCCCTCAGTGATGCATAAAAATGACCTGTTGCTGACTTGCCCCGCTCTTATTTAGCTAGCTGTGAGGCCTGGTTTCAGTTGTTCACTATGGTATATATCCATTATCATTCAGATGCAATGAATATGACGAACCTTGATTATGAGACTGTCCTGGGTTATATAGCAACACACCAAGGATATACTCCGCGGAAGAATGGGGCTGCTGACACACTTCGTCCTGAAGCCTGCATGAATGTGTACGAAAGGAAGAAAAACGTAACATGGCTTCTAGATGAGATGACAGATTTTCAAGACTTTAACGTCACTGAATATTTCAGGTCCTTTCAGTTACGTAATATTTCTCAGGATAAGGCAATACCGGTGCCGGGGATTAATACCACCACTAGTTTTTGTGTCCAAGGTTTTGGAAAGGTTCCGATAGGAGAGAGTATTTGCAATTACACTTATGATTTGAATACCACCAGTAGCCCACCATTGCTTCCGCACCACGACGTGTACTTCATTTGCGGGTCCCAGGCTTACATATGGCTTCCCATGGGGTGGTCTGGTGTGTGCTATGTGTCCTTTCTCTTGCCACCTGTGTATATTGCACCCTCCAACTATCATAGAGACCACAGGTTAGGGCGCAGGAGTGCACACCTGTCCCGGGTAAGGCGGGTTCTTGACACAAATGATATCGATCAGACTGACACAACCTTGCAGCAATTTACAGATGCTATGAAGGGTACTTTGCCATTTTGGGGCCCTATGCAGAACAGCCATAGTATACACCGACTCACAAGGGTTGTAGAGGGAGTCATTAACACCACAGCGGGAATACTGACTAACCTCACAGCTGAGCTTCAGGCCATGAGACTTGTTGCCCTTCAAAACAGGATGGTGTTAGATGTCATCCTTGCTGATAGGGGTGGGGCCTGTCGCGTCATTGGTAGTAGTTGCTGTGTGTACATACCAGACCACGCCCCGAATGTATATGCAGCCATCCAAAAGTTACACAGACTAGCATCTGACATCCACCAGGAGAATGGCACGTGGTCCCTGTCTGGGTGGTTTTGGGGTCTGTTAGCAACATGGGGCTGGAAAATACTCCTATTCTTAGTAGCTATTGCAGGTGTGATATTCACCTGTTGCCTGTGCAAGAATTGCCTCCCTGCTTGTTGTTCTTATTGTGTGCAAAAGTTAACGCCCCAGCCCGGAGTTCAAGAACAAAATGCGAAGAATTCTATCATGATGGTACAGGCTGTCCAAGATTTAATGTCCATCGATGAGGGCATTTTTGAATATTGACATGTGTACCTGTCTCATATTGCTGATGATTGCCCCAATGGATCGCTGGTATATATGCAACGCTATGTCTCCCCTCCCATTAGAATTGTAAAGACCTTAACCTGATAGCACCAATAAAGACTTAGCAATGAATGCTAAAAGGAGGGTCTGTTAGAATCGAAATGTCTCATTACCCCGTCCTCCATGATGTATGCTGTGTTATGTTAGCATTCATGTAGCTAGGACACATAATTGTGATTGCAAATGTGTATGTGCCCAGCTTCTGTATGGTAGTGTAGGCCTAAGTTAGCATCTGGGACGCCATTTTCCCCTCCTCAAGTCTTCATGTTACGCTGTGAGCAATCCCCAGCCTCTGTGCCCCCACTCTCTCATACTGATTCAGCGGAAGCTGCTGTTTAGAAAGTTCCCATATCTCATCCAAGGTTGGGACCCAGATGCACGAAGAGAATAGTTTATTCAGCTCCGCATTCCTATCATTGGACATAGCTATGCTCCCACACCAGAGAGAGCTGAGACCGAGTAGGATGGCCTTGGAAGCCTGATAACGTGTACCCATTCCGCAGGTGGTAGCTCATCCTCAGTGCCTCCTTTGTCTGTCTTTCTGCCCAAGCAGTATGTTTCCATCAGGGGCGGGGTTTCGAGAGGTGTTGGAAGGTTTATTCCATGTTACCAAATGTTTGTTAGTCAGTCCCCTCGGTAGCATCTAAGGAAGCTCGTCAGACTGGACTCCGCTGCAGCGTATTTTACAATAAACTAACTTGGTTTGTATTCTCTACTGTGTCACCGACTCTTCATTTCTTGGAAGGCTAAGAGGAGGTCGCGAGTGACCCGGGTGGCCCTAATCGGGTCACTTCCTTCACATGACACTGCTGGAAAACATTGTCAAATCCCACAGACTCAACATCATCTCTTACGCAAACGATACACAACTCATCCTCTCCCTCTCAGAAGATCCCATCAACCCCAGGAACAACTTCCACAACTGCATGACCAGCATCGCAGACTGGATGAAGTTAAACTGCCTGAAGCTCAACACCGACAAGACGGAAGTGCTGATCTTTGGAAACAAAAACTCCCCCTGGGACTCATCCTGGTGACCCTCAGAGCTCAGCCCCACACCTACCCCGACTGAGCGCGCCAACCTTGGAATCGTCCTTGACAGCAAACTTACCATAGACTTACAAGTCAACACGTCACATCCTCCTGCTTCTTCATCCTGCACATGCTATGCAAGATCTTCAAGTGGCTCCCCAAGGACTCAAGGCGCACCATCACCCAGGCCCTCGTCACAAGCAGACTGTATGCAGGAATACCAGCCCACCTCCTCCAAAGACACCAGATCATCCAGAACTCTAGACTCCTCCTGGACCTCCCTTGATGTACCCACATCACTCCCCAGCAAAGGCAACTGCACTGGCTCCTGGTCCAGAAATGATGGCAGCTCAAGCTCCTCACACACGCATTCAAGGCTCTGCACAACACCAGACCCTCCTACCTCAACTACCACCTCCATTTCCATCAACCCACCAGACATCTTTCCTCTGCCTCTCTCTCACCAAGTACCCTGCATACGCAGTAGCAGAACCAGAGGACAATCCTCCCACCTCGCAGCGAAGTCCTGGGGCGGCCTCCCTCTCCACATCAGGATCTCCATGTCGGTGCTTGAATTCCAAAAGAAGCTGAAGATCTGGCTCTTCAACTAGTACTCTGGCCCCTCCAACAACCACTGCTAGACTTATGTTTCACTTGCCTAGTGCCTGGATACCCTCACGGGTGATAAGCCGCACTCTACAAATTCACTAAAATAACATAACATGGGGCTGAAAACAAATTGTAATACCTTTTTCACTATGGCTACTATATCCTGAAAGGACACAGAAGCACATAAATGCATAGAATGGACTACTGACAGTGCCTTTGCTAGTTTTGGTGTTGTGTTGATAATATTGATTTATGACTTCAATCAGGTCCGGTACTTTGCCCTTGCCCACTTCATACAGGATGGCAACCTGTGCTCCTGATTACTTAATGATGCTGAACTCAGACATGTATGTGTGAGGCTTTCTGAACATATTTTGCTTCTGTGTCTCCATTGCCGACTGCACCAGTGCATTGTGTTGAGGAAGACGGGTGTACAAAGCTGCAAAGCTTGGCTTAGTGATAGCACCTCATTCAATCGCCCACCTGGGTCTTAGTACTACAGACCACACTGATTTTCATTTAAAGGATAAAGGCTGCAGGCTTGTTAACAGAGGATTTACTTACAAGCAAGGCCCTGATTCTACATGCATGTCCATTGATCCATAAACCTCTAAGGGGTGGCCTTTTTACTGGATACCTATAAACATTCAGACTTGTGCTCTATGCTCAAGGCTGATCACCCATGCGACCACTACTGAGTGACGTCTGGTTACTTCTTTTCATTCATTCTTACAGACTGCTTACTTTTGCAATTGTCTAAAGAATCGCCTCTAATCTCGTCAAGGTAACCCTTTACTTCACCTATTGGATGCCCTTTTCAGATCTCCCCTACTAGACAACGCATGCACGTCTATTACAAGACGTACTGTGGACTTCCCAAGAACATAGAGGGACTTGAAGTCTGTACATTGTTTACCATTGGTTGGCTTTCCTGTCACTTTCATTTGCCTGCTTCTTATTTGTGTCCCAGTTTGTCACTTTGAGCACAGCCACTTTATTAGCTCTTCTGATTGCCTGGTTTCTATTCTTCCACTGCTTGATTTTCAAGCACTGCTTTTTTCTTTTGGGTTAACCACTCTATAGGAGTGCATATGTGTAAGAAATTGGATTATTATTTGGGGGGTAGGGCGACTACTCTCCTCAAGGAATATTCACAAACTTTGTCAAAGTGAATGCTCAAAGTCACTACATTTAACTTGAGCTCAATCCCGGGTAGCAATGGCAAAGAGCAGACAGGCTTATCTTAGGGCAATGTATAAAGTATTTATGCAAGACCAAAACAGTAATAAAGACAAAATGCAAAACAATAGAAATCCCAAACGAATCATAAAAATAAAGTAAAATTTGATAAAACAAATTACACCACATGACAAAAATCTAATAAAGGGTACCAGAGATATGACTTTTTTCTTTTTAAATATCTTTTTATTTTGCCATTTACAGTGTAATCACATTGAAAAACCAACATTAAAAACAGTGGTGTATAGGTCATAAATCGCAGTAAATCATGGTACAGTAAGTTTGCATGCATTAGGCAGTACATGGGAGTCATATTGGTACAATGGAGACTGGTATAATCTCCCACTCTCCGCTCCAATGCCACTGTGCTGTGTACTGGTCACCCAGTCCCCAGGCCCTTCATGAGTCTTGTGCATTCAAGGGTCTGGTGTGCTGTTCCGACCATCATCTACAAGATCAAGGGCCAGATGTACGACCCGTTTTTGCATGCGCAAACGGGTTTGCAACCCGTTTGCACATGCAAAAACCTCATGGGCTATGTACAAAGCCTATTTAGCGAGTCGCAATTTATTTGCGACTAGCTAAATAGGTTTTGCGACCAGCTATTAGGAAGGGGCGTTCCCTTCCTAATTGCGACCGCAAAGCCATTTACCAATGTTTTGCGACCGCATTGTGGTTGCAAAACACTCGCAAATTACCACCCTCTTCAAGAGGGTGGTTATGGAGTCGCAAATTGGAATGGGTCCCCAGGGGACCCCTTCCCCTTTGTGACTGGCTCAGAAAATATTTTTTACAGGCAGGCAGTGGTCCCAGGGATCACTACCTGCCCTTAAAAAATAAAACGAAAACGTTTCATTTTTTTAAAAAAATGCATCCCGTTTTCCTTTAAGGAAAACGGGCTGCATTAAAAAAAAAGAAAACTGCTTTATTTAAAAGCAGTCCTAGACATGGTGGTCTGCTGAGCCCAGCAGGCCACCATACCTGGGAGGACATGCCATTCCCAATGGGGTCGCAAATTGCGAGTGGCTCATTAATAATCATGAGCCTCGCATTTTGCGACCCCATTGGGAATCGCTAACAGTGTCTCTGACACTGTTGTACATCCCAATTTGCGACTCGCAAATTGCGACTCGCAATTGAGCTCAATTTGCGAGTCGCAAATTGGGTGGTCGTACATCTGGCCCAAAGCCCCTTATAGCTGATCCACCGGCCCCATATTTTACGGAACTTTCAGGGGCAGCCCCTGATGGCATATGATACCTTCTCCGCCGTCATGTAAAGGTCCATACCTCTCCTCCATTCTTGAATGGTCGAAACATCCACCACACCCCACCACCATGCTACATCATGTTTTGCAACCACGAGGCCCAGAGCACTGAAGAGAAGGTGGGGTCTTGGAATATCTATATCGTTTGAGATACCAATAAAACATATATGGAATCAGTGGGAAGCACAGCCTCCAGGACCTTGCCAAGTTCCTCCAGAACGCATTCCAGTACCCGTGGATAAGGGGGCAGTTTCATAATGTGTGCATGAAATCCCCTCTATCATCATTACACCGCAGGCATGCCAGCGATGTTGCTCTACCCATTTGGTATAGTTTAACCCGGTCATAGTACACTCCGTGCAGGATTTTGTATTGAATTAGGTGCAACTGGGACTTGATAGTGACTTACCTGGGATGCATGAGCGCCACCTCCCAGTTAATGTCCTCCAGGGCACCCACACCTCTCACCCAGCGGTCCCTAACATTGCTTAGATTATCGGCAATATTATGGTTCAATGTTCGATAAGTAAGAGAACTGGCCCCCTTAGTAAGTCCCTCTTGCAGCAGTATCCCTTCCACTGGAGCGTATTCCATGATCTCGGTGTCGAGTAGGCCCTCAGTGATCCAGGAATGTCTCAAATGCGCATATTTAATAAACTGAGACCTATGCATGTTATATTCAGAACAAAATGTTGCCAGGGAATTAAACTCCCCATTCTCCAGGATATCCCCATTAGTGGAGATTCCAATTAAATCCCACGCCCTAAAGTCTTGTAATTTGCCAATCTCACCTAGCCGTGTCTCCTTCCAAAGTGGTGTTGCCCTCGTGATTTTCTGGGCCCAACCAATCCTCCCTGTGGCACTTTCCCACACATCCAAGGTCACCTGGGTCACCGGGAGCAGGCTTCGTGCGCCTCTACCGCCATAAAGGTAGTGTAAGTAGAAACGACGTGCCAGGGTATCCGTTTCTAATCTATATGTAGTCTGGTCCTGCGGTGTATGTATTCAGTCTTTGATTGGGATTAAATACGCCGCCCAGTAGTAGGCCTCTATATCGGGAGGGCTATCCCACCGTTATAGGGATTTCGCTTCTGGGTCCTAAGAGTTATCCTTGGATGTCCACCCTGCCATAGGAGAGATCTCACATCCCCATTAATGTTTGTGAACATGCTCCTCGGAATTGGGTAGTATGTATTTTGAAGGGCGTACATTAATTGTGGTAACATAATCATCTTAAAGAGGCTGCCCATCCCAATAGCGACAGGGGCAGGTCCCTCCATCTCTCCGCATCTTTCTGGAAGTTGGACACCACCCTCCCAAGATTGTGGCGATAACAGGGTTCTTCATGGGGTGTAATAAAGATACCAAAGTATTTAAATCCCTCAAGAGCCACCTTTAGATTATGAGGCAAGGGGGCCAGTCTTGTACAGGTCCTGGCATGAATATAGTGGACTTGTCCAAGTTGATTTTATATCCTGAATGCTGCCCATATTCTTACAGGATGTGAATTAGGAAGGGGATGGTAGTCAGGGTCTTGGTGATGTATACAAGAATCTCATCTGCGTAGAGGTAAATCTTCTCCACTACGTCTTCAGTGGCTGTGGGCCGAAAGTCGCAGATACCCGGGCGCATCGAAACCGGCACACCAGAGATTCTACCGTAAGGGCAAATAGGTACGGGAAGAGGGGGCATCCCTGCCGGGTCCCACGGCCAATGGGAAACTCTGAAGACAACAACCCATTAACATGGACTGTCGCCTTTGGTGCTCGACATAGCACCAACACCCAGTGTCTAAATTTAGGCCTGAATCCAAATTTGACCAGCGTGTATTCTAGAAATGGCCAATGGACCATGTCAAACTCCTTCTCTGTGTCTAGGGGCAAAAAGACATGAGGAAGCAGTCAGTTTTTAAGTTTAACCTCCGATGTCCAATTGTGGGTACGGAGTACGTTTAGCCAGTTGGAACCCCCCCGGCATGAATCCCGACTGATCCCTGTGAATGAGGGATGTGATGACCTGGAGCAGACATGTCACCAGTATGGTGGCCAGGATTATAACCTTAATGTTCAAAAGGGAGATTGGGGGGTAGGAGGCACACTGGTCACGTGGTTTGCCCTCCTTGTGGATGACTGTGATGATGGCAGTCTGGAGGTCCAGGGCCAAATCGCCCATCTCGTTTGTATCTGTAAAAAGATTCAACAAGTGGGGTCCCATGATATCAAGGTAGCATTTAAAAAACTCCGCTGGAATGCCGTTGGGCCCTGGAGTTTTACCCATCCGGAGTTTGGAGAAAGCTGCCTCTACCTCATCGAGGGTGGGGTCGCTCTTCAGGGTTTCAACCACCTCAGGCCCCAGCACGGGGGTCGGAATGCCATCTACATAATGAGTGATGGCCAGGGCCGGACTGGGAACCAAAACCGGCCCTGGCAAACTGCTCGGCCGGCCCCCCTGGGGGGGGGCTGAGGAGGTGCGGCCGAGCTGTTTGCAAGGGCCGGTTTCAGCCGATTTTGTTACCGGGGCCTATATTGCAGGCCCCCAGTAATAAAAACGGCCCCCCAGGGGGCCAAAACTGGCCCGCACCCTGACGGCCCACCAGGGAAACGCCCTGTGGCCTCTATGGCCAGTCCGGCCCTGGTGATGGCTATATGGCCACATAAAGGGCGGGGCTCGTAAAATGAACCATAATAAGTGGCAAACGCCTGGACAATCTGGATGTCTGTGGTGGGAAGCACCTTTGATGTCTTGGATCCCACTGACCCATCTGGCCTCCATTTCTTTTTTACTAAGCTAGGCAAGATGTTTCTCAGCTTTGTCCCCCATTTCATATAGTGTAGTGTCGCCAACCTTTGCTGTCTAGCCTTATCTTGCACAAGGTCACGGTATTCCGCACGTAGGGCCTCCAACTGTCTAAAAAGTGGGAGGTCAGGAGAGTGGACCGACTGCTCTTCCAGGCAGAGGATTCGTCGCTCCAGGCGCTCCATCTCTGCCACCTTCTGCTTCTTTTTCTGGGTGACCAGCTTTTGTGCCCTATCTCTTAGGATAGTTTTGTAAGCTTCCCATAACGTGACTTTTGATTCTACGGAGTCCTTATTTTCAGCAAACAAGAGTTCAGTTTCTGCCCGCAGATCCCTACCTATCTACTCCCCCACCCTGGAGTTCCCACGCATCCAATTTCCACCCTGTGCCCAGAGATCTGGTTTTCTTCCCCAGTTGAATAAGCAGCAGTGAATGGTCAGAAATACCTCACGCCAAGTGCTCTGCCCAGGACACCTCCCCCACCTCTCCGTCCTGCAGGGCGACGTAGTCTAGTCGGGAGTAAACTATATGGGTCCCGGAGAATTTGGAATAGTACCTGGTATGGGGATGTTGGCGTCTCCATAAGTTGAACAGCCCTAGTGTATCCACTAATCGGGCCACTAGGGTAGCTTGTAGGCTTCCCACTTTCAGAGCAGTCCAGCGATAGTTGCATCACAGCATTAAAGTCCCCGCCTAAAATATGGAGGGATTCGGGGGTTTCTAGCAAGAAATCTACCACTTTGGCTAGCGTGGGGGCCTGAAGACAGGGGTGTGCATAGACACAGATTAAGGTAAGTTCCTGGATAGCCCACGTGCCCCTAACTCCCACATAGCTACCCTGTGGGTCAGTCCATCTCTGGGACACCATGAAGGGGGGATTCTTTTCTCAGTATTACCACACCCCTGGACCCCGAGGTGTAGTATGAATGGGCCAAGAACACATACGCTCCCTTCCCCAGAAAACGACATTGAGTGCCCTGTAAGTGTCTCTCTTACAGCATGACTATGTTGGGTTGTATGCGTTTAATATTGGGTCATTACCAGCCCACATTTGATTTTATTTCCCAACCCATTCACATTCCACATTAATACTGTAAGCCCAGGGGTGGTATGTGTAGAGGTCACAGCCGTTGTGTGTTTGTGTAAATGTCCCGCCTGCAGTCAACTGCCTCCCGCCGCCCATGTGTCGCTGTGTCTGCACATGTTCTCCAGAGATCACCAATGTAACACACTAAGAGAAAAAAAACGTAGAACTCCCCCTCCAGAAACCAACCCTCCTCCCCATCCCCCACAGTCTCCATGCCACATTAAACTGCATTAACATATAACAACTGTGCGCAAGAAGATAAGGAGAGGTCTGTTGCCCAACCCAAAGAACATCTACAATTATAAAACACTAAATCTCATAGGGAAACAGGAAAGAAGAGAGAAGATGGAAGATGGAAGAGAAAGAAAAGATGAGACAAAAAAAAGGAAGAGAGAGCAGAGCTATATAAGTAGATAAGTGTTCAAAGGCAGAGTTCAGCTGCGCTCTCCCAAAGAGGTGGTACCGTAGGCTGCTGTCGTCTGGTCACTTATCGGGTCTCCGGTAATTAGGATGCCACTTCAGGGATTGGGGTGCTCCAGATCCAGGCCTTTAATCTGCAACAGTTGTCCCTGGACCACGATATCTGTCTCTAATGCCGCGATCTTGACAGCAAGGGAATGCAAACTTTTTGTCTCTGAGGATGATTCCCCCCACCTGACCCTGATGGGGAAGTCTTGGACAGTACTCGCCCCCTGGGCTTCTTTGGGGCAAGTCTATGGTTACCCTCCCTGTCTGAGGGCAGTCCTCCCCTGCAACCCATCGCTTTCTTCGGGTACGGGGTGCCTCCTCCAGTCAGCTTTGGCTTACGGCCCTTTCTCCATCGTCATTGCTGACTGGTTTTTGGTCGGGCCCCTGGCTCTCTGGATGGCTGCTGGCTGGGCCCTGCATTCGGCCCCCGCAGGAATCTGGGCCACTCCTACAGCCAGGCCTCCTCCGGAGTCTAAAAGAAGAGGGCCCTATCCTGATACAGGACCTTCAATTTAGCAGGAAACAGTAACATGTATTGGAGTCGGAGGGCACGCAGTTTTGTTTTTACTGAGTCAAACGTGTGGCGCTGATGCCGGACCTCTTGACTGTAATCAGGGAACACCATGATTTTGGAGTTGTTGTAGGGTAAGTCCCTTTATGATGGGCCTTGCAGAGGATCAGGTCTCTGTTCAGAAAGTTAAGAAACTTTGCTATTATGGGTCGAGGTGAGACCCCTGGGGAGGCTTAGTGCCATGGGCCCTGTGTGCCCTTTCTACTACAAAGCATGTGGAAAACTTGTCAGAGGGGAAGGTGGTCAGCAGCCAGTTGGTCAAGAGCTCGTTAGTATTGATCCTCTCCTCTCCCTCCGGGAATCCAACAAAGCAGAGATTATTTCAGCATGCTCGATTTTCCGCATCCTCCAGGCGCCACGTGATGTCTGCGTTGGTCTTGTGGGTCTCCTCCACCCCTTTCTTAAGGCTATGTACCACGTCCTCCACCTCTGAGAGCCTGGTCTCGGCCATCGTTGCCCTCTCTGATAGATTACATAAGGCTTGGCGCAAGAGGGATACTTCAGAACAAACCTCGCCTATCTTGCCCTTGAGTGCCTCCCTAGAGGATATAATCGCTTGGAGGAGGGTCATGTTGTTGGGTATATATGAGATATGTCATTTTACCCCAATTACCCCATTTCTTGGTTGAGTGATCTTATAATTTGGTATCTAAAAAATTCCTACCAGGGATTTCAGAGCTACTAGAGCTAAAAGCCTGTTCACTATTTTGTTCAGTTCTCATGTACGATTGCTGTCCTCCTTGTGCCTTTACTGACCCTGTTATTTGAATTAATGTGGCTGTTAAACTAAATTAATTAATATCCTGGATAGCACATATCTTCAAATTGGATGTTTGAGCTATATTGGCATTGTATGTAAGATCTGAATTTAAAATGCCTGGAATGGAGTAGTTTCCTTGTGGTTGACTCTCTTTTAAACAATTGTTGGAGCTTGCTGTTGCCATTTTTAGTGGAATGTTTGCCGAGTTTTCAATTCATTGCAACTTAATTTGGGGCAAGGGTTTTTGGTACAATTTAGAATAATAACTTAGCGGTGAAGCGAATTACACAGTTCTATACAGTTGGTACAAGCGGCAATCAGCAATCACCGCATAGGTCGTTGTGCATCATGCTCTGTTTTTAGGTCTTGCCTGAGCCAGCGCATGCGCTGCTCTGGCGAGACATTTAGTGAGTGGGCTTTTAAAAGTCCGACCACAGCTTTGTGTGGCATACAGTGTGCGGTTACGCGCACAGGCACGAGCAGAGGCGCCATCTGGCTTTCCTCTCGCTCGCCCAAGCGCGCGCGCCTCGCTTCAATGCCCCTCCCCCACCACAGAGCGCGTCTCGCAGCTTGTTTCTCTTTCTGTTTCCCTCTATCCGTGTCTCTCGCTTTCCCTTTCTCCTTATCTCTCCCTGTCCTAGGCCGTTCTTATTATCTGAATGAATTCCTAATGTTTTGGAACTCTGCACGTAATTTTTGCAGCCTGCTTTGCAAATTGAAAGGTTTCAGCTGTGAAATTATTTGAATAAGCTTCTCTCCTTCTCAATATTGTCTGCTGTGCAGGAATCTTTTTAGGTCTCGCCCTGAGCCAGCGCTTGCGCTGGTCTGGGCGAGACATTTTGTCAGTGGGCTTTCAGAAATGCGACCACAGCTTTTTGTGTGGCATTCTGCGTGCGGTTACGCGCACAGGCACGAGCAGAGGCGCCATCTGGCTTTCCTCTCGCTCTCCCGCGCGCGCCTCGCTCTGCCTCTGTCTTGCTCGCCCCTCCCCCACCAGAGCCGCCATCTGGCTTTCTCTGCACGCACCACTCGCGTGCTTGTCAACGGGCCACACTTTTTTTTAAAGTTCATTTTCTGTGAAGCCATGCTTGAGGCGCTATCTGTTCTATGACTGAACAAGCAGGAGGGGCCGTACAAGCACGAGCGGAGGCGAAATTGCGCGCGCGCACCACTCGCGTCATTTTTCTTTTTTCAAGCATTGGCCACGCGTGCACACAACTCCTGCTTCTCCCCCTCACCCACCACATATCGCGTCTCGCGGCCGCTCGCGCGCGGCCAATGCTTGTTTGTGCTGCTGTGTGTCTGGGCTACGCCTTCCAGTGATCTAAACCTGAGCTCCATTCCGCGGCCGACTCAAGTGCTGAGCTGCTCACCCGGCAAGCATGGCGATGGATTTCTTGGCTGACTGTGCAGGAGGTAAGGGCTTCGCTGCAGAGTTGTGCACTCGTCTATCTCCTATTGGTAGTAAAAGAAGACGTTTATGTACTATTCTGAAGGTGTGTTAGTATTTGCAGAGTTTGGCGCCCTGTAAACATTCCGCAACACGTATTATGTACATTTGTTTTCTTTGATTTTATTTAAAGAATACATGGTGCGCTGACACTAACCTGGCCCTTTTTAATCGGGTATGATGTTGTTTAATCCTCTAGCTTTTTTATGCTATATATTGTGCTCCATTCTCCTTCGTTCCTCTTTTAGGACGCATAGCCATGGTGGCCGAGTTCGGCAAAAATCAGTATTACTGAAGAGAGGAAACCGCAGACCCACAACTGCCTCTTAAAACACTTCACTATTGTATTGGGTTATATGTGTATTTTTAATAGTTTATAACGCGTTGGACATTGTGTATTGTACTGAGCCACCTTGATTTTACTATTTATCAGCGTGGTGAAATGTTATGCTTAAACTGCTGACAAATGCTGTCCCCACTAATACCTTCTGAGCAGCATTATGTTTTTGTGCGAAATAGGCACCAGACCGGGGATAGTGGAAGTATACTTGGCTGTCCAGTAACAACATGATTACTTTAGGGAGTGGGAGGTAGTTCAGGACCCCAAGGAGACGAATCTGGGATTGAGAAGTTCATGATTCATTTCGTTGCTCGATTGCTGTTGGTGTATAAAAGCAAATATGCATTCACATTTGTAGCACAATCTTCACTTTTTGAAGCAGTGGTGTTCTATTGCTGTACAATACTGCTTCTAGGCCTCCTCTCATCTACCAAACACATGGACACAGTTGTTCTACAGCTATCCACCTTTCAAAAATGACGGAGGGGTTTGGATGTTGCCACCCGTTGGTAAACTTAATAGGAAGTGGCCGATGATCCTCCATCTTAATGACCAACATTGGGGTCCAACTTCTGAGAGCTAGGCTTTCTTCCATAGCACCACCCCATTGGCGATACTCCAAAAGATGTATTCCCACCCTGTTAATAGGAGGACGCCGATCATGTGCCAACTTCTGAAAGATGGCTTTTATTCTTTTAATGAGTTGACGTAACTCTTTTGGGTGGTTTTCGGACTGCCACCCCCCCTCAGACCCTTGCAAATTGCGGCATAGCTGCCACCTACCTCACCAATCCACTGCATACAGCCATGGTCCTCCATCTACTTTGTCAAGAGCTTGATTGTGGAATTCAAACTCATGTTTGTATTACTAATCACTTGGGGACAGATGTGTGTTGTTTCAGTGCACCTTCTCAACCCCATTGGAGAGGTTGGCCCGCTCAACTCCTTGTCTAGCCGGGTGCCTGCATGGTGGGTTGTTATGTTAGTGTTCTGGAGTGGTTGGTAGCCTTCACTATACATTTTAAACATACAGGGGGTTTCTTGTTCACATCGATAATTGTTAGGTTAGAGCAAGTATGTTTTCATCCATTTCCAAAACACTGCGGGATAGTTACTACTGCTTGCCACCATAGAATCTTCCGACGAGAAACCCAGTCTCTGGCTCCAAGCAATGCGTTCTTGTCCACAGCCTTCTAAGTCAGTGCGAAACCTTGGATTACTTCTAGATTCCAAGACTGCTCTGGGGCTCTCGGATCTCCGCAGTTTAAAGTGGTCACTTGTGCCAGCAGAGGATCCTGCAGCCTATTCTTTTAGTTCATTCTTCCTTGGTCTCGCAAAGTGATTCATTTACTCCTGTCTCCACTGTGGAAATAGTATCATCTGGAAGCGTGATGAGCTTCACTGAGGGAATAGTATGTGTTTGGAAGCGTGATGAGCTTCACTGAGGGAATAGTATGTATCCGGAAGCGTGATGAGCTTCACTGTAGAAATATTATGCATCTGGAAGCGTGATGAGCTGCAATATAACAATAGTATGTTTTTGGAAGCGTGACAAGCTTTACTGTGGCAATAGTATGTATCTGGAAGCGTGATAAGCTTCATTATAGGATTAGTATGTATATGGAAGCGTCACGTGATGAGTTTTTTTCGAAGAATCGCCTCCAGCTATATCAAATCGGCACATTAAGGTTAGTTAGGGGGCTCTTTAAATGTAA
Source organism: Calotriton arnoldi (assembly GCA_963921515.1). Classification (NCBI taxonomy): domain Eukaryota; kingdom Metazoa; phylum Chordata; class Amphibia; order Caudata; family Salamandridae; genus Calotriton; species Calotriton arnoldi. Next base: position 2,013,590 of record CAWUFW010001477.1, on the reverse strand, counting down.
GGATATTTGGCCAAAACTCGCCACTCGTCACTGGCTCCCAGCACCCAAGGAAATTAATTCTCCTGCAGTCCATGTCTACCCCTCTCTACCTCTCTCTACCGCTCTCTCTCTACCTCTCTCTCTCTACCCCCTCTCTCTGCCCACCTCTCTCTGCCCACCTCTCTCTACACACCTCTCTCTACACACCTCTCTCTACCCACCTCTCTCTACCCACCTCTCTCTCTCTGTCTACACACCTCTCTCTCTCTGTCTACACACCTCTCTCTCTTTCTCTCTCTCTCTACACACCTCTCTCTCTCTCTCTCTACACACCTCTCTCTCTCTCTCCACACCTCTGTCTCTCTACCTCTAAGTGGCAGCCGGAGCCTGATAGCACTGCTTGTCCTTAAAAAAAAAAAAAAAAAAGCATTGGCATAGTAAATAGGTCTCGCTTTTGGGGCCTTATAAGTGTTTAATCATGCAACAGTTAATGTTGTTGCACCAAGGATATTGTGCTGCATAACTAAATACTTATAAGGTCCCAAAAGCGAGACCTATTAGCTATGCCAATGCTTGTTTATTACTGCCTTCTGACCTTGCATCCACGGGGACAGCAGACACTTCACCTACTTAAAACTCAACTATGCTTTTCTTTATTTAAAAATGTTGGGTGCAAGTCATCCCATTCCCTCCTGTATCACACTAGATCTCACCATTTCTACCTCCTGGCATATTCCACATACCAGACCTCCAATTAATTTCAATGTGAGAATCTTATGAAAACGCTACAAAATATGTGTTCAGTTTTTACTGAGTAAAAACGCCTGACAACATCTGTGGACATAGAAGGAATTCTTTGTGAATTTACAACTGAGACTAAAAAACACGGATACATATAAATTTAGTATGGACTTTAAAATTACACGTTTCTTTATTGCCTTTAATGTAAAATCACTCCGAGCTGGAGGCTACGATCAGTCAGCCTCTTTTTCGATGCCTTAGCCCCATCCTTGCTGCACTCAGGGTCCCAGATCAAAGGCACCTGATGCTCCTTGTTTCTCAAAGGTGTTTTCCTTGCAACAGGGCCCATCCCCCAGTCTGCATCTTAAACTGGCTTCATGGGATTCCGGGGGCGCACTTGCCTCTTGACATGCTAATGGCCCTTTTGTTGTGCGCAGGTGTGTATTTGCACGTAGTTAGCTGCCCATTGCAAGTCCTGCCATCAGCTTCCTCTCAAGGCAGATAATATTTACATTTCCAGATCCCGCTGCTGGGTGGCGCCGTGTTCACTCATCTGCATTCTTCCTCTTCTGTCCTTGTAGATAGTCAGGCCAGTAACACTTTGTGCTCAAAATTACTACAGATTGTGGATCTGAGCCAGCACAGCATCACTCAGCGCCACCACAGCATCACTCAGCGCCACCACAGCATCACTCAACGCCTCCACAGCATCACTCAGCACAACCATAGCATTACTCAGCAAAACCACAGCATCACTCAGCGCCACACCAGCATCACTCAGCGCCACACCAGCATCACTCAGCGCCACACCAGCATCACTCAGCTCCACCACAGCATCACTCAGCACCACCACAACATCACTCAGGGGCACCACAACATCACTTAGCGCCACTACAACATCACTCAGCGCAACTACAGCAACACTGAGCACCACCACAGTGTCACTCAAGCACACAACAATATCGCTCAAGCACACAACAATATCGCTCAGCGCCACAACAGTATCACTCAGCGCCACCACAGCATCGCTCCAGACAACCACAGCAACACTCAGCAACACAGCAGCGTCACTCAGCACCACCACAGCATCACTCAGCGCCACCACAGCATCACTCAGCAACACCACAGCGTCACTCAGCACCACCACAGCATCACTCAGCACGACCACAGCTTCACTCAGCACCACCACATCATCACTCAGCACCACCACATCATCACTCAGCACCACCACAGCATCACTATGAACTACCACTGCATCAATCTGCAGCGCCACAGCAACAATCAGCATCACCACCGCATCACTCTGCACCACCACATCATCACTCAGGGCCACCACAGCATCACTCAGGGGCAGCACAGCATCACTCAACGCCACCACTGCATAACTCAGGGCCAGCACAGCATCACTCAACAACACCACAGCATCACTCAGTGCTTCTTACACTTTTTAATTACAACTTCTCAGCATGCTGCACAGCAGCCACACTTCTCTACAGCACAGCTTAGAAACATTGGCAAAGTCAATAGCGCTACCTAAACACTTATAAGGCCCCCACAATGCATAGCCAATAGGTCTCGCCTTTGGGACATTATAAGTGTTTAGTTATCCAGCACAATATCCTTCATTAAACAACATCATGTGTTACATGGCTAATCACTTATAAGGTCCCAAAGCGAGACCTATTGGCTATGCCAATGCTTGTTTCTTCTGTTATTTACACTCCTATGTTGCAATTTGTTGCTTTACTTGTCTTTGAATGGCTTGAAATGGCGTTAATAAAAGTTTAGTTGGGTTCATTTGCACACATTACATAAAAAGTGGCCCACACGTAGGAATAGTGGCTGAACCTTGGGCCCCTGCACAATTAGTAGCTGGCTTCTTCCCACTCAGCTCTTTGAACCAAAAGGTTTTCGTGGCAGCCAGCTACCTTAATAATGCAAATGTATTTCCTCATCCCACAGATCACGGACTCAAAGACAGAAGACAAGCAGACGTTCTCGGCAGTCTAGTTAATATGTAGAGAAGAATATGGTTGCTGTTTAGACACTCAGACTGTCCATGAATGGCCATCAATAGCTCCTGCAAGGCACAAACTGTGCTCTCCAAGACAACGTTACTGAGGGCCTTGAATCTTCGATTTATTTACTCATGTCTGGCATTGCTGCCACCTTCCTTGACTCCCTGCCGATGATCTTGTATTCAGCTGTAAGCTAGAAGCACGGTGAAGGGAGCAAGGAGCTAAAAATTGAAGAGCCAAATACCGACTACCATGCACTACAACACGCCTAGATAAGCTTGTGTGCTTTCCATTTTGGTCACTCCAATTCCTTAATAGCTGATCCGCAAGTAGGTCTGGCGATTGTAGCCCTTATTGCTTCAATAGGCCACTGGAACCAGCCTTTCAGAGACTGATGCAAGCTGACACAAGGTTGGCAATGCAGGGCACCACAAGCTACAACGGAGCTGCTTTCAACACTGCCGGCACACATTGCGCTATATAAATTCATTTAACATAACATAACATTACTAGCCTCAAGAGTGTATGTTCGCCTAGACAAATGCCCCACCGGCCCGCCATCATACTACTGCTCCTCGAGGGCTCAAAACTCGCGAAAACCAAGCTGCTATTGGTGCAGAGGGGCTCGAGTGAGTCCGGCTGCTTCCGTGGTTCACCTGTCAATGGCCTGTCAGGTGCACTGTCAGGTGAGTTCAGGCCTACCAATAGCCAATGATATTGGTCGACCCATGCAATGTTTCTATAACATCAGTTAATGCTTTGCAAACTTACGTTCTATAAAGCGTAAATGGACACCCATTACTCCACCCAAAAACAATTGTGCTTCTAGTGTTTAAAATAATAGGCTAATACAACTTTTTGGGTAAATGTTCCTATATCTGTCCTGTTTCTATTTTTATTTATGACCTCATTTATTGATATTTTGATCATGTGATATCATTTTACTATATTATTTATCTCAGTTATCTCTGCTTTTATTTAAGTTTCCATGTTAATCTAAGAAACGATTAGGAAAGTTACTAATTATATCCTGAAGATACCCAATTATTAATTACATCTCATAAGATTTACCAACAATTGAACTCACCTCTTATTAATGATCTTTTTGATATAAGTTCACTAATTAATAAGGTTTAGTAACAGCAGGACTCGTTCTTGTGCATCAAATTAATGTGAAATGTTAGTCTAAAAAGCAGTTATAATAATCACTAACTTGATTCCTACACATTAGATCTAGTTAGTTATTATTCAACAGAACTTATTTGATTAGGTTTGTGGTGCAATGTTACGCCTTACAATCTTGCATATATTTTAGGTACGTCTAGTGGTGCTATAATGTTCCCTTGTGTTTACTACTGTTATTTTGCGTGTTCCGTACTACTATAAAGTGCAGGTGCTAGTAGTAGTCATAGAACTCAATATCCACCACATATATTCACTCATTGGCTCACCATCTATTTACATATTTCCTTTATGTCTGTATACTTATATATAAATATGTGTTGCCTAACTAAAATAACTAATGAGAAAAAAGTACAAAGACAATCAATGTTGGATGTAACACAAAGGCACATCTGGGAGATTATCAACCTCAGGAGAAATAGAATATCTAACCACTCTTTTGAAATACCTTCTTTAGATCACTACTAGATCTAATCAAGTTGGCTGACCTAATCTGCTAAAACTATGATCATGCTAATGTTGGAAAGCCAGAAGGCCCTAGACACCTCAGAACTAGACACTCTCTTGGAGTCATTGATCAGTGGCGGCCGAGGAAGCACTTTAAACTTAACTTATTCAAAATAGACTTTCTGTCATATGTAAACCTGGGCAGAGTATGCGGAGTGGCACTCCACGGGGTTCCACAGAGTCAAAAAAATACTCAGTGGAACTCCGCTCCACTCCGCCCCAGTCCCACAAAATGCTTTTTAAAAAGGGTCAAAAAACCCACTTACCTTCTCTCCGCCGTCTGCGGGCCGCCCTCCTCCTCGCCGTGGTGTCTCCTCCTTGCCGCCGTCATCCTGCTCGCGTTGCCGATCGCAACCCCCTACGTTTTACGTCTTGGGTGGACTGCGCATGCGCAGTTAACGCAAGACATAAAATGTAGGGGGTTGCGACCAGCAACGCGAGGAGGACGACGGCCGCAAGGAGGAGACAACACGGCGAGGAGGAGGGCGGCCCACAGACGGCGGAGAGAAGGTAAGTGTTTTTTTTTACCATTTTTCTGCAGGGGTTGAGGGGCGTACACCGATCCGCCACGAAGTCGGAGTTTTACCTCAACTTCGCATTCCCAGTGGAACGCGGAGTTGGTAAAACACCGCAAACTCCGCTGGCGGAGCGGAGTACGCCACCCGGGGTTAGTCATATGGAGAACTGAAGAACTACCAGTCTACCACTATCTTGCCCCACAAACCTGGACAACCAGTAGTGAGATTGAAGGAAGTGCAAAATCTGAGAGTGGTCATGGACTCCAGACTATCCCTGATTCTCCGAGCTCACTCAGTCACAAGAAGGGCATTGAGCACCATGCAAACTCTCTATCGCACATTCCCCCATTTAGGTTTCCCTCAGAAGCTCCAGTACTTCCTTTATTGTGTTTTAACTCCACTGCAAAAATAACCTCTACCTAGGAACTGCACTATTGCTACTCAAAAAACTGCAATCGGAATGTGGCAGAACTGCATGACCACATCTCACTTGCCTTCCAAGCACTTCACAAGATACCCATGGCCAGATGCTTCACCTTTGAAGCCTCTACATGGACCTCTACAACAAGGGCTCAAACTTCCTTCAAGAAAAGCTGCAAAGATTCTCCCAGAAAAGTACACTGCATCTACATCAGGACTTTGACAATCCCTCCCTACAAAAAGAAATGTATTAGCAATACCATTTTGTCTGAAAATGCTGCAGTACTTTGGAAATCTAGCAAAGGTAAGAAACATCTAAGGGTACCTCAGATTTAAGAGGCCAATAAAGACCTAGCTCTTCCCATAAAAATGATGAAGGTTCATCCAAGCAGAAGACAAAACCACTGTTCTCTACTAGAAGAGAATGGACAGGCAGAACTCAAGATCAAACTGACCTAAAAACTGAAGCAATTCTTCCTCAAGTAAGGTAAGCGCTTGCACTTGCAGTTATCTCTCATTCTCCTTCCCTCTAGCTACATACAAGCAGCAAAACAGTATACGTTCTGCCAATCAAGCACAACACCAAGACACTTCTCAGATAGGTACACCTTGCCAACAACACACAACAGTCCCTTATAAGCATCCTGCATCCCACTTATTTACTTCCCACTAGAGACTAAGGTGCAATGGCATGTATCTTGATAAGAGCAAAACTCTGGTCAACATGCATGACGCTGAACATCTTCCACTTGGGCCGCACTATGAATAGACACTCTTTCCACCAATGGAGAAGCGTGCACTTTTATGGCCAGGTACGGCCTAGACCCCCCTCCTCCCTTATCAATACCAAGACAGTAACACGCTTAGCACAAGGAATTTTGGATTAGGGAGTCGTCAACCCCCGGCCGTATTTATTAACATAAAATTTAATCAACAAATTTAATTACAATATTTAAACAATACGCAGAAAAACCATTACATTGATTACTTGGATAGGTACAGATGTAATTTTGCTAACCTTAACATATCTCTAATACAAATATGTTCCTATCCGAATCTAACATTCCATAATTCAATAATCATAACAATAACATTCAATTTTCTGCGTATCCCTATTTTGAGCCTACGGCAAGGTCATTAACTGGCGCCAGATCCTTATCCAATTATGCCCGCACTCCAACGGAGTGCTGCATGCGCAGGGGGCCCGTTTACCGTGAGGGTACTTGCCCCCCGGTCGCCCCGTACGCCCTTATGCCCGCCCTCCAACCGGAGTGCGCATGCGCAGGGAGCACGTTTACCGTGAGGGTACTTGCCCCCCGGTCGCCCCCGTACGCCCTTATGCCCGCCCTCCAACCGGAGTGCGCATGCGCAGGGGGCACGTTTACCGTGAGGTACTTCCCCCCCCAGGTCGCCCCCGTACGCCCTTATGCCCACCCTCTAACTGGAGTGCGCATGCGCAGGGGGCCCGTTTACCGTGAGGGTACTTCCCCCCCAGGTCACCCCCGTACGCCCTGTAAATTATCTCCATAAGGGGCCCTTGCAGTTATGCGCCATTTACTTGCGCCATTGTGCACGTGCGGGGTGGCCGAGCAGCCTACTGGGAAAGCGTGACTCCCCCTCCCCCGCACCCATCCAGCCAACTGGCTGTAACTGCCCCTGGAGTTCAATGAGAGACCACTTGTCCCTCCCCCTTGGGCGACCCCATTCAAGAATGGCGCCGCCATCTAAGGACCTTAAATTTACTGCTTACCAATCATGACCTTACCGCCACAGGCCTGCAAAGTTGCCCGACTATCAGGCCTCCCCCAAAAACACACAGAAAGGTCATGCCCTATCTTCTACACTACTAACCAGGCCAGAAGAACCTTTACGAAGGTTCCATCCTCAAGGAAACCATCCTCCTAGCCACCTTTGGAAAAATTAAGCGTCGTCTTTTAAGAAGCCACACACCCCCAGCATCTGTGACCAGACCTGGGTGTACCCCGGGGCATAGACGCGCCAACTATCCCCACTTGAGCGTTGAGTGCTTTGACCCGTCCCCCAAGTGCCGTATACTAACGCTAGGGCTGGCTGACTAGGAGGAGATTGACATATCATCCCAGAGCCCCTAAGTGGCCACCATTGATAACAGCACGATGCGCCCAAGAGTCACGTTGCCCCAGACCATGATATTTATTACTGGTGCAACTGCACCTATCTCAAGAGAGTTGGTGCCATACTGGCATGATCGACTGGATTTGGAAAATTACACAGAAGCCCCAAGATCTCCCATAAACAGTCATGGAATGCGCGAACCACCTAAACCTACCCATGTCCACTATATTCTGGGACAGGCTTCTCCCCTACTGCGGGGCGTCCAACGCCGTGCAGCGTCCAGTAAGATGGCACCTGCGAGCACAGGCGCCGTAGTAGCAGAATACATTCCACGACAGGGGTGTTGAGGTGTTGCATCCGCTCAGTACCTGTAAAGCAGCGTATCACTAAATTACCCCAGCTGACGCAACCTATGATTGTCATACCTCAACTCAACCAATACCGTGCCTGAGCCGCACCATCACGCCCATGCATGCTGGCACCTCTTGAGTGATTGAATTGATCGCCCAAAGAACAGCGGGCTCAGGCACAGAAAAGAAACAGGTCACAAACGTGTTTCCTTCCATCCCAACAACAGATATTTTATGACGAGAAAGCAGTTAAGAGCCGAGGAAGCAGTTAAGAGAAATCCAGGGCGGGGCACGGGGCCTCGCACGTGCAGGCCTCGCACTTGCAGAAATACTGCCGGGGGGGGGGGCTGCGCTCAGCTGTGTGCGATTTAATCACTGCGCCATACGGTGAGGGGCCTAACAACAGGACCTACATTCAGCGCAGGCAGCATGCAGCACGTAACAGAAATACCAGATTTCCTAGTCCCACTCGCGGCGTTTCCCGCCACCAACGATACCGCTCACGGTCTGCAATCAGCTGTTCGCCCGCTCCACCACGATGACGATACCGCGCTCGGCCTGCGACCAGCTGTTCGCCCGCTTCGGAGCTCCGCTACGATGATGACGCGTCCCTGCTCCTTCCGCCCTCTGATCTTTGCGACGAGTCTCGTCCGTTCACGGCCCCCTTTTAACCCACAGCCGATGGAATCTTCCAGCGAACCGATGGAATCCTCTCAGTTGAGCTCTGAAAAGACAAAACAGAAATTAAAATACAGCCTCCTAGCGAGGCTGTTATCCTTAAGGGCAGGCTGTGGGAGCGGCGAGCAAAGAGGTACACTCCACCGCTCCCCAGCCTTTTATCCTAACCTTAATCAGGCCATGCCAGTTCTAACCGGCCTAGCATTGATGTTACTCGTGCCCCGGAAGCGATTACAATCACCTCCGGGGCGCGCACCAACAACCCGGCGACCAACCATTGGCGGGCCGCGCCTGTCGCGCCCAATTGCGCGCGGCAGGCCCGCCCCTGTGTGGTCATCGGGGGCCGGCACGACCGCCATACATGCGGCGTGTCCGATGCCGGCCCCGCCTTCCTAGTTGCAAAGTCCCTCAGCACCTAGACACTGGTATTAAGCACTAAATAAATGCAAGTGCTTAATTTGAGCAGGTGATTGCCTAGGCTTAACACAGAAGTCATTTTGGACTTAATTGAGGGGCTTTCACTCATGATTAAACTGAGCATGCAATAGCCGGAGAGTGGTAAATTTTTCATTAAATAACTGCTGTACCATCATGACTAACTGTGAGTGACTGTGTTATTGCTTCTACTTGGAAAGGGGCAGCGGTGCCAGTCTCGCCCAATGCCAATCCCAGGCTCTGCCATTCCTCAAGCAGGCAGAGTCAATGGATTGCTCCATGGGCTTATGTGGGACACGGAGTGGGAGCCATCACTCCCCTTCTTGTGCGCCCACCGCTGAATCAGTCAGTGATGCGGTAGTGGCGGGCACTGGTGAAGCTGTCTTTAGATATAGTAGTAGTAGTAGTACTAGAAGCGTTTATATAGCGCTTCTTGCCATTTTTGTAGGTGCCTAAGCACATAATCGAGACAGGGAGCATGGGTGGGAGAATTGTGTGGATGTCAGTGTGTTGTGTTTGATGTGACGCTATTTGAGAAGCGTTTTGTTTGGGGGGGGGGGGGGCATCAAGTTTCGTTACGCCACCGGCACTGCAGTACCATCGCGTCAAGTGCCATCCATAACGGCTTCCGGTGTTGTTCGTCTGTCTCACGCTGAGTAACTTTGGAGTGCAATTCGCACAACGTATTCCTAGTCAGCCGTTACCGATAACTATAAATAGTTAAGTAACTTTTTTGGCAGTAGAAATGAAGTATTGGAAAACACAGTGAACATTTCAGACACTCACTGCGAAGACTACTGCGCCAGCATTTGAGTGAGGTTGTAGCCATACTACACAACTGCATCAGCATGTTACTTTGTAACAAATTAACCCTCTAAATGCCACTAGTTCCAGAAATGTCAACCCTTGCTCTGGGAATATTTGAGAAACTTGAAGGGGCCAGTTTGTTGGCATCTCTTTCATGTCACTCCAGCCCCTTTCATGTCGCTTGCACTTTGGAGTGGATGTGCTTGGCCTGAACTCTAAGGCCACAGCTTTTTTTCCGATGATGATGTTTTTAAAGCTGAAGCATCTCAGAAGGACTCCTGGAAGCTTTGTATTGACCTTTCCAGGCAGCCGACTGCACCATCTTCTTGGGCAAATTCTGAGAATACGTTCTCGGGCCAACTCTGATCTCATCTCTATAGAAATGTTTTATTACACAGTCACTGCGGACAGAGGCATCTTTCCGATCAAGCTCACAACAGATGGAAATGTACTCTGTATTCAGCGCTTCTCTGGCACGTACTTCAGAAGGGGAAGGAAGGAGTGTAGTCTCCATAAGAAATATATATAGCCTGGTTTAGAGTTTGGCGGATGGATACTCTGTCACAAACGTAGGAAGCATCCCGTCCTGCTGTATTACAAGCGCATTACAGAGAATGACACGTGTAATACGGCGTAAGGGATGTCCATCACTGATCTGATGTCAGAGCAGGAAGATGCTGGGCTCCAAGACCCTGCACAGGACATGAAGGGTGCGCTGAGCTGCCCAGGGAGGTGTGACACTAAGCCCCTGACTCGAAGTGGGGTAGATTATGGTGGGATATTTACCACTCCCATAAATACAAATACCCTCCCCAAGGTTGTGAAGCTGTACCCTGAATATCCGAAAGGAAAAGATGCGGGCATGGCACACCTCACAGTGTTGGAACAGAACAGAAATGGGCTTTTCGAATGGGTGGGCATGGTGAGGTGGACACAGTGGGGTTGTGGCAGAAAGAAAGCCTGCTACAGACATCCGTCTAATAGGCTTTGAAAAGGAGAGCCCTCAGTAGTCAAACATTGGCAAAGCCAATGGGAATCGCCTATGCAAGAACTATAGGCTTTGCCAATATGTGTTAGCCATGTTGTTCACCAGTGTGGCTGTTGTTCAGCATGGCTAAAAGCTACTGCAGTAAAGGACAGTGGCGTGAAGTGGAGTGGAGTTTCGTAAAGTGGAGTAGAGGGAAGTATTGTGAAGTGGGGTAGAGTTGAGTGGCATGGAGTGGGGTGAAGCAGAGTGTCATGGAGTGTCATGGAGTGGTATAGAGTGTTGTGGAGGGAGTAGAGTGTCGTAGAGTGGAAGGGCGTAGAGTGGAGAAGAATTGAGTGTCGTAGAGTGGACCAGTGTGTCATGGAGTCACATAGAGTGTCATGGGGTGGCATAGAGCAGAGTGGAATGGCATAGAGGTTGTTGCGTAGAGGGGAATAGAATGCTGTAGAGTGATGTAAAGCGGAGTAGAGTGTCATAGAGTCACATAGTGTGGAGTAGAGTGTTGCAGAGACAAGTGTCATAGAGTAGATTGGAGCGGCATAGAAAGGAGTGGAGTGCCATAGAGTGGAGTAGTATAGTAGAGTAGATTAGTGTGATAGTAGTATAGAGTGGAGTAAAGTGGCATGAAGTGGCATAAAGGGAGTTGCATAGAGTGTCGTAGAGTGGAATAGTGTTGTAGAGTGGCAGAGAGTGGAGTAGAGTGTTGTAGATTGGAGTGGAGTGGCATAGAGTGGAATAGAGTGGAGTAGAGTTTAATGGAGTAGAGTGTCTTAGAGTGGAGTATCATAGAGTGTTGTGTCATAGAGTGGAGTGTCGTAGAGTGGGGTAGAGTGGCATAGAGTGAAGAGGCGTAAAGTACAGTGGTGCAGAGTAGATTGGCGTAGAATTATTGGTTTTGAGTAAAGAGGTAGAGTGGGGCAGAGTAGATTACAGTGGCGTGGAGTGCAGCGACATAGAGTAGATGTAGTGGTTTAGAGTGTAATACGTAGAGTGCAGTACAGTGGCGTAGAGTTGCGTGGTGGAGAGTAGAGTGCAGTGTCATAGAGTGCAGTGGCGCAGAGTAGAATGGCTCAGAGTTCAATTGTGCACAATAGAATGGTGCAGAGTGCAGTGACAGAGTACAGTGGTGCAGAGCAGAATTGAGTGGAGTAGAGTGCAGTGATGTAGAGCACAATGGTGTAGAGTGGCATAGTGTGCAGTGGCGTTGAGTGCAGTGGTGCTCAGTAGAGTGTAGTTGAGTTCAGTGGCAGAGAGAACAGTCTTTCAGAGTAGAGTGGCATAGAGTGCAGTGGCGTAGAGTAAAGTGGTGCAGAAAGCAATGGCCTAGAGTACAGTGGTGCAGAATAGAATAGAGTGGTGTAGAGAGCAGTGAAGTAGAGCGCAATGGTTTAGAGTGGCGCAGCGTGCAGTGGTGTATAGAGTGTAGTAGCAGAGTAGAGTATAGTGGCATAGTGTGCAGTGGTGCAGAGTGCTTGGTGTAGAGTGCAGTGGCATAGAGTGCATTGGTTCTGAGGCATAGAGTGCAGAGGTTTAGATTAGAGTGGCATAGAGTGCAGTGGCGTAGAGTGGAGTGGCGCAGAGTGGAGTAGAGTGACGTAGAGTGCAGTGGCATAGAGTGCAGGGGCGAAGAGTAGATTGTTTCAGAGTAGAGTGAAGTGGCATAGAGTGGAGTGATGCAGGGTAGAGTGCAGGGGTGTAGAGTAGAGTGGCGCAGAGTGGAGTAGAGTGGCATAGAGTGCAGTTGTATAGATTAGATTGTTTCAGAGTAGAGTGAAGTGTCGTAGAATGGAGTTGTGCAGGGTAGAGTGCAGTGGCAGAGAATAGTGGATAGAGTGCATTGGCGTAGAGTGCAGTGGAATAGAGTGCAGTGTTGCAGAGTAGAATGGCATAGAGTGGAGTGGTGCAGAGTAGAGTGGAGTGTCGGAGAATGGAGAAGTGCAGGGTGCAGTGGCAAAGAGTGCAGTGATGCATAGTAGAGTGGGGTAGAGTTCACTGGCATAGAGTAGAGTGGTGCACATAGAGCAAAGTAGCATAGAGTGCAGTGTCAGAGTGCAGTGGTGCACAGTAGATTAGAGTAGGGTAGAGTGTAATGCAATAGAGTGCATTGGCAAAGAGTGCATTAGAGTAGCATAGAGTAGAGAGGTGCAGAGTAGGGTGCACTGGCATAGAGTGCAGTGGCAGAGAGTAGAGTGGCACAGAGAACAGTGGCATAGAGTTCAGTGGCGGGGAGTGCAGTGTTGCAGGATATAGTGTTGTAGAGTGCAGTGGTGAACAGTAGGGTGGAATAGAGTGCATTGGCGTAGAGTGGAGAAGAATTGAGTGTCGTAGAGTGGACCAGTGTGTCATGGAGTCACATAGAGTGTCATGGGGTGGCATAGAGCAGAGTGGAATGGCATAGAGGTTGTTGCGTAGAGGGGAATAGAATGCTGTAGAGTGATGTAAAGCGGAGTAGAGTGTCATAGAGTCACATAGTGTGGAGTAGAGTGTTGCAGAGACAAGTGTCATAGAGTAGATTGGAGCGGCATAGAAAGGAGTGGAGTGCCATAGAGTGGAGTAGTGTAGTAGAGTAGATTAGTGTGTCATAGTATAGAGTGGAGTAAAGTGGCATGAAGTGGCATAAAGGGAGTTGCATAGAGTGTCGTAGAGTGGAATAGTGTTGTAGAGTGGCAGAGAGTGGAGTAGAGTGTTGTAGATTGGAGTGGAGTGGCATAGAGTGGAATAGAGTGGAGTAGAGTTTAATGGAGTAGTGTGTCTTAGAGTGGAGTATCATAGAGTGTTGTGTCATAGAGTGGAGTGTCGTAGAGTGGGGTAGAGTGGCATAGAGTGAAGAGGCGTAAAGTACAGTGGTGCAGAGTAGATTGGCGTAGAATTATTGGTTTTGAGTAAAGAGGTAGAGTGGGGCAGAGTAGATTACAGTGGCGTGGAGTGCAGCGACATAGAGTAGATGTAGTGGTTTAGAGTGTAATACGTAGAGTGCAGTACAGTGGCGTAGAGTTGCGTGGTGGAGAGTAGAGTGCAGTGTCATAGAGTGCAGTGGCGCAGAGTAGAATGGCTCAGAGTTCAATTGTGCACAATAGAATGGTGCAGAGTGCAGTGACAGAGTACAGTGGTGCAGAGCAGAATTGAGTGGAGTAGAGTGCAGTGATGTAGAGCACAATGGTGTAGAGTGGCATAGTGTGCAGTGGCGTTGAGTGCAGTGGTGCTCAGTAGAGTGTAGTTGAGTTCAGTGGCAGAGAGAACAGTCTTTCAGAGTAGAGTGGCATAGAGTGCAGTGGCGTAGAGTAAAGTGGTGCAGAAAGCAATGGCCTAGAGTACAGTGGTGCAGAATAGAATAGAGTGGTGTAGAGAGCAGTGAAGTAGAGCGCAATGGTTTAGAGTGGCGCAGCGTGCAGTGGTGTATAGAGTGTAGTAGCAGAGTAGAGTATAGTGGCATAGTGTGCAGTGGTGCAGAGTGCTTGGTGTAGAGTGCAGTGGCATAGAGTGCATTGGTTCTGAGGCATAGAGTGCAGAGGTTTAGATTAGAGTGGCATAGAGTGCAGTGGCGTAGAGTGGAGTGGCGCAGAGTGGAGTAGAGTGACGTAGAGTGCAGTGGCATAGAGTGCAGGGGCGAAGAGTAGATTGTTTCAGAGTAGAGTGAAGTGGCATAGAGTGGAGTGATGCAGGGTAGAGTGCAGGGGTGTAGAGTAGAGTGGCGCAGAGTGGAGTAGAGTGGCATAGAGTGCAGTTGTATAGATTAGATTGTTTCAGAGTAGAGTGAAGTGTCGTAGAATGGAGTTGTGCAGGGTAGAGTGCAGTGGCAGAGAATAGTGGATAGAGTGCATTGGCGTAGAGTGCAGTGGAATAGAGTGCAGTGTTGCAGAGTAGAATGGCATAGAGTGGAGTGGTGCAGAGTAGAGTGGAGTGTCGGAGAATGGAGAAGTGCAGGGTGCAGTGGCAAAGAGTGCAGTGATGCATAGTAGAGTGGGGTAGAGTTCACTGGCATAGAGTAGAGTGGTGCAGATAGAGCAAAGTAGCATAGAGTGCAGTGTCAGAGTGCAGTGGTGCACAGTAGATTAGAGTAGGGTAGAGTGTAATGCAATAGAGTGCATTGGCAAAGAGTGCATTAGAGTAGCATAGAGTAGAGAGGTGCAGAGTAGGGTGCACTGGCATAGAGTGCAGTGGCAGAGAGTAGAGTGGCACAGAGAACAGTGGCATAGAGTTCAGTGGCGGGGAGTGCAGTGTTGCAGGATATAGTGTTGTAGAGTGCAGTGGTGAACAGTAGGGTGGAATAGAGTGCATTGGTGTAGAGTGCAGTGGCATAGAGTGCAGTGGCATAGAGTAGAGTGTTGCAGAGTAGACTATAGTGGCGTACAGTGCAGTTCTGCATAGTAGATTGGCATAGAGTGCAGGGCCGTAGAGTGTATTGGTGTAGAGTGCATTGGTGTTGAGTGCAGTAGCGTAGAGGGCAGCAGCTTAGAACAGAGTGGAGTAGCGCTGGGTAGATTTTCAGTGGCGTAGAGTGGAGTGGCGGAGAGTGCAGTGGCATAGGGTGCAGTCTCATAGAGTAGAGCGATGCAGAGTAGAGTGGCGTAGAGTGTAGTGGCGCACAGTGCATTGGCGTAGAGTGCAGTAGAGTGGCATAGAGTGGAACAGAGTAGAATGCAGTAGCATAAAGTGCAGTGGTACAGAGAAGAGTGGCGGAGAGTTCAGTGGCAGAGACTGCAGTGTTGCAGAGTAGAGTGACGTAGAGTGCTTTGGTTTTGAGTAAAGTGGTGTAGAATGAACTGGCGTAGAATGGAGTGGTACAGAGTAGAGTGGAGTGGTGCAGGATAGAGTGTAGTGGTGTAGAGTGCTTTGGCATAGAGTAGAGTGGTGCAGAGTAGAATGGAGTGGCATGGAGTGCAGTGGCGTAGAATGGAGTGGCAGAGAGTGCAGTGTTTTAGAGTAGACTGTCATAGAGTGCAGTGGTTTATAGTACAGTGGCGTACAGTGTATTGGCATGGAGTGCAGTGGTGTAGAATGGTGCAGAGTGGCGTGGATTAGAGAGCAATGGCATAGAGTACGGAGGTGCAGAGTATAATTGAGTGGAGTAGAGAGCAGTAACGTAAAGTACAATGGTGTAGACTGCAGTGGCATATAGTGCAGTGGCATTAAGTGTTGCAGGGTAGAGTATAGTGGCATAGAGTGCAGTGGTGCACAGTAGATTGGTGTAGAGTGCATTGGTTTTGAGTAAAGTGGTGTAGAGTGCAGGGGTGTAAAGTAGAGTGCTGTTGCACAGAATAAAGTGGAATGACGCAGAGTGCTGTAGCGCCGAGTAGATTGTTTCAGTGTAGAGTAGAGTGGTGCATGGTAGAGTACAGTGGCGTAGAGTGGCACAGAGTGCAGAGAAGATTAGAGTGGTATTGGCATAGAGTGCACTGGTGTAGAATAGTCGTACAGGGTAGAGTGCATTGGCATAGAGTGCAGTGGCATAGAGTGCAGTGTTGCAGAGTAGAGTGACAAAGAGGGAGTGGCGCAGAGTGCAGTGGAGAAGAGTGCGGTTGCGAAGAGTGCAGTGGTGCATAATAGAGTAGTGTGGGGTACAGTGGATTGGCATAGAGTAGAGTGGTGTAGAGTAGAGAGGCGTAGAGTGAAGTAGCGTAGAGTGGAGTGGTGCAGAGTAGAGTGCAGTAATGTAGCATGGAGTGGCATGGCATAGTGTGGAGTGGTGCAGAGTAGATTGCAGTGGTGTGGAGAGGTGAAGAGCAGAGTGGAGTAGGATAAAATGAAGTATGCAAGGTGTGGTAGTGCACTGCCATGACAGACAACATATGTTCCATTGAAATGACCATTACATTTGCACAGACATGCAGTTTTATTAATAAAAGTATACAGATCACAAACAATAATGTGTGGAACAGTCATCAAGTAGTGTATTGGTTTGCTTTGAACGTAATAAAATATTTGTTTTCACCACACTTCAGAGTTATCAAAAATGTGCTTCATTTGTGGTTTTCTAATTCCGATATATTCTGAAATAACTGCCCAGTTCATTTACAGATATTTAAATTGTGTTGCTTACTAGAAAAAACATAAATGTAAGCCTTCCTCAAGCACATCCCCAGAAGCCATCATGATTGTCATATAAGTCTTCTCACTTGAAAGTCAGAGAAAGAAAAGTAAGCATCAAGCTCCTTGGAAGGCAGAGCCTGACATTTGACCTCTGTCTTTGAATGCACAGCAAATGTGACAAGATAAGGACAAGATGTAAAGGCCTGTTTACAGAAATCGAGTGCTGGTGCCAGAATACAGTAATTAGGAGTTGGGCAGCAGAAGGGACTGACTCAAGCTGGACAGCCCAAATAAAACAAATAGAGCCAGCAAATAGAAAGCAAGCAAATGTGAGTTACAAACAACAAAGCCAATGGTAAGCAAGGGGCTGAACGGATTCCCAGGGAAGCTTTCCGAATGTCCCAAAGATGTCCTTAGCAAACCAGACAGCCGAGCTGTCTGGTAGGCTTTGACTTAAAAATAGATACGTTTTTTACTTTCTCATTGTCATTCACTAAAAGCAGAGCACAGCAATGGAAATGGATTGTTGAATCAGGCTGATGATAATGGGGACTGGGCAACTAAGATAATGCATTTTGATCAACTTTGAACACCAGTATAAGAGTCTTGGTGCTTAATTTTTGCTGGTGGTTGGCACCAGCACTCCTTTTTGGGACCAGGGCTTCAAATCCATCATCAGACTTTGAGCCTAAGAAGGAGAAATACAGAAAAGGGGGACAAAGAAAGGAAGAGAAAGATAAGATACATTGGCAAAGGGAGAAAGCATGAATAAAAAACCTGCAAAAGTGAGTTAAAGAGAAAGGAAGTGAAGGGTGGTGGACGAAAGAGAACTCTGCCTCTTTCGTCCACCACCCTCCCCTTCTGGTCTTTTTTGCTTACTTCTGCAGGTTGTTTTTCATCCATGCTTTCTCCCATTGTAAACAGAATGAATGTTAACTGGGCAGCCTTGGAATTCAGCAACCCATGAATTCAGCAGTGCTAGTTGTGAGCTCCTAATAAAAAACTTTGGTGCTCTGCATTTATTTTCCTTCTGTAAATTACGCACTGTATTGTGTTGGAAAGTATACCTGTTCTCATCAAAATAAAAACTTTCAGTTTAACATCACT
Source organism: Calotriton arnoldi (assembly GCA_963921515.1). NCBI lineage: Eukaryota > Metazoa > Chordata > Amphibia > Caudata > Salamandridae > Calotriton > Calotriton arnoldi. The sequence goes on along the minus strand of CAWUFW010001477.1, from coordinate 1,995,736 downwards.
GGGAGGCCAGCATGCATCCATTTGCAGTGCTTAATTTGAGCCGATGGTTACTGGTGGAGTCCATCAGTACTCATTTTTGGGGGCCGGCACTTATTTTTCCTCATCAGATACTGACAGAGAGCAAGCGAGACAAAAACCTACAAACGGGAAAGAAGAAGGAAGAGAATGACTGAAAAACAAGCACAAATGGAGAAAGCAGAGACAGGTTAGACAGTGCTTAGTTTGTAAAAAAGAAGTGCCAGGGCTCTCGGCAGGAGCCCACTGTGGCTTGCACAACACATTGCCCAGCCATGCTGCCAATGATAGTAAAAACACAGCTACCAACCCGTCACACTCCTACAAGTATGTTAATTCAGACTATTCCACGCCCCCAAAGCTGTAAGAATGGCTTGGGCAGCAGGTAATAGTCATTTTTTATGTACATTGAATTAATAATTGACTGTTGTTGTGGTCTTCTTTATATTAGCCAGACTGTCACAAGCACTGGTGTTGGCAATTAAGTTCCGGTGCTGAGCACCGGAAACCACCAGCTCAAATTAAGCACTGAGGTTAGTGTGAGATAAAGGGGCAGCAGTGTCTGGTAGCGGATTAAAGAGGCCTGAGGTGGATTCACAACTACAGAGTCTTGGTATTTGTCGCACCGATTTTTAATAGCGCCACTGGAGCAGATCTTTGGGCACCAGCACTCAATCTTTTACAAATTAAGCACTGTCCATTTGCAAAATCATTGACAAGGTGAGAAAACACACTCATCAAAACAGGAGTGTGAAAGGTTTAGCACTAAGAATCACAGTCGCCACTTTAACACTGTCTGGCGAATTCACCAGGGAAAATAAAGCTTCACCACCTGAATCACAGCTGTTACATAAATGAAGCATCTGGGGGAGCTGGCATCTCTGTGTGGTTCTTACTGCTGTATCCTCCTGAGAGGGGTGGAAGTGAAGGTGTAAAACATAGAGAACAAGGACCCGACACAGAACTACAATCTTTGCCACGAAGCCAAACACAGGGCAAATCATGTGTACTTTTTTTGCTGATTGTTTTATATGAAATGGGGAAAACAGATGTTGGTTGAGTCCACAATACATATATCATATAATAATTTATTGCATGATTAATTAAAATCTTACAATTCGAAAATCACCAGTACACAATCATTAAAACATATCTACACAAGCACAGTCATAAAAATACATTAAATAGACAAATTCAATTCATCGTTATTATAATTCAATTATTACAAATATTAAAATAGCAATTATTTACAGGTATAAGTCCACAATACAGAAACATGTTTGCACCTGGGCAAAAATGGAGGCGACGTGTTGTGAAATGTTGTGTATCAGTAGTGTTGCGAATAACTTTAAGGGGTGATAGTTACATTATAAAAATAATCCTAATCCACCATATTCAAGTTTTATAAAAAGAAAAAGCGACAGATTTTTCACTATTTTTGTTATTTGTGTAAGAAAAAAGCAGGGAAGATTGATTTAGCCTCAAATATGTTACATCGTATACATTTCGACGTGGAAAAAGCTTATATTCTCAATTTCTTATCATGTCAACGTAACCAAAAAATGTATAAAATCGGATTATGTCATGCTTGCTCTGGTGCAAATATCATTTGCTCTTTTCCCTGATGTGCAAGCAGCAAAAATGTCACAGAACCACTTACCCAGTTTTTGCAGCCGAGCAAACTAGTCTCTCTAATGGCCTCAGGGGTAACAGCTGGTACCTCTGGCTTGCCCTTTGCTAACCCTGGCTCAGAGGTCAGAAGTGCAGCAGCATGAGCAGAAGGTAGGAAGGGTTGCAGGAGGCCAGTTTTTAGTCTCTAGTTGCCACACCTTGCCCTTCCACTACACTCTGAGAAGCAGCACATCAGATGCTGTCGAGGGGCCTTGTTCTTCCATGATACTCTCGGTAGGGAATAGGAGGCTGCTGAGCAGTGGCAGAACGCAGCCTTGCAAGAAACCTAGAGGGGGGGGGGGGCTGTGGTACCCACACCACATGCACTGTGGATGTACTACTCCTGTGAGTTGCAATATGTCTGCAGGAATTTCAGTGATAAGTGATAGCTCTGAATGAATGGTTGGTCGGATGACTGGCTGGATGAAGGGTGGATGGATGGGTAGATGGGTGCCCAGATGGAGGGGATATACAGGCAATTAAGTGCAGCGAATGAGGAATTAAACTGGAAAGAATACAGAGAGAAAAAAAGTAGGAGAGTGCTGCTGAAGAGGGAGAAAGATTCAGACAGAAGAAAGAGTCAAAGAGAGAGAAAAAGCTGAAGGGTGGCAAGATATCCAGATAGAGGGAAACACAGAGAGAGGAGGAGAGAAAATAAGAGCTGGGGAGAGATGCAGAGAAAGAGAGGGGGAGATGGTGAAGTGGAAGAGAATGAGGAATAGAGGAAGCACAATAATATAAAACATAAACAACTGTGCGCTCGCTTTATTATAATCACAATTACAGCATATTTCTGTGGAAAATAATCTTTTCATGAGATGTCCCACCCAGTCTGCTCCCACAGGCAGACCTAGGATTCCTGAAAATGAAAGTAACCAAATGTTATTTTGTTTCTTTCGATAGCGAGCCAAAGCTTAGCGTTTAAAGAGCTTTACTTTCTGCCGTTGTTAACCGTATTTATGCCTGGCGTCTCGTCTTCAAACAGCAAACCAGAAAGAGGGTCCCCTATGGGATGTGGAAATCTCGGGGCCCCAGTGGATGAGGGGCCTTGTGTTTTGCCCCTGCTGCTGAGGGCCCGTGCCCTTCCATCATACTTTCCGCAGCGAGTAAGAGGTCTTTGAGGGGCTTATGGTGGGATAAGGGTTGATTCCTGTGACGTCACCCGGGTCAAAGCGTGTGCTCTTCCACTGCCCTCATCAGGCGCGCACGCCCACTGGGCTCAAAGGGCTTTAGCCCCCCCCCCTCCCCCCGTCGTGTGTGTCGAGCTGAGACAGCTTCCCGGGCACACACACAGCCGCACCCGAGTACTTCACAGGTCTTTAAAAGACCATTTGCTTGTTAATGAGGCTTTGTTGTTTTTCCACCCCTTTTTAGAGCCTCTGCATCTCCACTCTGCCTACTGCTGGAAGAATTACCCCCCCCCCAAAAAAAATTCTTAGCCCCCCCTACCCCCCCCCCCTGAAATTTGGCTCTAGTTGCGCCTCTGACCCTCATTGCGTTGAATTGACGGCCATGCCGCCAATAAAATTACTCAGGTGTAAGTGTCAATAGGAAGTGCGTGATTGTCTTGTTGCCTGAGAAATGTTACTTGCAGAACCTGCGCTCTCTTCCCGCCCCCCCCCACCCCCCACTCGCGCACTCTGAAATGGCCAGAGGGCAGGGTAGGCACTTGACAAATACTTACAATTATACATATGATATGAATTGGTTTTTATGTGAGCGTTTCCTGGAAAACGCCCGCGTCATTTCTGAATTAGGGACCTGAACATTTTGCAGTAATTATAAGTGTTAGTGGATACATCTGGCAAAGAGTGACGACAGTGGGACAGACTTACTAAATGTCTGTGCGCCTGCAGCTCACATTTTTGAATTCACAAACTTGTGAATGCTTGCGAATCTTATATAGGGATGCGCATATGCATCTGCAGAAGATTACCTCCTGTGCAATTGTGCATAAAAGTGAAACAGCTCTGGCCTTGAACATTTCTGTTTCCTTAAGGGATGCACGTCTGTTCTGCGTCCACACAACGCCCTGGGTTCCTTCCACTAATAACTGATCAGTGGGAGGGACAGTGGGCCTCACTCTAACCCTTGCCCTGCTGTGGGCTGCACTCTTGTCTGGATTGAGTGCCGCTAGTCAATGCCTATCTAATTTACTCTAGCAAGAGTAAATCTAATTTACAAATGTGCAGGTAAGGCCAGCCCGGAGTAATATGGCACCACGTGCGGAGATGGCACTAACACACCAATGTGCCGGAGTCATTTGTGAATTTGAGGGGGAGGGAGATGGACATTGTACAATATCTGCACACGATGAAAATGCGCATCTTTGGACATCCTCAACTTGCACGCGAATAGTAAATCGGGGCGAATGTTCTCCGCAGTTATCAATTGAAATAAAAAGCATGCAGTACAAAAGATGTGAAATATGTATTGCAAAGTGCATCATAATTACGAAGACAGCCACGCGTGTTCCGAATGGCTCCACGCTGATACGTAGCATATGTGAAACAAATTCAGCAATTAACAAAGCAGAGTTACTCAGTGTTGCAACAGGAAGGTGGGAGCAGGTGGCACCCCTTCACAAGCTGCCGGGTCTCTGAGGATGGCTGCAGCCCGTTATGGCACTCCGGAGATTTCGAATTTAAAACATCTTTTAAATGCAGGCCATGTTTTCGAATCTGTGTGACTCTTTCACAAGCTTGCCTGAACACCTTCACACTTTCACTGAGGTGAAAACCTATACACGACATTAACACAATAAAACTAAGAGGATGAAATAAAAGCAAAGTGCAAACATGAAAGAGGGGCAAATGTCATTTCGAGTCAGGGTGTTCAGGTGTTGGTGCAAGTGTTGCATAAGAGACGCTGACTTCTAATTGGACAATTAAGTGACACACCTGTTCAATCTCGCGCTCCAGCAGCAACAGTAACTAGGCGCCAACCATCACTACGGCCCCGTACACGAAGGGCCCCCCCTTGGTAATGGGTGTGGATTGCATTCTGCGATTCCAAAGTGCCAATAAACAGGGGGAAATTTCTCACAAACACCTCTCCTGCAGGAGAACAAAATAAGAAAAAAGGGGAGACATAGGGATACACATAAGGTAACAAGGCGTCTACAACAACAAGAAATGGAGACGATCCACCAAAAAAATAGATCACCTGTCCTTATCTCAAGTAGTGTAGCTTCCACATTTTAAGCAGCGTACATGGCGAGCATCCTGCCAGCGAAGACAGGCAGACCTAGGATTCCACCATCATGTGCGCCTTGGTGCACTGCGGACGCCTCCACAGACAGTGTGGTTCGGCTGGGCCGCCCACATTGGTATGTCCGCCACCATGCTTGGCTGACTTTAAAGCAGTGACTTCCACTATCATAAGAGCAAACTCAATATTTGGTAGATTTTCCAACCTCAGGTTGGTGGAGGATGCAGATCTGTCACAGTAGCAAATGGAAACTGTGCGTGCAAAACCTGAATTAGACCGTTAGTAGTAATCATCATGAATTAATCCAGGATAAAAGCTGCATGGGGCAACAGGAGATTTTTTGGGGAGTTATTATCTATTTATGTATACATTTTCATATAGCGTGGGCATTATCCAACGGTGAGTACTTTGCAAATGACATTGAACATGACATGAGGCACAAGATTACATAATCCAATATGTAGGTACATTTAAATAGTCCAAGGACACTAGAGAATAGAAATAGAACATTACATAAGGGACACGATTACATTATCCGAGGATGTTGGTACATTTAAAAAAGCCAAAACATTAGAGTATGGTATAAATAATAAATTGCAGCAGTCATAAAAATTGAGAAACAGGACGTGGAGTGGTGCCAAATACAAGAAGGAGTCTAGTAAATGGACGTGGAGAAGTAAGCCTCAGGGCACCGCTCAGTGCGGAGACTATACCAGACAGGATAAAACTAGGGAGGTGAGATTATCTAAAATACCTCTGAAACAGAAGGGCTTTCATCTCTGATTTACCTTTGTGGTGGTGTTGCGTATGTTCGAAGTATAGCGATCTATACTCTGGTCCACAGACAACCCACCAAGGAAATAAGTATATGCTATCCACCCCACCTTTCCTAGCAACTCTGCCAGTCAGTATCAAAACACAAAGAAAAACCAGAGGCCAAGTCCAAAATCTGTCAAGAATGGTAGGTATTCCAGCACACTCCCTGCCCAAAGTGCTGGTTGTATGAACCGGTCCTCGATTCACTGTGATAAGCAATCAAAGAAGAGCCGGTAAGAATATATATATATATTTTTGATCCTTCATTTATCTTTGAATGTCTATCACAACCATAATATTCTGTACATAACATGAGAACTCTCTGACAAAGAAAACCTAGCAGCTAGGTACACAAGTCATATTAATATCAAAACTCAGCTTAACCAACATTTTGGAAGGGAGAGATGGTACTGCAAAATGTACTTCTAATTAGCAATAAGTACTTGAGAAGAAAGTTTAGCATCCAGAAGAAATTTGAAAGAGTGGGCTAAGGGTTCAGAGGTGGAGGAAAACCCATGTGAAGTTAAGATAGACATCCACGATTGTATTGTAAGGCTTTACCCAGAACAAAGAATAATAACTCCTCCCCAGCGATCTCAGGAGGAACCCTGCACAGCTATTGTTGTGGGCCCTTTGCTGACAGGAAGAGACAAAGGCCCTCATGTTAAAGCAACTAGGGATACGGCATTAGTAATCTCTGCCCTGTAATTGCAGATACTGTGGGTACTAACAGTTCTGATACGTGGGAATAACACAGTATTCTGAGTAGCCCCTTACAAATGAGGAATTAGTGTGGGAGTTGGTGATATTGTAATTGAGCCCTGGGGTGATTCCTCATATTCAGCCAGTTTCCTGCCTGCTAATTTCACCAAAATATTTAGATAAGAAACACTGGGATTTCTTTATTGCCACATCTCTTGTAATCCCTATTCTGTTACAAACACTTGTTATCGGTTGATTTTGGATTATCTTGGCACTCCTATGGGGCTCTGTATGCCAGGGGCAATGAGGACTACTGTTATGGCAAGAGTGTTTTTAGTACTGGGCATTAGTGCACATCAGTGGTGCTTTACATGCTGGTGCAATTGTGTATGATGGGCTAGCATAGATGCTTTACATGCTCTAAAGGCAGTGTGGGTACTGCAAGGGTAATATACTAGGGCTCAAAGCTCCAGACATCAATTCTCCTCCCTCATATCAAGGCGCCAAAGCAACTGGCACAAACACCTCTGTCTGTTTCATATCTTATAGGCCCATGCAGATCATTTAAAGAACCTGGGATTGTTTCTCCTTGTGAGGTATTGCACCCGCAGTCAAAGGGGTTACATTATCGGGTGATGGGAGTTGCACACGTGGGGTCATAGCACCATACAAACTTGGGCAGACAGCGGGAGAAGGGTTATATGACATTACTGCGCATGCATTTACACACATGCCTTTACCATGCATCCACTACAACGCAATGCCTTTACCCCGCATTGCCTTTACCACGCATGTCTTTACAATGCGAGATAAGTATATATAAAGATATAAGGTAAGTGAAACCCATATATATGTGTATTACCTACTGGCGGTTGCCAGTAGGTAGTTACACTTAGGACCATCTTTCCTTAGAAAAAGCGTTTTTTGACTTGCCTATAACTTTGGCGCCATTTGACGAATCTTCAAGAAATGTTCCCAAAAAAGTGCCCTGGGGAATCTTGTATTTCATGGAAAGTTTCGGGGTGATCCTTCAAGTAGGGGCCAAGAAAAAGGATGGGGCAAAAAAGTGCGTTTCCCATGTTAATTCCCATAGAGTGTTTAGACATGCCTGCAGCCCAAACTACTGGACAGAATTACACTGAATTTGGCAGAAAGGTAGATTTTTGTTCGCAGATCATGCTTTCAGTTATTTGGTGTAAATTCATTCAGTAGTTGTTGAGAAATTTGAAGAAATTCAAATTTGTATATCTGCGATCGCGAACTCTTTGCAAATAATGACGAGCTTGTGCAGAGATCTGCAGAGCTCTGATTGGCTGACAACACTTCAACCAGAAAGTGGTGTCAGCCAGCCGAGTCCCACAAAAAAACGTGAAAAAAAGAAAAGGGTGCGGGTAGGAAAACCCTGTCCCCCTTGGTCTTGGGGCCCCAGATGGACCACGGCAGGACAAAAAAGCAAATTTGCAGCAAAAAATTAAAAAAACAGGAGCAGTCTCCCGTGCTTCTTGTGAAAAGGGCCTCTTGTGGGCAGGCCCTGGGGGCATTTTATTAAAAAAAGGAGGGGGCACATGGGGAGCCCCTACTGAGGCTCTTTGAGCCCTGGGGACCACCATGTCCCCAGGGCTTTGTTTTCAATAAAGAAATGGGGCAGCGCGGACCCGCACTTCTGGGCTTGTAGAAGCCCCGGGGACCACCACCTCCCAGGGGCAATAATAACATTTGCGGGAGCCACATGGGCCCCTCCAGACGCCAGGGACCACCACCTCCCCTGGGCTTAAATAATAAATAATACTGGAAGTGGGGCCACGAGTCCCCCCTCCCGGTCCATATATGGCCTCGGGGACCACCACTTTCCTGGGCCGGCCCATACACAGCCCTCCCCTCCTGGACCCATATATGGCCCTGGGGGCTGGCTCCTGCTATGTACCGGGGTGCCCAAACCCGGGACATTGCTGTTTGCTTCTGCTTGGAAGCAAAAGCAAACACTCCGGTTCCAGCGGGCGGGAGCTGTCAAAGTGCCCCTGCCCACTGGCAGCGGATGAAACGATTGCTCTTTTACACAGGGAGCTGCATTTCTAGCATTTGAGATGTCATGAGTGATGTCATCACGATGTCACTGACAATGTCATGAGTGATGTGTTATGTAAGTTCATAAGCAGTGCAGCTCAGCTAACTATAACTGCTGAATTTCACTGGTTTTGTACGAGGGAAATCTGAGCCTAACTATAACGCCCCTGTAACCTTTGTTTTTTTCAGTGAATTTCTAAGGATTTTTAAAAATTCTATTTCCTAACTATAACGTCCCTGTAACTTTTGGTTTATTGAGTGAATTTCTAAGGTTTTTTTAATGTTGTTTCCCAAGTATAACATTTCGGTAACCTTTGGTTTTTTTAAGTGAATATATATATATATATAGGTATATATATATATATATATAAAACACCAACTTTCCTTTCGTTAAGAAAAATCCAGGACACTCCAGGATGCTGAATTTAATTTATTGCAGAAAACAGCCCTCTACCAACGCGTTTCACCTTTCGGCTTGTTCACGGTATGGCAAGCGTTTCTTCACTTCCTGTTTTACATACAATAATTACTAAACAGTGAGAGAGGACAAGCGCATTGCAGGGCCTTTACAATTCAATTTCATGAGCGCCATTTTGTAATAGTAATATGCGTATTGGCAAGGCTGCACAAATTCAGAAATAAAGTGCAAATACAGATTCCTGATCTTGCAATATATACAATTGATTATTTCTTTCAATATATATATCTTCATTATTATTCTCTGTGGAGCCTTGGTGAACCGCTGCTGAACCGCCCGTTCCACCTCGCAGCTGCATGATGCACTGAAGCTTTTGCGGACGGAGGAACACACGGACGTGGCTGGAATCTACGGGTCGGATGTGCCGGATCACGCAAGCGAGTACAGCGGTGTACGGAGGTCGAGCGGTGCAGTGGCTTTCATCTTGGCTACCGCTACCGCTACTGTTTCCGCTATCACCGACCTTGCTTAGCGGGGGCACACGTTTGAAGAGAGGCAGCAGGCGAGGCAGCCGGCGAGTACTGAATGTACGGCTGTGGGCTGATTTGGAAAAGAAAATGGCTCCACCGCGAACGACACAGCGGGGTCGAGCCAATGCGCAGATTGAAGCTGGAACTGCGGTGGAGGCGGTAGACGGCGGGGGAAGCATCAGAGACATCAGAGTCTCAGCCCCAGCGGGAGAGGTGACGGTATGTGATGTAGTACTGGAGGGTCCTTTTTATTCTGGCTGTTGGCCCCCAGCTAGGCAAACCAATTTTGAAATTATTGCGCTCTGGGAGAGCAACAGAGTTGCTCCGGTCCTGTGGCCCAGAGACTGCCATCTCGGGTTTTCAAATGGCAGAGTTGTTAAATGTTGCAGGACAGGAGGGCTGGGGGGGTGAGGAAGGACTAGTTAATCAACCAGCTTCATCCTCAATATCCCCTCAATCAGTCAGTCAAGATCATACTGAGTTGCTGGAGAAAATGGTGGAAGCTTCTGCAAGCAATGCTGTGTGTGACTCTGTTGCTGGCACTGGCTCGGCTGACTCTTTAAAAAATATCCCAACTCAGACTTTGGAGATTAATGTGTGAACTTCGGAGGATTCATTAGAAAATCAGATGCAGACAAGTACTAATTTATCGGGGGGGAATAATAGTTTTGCCGAAATTCTGGAGCAACCGATTGTTGATCTTACTGATAACGGAAACATTGGCGAGATAAATTTAGATCAGCCCGAACGACCACAACAGGCACTAGAAGCGGCAGGGCCTAAATTTGTGGTGGTTCAGGGGCAAGATAATATGACTGGCTCTAATAGAGCAACAGGAGCACTTAATAGCCCAAAAAACTACACCCCCGTGGGGGGGAAAGGTGTAAAAGGAAAAGGTCCTAGAAACATCAGGGCAGGTAAAGGAGGTAAAGGTTGGGGCGGAGGAGTGAAAACGCAAGTGACTGACGCAATGGGCTGCCTTAAGGAAGCAGCAGTAAATACCGCAAAGGTTAGTCCCGGGGTAAGCCCTCTCTGGAAATGGGTGTCTTCAAAGGGCGAGGTTAAGGCCATTATTTCTAGGCTGTCTAACCCTGGCAGCATGGCAACTGCTTCAACAGATGACGAACGACCAGCATCAGTAACAGCAGCTGTAACTATTGCTGATGGTGTATTCACGACAAGCGAAGGCCCCGAGGGTATGGATGGCCAGGGCAGAATGTTAGATGAGCCTGATAGTGGATGTCAAGGCCTTTCCCTGGTAGCATCAGTCACACCTGTAGTTCAAGTTGAGGAGACTATGTCTACCACTTCTATAGTATCTCCTGCTTTCCCACCTAGCACAGTAGATACCGTGTTGCCTGCATTAGAAAAGGGGAGTACTGATAAGGCTCAACTAGTTGCTGGCGATGGTAATGGCGAGGAACCTTCACTCTTTAGAATTATGCAAGCATTAGCTATCCAGAGAGCTGAAGCACAAGATTATTATCAGCAGGCCAAGGCAGACAGTAGAGAGATCAAGCAAGCTTTGTCAGATGTTACCTCCAAGGTCACTCAGCTCTCTTCGGAGGTTATTGATCTCCAACAACGAGTTGCAACTGTAGAGGAGGTTAATACTCATACTGTGAACTTGGTAAAAGCGCAGGACTCTCAAATGATGCTTATGCAAGCTAAGATGGAAGACCTCGAGAATCGGCAGCGACGCCAGAACCTAAGGATTTTTGGTATTCCGGAAGGAAGGGAAGGTTCAGATCCGCGGGCCTTCATTGTTACTTTTTTTCAGAAAGCCTTTCCCGATCTTGCAGACTTGGGATATGGACTCACAGGTCCAGCGGGCGCACAGACTACCTCCGTTTCTTCCCCAAGGCAATCAAGTTAGATATAACTTTGCACGGCCTATCCTGGTGTTTTTGGGCAACTTTTTGTTACGCAAGCAATCTACTTAAAGGCACGACCATCAGTCCCTTTTAAGCTGGACGGTATGTCCATATTTGCTCGTTCTGACTTGTGTAAACCGACAATGGACAAGCGGTGGCGGCTGCGGCAATTAATGGACCCTCTGAAATCTGTATGTTCACAGGTGTTTTTGCAAGAGCCGGCCCGCCTAAAGATTATTATGGATGGTCGCACACATTTTTTTTTTAATGAGCAGGAGGCCAAACAAGCCCTCTCTAAGTGGCAGTCCACTGCTACAGAACGAACAGATGTGTAAAATTGACACTTGTGTGACAGTAGACTTTAGTTTAACTTGTGAATGCTTCGGATATATTTTTCTCAAATTACTGATATGAATTAATGTTTTGTTTAGCTTTGACAATATGCATACTTGGGGTGGAATGGTTGGGGTGTGGGGGGCTCACGGGGTTCCTGGAAGGGAGCAGAGGCGGCATCCCCTGTAAGCTGCCATTTTGAGACAGCAAGGAAGGGGGGTGATTCCTTTTCACAGGCATGGGGGACTCTAGGAAGGGTGGGGGTGGGTCAGAGAATGGTAGCAGGCAGAGAATGGTAGTTGGTTGCTGCTGGTCGATCGGGTGGAGCGACCGGAAGGGTGGGGGGGTTGGGGGTGGGCTAAAAAGCCACACTGTTGTATATTTAGCTAGAAAATCATTGGTAGAGCAAAAGGGAAAGGACTACGAAACAAGGGGGGACGCGTTAAAATTGAGTTTACAATTATATTCTAATGTTTGACTTTAAATATATTTGTTGGAATGTAGCAGGGCTCAATCAGGTCAGGAAACGACAGTTAGTAATGGAGGAGCTTTGTGCATTTAAACCCCATGTAGTGGGTCTCACAGAAACACATTTAGCTTTTAGGGACAGATTGCAGCTAAAGCAGCTTGGTTATGATTTATTAGTTTGCACGTCACAGATAGTTTCTATTCGAGGGGTAGCTATACTAAAGTCGAAAAATTGTAGAGCAACAGTAATACGTACATTGGCTGACTCTAATGGTAGATGGGCAATTGTTCAATTACTGATTTGGGGGCGTAGTGTACGGTCCAAACACGGACTGTCCCAAAACTATTCAATTCATAACTTCTGAATTGTTGGACTGGCGATTTGATAGTAATGGGGGATTTTAACTGTATAATTGATAAGAAGATCGACACTACAAATCCAGCTCAACGGGCCAGAATGGGCAGGACTAGGGCCGCAATTTTGGAACTTCTTCATCTGCATCAGCTGGAGGATGTTTGGAGGAGACTAAATCCAACTGTTCCTGGGTTTACATTTTATTCGTCCCCGCATAAACACTATTCCAGAATAGATATGATTTTTGTTAAAAGAACTATGGGGCCCATTACGATACCCGGCGTAAATAAATCCGCCAGGCATGGAAGCGGCAAAAATCCGCCCGCACACACCGCCTGAACACCGACCACGCCATTACGATTACACAAACCGAAAACCGCCATCGGCGGAAAAATCACACAAAATACCGCCCGCCAACGTCCGAGTCGGAGTCAAACCGCCCGCCACGGACGGAAACACGCACGACAACACAAAACCGCCCGCCCTCACGGCCGACACACCGCACGTGAAATTACGATCTCACCGACATGAGCGCGGAAAACCCACAAATATACCGCCCGCCAGCGCAAACAACGCCGATGAGAATCGACACGGCAGAAGCCATGGCGCCAACGTACCTGCACAGAAACCATCCGCACACAAAACCAATAGCACACAACATGGCCAACAAGTCCACACAGCAAGGCACGCACAAATACACAAGCACAGTACACATCCCGAAAACACCCCCGGACAAACAAAAAATACAAAGGCCAGAACCCCAGACACAACACACCTGAAAACAACAGACCATGAGGACACACCCACATAGGTGAGTACAAAAGCAGCACTCCCACAGACCACAACCCCTTGCTACATTGCAAACTAGAGAGGAGAGGAGAGGACACAGTGACACAGCAAGGACAGCAGCACACCACAGAAACGCACACATCACAACCACCACCACCACCACCACCACCACCAAACACCGGCACCACAAACCCCCTGCACATTACACAACACACACCGCACCAGCACCACAAACACCATGGCACCACAAAGAATGCCCAAGTACACGCCCATTGAGCTGACGGTCATGGTCGACGAGATCATCAAGGTGTACCCACAAATCTATGGGAACATGGTCCAGCACACACCACTAGCCACCAGAAACAGAATGTGGAACCGGATCGTAGACCAGGTCAATGCAGTCGGGACCCTGCCCAGGAACAGAGGTGAAATAAACAAACGTTGGAATGACGTAAAGAGCCTGGTCAAGAAGAAGGAGGGCAAAAACAGAGAGCTGGCTGCCGTCACTGGCGGAGGGAATCCCGCGCTCTTTAAGACCTTCAAAGCGTGGGAGGAGAAGGTGCGAGTCGTAATACATCCGGAGATCCTCGCCGGATTAGCAGGGGAGTGGAGGCTGGTAAGTACAAACTAATGTATACCAGCACACCGCTATGTACTCACATGCGCAACTACCATGCCACAGCTCCCAGGGACAAACACCCCCATGTCCAGCACACAATACACAACACATCACACACACATGCAACAGACACCACCACACACAGCCCAAACCGAACAACTGTAAGATGCGTGGGGACATGTGTACACTCAGCCAGCCACGTAACCACCAACAGGTCCCCAAATATGCCAGAAGCGCCACAACGAGCACCCACCACACCCATGTGTCCGCCACAGCTGCACTAAGCGACAAGTAACAGGTAAGTGGCAGGAACACAAAGTGCAGTGGGTGGGAGGGTGGACAGCCCAAGTACAACACACACCAGGCCCCAGTCCCACAGCACAGCAAGGAGGAGCATCCCCACACCCCACAGCCACGTGTCAGCCACCGCAGTGCACAACGACAGCCGAAAGGCAGACATCACGGTCCACAGCAATCGGTGTCAGTGGGTGTCCAGCCACCCCACGACCCACAACACCCCCCACCCCCACAGACCTGCAACATGGAGCACCCCCGCTTAGAGCCATGTGGCATCCAGTACAGTGCACGCACGAACAACTTGCAGGTGGGAAACTGGACAGGGCTGGATTACTGGAGGCATGAGGACCATAACACGACCAACACATGGGACATGTCACGTAGCAGACGAACACGCAGCACCGCCCACCGTCACGAACAAGTGAACAATGTGCACACGGACATGAACAACAGACTCACACCCCACATGACCCATCACAGACATAGCAACACCCAAGGAGCCACGTCTGCATGCACAAGCCACACTGAATATAGTACCACACGGCAGCCACTGTGCAACTCATCACACACAACCGAAACACCATTGAAGTCCTGTCCATGTAGCCCCTACTGCCTGTCAACCACACACCCCACAACTACGCCTATGTAAGACAAACAACACTAGACGCAACAGAGCGGAACAACATAAATGCACACGAACACCACTGAACCCATCAAACTCACTGACACACCATGCACATACAACATACCATCCATCCCATCCGTCAGCCCCAGTCTCATGAAAGGCATGTCATCCGCACAGCTGCCACACATACAGCAGTCACGCTAAGATACATGCCCATGACCAACCATGTGCCAGAAGTCAATGAAGCGCACGACACACTGTGAGCAACAACACACAACATGGGCCACACCCCCGAGCACTGCAGTGATGCACATGGCACAGGGCAGCACGCACACCAAGGAGATGGGACAACTGCAATACGTTGGCTGGCACACAACCATCACTCACTCATAACGATGCGTCCAATGCCATGTCCAGTAATCACAACAGACAGCAAATATGCAGGCCATGTCAAGCATGCACACACCTCAAACCATGCACTGTCATGCTGCCACAACACATGTCACGTTCGGCACCCATGGCTCACAGCATGTACCCCAAAAGCATATCCCCTCCCAAATGCGAATCTGGGGCATGGCCCCCATGTTGCCATATGCGTTCCTAAAGCGTTCCATTTGAACCCCAAAAGCATATCCCCTCCCAAATGCGAATCTGGGGCATGGCCCCCATGTTGCCATATGCGTTCCTAAGCGTTCCATTTGAACCCCAAAAGCATATTCCCTCCCAAATGCGAATCTGGGGCATGGCCCCCATGTTGCCATATGCGTTCCTAAGCGTTCCATTTGAACCCCAAAAGCATATTCCCTCCCAAATGCGAATCTGGGGCATGGCCCCCATGTTGCCATATGCGTTCCTAAGCGTCCCATCTGAACACCAAAAGCAAAGTACAAACCAGACCCAGGATGGGCCAGGAGCCCGCATACACCAGAGTCACAATAAGTAGGGGCACAGCAACACACCCATCGGCATGGCCAATCCGTCCCATGCCACATGTGCACAGCACACAGTCCCATTGCCAAGCACACACAACTACAGATGCTACAGCCACACACACGCCTCCGGGAAACCCATGTACGAGATTGCACGAACTGTTAATGTCAGACGACAAATACATACTTCGCCAGGTGCAACACAATAACAAATCTCATTCTCTCCACAGGTGACGAACTGCTGGATGCTGGGGATGGAGCCAGCAGCCAGCACAGCCAGCCTACAAGCCCCCAACGAGGACACACGGATCTGGAGGATCTGTCCTCCTCTTCGGACACGGACCACCAAGCAGGCCCATCTGGTGTGGCAGGGCCCAGCCGCTCCCCAGGACCCCTCCTACCCACCAACCCATCATCCAGGGCTGCTGAACATTCCCAGCCCCCTGCTGCCACTGTCGTTGCGGCCACACCCACGGTCATTGTGGCCACTACCACTGCCGCAACCGCCACCATCGCCGCACCGACCACCACCGCCGCCACCACCGCCACGTCTTCGCTGGCACCAGCCCCAGCGCAGGTGGTGGCCCGGCCGACTGGATCCACCCTGGGAGCCACAGCGAGGACCGTGGTGAGAAATGTGGCTAGTGGGCAGGCAGGTGGCAGCAGGACTGGTAGGAGGAGCAGGGTCAGGGAAACGCCAGCCTCCCCTGGGAGCCATGCCCTGCCTCAAATGGCCAGAGTCCTTGGGGCCTATGAAGAGGCCCAAGGACAATGGCTCCGGTCTGCTTCAGACACGCGTGAGGTGCTGGGGGTGCTGAGGTCCATGGACGCCCGTATGGGCCAAATCGTGGACCTCATGGGACAGCTGGTGGTGGCGGTGAGGTCACAGCCAGGGACAGCAGCTCCCCCTCCGCCACCACCTGCCGGGGCGCAGGGTGGAGCAGCAGTGTCCAGTTCCCCTGCATCCACAGCCAGTGAGCACACCTCAACCACCAGCATGTCGCAAGCAGGCACCCCCTCGCAAACGTGGAAGGGGCCGTCCGAAGTGGAAACAGATCTCCCGGGAGGACTTCGCACGCTCCAAACGCAAGTGAGGCAGCCAGCCAGCCTTCCGCCAGCCTTCCTTGACCAGCCACTGCATTGACTTGGACTACGATCCCACTCCACACAGCCATCTGGATGGCATGTGTGTGTTGGACTATGGACATAGAACCAGTGGGTACACCCTGATCATCACGCAGCCATGACCGACAGCTCATTGTCACTGCACGCACCACTTTTGTCATCACCTTACACACAATCACATGTCACAGTTTGTAATAAATGCACCTTTTTCACTAACTGCTGTTTGTGCCCTGTGTTTTATTTGTACGGAATACAACGGCCACCTTGGGCGGAAAGGCACCTGATGCGTGGCATGGCAATTGAATCCGGAGGGCCTGTAGGGACCTAGGGGTGGGAGACAGAACAGGAGCACATTCAATGAGTGTGTCACACACCCATCACACAGTACATGTCAACAACTACAAGCAATGTACACACATCGCACAGAGCAATAGGGCACAATGCCACAGCCACCAACAGTGGCATACTACCCTGGCCATGGAGCGTTGACACACAGCACGCAGTGAACAAACGGCCACCCTGACACAGCACACACACACCTGCACAGATACAGCCACATCAGCCGTCGTACATGGACACTCACCGTCAAGTGAAGTAGCGGGCGATGAGCTGCTGCCGCACATTACCAGCTTCCTCCTCTCCGCTGTCCTCCTCACTCGAGCTGTCCTGGTCTGCGGGCTGGGGCCCTGGTTGATCTCCGTCATCCACGATGAGGGGGATCTGCTTCCGAATGGCCAGATTGTGCAGCATGCAGCACGCCACCACTATCTGGCACACCTTCTGTGGGGAGTACGCCAGCGCACCCCGGTGCGGTCCAGGCACCTGAACCTGGACTTGAGGAGGCCAAAGGTACGCTCGACCACACGTCTGGTCCTCCCATGTGCCTCATTGTAGCGATCGTCTGCTGGGGTGCGAGGATTCCTCAATGGACTGAGCAGCCATGCCCCATTCGGGTACGCAGAGTCACCTGGGTGTGAGGGACACAGAGAACCGTTGCTATTCCAACTGGACAGGGGACAGCATCGCACAACCAGCACGCTACACCACTCCACATACTCACCGACAATACAGGCACGATCCTGTTGCATATTGGACATCAGTCGTGGCAAGATGCTGTTGCGCATTATGTGTGCGTCATGGGCCGAGCCTGGGAACTTTGCACACACGTGGGTGATCACCATGTCCGCAAGGCACACCACTTGCACATTCAGGGAGTGCGTGTGCTTCCTGTTGCGGTACAGGTGCTCAGTGGCCTGTGGTGGAACAAGGCCGACATGTGTGCAGTCAATGGCTCCAACGACGTGTGGGATTCTGCCAAGGGCATAGAATGCACCCTTCACTGCCGCCAATTCACGAGCCCTGGGGAAGCGGATGTACCTGTTTCGGTACAGCATCATGGCTGCCAGTACATCCCTCAGCACCTTGCTGAACATGGGCTGGGACATCCCTCCTCCAATGCCCACTGTGTGCTGGAATGACCCAGTGGCGAAGAAATGCATGGCGGCCATCACCTTAGCCGTGGGGGTGACAGCAGTCGGATACACCCTGCGGGGACGGAGATGGGGTTCTAACATGGCACACAGTCGATGCAGGGTTGGCCTGTCCAGCCGAAACTTCCTAATAACCTCTGTATCGTCCATGTCCGCCAGCAATTGGTATGGGCGGTCAATGTTCGGTCTCCGCCTAGGGACAATGGCAGAGGACACATGTCAAAGCAACACGACACATAGCAATTTCGCATACACATCACTGACATGACTGAGCAAGCACATGAGCCACAGCCCAGCTGTCAAGCTGGGACGGCACGGCCACAATACACTTACACAGGTCTCCCAACAATGGCAATGGCTAGTGATACGAACCACTGCCATGTGCATGCACATGGGGATCTAGGCCCCAATGACTTGCGGGCGTGCTGATGGGGACTGACTGCATATCCGTCAAGCGGCAACGCCACGGCAACATGAATGTCTGCTGAGCATGGAACTGCTTCCGCGGCTGGATGAGTATGGCACACGACGACGACGATGTGGGCACAGGCTGAGCGGCCAAAACAAGTGGGACCTGTGGCACGAGGGGATATGAGACAGTAGTAGGTGTCAGCACTGCACCCTATGTACAGCACTGTACGGATCACACCTCCCGAAACATTGACAGGTGTCCACATTGACAGCCCCATGCCAAGACGGCTGTGTGCTTGCAGTCACACGTCACAGGTGAGAGGTTACATTGCACGTGCCAGGTGGCAGACGTACATAGTGGGAGCTGGCATGTGTGTGCATGTGTCTCCTGTTCAGGATCCACCAGATGGGCGCTGACTCTGTACTGACCATTGGACACAGCATGTTCCGTGGAAGGCTTGGGTGTGTGGGATGGTGGCACTGGATGTGCCTCCGTTGGGTGGGGGGCCATGCACAGGGCCGGTACGTCGATGATTGCGCATTGTTGGTCACGGTGAGTGCACCCACTCAGATGTGTTGCCCTGTGTTCAATTCCTATGTCCGCATGATGATGGACTGTAGATGTGGGCAGACTACACATTGGTCGATGTGCTGTCTATATGCATGTGCCTTCACACCAGGCACAGCTGCCCCTGCACATGTGACCCCTGCTGGACTCGCTGCTGGGTCTGTGGAGCTGATGCACCTTCTGCGCGTGGGGCGGACAGCTCTCCTCACTTCCCTCATTGCGCATGTCATGACTTTGCCGCAGGTGACATGGATCATGGAGGGCCCACATGTACGCGTGGGTAGGCTACACATGATTGTACACTGGTCGCCACCCCCAGTCAGTGTTTCGAATGGGAAGTTTGTCGTGCTGGTGGTATGTTCGATGTGGCGGATGGGCGGGCCTAGGTGCGGG
Organism: Calotriton arnoldi; assembly: GCA_963921515.1. Classification (NCBI taxonomy): domain Eukaryota; kingdom Metazoa; phylum Chordata; class Amphibia; order Caudata; family Salamandridae; genus Calotriton; species Calotriton arnoldi. The sequence goes on along the minus strand of CAWUFW010001477.1, from coordinate 1,976,034 downwards.
CTTACATTCCGGACATGGGGGGTAGTTGGATTGGCGACTAGTTGCAGTACACACGGGACACGTCTCTTCCTTTCCACATCTGGGTCATCCCTTGTACTTACTGACAGTGATACAGTCATCTTCGCCCCAGCCCTCATGTCCTCCCCTCGCTCCCCCAATATGCATGCTCACCTGCGAGGCTAGCGCCTGCACAGGCAGCCCCAAGCTCGCACCAGAGAGGGCAAGGAGTGTATGTGTGGGTCCAGTTGCACGAGTGGGCTGTCTCAGGGTATGATGTGTGGCGGGACGCCGTCCACCTGCGTGGTGCCCCAAATGGAGACCCGGCCTGCATGGACTATGCATCACAGTCTTCGCCTTCCGGATCCGCCACCTGCGACACCCAGTGGCTGTGGCTGCCCTTGCGGCCAGGCCGCGTCCGTCTGCGGCTGATGGCCCACACATTCACTCTTTGGCCTCTCTGGGGAGGGCTCGGGGGTGGTGGCGCACGCGCTTGCACTTAGTCGCAATGGCATGTGGCTTGGTTGGTATGATGGGCAATGGATGGGATGGTGCGAGCCACCTCCCGTGACGTCAGTGCTGCTCGTGCTGTGGTGCGTCCCCCTACACTTCCATTTGACTTGTGCCATGCTAGACGTTGAGGTTCTATTGCCTGCGTGATATGACCAGGAGGAGCGCGAGGAGACCTCTCACACACCATGCTCCACTGCCATCCCGTGCCCTGTATCGCCTGTGCGGATTGACTATGTTGGGGTTACACCTGGTCGACTGGGGCTGTGTGTGCCTTGTCAAGGGGCATGGCGGGCGCACAACAGGATCCAGCTTGTCCACAGAGGGTGGGCTGAGGTGCGCCTGGTACCGCTTTGTACGTGTGCCCGGCTGCTGTGCACACACGTGTTCACTCCCCCGACAGGTGTCCTCTCACGATGCCCAGGGAAGCGGTGGTGTACTGTTCATGACCCCTCCCAACACGGCGTGCTCCAACTTGGCATGTGCGCATCTACCCGTCGCACCCACCCACCTGAGCACTGCGTCCATACGACTTCACACGACACATGTGTGTCTTCCACAGTAGTGCTACTCATTTGCGTTGACATCCAATACCAGTGGACTACATGGTCATGTCACGACTGCCGTGTACTTCACATACTCTCATCCTCTCTCATTCGTACTTGTGAAATGAGTCAGCGGAGACAGTTTTGGTTTCAAACATTATATTGAGTCTTCTGTCCTCTGTGATGCAGTATAGTGGACACTACTGGCAGCGGAATACATGTTGAGGATATACTGAGCATGATTGCAAATGGGATAGGGTGTGGGGTTACATGTGATTGGCTGTTGCATGTGGGATGTGGGCTTCAGAGTGACATCTGCTTGGCCAAGGCTGTGCTAATGTACATTTACGTATAGCTGCGGAGCTGCGGACTTTGACACAGACGGTATACATGTAGCCTACCAGACCGCTTGGCATCATGGGCACAGTCCATCTCAGTTCCATGTGACAGGTTTGCTGCGGTTGTTCCTCATGCACGCGTGCATGTGAGATGACATCAGGGCATGTGCTTGCGTGCATGCAGCGGCGTGCCACTTGTTGTTGCACTGTGGTGGTTACTGGACATGTCACAGTCACTGGGGTCGTGTTGTTGTTGTATGCACTTGTCGTCCATGCAAACGTCCTGGTATGGGGTTCCCGGGCGTGGGTGGGAGGGTGCAGCACCCACAGACTCCAGGCGACCTATTCATGTCCACTGAGCGGTGTGTGTGTCCATGGGCGCTGGATCCATGTCGTGTCCTGGTTGTTCGTGCAGTTCCGTCCATGTGGGTGCGATACACAGAGCCCATGCCACTGCCTCCCAGGATGCATGCGGTGTTCCTGGATGTGATGGGGAACAGTGTGCATGTCCCGGTCATATCCGATGTCATGGCGATGTCGTTGATGGTGTGGTTACAGTTGCCGGTCGTTTGGTATGGCTGTTGTGGTGGTGACTGGCCAGTCCGTGCGGAAGCTAAGCATGGGTGCGGGGTTGGACATCATAGGTCACTCGGGGAACCTGCGTTGTGGTCCGACGAATTGACAGGTTGTCAGGTATGCGATGCCGTCCAGCAGGGCTTCCATGTCATTGGTGGTGTACATGTTTGCCAGCCAATGTAGCGGATGGTGGCTGTCAAGGTGTTGTTCGTAAGTTGTCCCTTGGAGGACCATGATGGGGCATGCTGGGTGACATTCGATGTAGCTGTTCTCGATGATCCGTCGTGTGGAGGCACAGTGGTCCCATTTCAGTGCGGGTGCGATGTTGGCCACATACGCCATGCCCCCATAGGCAGAGCAGGCCCTGTCGTGTGCGTCCAGAGGGAGGAGTAGTGGTAGCAGGTCCGCCTTCAGACATGCCGGGTTGGAGAGGCATATCTCGACGGGATGCTGGTAGGGACACCTCCGACAGTAGAAGACGGGCATGACGCAGCTGAACAATGTGATGCGGTAAGTCAGTCGGTAACTTACGTTCAGCAGGGACAGGAGATCGCATCCCAATGTATGGAACAGGTTGGTTTTGTACAGCTTGAGCTGTTCGGCGTAGTTGGGTAGGTGTGTTGCGGTTGCCATTTCGCAGCGGTTCGTTGAGGTGGCGTGCTCCGGCTGTGTGTGCAGTCTGCAATGTGCACGCTCCGAGGTTGCTGTGAGCTCTGTGTAGTCGTAGGGAGACAGGACTTGTGTTCTGTTTGCTTGTTTGGAGGACACGGGCCCTCTTCCCACATGCTTCTCAGACAGTTCAAGGTCAGTGATGTGTGACTCCTTCCAATTAACTTGCATGTGGCCGACATGGGGGAGTGTTTTCTTCTTTCTTCCCCGTCCGTTGTGTGCTTCTGTGATATGCGCTATCTGCCCTGTGGTCGGTCTCCTCGGCATGCCTGTGTTGGTCTATTCTTGGACAATGGCTGTATTCACCGGCTTCTGTCGTAGGGCTGTGGTTTCGGAGTTGGAATGGAAGGTCATTCAGTGCTGTCTGCTCTCCCTTGTGTGGGCGGCAGGCTGCCTTTCCGCTCTGCGTTGGGCCTTGTGTGTGAATGTTATTCTTGGGCCACCTGTTGTCGGTCCCGGCTCTTTGGTGTTCCGTTTTATATGTCTTGTTCATATGTGCAGGGTGGTATGGGTGTTTCAGTGTGGTACTGGCGTTCCTCTTCCCGAAGGGGCCCTGCTTCTCCTAGTTGGTGTTGCCGCCGCTGTGTGCTACGCCATGTTTGTTACACTGGGGTGTGTCCTGCTGTTGCGTGACTTCACTGACATGTGTGCGTCGGTTGTGTGGCGTTGGGTGTTGTCCGTGAATTGGGCGTTGGGGACATGTCTGTGGCAGGCCTGTCACGTGTCATGTGCGTTCGGGGTGGGGCTGATGTGTGTGCTGCTTGGTTGTGTCCCTGTGTCTGTGTGCGACGCATGCATGGCGCTGCGGTTGGCCTCTGCGTTGTGCGCATGTGTGGCGGCGTCATCGGCGCTTTGGGGCCGTGACGGGGTGGTTGGTTCCTAGTCCCAGGTGGTGTGTACACATGTGTTCCGCGATGTTACGATTTGGCCTGTGTGTCATATGTGGATGCAATGGTGGATGTGTAGTGTACACGCGCTGGTGGGGGGTTGTCCGCTTTTTCCGCCCTTGCACTGTGTGCGCTGTTTGCGTGCACTTGTTGTGTGTGTGCCTACCTGCGTCTCCGCGGTACGTTGCGTCCTTGGTGGTGCATCAGCAGAAGCATGGGGAGGGCCTGCAGTGCTGGATTCATGCTCGGGGAGCCGCTTCTTCGTTGTCCGTGCTCGGCATCCGTGTTACCGCTTCGGTTTGTCGTACGGTATCTCTTGGCCGTGGGAGCCGTTTGTTTGCGGCATCGTAATTTATGCGCCGGGCGGGACGTGTTTCGTCGGACGGTGTGTGTCAGTTAGGCTGCGCCGCTACGTGTGCGGGCGCACTTTGATGGCGGACGGTGTTGCTGGCTTGCCGGCGGTGTTTGGCCTACTTTTCGCATCGTAATTGGACGGGCGTGTGGACTGCTGCGTGCCGGCGGTAACTGGCGCTTTTTGCATCCGCCAGCACGGCGGTGGTGCTTCCGCCCGCCATCGTAATGTGCCCCTATGTTGGATAAATCGACTATTGAAGTTTGTCATAAGATTACATCGGACCATAATCCGGTGATGTTAACTGTACAGATTCAACGAGGCGATAAGGAGCCACTTAGGGAATTTACATTTCCCAGACATCTTTTAAGTAATCCGGATTATGGGAAATTTATGCAGGATACTTTACGGGAATATTTAGAGAATAACAGGGGCTCTGCGGCCACCGCAGTGGTATGGGATTGCCTGAAGGCGTATGTTAGGGGGGGCCACATTGCAGTTTATTTTAAGGCAGAACCAACAGGCTATTAGGGAGAGGGAGCAGGAACATAAGCTGTTATTAGAGTTAGAGCAACAGCATGCAAGAGCTATTGTACAAAAAGATGTGGCAGAGCAGCAAATATATTATCGCCTGGTAGAAGTTAGAGCAAAACTCAATCGAGGGTTAGTGGATAAAGTAGCTAACAAATACCATAAATATAAGTCTAAGCAATATGAATATGGAGAAAGAATAGGGCGTCTGTTAGCTACCCAGATTGCTGATAAAAGGGCCAGATCCTATATTAAAACAATAAAAGGGGGAGATGGTCTATTTTATACTAGATCAGAAGATATAGTAGAACAATTTAGACTTTTTTATGCATGCCTATATGACGAGTTAGTGCCCCCTAGTATACAATCAACTTTGGATTATATACAGGAGTCTGAGTTACCGGTTTTGAATTCAATGGATTGTGAATGTCTGCAAAAAGATATTGAACTTGGGGAGGTTGAGTTAGCGCTGAGTTCTTTACCAACTGGTAAGGCGGTTGGTGAAGATACTATTCCATTGGAATTTTATAAAAACTTTAAGGATATTTTGGCACCAGTTTTCACTATATTGTTCAATAATATCATGAAAGGGGAGGATGTTCCTTCCACTTGGAAAATTACTAATATTATAGTATTCCCTAAAAAGGGGAAACCGGTAGAGGAAAGGGGCTCGTATCGCCCCATATCTTTGATTAACGCTGACGCTAAAATCTTTTCCAAAATATTAGCTTCTCGGCTGGCCCCGACTATACATCAGCTAGTATCGGAACAACAACATGGTTTCGTCCCCGGCAGAGACACAGCAGTACATATTAATACAGCAATTGCTTCATTTGACGTTTCTGGTCAATTAAATCAGCAAATACGGATGTTAATGTTGGATGCAGAGAAGGCCTTTGACCGAGTTGCCTGGGGAGCACTATGGCCAATTATGTCATCATTTGGTCTTGGTCAAAGGTTTATCTCTGCAATTCAAAAATTGTATAGCAATCCGATAGCAGCTCTGAAGCTGAATGGTCTTACATCTATTCATTTCCCTATTAGAAGGGGCACGCGGCAGGGATGTCCGCTATCCCCAATACTGTTCGCGTTATATATTGAGCCTTTTATAACACATTTGTTGCGAAATACAAGGATTAACCCAGATTTGCTTAGCCGTATGGAACTTAAACTAACAGCGTACGCGGACGACATTGCTATCTTTTCCTCTAGTCCAGAAGAGGCTATAGTTGAAATCACTCAAGAAGCACAGCGTTTTGGCTTGTTTTCAGGTTACAAACTAAATGTGAACAAAACCCAGACTATCTTAAATTATCAGCCTGCAACGGTTACGCAATTGCCAGGAATCACAACAACAGCAGTATATTTGGGAGTATGTTTAAGTAGCCAAGTGGACAAAGTGGTCTCTTTGAACTATGAATCACTGCTTAAAACTATTACGGCTAAATTACGTAGTTGGCATCGGCTCCCACTCAGTATATACAGGAGGTGTAATATAGTTAAAATGAACATTCTACCGAAATTTTTGTATTTCTTTCGGACAATTCCTTTAAGGGTTCCGTGTTCATTTTTTAAACGGTTAGATAGCGTAGTAGGTAGCTTTATTTGGGGCTACAGACGTGCAAGAACAGCTCTTAGGTACATTAAATTATCGTACAAACAAGGGGGGTTTAAGCTTCCAGATTTTAAACTTTATTTTTGGGCTGCATTTGCCGGCCGAATTCGAAGTTTACTTGATGAGCCTGATACTAATTTTGTTTGGCTTTCATATCAATTGGCTTGTGGGCCTAATACTGGATTTCTTCTTTATAAAACGGCAGACCCGAACTACTACAAATGGGTTAGGTTCAAGATAATAAGGGATATCACTAGGATATGGCTGGATATCTGCAAGGAATACTTTGTCCCAGTAATGCACTCATATAAGAAATTATGGGGTAATCTCACTCTGCCCGACATATTTCATGACTCTATTGGTAAAAGCTGGCAGCGCAAGGGTGTCTTGCAATTGGGGCAACTTTTTGATGGGCAGGGGTTTCGGTCTTTTGAAGCTTTGAAAGAGGAGTTTGGATTACAACAGAATACTTTTTTAAAGTATTTGCAAGTAAGGGACTATTTTGTACGGGGTCAGAGGCTTTTAGAGTTGACGAAAACCCCAGAAGTATTATCAACACTATTAATGACCGTTGGTCGAGGAACAATTGGCAAAGTTTATCAGAAGTTGTTAGCAGCTGCTAGCGATGATGGACCATTGGTTTCAGAGAAACTTAGTCGGATTTTTCATATTGAGATAACTCAGGAGGAACTACAGGACTCGTTGGAGTGTATAGACACAGCCATTACATCAGTTAATTTAAAACTCCAACAGCATCGGATAATATTTATGTTATACTATACTCCTGAGCGTATATCTAAATGGGCCACTACCCACTCTTCGGATAAATCAAAATGTCCAAAATGTCAACTGTACGCTGCAGACTTAAAGCATATGTTTGTGACATGTCCTAGGTTGAATTCATTTTGGGCAGAGGTAACTTCTGTACTTATAATGATGATTGGGCATGATGTTCAGATTGCCGGGAAGGAAGTAGTTTTAGGGGTTATAAGTGATATGGGCAGCTATATGAGACTTTTCATTTCTATTTTCATAGCTTGTGCTCGCTTATGTATTGCCCGGGTGTGGATTCAAAATACGAGTCCAAGTATTAATGAATTTTGGGTTTTACTTGACAATTATATGAAATGGAATTAGCAGTAGCCAAAGCTAAAGGTCCGCGAGCTTGGCTCAAATTTAAAAAGGTGTGGTCCAGTCTTAATCGGGATTGAATATTGTATTTGATGTTTATTTTCTTCCTGGTATGTTTGCATAATTTATATTTCGTTTTGATTGACAATATTGTTTTTCCATCTTATATATATTGGTCCCCTCTTGGATTACTTATGTTTAATATTTGACATGAGATGTTTTCCCTTTCCCTTTTTTTTTTTTGTATCTTATGCTGTTATGTCGTTATTTTGAAGCAAACTTATGGCTAAGTAAAATTAAAAAATAATAAAAATAAAAAAAGCAACCGAATGACAGAGCAGAACTAACAAGATTTGACCACCTATAAGAGAAGCTACCCGCTTTTTAACCTACCATCTTCAGATCCATAACACATGTGAGAATACATGTACAAGTAGACATATACCTCAGTCACAAGAGCACGCAGACCTTTAAACTTAACAGCTTGCACTTCCCATTTCAATATAGAAACAGGTGAGAGAAGTACAGAAAGAAGCAAGAGAAGTGTAGAAAAAAACAAGGGAGATGCAGAAAGAGTAAGAAATGTGCAGAAACAGGCAAGAGAAGTGCAGAAAGAGGCAAGAGAAGTGTAGAAAGAGACAAGAGTAGTGCAGAAAGAGGCAAGAGAGGGGCAGAAAGAGGCAAGAGAGGTGCATAAACAGGAAAGAGAACTGCAGAAAGAGGCAGGACAGTTGCAGGAACAGGCAAGAGAGCTGCAGAAAGAGGGAACAGGGATGCAGAAAGAGGCAAAAGGTGCAGAAACGGGCAACAGAGGTACAGAAAGAGGGAACAGGGGTTCAGAAAGAGGCAAGAGAAGTGCTGAAAGAAGTAACAGAGGTGCAGAAACAGGCAAGAGAAGTGCTGAAAGAAGCAACAGAGGTGCAGAAAGAGGCAAGAGAAGTGCAGAAAGAGGCAAAGAGGTACAGAAAGAGACAACAGAGGTGAACAAAGAGACAAGAGAGGTGCAGAAAGAGGGAAGACGAGTGCAGAAAGAGGCAACAGGGGTGCAGAAAGAAGCAAGAGAGGAGCAGAAAGAAGCAAGAGAAGGGCAGAAAGAAGCAACAGAGGTGCAGAAAGAGGCAAGATGGTTGCAGAAAGAGGCAAGAGAACTCCAGAAAGAAGCAAGAGAAATGTAGAAAGAGGCAAGAGAAGTGCAGAAAAAGGCAAGAGAAGTGCAGAAAGAAGCAAGAGAAGTGCAGAAAGAGGCATGAGAAGTGCAGAAAGAGGCAAGCGATGCCCAGAAAAAGGCAAGACAGGTGCAGAAAGAGGCAAAAGAACTGCAGAAAGAACCAACAGAGTTGCAGACAGAGGCAAGAGGGGTGCTGAATGAGGCAAGAGAAGTGCAGAAAGAAGCAACAGAGATGCAGAAATGGGGAAGGGGGAGAAAGAGGCAAGAGGGATGCAGAAAGAAGCAAGAGAGGTGCAGAAAGAAACAAAAGAAGTGCAGAAGGAAGGAACATAGGTGCAGAAAGAGGCAGGAGGGTGCAGAAAGAGGGAAGAAGGGTGCAGAAAGAGGCAAGAGAGGTGCAGAAAGAGGCAAGAGGGGTGTACAAAGAAGCAAGTGAGGTGTAGAAAGAGGTAACAGAAGTGCAGAAAGAGGCAAAAGAAGTGCAAAAAGTAGAAGAGATTTGCAGAAAGAGGCAAGAGAAGTGCAGAAAATGAAAGAAAGGTGCAGAAAGAAGCAACAGAATTGCAGAAAGAGGCAAGAGAGGCGCAGAAAGAAACAAGAGTGGCTTGCCCACCATTAGTACCAATTTAACACCCACATTTAGCAATAAGTAACAGGTGACCATTCTCGGTTTGCAAAGGACCTTCCACCACGCTGTAACACTTGTCGCTGCATTTTTGGTAACGTTTGAGCCGTTTGAGGTAGAAACAAGGCATTTTTTGTTAAAATCTGCAGATTAGGCAGGAGATGATGGATTATGTGGCTAATGCAGAAAATGTATAATTGTGCGACAGTCGGTGCAGTCAAACAGTCGCGTAATTCTAGTGACCCTGCTCATTACTCTGACTAGGTCCAGAAGTGCTCCTCAGTGATTCCTTCTTTTTTTTGTCTCATTGAGTTCATAGTTTAGCTTCTATGGAAACGAGGAAGACTAAACCTGAGGTTACCACTCCTCAACACAGACTACCATACCACATAATTACTCTCCATAACACATAATCCCACTCTACATAATTCCTATACACTAAATACCACATACTTTCTATCCACATAATTTCACTGCACAACATACCACATAATTCCACTACACACAACGTACATCCACTCCACTCCAAAAACATTAGTAAAAAACTTTTACATTTACAACGCCAATAGCTCTAACTCTCGCAAATGCGAGACCTATTATATTGCAAATGCTTCTTTAACTAGTAGTCGCATTTGCAGAGTGGTGGAGAAAGGCGGCTGGGCCTCCGACCAGCGCTCAGGAATTCCACTGCGTAGGATTTACAGGAGGTACCAGGAGGGCTTCTTGGCCTCCAAAGTCCCTCAGGAGTAAAGTGGACTTCATCCCCCAACCAGTACTGTGCCACGAAGCGCATTTACAGAGTGGTGGAGAAAGGTGAGCGTGGCCTCCAAAGACCTCTTAGCAATCCCACTGTGTGGGACTTATTGGAGGTAACAGGAGGGGCAGTTGGCCCCCAAGGTCAACCTTGGGGGCCAACTACCCCTCCTATTACATCCAGTAAGTCCCACACAGCAGGATTGCTAAGTTCTCATAGCCAGGCCACGCCCCTTTTCCCCACCACTCTGCAAACGCACTTCCTGGCATGCTCTTGGATGGGGATTAAAGTCCCCTTCGCTGCTGGGGGTCCTTAGAGCCAACTAGCCTACCTGATACCTCCAGTATGCCCCAAATAGTGGGATTGCTGACAGGTGGACACAGGCCATGCCCCCTTTCTCCACCACTCTGCAAACGCGCCTCCTGGCACGTTCTGGGTTGGGGCATTAAGTTCCCTTGAATCCTGAGGGTCCCTGGGGGCCAACTAGCCCACCAGGAACCTCCAGTAAGCCCCACACAGCTGGATTGCTGAGAGTGGTCCGAGGCCATGCCCCCTTTTTACACCACTCTGCATACGTGCCTCCTGGCGCACTGCTGTTCAGGGGATGAAGTCCACTTTAGTCCTGAGGTCCTCAGGACACAAGAGGACCTCATCACCCCACCAGCAGTGTGCCAAGAGGTGCATTTGCAGAGTGGTGTAAAAAGGGGCGTGGCCTCGGACCACCTCTCAGCAATCCCACTGTGTGGGGATTACTGGAGGTACCTGGTGGTCTAGTTGGCCCCTAAGGACCCTTAGGATTGAAGGGGGACTTAATACCACAACCCAGAATGCACCAGGAGGCGCATTTGCAGAGTGGTACAGGGAGGGGGCAGGGCCTCCGGCGAGATGCCGGCTTTTCTTTAAAAAAAAATATTTTTAGAAGGGGGGGCTGTGTGGACTCCCTTCTTTTAGTATTTTTTGGGCCCTGGGGACCCCATCCCCCATGGCCTGACCCATTTATTAAACTTTAAAAAAAGAAAAAAACAGGAAAGGGGCCGCGCGGCCCCCCTCCCGAGGCCGATTTCAGCCCCGAGGACCCCATCCCCCAGGGCATGGCCACTTTAATAAAAAAAAACTTTAAAAAACTACCTTTAAAGGAGGGGGCCACGCGGGCGCCCTCCTGAGGCCATTATTGGCCCCGGGAACCTTATCCCCCCCCCCAGGGCATTATCTCTTTTTTATATTTTTATTTATTTATGTTACGGGAGGGGGCAGCGTGGCCCCCCTTCCCTGGGCCACTATTGGCCCCGGGGACCCTATCCCCCGGGGCCTGGCCTCTTTTTTTATTTTATTTTTTAATTAGGGGAGGGAGGCCGCGTGGCCCCCCTCCTGGGCCGCTTCTGGCCCCGGGGACCCCATCCCCCAGACCCAGCCCTCAACATTGGGGACCGCAGGGGGAGCCCCAATGCCTCTGCGGTCCCAGCCGGCTCCCCGCCTCCTGCAGGAGCAGGCATTGCTTTTGGCCCAAAAACAATTCTGCTTCGCTTCAGGGAAGCGAGAGCAGGTTTTCTGCTCTCGCTTCCATGAAGCGAAGCGAAGCAGAAGTTTGCAAACTGCAATATCCCGGGGTGCCGGAGCCGGCCCTGGGGGGTGGTGATCCCCAGGGCCATAGAGGGCTCCAGGAGGGGGCCGCGTGGCCCCCCTCCAAACGTGAAACATAGCCCCGAGGAGGTGGTGGTCCCCGGGGCTTGGGGGTCCCGCGAGGCCCCCCTCATTAACGAAGAAAGCCCCGGGGAGGTGGTGGTCCCGAGGTTCGAGGGCGCCTACCAGGCTCCCCCACCCATAATTAATGAAAGCCCCGGGGAGGTGGCGGTCCCCGGGGCTTGGGGGGGCCCGCGAGGCCCCCCATTAATGAAGAAAGCCCCGGGGAGGTGGTGGTCCCTGGAGCATGGGGGGCCCGCGAGGCCCCCCCCATAATTAATAAAGCCCCAGGGAGGTGGCGGTCCCCGGGGCTGTGGGGGGGCCGAGTGTCCTCCAGGCGCATAATAAATAAAGCCCCGGGGAGGTGGCGGTCCCCGGGGCTGCGTACCCCACATACATAAAAGTCTTTGTGAGGAGCCACTGTTCATATTTCGTTAGTAGTTGGTCAATTAAGGGTGAAACAGCAGGGTGAAACAGCAGGATGCAACACTCATTGCCTCACCTATGCATATCAGAACCACTTTGTTTTGAGAAGAGAGACGTTGCTTTTTAAGCTTTCAAATGTTCTTTTCCCCTTACACATCAAACATTTCCCCACATCTTTTGCATCCCTACTTCAACCACACTGCAAATGCATTTGGAACCATGCCCAGGGTCAAGCCTGGGATCCCCAAAATAGGGTTCAGAGGCTAAGAGAACATTGTAAGCTCTTGCTTGATAGCTAACTTGTCCCATATTTCCAGGGATGCCATAGTGACTGGGGAGAAATAAAGTCCTCATGCCCTACATCCACTTTGCAACCAGAGAACCCCAGCAATATGCACAAGCGCGGCAGTCTGATTTATAACGTACCACTACTTCTCTGTTTCCAGTTGTACCCACTCAACAGTATATCTAAGCTGCACTGCCTGACATCCTTGTGCGACATCAGGCACTCTTTGGCCCCTCTCTAATCAGTGATTGCATGAATGTCCTAAGTATTCTATCATCGCTTGAAGTGTATGAAGTGTCACTGTCTGGACTCAGATAGGTAAGGTCCTTTGCCCCCAGCATGTAAACGAGCATTGCCTTGTAGTAGTCACAGTATGTAAAGCAACATTAGCAATATGGTAATACTCATGGCCACATCAGCATGGAAAACACTAATGTATCAGTATCAATAAAAGTTATGAGACATCTGTAGAGAAGGCAAACCAACCTCTGTAGCAGGATGATGAACAGGCACAACCACTGCTCTCAGTTTAAACCCCCATCTAATAATCTAAGCTCCCATAGGTCTGGGTGAACATAAGGACTCAAAGGGTGACCCAAACGGATACCATGAGGCTGAAGCCTGAAAGGGGGATAGATTTTAAAAGATGAAAAAAGACTTTGCACCATCTCATTTTCTTTTCCATTAGAACTCTGAACTCATCTGAGATCCAGATGTAGACGTGTCTCTAAAAAGCACAACCCACGAATAATACTAAATAAACATAGAATAAATAAAGTTACAGAAGCCAAGTATTAATTTGAATACATTTGCTAATGTCCATGTCTTCTCCGTGATCTATTACAGTCTTGTTATGGTTATGAATGAAGGCTACCACTTTGTGTTTCTCAAAGCAGCTGTTTCACAGAAGATTCTATATTTTATTCATATCTAGGAAGTGGCATGGTGAAGAAAACTGCACCCACTTTTGAAGTTCGCCTCTCTTCTTTCTCTTTGGAAGCCACTTAGTTTTCTGAAGTCATGCTGTGCTGTCTTGTGGGCTGATGACCTCTCTGCTACTTTCGTTTTCCAATGAACTCTTAGGCTGATGAGAGCAAACCACGCGTCGAACAACTGTAATGCATCAATGGTGATCGACTGCTGAGTCTGACCTGGGTAAGAATGCAGAGCTGGGTGCTGTATTGATGCCTCTTCTAGGGGAATCTGGTAATGTTCTAGGTCTGACTGTGGGGAAAAGGAGGGATGTACAGCATCAAGTATGGACAAAGCAAGCAATAGAAGAATTGAGGCTTTATTCAGACCTTTGCAGGTATCCTGCTGTCCCAACTTTGGAGGGGCCGAAGTCATGACCGCCACCACTCTGGTGGAGGACCATCCGCCCTGTTTAGGGATGCTCGTCTGACTGGTGGGGGTCTCGCTGCTGTGAAGGAAGCCACTGCTAAGGGGGCTCGTTTCACAGCAGTGAAGTTTGCCTAGCAGGCGCCATGTTTAGAGTACCTGCATGGAAAATTTTTGATTCAGAGAAAACGGTCACCCAAAGCGGGAGTTTGTTTTCTCTGAAGAAACATAGCCGAAGTGTAGAAAGCTTTTTATCTAGACGTGGGGGACATTTTGACATTTTCCCTATTTGTTTCCACTTTGCCACCCATGGCGGATACAGGAAAGGAAAGTGTGTGACGGTAGTTCTACCCTCAAAAGGGTAGGACAACTGCCACTATGAACCAGTGATTATGTGACGCTGGACCACTGTGCCACGGGTTACATCCAGTGGAAGATCTCGCTAAAGAATCCATGACTCTAAATGGAGAGTGGGAAACATAGGTTTGGCAGAGTGGTGTTCCTCCCACTCCACTTTGCCAAACCCTTAGTAAGGCCCTTAGTGTTTGCTTCAGCATCTGGAAGCCCTTTTAGTCCATTTTTAATAATATTTGGGTTTTTTGTCACAAGTAGTTTGCAGCAATATTAATATTCATCCACAGTCTGTTTAATAGCTCTACCCTGGGTTGTTTTGCCTTCCTTCCAAAACTCAGATGGTAAGTTTCCTTGTGCTATCTTATATCCTGGGGTTATATGTTTGCATGTTGGAAGATAGAGAGACTATTGGTATACTTTTCCCTCCTCGCTCATCATTCTTCCCATAATCTAATACCTCGATGGTTGTGAGTCCCATTTGCCAGTAAAGATATAAAGGCCATTAGCTGAATTTGTCTCTCTTTACCCTGGCCTGCTCCCCTTCATAACCAGCCTCCTAGAGACATGTCCTCCTTCCTAATGCTACTGTAAGAGAAGGGGTATTGTTGTGATTTCCTGCATTTATTTCTCTATTGTGTTCCTCAACTATCTGTTCTTCTCAGGGTCGCCTCCTTCTTAAAGAATCTCTTCTCCCCTTTTTTAACCACATATAACCCTGGATGACTATAGGGGGACCCTCTCTCTCTCATGTTTCCCCTTTCTCTTTGATTGATCCCATCCAAAGCTGGTGAGAGATGCTGCAGCCACACATGAAACCACATGCCATCGCTGTAGCCCCATCCCCAGGATTCCTCTCTACACTCCTTGTTTGCTTCCCACTGCTTTCTACCTGTTAGATTTGGGGGTCTCTAGTTGGCACACGTAGGTACTTGTGACAAATAGGGACCCTCGCCTCTAGTCAGGGTAAGGGGGTACACTCCTAAAATAACCCCTGCTCACCCCTTGGTAGCTTGGCACGAGCAGACAGGCTTATCTCAGAGGCAGTGTGTAAAGCATTTGTGAACACATACAGTAATCAAGTGACAACACTACAGATGGACACCACACAAGTTGTATATCAAAAATAAGTATTCTTTATATAGATTTAACACAAGACCATAAACGACAAAAATCCACAATTCTGTACTTTAAATGGTAGGTTTAGCTTAGTTCTCTTCAGATCTTAAAATGCGACACTTTGAGTCAATGTACCTTACGATGCGTCACGTTTCTACAACGAAAGTGTTGCAGAGATGGAGATGCGGCAAAGATCCGGTGCAAAGAAATAAAGACGTCAAGTTCTTCCTGATGCGGCACGCTTCTCCGATGTTGCGAGAGTCTCGACTCGATGCGTCAGCTGCAGCGGCGACACCCTTGTTCCGTGATGCGACGACAGCGGCTTTGGCGGCGACACTCTTCTCCGATGTTGCGAGACGCTTCCGGCTCGATGCGACAACTGCAGCGGCGACACCCTTGTTCTGTGATGCGACGGCAGCAGCTCCGGCGGCGGCACGCTTCTCCGTGGATGCGAGGCGCTTCTCTTGATGCGGTGCAATGCAACAGCTACAGCGGCGACATCTACGATGCGACGGCAGCGGCTGCGACGGCGACACGCTTCTTCCTCGTTGCGAGACGCTTCTCTTGATGCGGTGCAATGCGACAGCTACAGCGGCGACACCTTCGTGATGCGACGGCAGCGGCTGCGACGGCGACACGCTTCTTCGGGGTTGCGGGACGTTTCTTGAGATGCGGTGCAATGTGACAGCTACAGCGGCGTCATCTCCGTGATGCGACGGCAGCGGCTGCGACGGCGACACGCTTATCCCTCTTGAGTCGCGCTTCCAGCTCCTTGCGACACTCAGTCCCTCAGAAGGCCCAAAACAGCAGCAGGGACTTCCAAAGAACTCTTGGGGAGCTGGGGTTTGAAGTCTGTTGTCCCTGAGACTTCAGCAGGAGGCAAGCTCTTTTCTCAAGCCCTTGGAGATCCTTCACAAGTTGAATAAAGTGCACACAAAGTCCTTTCTCCTTTCTTTGGCAGTCAGGCAACCACTGCAGGCAGATCCCTCTAGCTTAGGGATAGTCTTCTCCTCAGTTTCTTCTTGGTTCCGCTCCTCAGCAAAGGTTTCTTCTTGTTTCCCAAAGTGATCTAATTTCCTAGGGGTCTGGGTCCCCTTTTATACACAGTTTCTCTTTGTTCTCTGAAGGCAGAGAGGCCTCTGCCTAGTCCAAAACCAGTTCTGGTCAGTCCTGGAGCACTTTGTTTTTCTGACTCCTTCTTTCCTTTCAGAATGTGGGGCAGAGTGCTCAGCCGCCCGGCAGGAGGTGGTGCCAGCATTGTGGAAGGCAGGCACAGCCCTATTCAGACCCAGGTGCAACTCCTCCCTCCACTCTGGATGCAGTTCTTTCTATTCAGCCCTGTGCTGACTCACCCTGTCTCCTGTAGCCACCCCCAGCCCCTGTCACTCAATCTCCAGACAAGGAATACACAACCTAGCAGAGGCAGGCTTGGAAGTTTAGGCAAGAAAATACCCACTTTCTAAAAGTGGTATTTTCAAACACAGAATGTTAAAACCAACTTCACTAAAAGATGTATTTTATCATTCTGAGTTCAGGCATACTAAATTCGTTTTTCTACCATGTTCCCTGGGTCAGTTCTGACTATAAGGTGTAATAGTCAGTCTGCCCATTCTGGCCTATGGGGAGCAGGTAGCCTTGCAATAGTGAAAAACGAAAATGGCTGTAACTTCACTATTAGGACATGCCACACACACCAGGGCATGTCCTACCTTATACTTACAATGCACCCTGCCCTAGGGCCTACTTTAGGGGTGACCAACATGTAGTAAAGGGAAGGTTTAGGGACTGGTAAGTGGGTGCACTCACCAAGTCGACATGGCAGCCCTAGGCTGCACACAGGCTCTGCGATGGCAGGCCTGAGACACATTTTACAAGCCGCTTCTGTGGGTGGCACAACCAGTGCTGCAAGCCCACCAGCGGCATTGGATTTACAAGCCCTGGGCACACTCAGTGCACTGTACTAGGGACTGACAAGTAAACCAATCATCCAATCATGGAGTCACTAATCCATAACACAATTTACAATGGGGAGAGCATATGCACTTTAGCACTGATCAGCAGTGGTAAAGTGCCCAGAGTCATAAAACA
Organism: Calotriton arnoldi; assembly: GCA_963921515.1. Lineage (NCBI taxonomy): Eukaryota > Metazoa > Chordata > Amphibia > Caudata > Salamandridae > Calotriton > Calotriton arnoldi. The sequence continues at coordinate 1,959,048 of CAWUFW010001477.1, read as the reverse complement.
GCCAACAGGTCAGAAAAAATATAGGAGGAAGGCAAAAAGTTTAGGGATGACCCTGCAAAAGGGCCAAGTCCAACACAACCCCTTCCAGCCAAAAACGCAGGGGAGACCAATCACTACCCTGATGGGCTTCCTGCTTTGGGCGATAGAACCTGGACCCTGGCCCACAACAGCAGGGCATACTCCAGTTCTACGCCAATCTGAACCTATTGGAATCACTCTGTCCATACTCTCAGGGTCCACTAAGCTAGTCCATGGGGAACCCTTCTCCTCACCGGTGGACACCACCTGTGCAGCACCTAACCTTAACTTGCTCACAGGTGTGTCCCAACAGACAGACAGCAAGCCACAGTGGCCACTGACAGTGGTCAGGGATGAGACCCAGGCCTTATGCCTCTCAGGGCTCTCAAACCTCTGTGGCGTCAGAGAGCGGGGGGCAGTAGCCCCAGGTGCTTGGCACCCTTTGTCCACTCTCCCTCCTGTCAGGTCAGGTATGACATCCTGGCGCTGGACCCACCAGCCCCGGGCCTATACCTGCCGGCGGCTGGACTGGAGACTGGGGTGGGCTTTCCCACACCCAGTCCTCCTCCTTGAGGCTCTGTACCCTCCCACCTGGAGCGGTACCCCTTCCAGAATTGTCAGGGCACCTGCGGCAGGTGTCCTGCACATTCGCCCACCAGTTCAAGGGTTCTATCCTGCAACTGGGCGTCCAGGTCAGGGGACACCCTGAACCTGGTCCTCCAATCTAGGGTCTAAACCCTCCAGTTGATCCGGGGTCAGAGGCGAGGACTCCCTCCCTCTGCACCCCCTTCCAAGTACTGCCCCCTCCCATCAGGAGCGGTACCTCTTCCAGAATTGTCAAGGCACCTGTGGCAGGTGTCCTGCACAGCTCGCCCACCAGTTCAGGAGGTCTATCCTGCAACTGGGATCCCAGCATAGGGTCTGTACCCTTAGACTGGGCAGAGGCCAGGGGTGAGGCTGTCCTCTCCCCGCCCCCTTACTGGGGTCCTGCACCCTCCCACCTGGAGCGGTGCCCCCAGAAGACAAACTGGTAGGGGCACTGTTAGCAGCTGCCCTTCCTCCAGGTCAGGGGGACACCCTGAACCCTGGCCCTCCAACCCAGGGTCTGTACCCTTAGGCTGGACCTGTGCCTGGCAACCCAGGACTTCCGGGAGGGTACACCAACCCCCCAAGGGAAACACATTCCTCTAGAGTTGTGTAATAATCTGCCTGGCGCACCAGGACTTCCTGGGGAGCACGCATGCCCCCCAGAGGGTAACACATCTCTCATGTGTTGTGTGACAGTCCGCCTGGCGCAGATCTCCTGACCCCTGTCCATCTGACAGCACGGGAAGATCCCCCAGGGCAGAAGTGGTGTTACCATGGTCATTCACTGGTGACTCAGCCCTTCTGGCTGGTCCCTGACCCACTGGTTCTTCCACTGGGGACTCTCTCCCCCTCTCACCCTCACTCTGGACTTCTGCACCCTCCACTTAGGAGTGGCACTGCCAGACACCCGAAACACTGGAGCTCCATTTACAGACGCTCCAGGTTCTCTAGACACTAGGAGATCCTCCTCAACAGGCGGCCCATCAGGGCAGCCTAGGCTCCCTACCTGGTGTTCCTTAAAGAACCATCCAGGCTCTGAGACTGGGTTTCGGGCACCTTGGGACATGCAGCCCCACACTCACTCCTTCTACTCAGAGACAGGACGTGAGCCCCTACACCCCTCCCATTACCATGGGACCTAGCTGGGCTACACTGAACCTCTCCCACCACTCTGGGTTGGAAGACACCTGAGCCATTCCTTTTAGGGTCACTCCCCAATGCCTCTTCAGACCCTCTGGAATCCACCAAAAGGTCTGCCTCCATTGTGAGCTCCCTGGGGGTCAGAGAACTCACACTCCAACAGGTGTTGGCATAGCTCTGGAAAACAGGGACTTACAATATGCTCTCCCACAATTGGATCACATAAACCCTCACAGGTGTTAACCAAACTATCCTTCACCTCACCATCCAGTGCCTCACATACGTAGCCCACACCACTCTCCTGAGACTGGCCAGACAGTATCTGACTGTCTCTGTCACTCCAACCCACACTCTTCTGGGCGGTCTTCACACTCACACACCAGGACTTCAACCATGGGGGAACCCCTCTCCCTGTACCTCTCATCTAGAGTCAGTAGAGTGTCCCTCCCACCACTAGGGACCATGAATCCCTGTGTCAGTTTCCCTATTCCTCTCAGGGACACTGCGCACTACTGGAGCTACCTCATGTCCTTGAACCTCCTGGTGTATGTTAACCCCTCCAAGTCAGGCGCCACATCTCTGGGTGTGTGCACTACTCTCTCAGCACTGAATAACTTAATTTTGCTGCCACCATCTGAGCTGGACTCCACCTCCAACTCAGCAAAGCTCACTTCCTGAGCTGCCCAAATTTCTTTTCTTGGGCTAAGGCCCTCTGAGCCTCCTCAAGCTCTCTCAGCTCTTCGTCAATCTCTCTCAGCCTCTGCTCATGAGCCAGAAGCCAGCTATCTTTTCCTGTTTCTCCCTCACTTTTAGGGAATTCCTCCTTCTCAGACTCAACTGGTAGCGTTGCCTTCCAGCTGGGTAACTCATACTGGAATAGGGATGCCTCTAGATCCTCCCTGGACCTTCTCTTCACAGGCAGCCACCTTTCCTTGCAAAACACACGTAGTTCCTTCATTGTGTAGACAATCATGTGCCAGAAGTTGAGTTCCATTTTGCAACAACTAACCAGAGTCATGGTATCAAAAATACTTCCAGGAGGACACCATAAAACAGAAAAACAGTATGTGGTTGCGTTTGGTCTGCACTCACTAGTAGTGTTCACCAATCACTGTACATGAGTCACAAATGCAAGTCCAGAATCCTCACCGCTGCCACCAATGTTAGAATTGGGGGTCTCTAGTTGGCACAGGTAGGTACTTGTGACAAATAGGGACCCTCGCCTCTAGTCAGGGTAAGGGGTTACACTCCTAAAATAACCCCTGCTCACCCCCTTGGTAGCTTGGCACGAGCAGACAGGCTTATCTCAGAGGCACTGTGTAAAGCATTTGTGAACACATACAGTAATCAAGTGACAACACTACAGATGGACACCACACAAGTTGTATATCAAAAATAAGTATTCTTTATATAGATTTAACACAAGACCATAAACGACAAAAATCCACAATACTGTACTTTAAATGGTAGGTTTAGCTTAGTTCTCTTCAGATCTTAAAATGCGACACTTTGAGTCAATGTACCTTACGATCGTCACGTTTCTACAACGAAAGTGTTGCAGAGATGGAGATGCGGCAAAGATCCGGTGCAAAGAAATAAAGACGTCAAGTTCTTCCTGATGCAGCACGCTTCTCCGATGTTGCGAGAAGTCTCGACTCGATGCGTCAGCTGCAGCGGCGACACCCTTGTTCCGTGATGCGACGACAGCGGCTTTGGCGGCGACACTCTTCTCCGACGTTGCGAGGCAGCTTCTGCTCGATGCGACAACTGCAGCGGCGACACCCTTGTTCCGTGATGCGACGGCAGCAGCTCCGACGGCGGCACGCTTCTCCGTGGATGCGGCGCTTCTCTTGATGCGGTGCAATGCGACAGCTACAGCGGCGACATCTACGATGCGACGGCAGCGGCTGCGACGGCGACACGCTTCTTCGCTCGTTGCGAGACGCTTCTCTTGATGCGGTGCAATGCGACAGCTACAGCGGCGACATCTTCGTGATGCGACGGCAGCGGCTGCGACGGCGACACGCTTCTTCGGGGTTGCAGGACGTTTCTTGAGATGCGGTGCAATGCGACAGCTACAGCGGCGTCATCTTCGTGATGCGACTGCAGCGGCTGCGACGGCGACACGCTTCTCCCTCTTGAGTCGCGCTTCCAGCTCCTTGCGACACGCAGTCCCTCAGAAGGCCCAAAACAGCAGCAGGCACTTCCAAAGAACTCTTGGGGAGCTGGGGTTTGAAGTCTGTTGTCCCTGAGACTTCAGCAGGAGGCAAGCTCTTTTCTCAAGCCCTTGGAGATCCTTCACAAGTTGAATAAAGTGCACACAAAGTCCTTTCTCCTTTCTTTGGCAGTCAGGCAACCACAGCAGGCAGATCCCTCTAGCTTAGGGATAGTCTTCTCCTCAGTTTCTTCTTGGTTCCGCTCCTCAGCAAAGGTTTCTTCTTGTTTCCCAAAGTGATCTAATTTCCTAGGGGTCTGGGTCCCCTTTTTATACACAGTTTCTCTTTGTTCTCTGAAGGCAGAGAGGCCTCTGCCCAGTCCAAAACCAGTTCTGGTCAGTCCTGGAGCACTTTGTTTTTCTGACTCCTTCTTTCCTTTCAGAATGTGGGGCAGAGTGCTCAGCCGCCCGGCAGGAGGTGGAGCCAGCATTGTGGAAGGCAGGCACAGCCCTATTCAGACCCAGGTGCAACTCCTCCCTCCACTCTGGATGCAGATCTTTCTATTCAGCCCTGTGCTGACTCACCCTGTTTCCTGTAGCCACCCCCAGCCCCTGTCACTCAATCTCCAGACAAGGAATACACAACCTAGCAGAGGCAGGCTTGGAAGTTTAGGCAAGAAAATACCCACTTTCTAAAAGTGGTATTTTCAAACACAGAATGTTAAAACCAACTTCACTAAAAGATGTATTTTATCATTCTGAGTTCAGGCATACTAAATTCGTTTTTCTACCATGTTCCCTGGGTCAGTTCTGACTATAAGGTGTAATAGTCAGTCTGCCCATTCTGGCCTATGGGGAGCAGGTAGCCTTGCAATAGTGAAAAACGAAAATGGCTGAAATTCACTATTAAGACATGCCACACACACCAGGGCATGTCCTACCTTATACTTACAATGCACCCTGCCCTAGGGCCTACTTTAGGGGTGACCAACATGTAGTAAAGGGAAGGTTTAGGGACTGGTAAGTGGGTGCACTCACCAAGTCGACATGGCAGCCCTAGGCTGCACACAGGCTCTGCGATGGCAGGCCTGAGACACATTTTACAAGCCGCTTCTGTGGGTGGCACAACCAGTGCTGCAAGCCCACCAGCGGCATTGGATTTACAAGCCCTGGGCACACTCAGTGCACTGTACTAGGGACTGACAAGTAAACCAATCATCCAATCATGGAGTCACTAATCCATAACACAATTTACAATGGGGAGAGCATATGCACTTTAGCACTGATCAGCAGTGGTAAAGTGCCCAGAGTCATAAAACAGCCAACAGGTCAGAAAAAATATAGGAGGAAGGCAAAAAGTTTAGGGATGACCCTTCAAAAAGGGCCAAGTCCAACACTACCAAACACCCAACCTCATCTTTGCTTGGGAAACAGCCTTTACCATGCAGGCATTACAATGTAATGGCTTTACCACACATCCATTACCCTGCAATGCCTTTACCACACATTGTCTTTACCATACACATTTTTACCATGCATCTGCTTTTATCATGCATGCCTTTACAAGGGAATGGTAAGAGTATATATATATACATATATATCTATATCTATCTATATATATCTTAGCACCAAGGTGTGCATCAATTGTCCATGCACTCGTGAACGGGTGCTTCCTTGCGGGAGATGCACCCGCAAATATAAATTCTACCAACCTCGCACTTTAAAGCACAAAGAATGAAGCACTCACGGGGGTGAGTCCAGTCGTTTATTCCCGGACTCTCGTTAAAACCAGATGCGTTTCGGCAGTCGCCTTTCCCGATGGTAATCAGGCGCGCCGGAAACGGCCATTGTTTATATGCCAGTCACTTCCTGTACCCTGACATAGTTAACAACAACGAAAACGGACAGAATTTCATCTGAAAAACATACCGCCATCTTGTAACATGGGAAGTCCATTAAATAAATACATTTCATCATTATGAACAATATACGTGGTACACTTATGACGATGAAAGCTTCCGTGTATGAACAATTTTACACAGTGCATTTTTATATACATAATCGTCTGACAATCCGCCCCATTTTGACATAAGATGTCACCAGATTTACAAAAGTCGTACAAAAAATGAATCACTGAAATTTATGACACCTACAGGGGCCTAGCGACTTGTGAATAGCAGTGGTGGCTGCTACCTAACGGGGGTGGCGGGGTGGGTGAAAAAGATATATTTTTTTAATTACTTACCTGCATGCTGGCTGCCGCCTCTCGGTCCTCTTCAGTCGACTGACTCCAGAAGCAGGAAGCACACAGGCTCCCAGACTCCCCTAGCCAATCACAACGCTGCTGTCACCAGCATGACAACAGTGTTGTGATTGGTCTGTGCGCCGTGGTTCAGTGCTCAGGCAGAGACTGGGAACCTATGCTTGTTCTCCACCCAGGCTGTGCAATACAACCTGGTGGAGAACATGCTAAGAGCGCATGACTGTTGGGCCGGCCCAAAACGGCTGGCCAACCATCACGCGCACTTAAGAGAGTGCCCACCACTCCTCCCCCACTCTTAACAGCCCAGCCCAGTCCCGCCCCGCCCTGCACCTAGAACTGACTCTGTACAGAAAAATAAAATGATAATAACATTGCGTTATCATTTTATTTTTCCTTTTTGAACTGCAGTGCTCACAGAGCAGTGGGACGACGCTCCTCCGCCTTATCAGAGGAGCCACGGCTGTTGAATAGTCATAGGGGTGCAGAGATGGAGTGCTGAAGTTGGCCGACCTCTATCAGAAACAGTGGCAAGAAGTATTTGTTTGAACCGTGATAATGCAAAATTGTATTTATATATCGCTTACTTCCCCAGACGAGGCATTGAAGTGCTTTTTCAGCGAGTAGCACGCCACTCTGGACCCTAAGGGGGATTCGTGGTGGATTAATAGAGGGAACATTTAAATTACTGTTGGGAGTGGTGGGCATGTGTGCTTGTTAGTTGGATTTTTGGGGCATTGAAGGAATAAAAGAAGGAAGAGTTTGAAAGGGCTATTTGGGGCCCTTTGTCATATGAGATGTTTGGGATGAATCAGGGAGTGGAGGTAGGGGGATAGTTTGAAAGAGGTTTAGGATGAGTAATCGGGTAGTGGCTTGGGAATGTTGTAAAGGTTTTTTTTTCTTTTATAACTCCGGAGTAGGTGTAAAAAATATAAATAAATAGATGCATACCCGCACATAAAAGTTATACATACTATGAGATGCGCTATATTACACATATGCAAAATAATCTAGAAGTATAAATTGTTCTATATAAAGATCCATATGTACATGCACTGATAAATATTTCCAAACTCACGCATTCAAATTTTTTGATGTTCAAAAAATAAAGTTGATATTCTTTTCCCCTAATGTTTCAATAGTGAAGCACATATAGATGCATTTCCCATAATCATATTTACACATTGTGGCAGATATGGTTTATTATAGCAAAATGAACCCAGAAGCATACACTCATCACCTTATATGTTATTGATATATTGATCTACCTAAATATAGATATAAGGATAAAGTTATAAACATGCATGTATGTGTGTGTGTGTATGTGTGTATATATATATATATATATATATATATATATATATATACATACATGCATGACCCTAGCTCAGACACAGGATCAGAATCAGACCGAGAGGGAAGCATCGTAATGGGAGGACCAACAACAGTCCAGGTTGAATTCCGTTTTTTTTGGCTGAGCCGGATGACAAATCACAAACCAAGACAGCAGAGAAAAGGAGCAGGAAACAAATGAGAAGGGGGCAAGGCAAAAGGTGGCGACAACACTTCAGGGAAAATGACATGTAGCTTCACGAAACGCTAGGAAACACACATATGTTCATAAACTTGACTGATGAACAGTTATCACAGGATAACAGAGACATTTTATACCTAGGACTTTCATTTTTCTCCAATGCCCCATTCATTTATGTACAATGCAGAATTGACCTGTTTATGTTCATACAAAAGTTGAAACTATGGAAATTCTTCCAGACCCAACAAAAGACAGGGAAACTTACACGCCCTTTTAGCAACCTTCTACTTTCAGACGTTGAGGTGTTACTAGACCTAGTTCAACTAGAACAAGAGAGTGAGACTGATGTGCTTACTTTAACCGATCTCGAGTTACTGTGAGAGATACGAGTGTCCGTGATGAAGGGGGAGATACATAATTTAAACCCAAATCCCAATCCACACCGGTCACACCTCATGACAACATAGACTTATCTGAAGATACTATGGTGAATGAGTTGAAAAAAATGAGACTCACTAACATTCGATAGAAACACAAACTAACCCCACATGAAAAGAAGTTTATTAATGATGTCATGAGCAAATGGAGAAGAATTAGTGTGTTATAAAGGTCTCTGATAAGAGAGGCAACAGGGTGCTATGGCCCATAAGTATGTACCTAGAAGAAGCATATTCACAGTTAAATGACCACTCATGTCACAAGAGAATTAAGAAAACAGAATATGAGGCTACTAAAGAGAGTTTCTGTTAAGGAACTGAGTGAATGGCGAGAGGCAGAACTGGTGAATATGGATGAATACAACTTTCTAAAAGTAAATTACCCAGAGTTGCCCATATTTTACCTGATCCCAAAAATACACAAGAACAAAGACAGGCCCTCCGGTATGCCCATTATATCAGCCTTAGGCAGGCTATTTGAAAACGTGTCAAAACAAGTGGATCATTTCTCGCAACCCTTGGTAATGAGTTTACCCTCATACATCAAGGATACCTCATATTTCCTGAGACGACTGTTTGATGTGCAGGGGAATGATGACCTTTTGATGATGTGTCTTGATGTAACCTTGCTCTGCACAAGTATACGCCACATAGATGGCGTCAATGCTGTGAAACATTTTTAAAGGTCTTGACCAATCAGACTTTACACACAGAATGAAATGCTTTTAAGAATGATCAGTTGGTGTCTCATATTTAATATCTTTATGTTTAACAACAAACTATGCCAACAGGTAAGTGGGACAGCAATGGGTACCTTCTTTGCCCACCAGCTATGCAAACCTGCATATGGGCTGGTGGGAAGTGCAGGTGCTCAATGGGACTGCAATGCAAAAATTGTGCCCACATATAACCATGTGGATTAGATACATTGATGATTTGCTTATTTTATGGAAAGGTCACATAGATACAGCAAATGATTTTGTGAATCAAATCAATGTCAACACCTTGAACCTAGCATTCATGAGTCACATCAGCAACAGCACAATAGATTTTTTAGATGTAAGGCTAGAAGTCATCAGTTCAAAACTCACCACCACAGTATTGTCATGGTTCGTTAGGAGTCCCTCCTTCCCCGATCACCTGGTATGTTCGTGTGCACGCTTGAACCTTCACTCGTGCGGAACGATTCTCCTCACTTCCGGATTGCTGGCGGTTAGCGGTTCAGCTTCCCTTGCTGAAACCACCACCACGTCACTCAGCGCTTCCGGAGGAATCCGCATAAACTCAGCGATTCCCACCAGCTCGGCGCTTCGTATTGACGCCCGTGCCTGGACAGACGCCTTCTCAGGTATTCGGGGCTGCGCAGGAGCGCTGCCCATTCTTCCTTGTTTTTGCCGTGACTTGCCGCTTGCTGACACCCTTCAAGCTTTCTCTCCTTGGCCAGTACTTGCACACTGGTAGTGCCTTACTTTCCTGGGGGGGTCCAGTCAGTAGGCGCTTGGTTGCTCAAGAAACACAACCTTGCCACATCGCGCTGGAGCGCTTGTTTGTTATTTCTTTTTTTTTGTCTGATAAAGCCACACTGCGCTGGAGCGCTTGTTTTTTGGGGTTCTTCTCTCATTGCGCAGGAGCGCTAGTTTCTTTGGTGTGCCTTGTGCAGGAGCGCTAGTTACTTTGGTGTGCTTTGCGCAGGAGCGCTATTCAGTTCATGGAGCGTTAGTTTCTTTGGTGTGCCTTGCGCAGGAGCGCTAGTTACTTTGGTGTGTTTTGCGCAGGAGCGCTTTTCAGTACATTCTATCGTTGGCTTCAGAACCTATGGTGTCCAGTTATGAGGTAACAGCTATCTTCCGCATGAGTGTATGGTTGTGACCGGAAGAGGATGTGTTTGTGCTGATTGTAATAGGTATTCCATTGTCTCCCTATGTAGCTGGGGTCCACGGTTAATCCGAACAGAGGGACGTTCTCTACTGGTCTTCCGGACACCATCCTGCCATCTTAGCTTCCTTCCCCACTCCCATCTTCATCCTAGTTTGTTTTCAAGTCTCGACTGGGGTAAGGTGGGCACGGGGGTGATAGCTCATGTCTTCTCTGCGAGATCTCTCCGCAAGAAACAGGTAAACTTGTGGGGCACCCGACAAGTATATAGGAAAAGTAAGGCAGAAAACACTATCGTTCATTCCAGCAGCTCACACCCTCTCCCCTTGAAATGAAGCATTCCATATGGGGAGCTCATGCAGGCTAAAAGCATATGTAGCACCAAAGAAGCCTTTAAACATACAGAGTAAGATATGGTAAACAGACTGAGAGCTAGAGGATAAAAATGAGAGCGCTTGTCAGTTCATCACCACATATAATATTCAACACAACACAATATGGATAGCACTACACAAACACTGCCATTACATTAGAGAAGATCCTGTCATAGGCAAAGAAGCAGGAAACAAACCTCAGATCACATACAGGAGGGCCCAATCTGTTAAAGACAAATTGGTACATTACAATGTGATGACAGAAAAGGCACAGTGGAAAAAAGCACAGAACGGTTTTACTAAATTCAGTAGATGCAAGGCTTGTATGCAAGCTAGAAACATCATGGAAATAAAGACCAGCCTCAATGAAAAAAATCTAAATTCGACATGCCTTAAATTGCAAGACAAAATACGCCATATATTTACTCGAGTGCCCCTGTTCAAAAAGTTACATAGGGAGCACGGAATTGCAGGTACATAAACGTATTTCGCAGCACTTGAGGGCTATCAAGAAGCAAGAGGAGGGGTATCCTACGGCAAGACATTTTATGAATGTCCACAAAAGTGATTCTAGCCTACTTACACACAGTGTAATAGACTGCATATCTAGAACACCAAGATGGGGAAAAAGGGAGAAATCTTTGCGAAAATTGGAATCTAGATACATCTTTAGACTGGATACTAAGGAGCACAACAGGCTTAACATTGCCAAAGAAATGTATACACATTTCTAAGATTGTAACTTTGATACTGTAACTTTGATCCTTGCAATGGTTTTAAAGAGTTTAATCCTAAGTCACTGAACAACGTAATAACCCTTTCTTTTTATATATGTTTTGTTGTAGGTGCACAGTCAAGATAAATAGCAGACAGTTGAGGTAAATTGAGGAGGAGTTGCACTTAAATGGAAACATACTCCAGACAAGTGAGATGGTCAACCAAGTGTACAGTACACAACTGCCAATAAAGTTTAGTGACTTTCAAGGGGTGTTGCCTACTGGGGCGTAATAAGAGAACCAGGGTATGAAAGCCCTAATTAAATCCCTGCAATGTCGGTGGACATTGATTAAGCACCCACTTGTAAGGTACATCTTTTTACTCATGCAACAGAAAGTAAAAAAAATACTGGCAATTAGTATAAGCAGAACGAAGAACTGTTATGCTTGTGATTATTTGATTTCTTGTTTCAATCTTTGTGGACCACGAGTGTGAAGGAAGTGACCCGATTAGGGCTACCCGGGTCACTCACGACCTCCTCTCGGCCTTCCAAGAAATGAAGAGTCGGTCACGCAGTAGAGAATACAAACAAAAGTTCTTTATTGAAAGTTGCGCTGCAGCGGAGTCCAGTCTGACTAGCCTCCTAAGATGCTACTGAGGGGATTGACCAACCAACATTTGGTAACGTATTATAGGCCTTCCAACATCTCTAGAAAACCCCGCCCCTCATGGAAAAGTACTGCTTGGGCACAGAAGCTAACAAAGGAGGCACTGAGAGATGAGCTAGCACCTGCAACATGGGTACATGTTATCAGACTCCCAAGGCCGTCTTACTTGATCTCAGCTCTCTCTAGTGTGGGAGCTTAGTTATGTCCGATGATAGGAATGCAGAGCTGAATAAACCACTCTCTTCGTACATCTGAGTTCCGACCTTGGATGAGATATGAGAACCTTTTGGAGCAGCAGCCTCTGCCGAGACTGAGAGAGCGGGGGCACAGAGATAAGGGGGTTGCTCACAGCGCAACAGGGCCAGTGTGACAAGGAGAAAATGGCATCTCAGATGCTAACCTAGGCCTACACTGCTCTACAGTAGCCGGGCACATGCACAATGAAAATCACGAATGTATGACATAGCTACATGAATGCTAACCTTTTACAGCATATATTCATGAAAGTCGGGGAAAATTCTAACAGACCCTCCTTTTAGCATTCATTGCTAAGTCTTTATTGGGGCTATCAGGTCAGGGTCTTTACAATTCTAATGGAAGAGAAGGCAGGAGGGCACACATATAACAATGAGTTGTTGGGGTAATTTATTAGGAATATAGAACAAATACATATATCAATATTCGAAAATGCTCTCGTCTATCATCATTAAATCCTGAACAGCTTGTACCATCATGACAGAATTTTTCCCTTTACGTTCTTGAACTCGAGACTTGGGTGTTAGCTTCTGCACACAATAAGAGCAACAGGCAGGAAGACAATGGATGCACAGGCAACAGGTGAATATTACACCGGCAATGGCCACTAAAACTAGAAGCATTTTCCAGCCCCATGTTGCTAGCAGACCCCGAAACCACCCAGATAAGGACCAGGCACCATTCTCCTGATGGATGTCAGATGCTAGTCAATGTAACTTTTGTATAGTTGCATATACAGTCGGGGCGTGATCTGGGACGTACACACAGCAACTACTACCAATGATGCGACAGGCCCCACCCCGATCAGCAAGGATGACGTCTAACACCATCCTGTTTTGAAGGGCAACTAGTCTCGTGGCCTGAAGCTCAGCTGTGATATTGGTCAATATTCCTGCAGTAGTGTTAATTACTCCCTCTACTACCCTTGTGAGTCGGCGTATGCTTCGGCTGTTGTGCATGGGTCCCCAAAAGGGCAGGATGCCCTTCATCGCATCTGTAAACTGCTGCAAAGTAGTGTCTGTCTGCTCAATATCCTAGATGTCAAGAACTCTCTTTAGTCTAGTCAAGTACACACTCCTGCGCTGTAATCTATGGTTTCTATGGTAATTGGAAGGTGCAATATACACAGGGGGCAGGAGGAAGGACATATAGCACACCCCGGACCACCCCCTAGGAAGCCATATGTAAGCCTGGGATCCGCAGACAAAGTACACATTGTGAGGCGGAAGCAATGGTGGACTACTAGTGGTATTCAAATCATAAGTGTAATTGCAGATACTCTCTCCCACCGGGACCTTCCCAAACCCTCGGACACAAAAACTGGTGGTGGTGTTAATTACCGGCACCGGCATAGCCTTATCTTTAGTAATATTGCGTAACTGAAAGGACCGAAAGTATTCAGTGACATTAAAATCTTTTTTTTTTTTTTTTTTTGCAGAGTTTTAAATAGCGCGAACTTGACTTGAATCGGGTATCAGAGCGCTTTACATAGCACCAGTTACGTTACATTAGGACACACATTCATTTTTGTTAGGCACGGGGAGATTAAGTGATTTGCCCAGAATCACAGGATGTTCAGCGTCATTGCCGAGACTCGAACCCAGTTCCCCAGATTCGAGGTCGGACGCCTTAGCCGTTAGACCAACTCCTCTCCCATCTCTTCTAGAAGCCATGTTACATTTTTCTTCCTTTCATACACATTCATGCATGCTGCGGGATGAAGTGTGTCAGCTGCCCCGTTCTTCCCGGAGAATATCCTTGGTGTGTTGCTATATAACCCAGTACAGTCTCATAATCATGATACGTCATATTCATTGCATCTGAATGATAATGGATATATACCATAGTGAACAACTGGAACCAGGCTTCACAGCTGGCGAGATAGGAGAGTGGAAAGACAATAGCAGATCATTCTTGTGCACTACTGAGGGGAGTAAACCACAAACCCAACAATCAGTGACATTGGTGGTATGGTGAGCCTGGTGTAACATCTGGAGAAAAACATTATCTACATATGTCTGTCTATGTCTTTCCTTATGCGGGGCTAGTGTGACAAAAACATGCTCAGGGGGAGGTGTAGTTGTTGCAATCAGGGTGTGCATAGGATGTTTTTCTTCTAAAAATCAAAGGATACCTAACACTGCCACCAAAGCTATGAAAACTATCACTAGGCACCCTATCTTAGTCTTAGGGGGCCAGCTTGACCAGGTGGGGCCATGGTGGTCTGGACGATGCCTCTCTAACAGCTGTTCCTCCTCCCTAACTATACGACCAAAGGGGTCCATCTTCACCTATGAAACTACCAGAGGAGAGTATGTGCTATGGAGCCAAGTATACAGGGGAAAAAGAAAAATAGTCTCTTAATGTCTATTATCGGTGGTGCTAATGAGCACTTCAAGGAATAAAAAAGGAACAAATAGTCTCTCTGAGTCTTCCAACGGTGGTGCTAACGAGCACGTCACGGTGGGGTTGCACGATCACAACCCTTGTTGTCTCTCCGCTCAGGATAGGGCTACTTCCCTCCTTGGAAAGCACCCCCCACTTATCCTGTCCAATATCTCAGACAGCTCACCAATCTTTCTGTCCCTAAATTATTGTTGGTACTATAGGCAAAGTACACGAGCCCTATTCTTCATCCAAAAGTCCATCCCTACTAACCTGACTGTCCCTCGGGTGCACTGTCCCTCCGTCGGGGACGCAAATTGTATCGAGCCACTCCTGGCACTGACTCGTCTCAGAAAAGGACTTGGAACTCAGGTTAGTCAACAGACTGGGACTCCTGTTCCTGTGGACCAGATGGAGGAGAGACCTGGGCAGCCTCTATTCCCGGAGGCACCGGCTCGTTCAAAGCAGCATCACTCTCCTCTTCCGTCTGCGCCCAGGTCAGAAAAGGGGATAAAGCGAGGGACCTTCTCTGTCTCGTGGTCCCCAATCCCCTCGAGTGTCCACCTGTCATAGGGAAGAGGACCCGCTTACAGTGAGATGTATGGATCCAGTTCTTCCGTCCTTCCACCTTTACTGCTGTCCTTGTTGTGTGAAGGACCAGCAGGGGCCCCCCTCCAACGTGGCTCCAACAACCTCACCTCTGGAAGTTTCATACCAGCACATACGTTCCAGGCTGTATTTCGTGGCCCAGCCCCTCAGGTTTTGGTGGCAGTGCTTCGTGAACCTGTTGATGAATAGAACGCAAATTTTTAGTGAGCTCATAAAGGTAATCCACAAGCAACGGGTAGTCAATATCAGAGAAATGACGAGGACGTGGTACACCCCACACATTCGCGGGGCGGCCAAAGACCACCTTGTGTGGGGATAACCCCATTCTGGAGTGCGCTGTCACTTTAGTGGATAATAGGGCAAGGGGTAGTGCATCTGGCCATTGCAACCCTGTGCTCTCCCTGATCTTAGCCATCTTCAACTTGAGAATATCATTATACTTTTCAACTAGGCCAGCCGACTGGGGGTGGTTTGCTGCATGGAACTTTTGCTTAATATGCAGGCCGTCGCATATTAGCTGAATCACTTTTGCATTAAAGTGACTTCCGTTGTCACTCCAAATCAAACGGGGCAAGCCGAAGCGTGGGAAAAACTCCTTCAATAGGACTTTCGCCGTCGCCATGGCTGTGTTCTCTTTAGTGGGGTAAGCCTCAATCCATTTACTGAATGCACAAACCACCACCAGCACGTACTTCAAGTTGTTAACCTGTCCCATTTCGATGTAATCCATCTGGAGAACCTCGAAAGGGAAAGAGGGGGGTGCAAAATTACCAGGAGGTGTAGAGGTGCCTTTCCCTGGATTATGTATCAGGCAAACCATGCAATTTTTCACTAGATGGGCCGCTACCTTAGGGATGTTATCATTTTGCCATACGGGGTCCAACAGCTTACATATCCCCTTTGCACTGATGTATACCGGACCATGAGCCATCGTAACTACAGGTAATACATATGCATCTGGCAACATCCATCTTTGCTTTCCCGACTTGTCAGTCCAGCACCCTTCCTCATCTAGGAGCCCCGTACTCTCCTGCCACATTGCCAGCTCCTCAACTGTTGCCTCACTTTGGATCTCCTTCACATTTTCCAGTGTGTCTTCAAACATTGCATTATCGGGTACCCATCTAGCAGGACCCGCCACAAACATTCTTTTCATTTTCGATCGGGCTGTCTCCTTAGCTGTCCGGTCTGCAAATGCATTTCCCCTCCCCACATCATCAGTGATCGCTTTATGGGCACTACACTTCACTATCGCCAGTCTCTTGGGAAGCTCTAGGGCTGACAGGAGCCTATGTATCAGAGGGCCATGCTGTATCCTTGCGCCGTGTGAGGTCAGGAATCCCCTCTCCGCCCAGAGCCGCCCAAAATTATGGGCGACTCCGAACGCGTATTGACTCTCAGTATAAATATTGACAGTCAATCCCTCACTTAGCTCACACGCTCGCAAAAGGGCAACAAGCTCCGCAGCTTGTGCCGAGTGTTAAGGAATGCGTGATGTCTCGACTACAGTGCGCAGCGTAGTAATAGCAAATGCTGCAGTGGTGGTGCCATCTGACAGTTTGAAACAAGAGCCATCGACATATAGCTCCCCTTGTGGGTCAGATAAGGGAACATCAGTCAGGTCTACCCGTCCCTTCGTCTCTTCTTCCGTCTGATACAGACAATCATGGACGTCTGTATCCCCATTTTCCGAAGGGAGAGGTAGTAACGTGGCCGGGTTCAGAGTGGCACATCGTTTTATTGTAATGTGTGGTGCAAACAATGTTAATTCATAACCAGTCAGGCGAGCACTGGTGAGGTGCTGCGTCTTTGTCTTGTTCAAAAGCGTATCCACAGCATGGGGTACCATTACTGTGAGGTCAGTATTGAGGACGAGCCCCGCCGGTTGTCGAATAGAGACAGCCACAGCCGCGGCAGCTCTTAAACAGCTTGGGAGGGCTCTGGCAACAGTGTCGAGAAGAGCAGAGAAATAAGCACACGGCCTCTGCTTACCTCCAAATGCCTGTGTTAACACCAAAAGTGCACACCCTGCCGTCTCGTGTACATACAACACGAAAGGCTTCTGGTAGTCTGGCGTACCAAGCACAGGCGCAGAGCACAGCGCAACCTTTAATTGCTCAAAAGCTTGCTGGCATTCATGCGTCCAAGGTAAAGGCTCATACACATCTTTAGTTGTTAAGTGCAAAAGGGGTTATGTTAGTAAAGAGTAACCGGGAAACCAGTGGTGACAATACGAGGTGATGCCTATGAAAGCACGCACGTCCCTCTGGGTTTTAGGGATGGGCATCCTAACAATGGCATCAACTTGTTCAGGTGTTAGCCTCCTACCCTCCTTCGACAGTAGGTGACCGAGATAGGTGACCTCCTGTCGACAATATTGAAATTTGGAAAGGGACACTTTATGTCCATGTTGTGCCAAATGTAAGAGTAATTTGACTGTGGCTTCTTTGCAACCCTCTTCAGTATTGGAGGCTATCAACAGGTCGTCCACATACTGGAATAATACATTACCTGTAGGAAGAGAGAGAGAATCCAACTGGCCTTTCAGGGCTTGACTATAGATGCTAGGACTTTCAGTATACCCCTGAGGAGCACGACAGAATTGGAAACTTCGGCCCGCTATGTTAAATCCAAAAAGGTATCGGCTATTAGGGTGAATTGGAATGCTAAAGAAAGCATTTTTCAAATCGATCACAGAGAAGAATTTGGCTGTGGAAGGAATCATTGTTAAAAGAGCAGTAATATCGGGAACTGAGGGACAACTACTTTGTTAACCTCCCGCAAATCAATTACAAAGCAATAGACATCAGGATGCACATCAACCGAGTTAGAGGGTGCCTTTTTGAGGATGGGAAGAATAGGGCTGTTACATACATTCGCAACCGTCTCTTCAACCACCCCTGATTTGATCAAATCCTGTATAATCTGCAACAAAGTCCTTTCTCCCGCCTGCAGTATTTTGTACTGGGGAATACGAGGTAACACAGCATTGTCTTTTATTGTAATAGATATCGGCGGTATCTGCAACAACCCTACATCCGTACCTCCTGTTGCCCACAACGTGGGCGGTATATCTTTGAATTCAGCAGGAAGTGGTGCGTCTTTCGAAAAACACTGTTTAGTACTGGCCACATCGGGTCCTATTGTCATATAGACACCATCCGGAGAACATGAAATCTTAGTTTGCAACTTCTTCAGTAAATCTAGTCCCATGAGATTTTCGCCACAATTCGCAGTCAACAGAAAAGGCGAGTCCACAGTGAAAGGGCCAATAGTTAAAGCAAGAGGTTCAGAGATGGGGCTCACAACCGGTATACCTGAAAACCCTACCAAAACATTGTTATGGCCAGACAGGGCTGCCCCGGGGACCAGTGAATGAGAAACAGAGCTATTCATTGCACCTGTGTCCACCAAAAACTTCTTAGCTAAACCATGCAGATCCGCCGTGACATAAGGACCACGCTGGTCTACAGGCATTGAAACTGGTCCCTCACCCTGTCCCTGTCTGTCCTAGTTATAGGACATCCCGGACACTTCGTCCAAATCATAATCATCGTGATAGTACTGCCTTCCCTGGGGATCATCAAAATAATTCTGGTCAGAGCAACCCCCCGAGGATACCCCACCCTGTGTCTCATCACGACCTCCTTCACCACGTCCCCGTCCACCAGCACCACGATCCCTGGGGGCGGCGACCTTCTGTAACAAGTCCAGACACTCACTCCGCCAGTGCCCTTCTCTCTTACAAAATGCACACTGATTCGGCCTCACTGGACTACTTCGTCTGCCTGTACCACGTGACCGCTGAGCTGGACCACTACCGTGTCCTCTACCGGACCTTCTGGCTGCCTGCTGCATTAGTACCTTGGTCTTCAACTCCTTGTTCTTCTTCTCTACCTTCTCCTTCTCCTCATTCTCCCTATGCTCGTAGTACTGGGCCATGCTCAATATCACTGAAGGGGAGGAGATAGTCCAGGTACTTTCAGAGGCCTGCAACCGAGCAGCTATCTCGGGAAGCAAATTTGTTACAAATCTGTTAACAAACAACCTGACGCCACCCTCCACTGACAAATCCTGTCCACTAAAATCCCAAAACACCCCTTCAAACCGAGTGAAAAAATCTGACACACTTTCATCCTTCTTCTGTCGACATGCCACTAACTTGTCCCAATGTACCCGTCTGGGTGGGATGAGGGAATGCATGTAAGTGATGATATGACCCGGCAAAGCCAATATCTCAACTCTAGGTTTTTCACCGGGCTTCCGCTCATTATCCCACGCCCTAATCGCATGCCAAGTGCCACCTAACTCCGCAACATGATCCTGCGTGTGTACCTGCCGCCATATATCCACTGGTACCAACAACCCAAAAAACATCTCAACGTCGGCCAGTGTCATCACCGTCGATGAAGCGGCCTCTGTTAATTCTTTATAATATGCTGTGGGATTTTTCCTAAGGTCCGGTAGCTGACCTGTAAGGGCAAGTACCTCACTCCTTTTCCATGGAGTGTAAACCCATTGCTCCTGAAAACGAACCTCTACCAGCGGCTGAACTACAATATCCTGCGCATTACGCCGCTCTGGAATCTCGGGATGAAAAATAGGATGGACCTCTCTGATGGGGAATTGGGATACCGTCGTAGGCGTTTTCTGGTGCAACCTGCCCTTGTACCCAATCATCGTTGCCACATTGCTGAAGACATCATTAGGGGCCATATCTGCAGCATATACGCGATCTCGAATGTCATAAATTATCTGGGGTGCTACACCACCAAAACACTGCTCCCACAACCCTATCAATGTAGCAAACATGTGCTTGAGGGCATGCTGCTGCACAAACGACTCAAAATCCTTCAATACACCCCACACATCCTCTACACTGTAGATCGGACTCCGCGCCCACTGCGCAGCCTGATTAGCGACCATCTGCTTTTCCTCATTCCCCACATCGGATCGAATCAGCACTCGCACCCCACGCACCGGTGTCCCAGCTCCTAACGATGCCGGAGATGAGATGTCCGGGAAAGACACAATAGAGGAAGAAGCAGGCACCAATGTGAGCAAAGACTGCGTTGAAGGTGTGAGAGAAGGGGGAGAAACAGGAGCGGGAGCAGCAGATACAACGGAAGGGCCCACAGCTACTGCACTCGCAGCTTGCGAAACCAAAGGGGAAACAGGCGGGGCTGTAGCAGTAGCAGCTGGATCAGAAGCAGCAGAGCCAGATAGGGAGACAAGAGGAGCAGCAGGCTGAGGTGTTGGAACAACAGGGTATATCCTCTGCTGGGCATAGGGAGGCGGGGGCCTAGCATCTAATAGCTCATCCACAAATGCATCCCCCTCCTCTCGGGCCAGATAGGACTTATCACATTGCAGTCGGAACTTCCTATCAGCACTCTCGATACCCTTTTCTACCTTATCCCTATCATAGGCTACTGCTTTCTGAGTTATCGCCTGTATCTTCACTCTCCGGGCCTCTTTCTCCGCCCGCATACGTCGCTGCCTAGTTTCCTTCAGCCATACCTGAAGGGAATCAAACATCGACTGTCTACTTCTTCTGGCAAATAATTTATCTTGCAGATAATTCAATTTCTGTTCATCAAAAGTACCTGTCGGTAGCCACTGAAGCTCGGCATTGTCCCTCGTATATTTGTGCCATAATGTATTAAACATAATAGGGCCAAGGCTGTGCTTCACATACATATCAAAATTTGGGGTGCCTTCCGGAGGCGCAGGTTGCCTCTCCTCCAACCGAGCCTCCGCCGAGCAACAGCAGCACCCCACACACCACAATTTGCTTAAACAAGGCATCTCAACAACAGACAAATACACCACTCGCACAAACTGAACAACGCACAAAACAAAGGGAACCCAAAACAAGACAGTCCGAGGACTGTACCAAACAAGGCAGTCCGAAAACTGCACCAAAACAAGACAGTCCGAAGACTGCACTAAGACAAGACAGTCCAAAGACTGTACCAAAACAAGACAGTCCAAAGACTGTACCAAACAAGAAGGCAGGCTCTAGCCCCATGCCTTTTCAAGAGTAAACCAAATTCAGCAGGTGGCCCGGCAGAGCGTTCGCACACTCTGTACCTTAAGGGTCCACAGACCCACCAAGTTCAAACAAGTCAAGAATGGTCCTCAGACCATATTCAAAATACCAAAAGACAAGACCAGTGTCATGTAGTTCCTATATTACCCATACAGGATCTGCGCGTTCCGGATAACATAAACTGTGGGTCTGGTGGCAGACTGGCTCTGAGCACCCCCACTGAGAATGTTAGCCTTTCTGCTTTAGCTAGCTCACAGTGCCACTAGAATCTCCTCTTATCAGGGAGAGAATAGTTTCTGGCAACCTCAGAACATGACAACCCTGATCCCCCCAGAATCGTGGAAACAATATACTACTTTTCGCTTAGTCACTGGTGCTCACTTATTCGGTCTCAGAGAGTTACACAGAAGAAATAGTCGGGCGTGTTACAATAAGAATTTATTGCACAGTTGTTCTTCTAGTGTAAAATAGATGTGCTGCAACAACCATTAGACAGTAGTAGAGATATATGATTAGCAGTACAGTGAAAATAAAAGGATAGTACAGTTCTACCATCTTGCAATAATCATGAATACATACATGAATATAAAATGCCTGATAAAAATGCGCGTACTCCTACGATGCCTATCTAGATGTACCTAAGTGCACCTAGCATGTGAGTAGGTGTGAAGCCAAGAATCCCCCTAGGATTTAGTCTAACCCCATTACCTAAAGTGAGAGAGTGTGGGACCCCGTCCTGGTCTCGACTTGGACACCCTGCGATGGATGTGTTAGACCACTGTCAGCTGGAGCGTCTGCATGCAGGAGCCTCAGCGTCTCTGGTCAGTGTGTAGGCCTGGAAGTCTCGGTCTCCTCTCTCTAACCCTAGCAAGATGTGCTGTATTTACACAAAAAGAATCTAGGGTTTCTTTGTCCCTAGTTTCTTGTATTAGCCATTGTTGGATTTGAGGATGACGTATGGGATGAACCGTGTACGTAGATATTATGCAGGTGGTGTAGCCCCTGCCTGGTTTCCAAGAACCCTCATGAATACTCATTCATACTGTATGAGTCCATTGATGGAGTTATAGGACGCTATTGTTCAGGGAAAACCCTCCTTCTGCACCCAGGACTAGAACTAGGTAAAGGTTCAATCCTAAAGGCTCGTTACTGTGTAGTGTAAGGGAGATAATGTAGGTGAAGGTGTATGATATTACCCGGGCCTATATTAGGGTACCTATATGAAACATAACACCAACTCACCTGGTGCACACAGGTCAAGCAAAGTTATTCTCCACTGCCGACTCTTCGGACCAAACGGTCAGATCCAAGGGTTGCGCCATTTCAGGACCCCAGCCGAGATGACCACTAGACGAGGAGCCGCCGATTAGACAGGCGGGGCAGCCGCGAGAACCAAGCTCGGTGATGTGGGGATCCCCGATCCGCCCATCCGACCGGATGCAACCCCGACCCCTACAACCCGACTACGGGCGAGGTGGGTCACCTGGTGGAGTCCCTGTTCGGGCGCCAACTGAAGGAAGTTACCCGATTAGGGCCACCCGGGCCACTCACGACCTCCTCTCAGCCTTCCAAGAAATGAAGAGTCGGTCAGGCAGTAGAGAATACAAACAAGAGTTCTTTATTGAAAGTTGCGCTGCAGCGGAGTCCAGTCTGACTAGCCTCCTAAGATGCTACCGAGGGGACTGACCAACCAACATTTGGTAACGTATGATAGACCTTCCAACATCTCTAGAAAACCCCGCCCCTCATGGAAAAGTACTGCTTGGGCACAGAAGCTGACAAAGGAGGCACTGAGAGATGAGCTAACACCTGCAACATGGGAACATGTTATCAGACTCCCAAGGCCGTCTTACTCGATCTCAGCTCTCTCTGGTGTGGGAGCTTAGTTATGTCCGATGATAGAAATGCAGAGCTGAATAAACCACTCTCTTTGTACATCTGCGTTCCGACCTTGGATGAGATATGAGAACCTTTCGGAGCAGCAGCCTCTGCCGAGACTGAGAGAGCGGGGGCACAGAGATGAGGGGGTTGCTCACAGTGCAACAGGGCCAGTGTGACAAGGAGAAAATGGCGTCTCAGATGCTAACCTAGGCCTACACTGCTCTACAGTAGCCGGGCACATGCACAATGAAAATCATGAATGTATGACATAGCTACATGAATGCTAACCTATTACAGCATATATTCATGAAAGTCGGGGAAAAACGGTTCAACTCTAACAAGTGCATACGATCTAGAAATTATAATGTATAATCTGT
This sequence comes from Calotriton arnoldi, assembly GCA_963921515.1. Taxonomy (NCBI): domain Eukaryota; kingdom Metazoa; phylum Chordata; class Amphibia; order Caudata; family Salamandridae; genus Calotriton; species Calotriton arnoldi. Next base: position 1,935,723 of record CAWUFW010001477.1, on the reverse strand, counting down.
TTTTGCCCACTTGGGCTCAATTACTGTACATGTACAAACATCGCAGAGTATATTGTATTCCATTTAAAGATGGCTACGAAATTTACGGACTGTTGTAAGTAACCCTGGGCATAGTGGGCATAGCGGGGCTACGCGGAGGGCCACGGAGTTGAGAACAAACTCCGTGGAGCTCCGCTACGCCACCCGCCTCCACCCCCCCTATTAACAATTAATTATAAATGACATAAAAGAAAAGAAAACCCACCTACCTGGACTGCGGCGTCCCCGGGCTGCCTTCCTCCTCTTCCTCGCCGTCTCTGCGAAAACTGCGCGCGCGCCCGCGCATTTCTTGTGGGTTGGCCAACTCCGCTTTGCCTCGGAGTGTGCGGAGATTTGCCTTCTCCGCGTTCTCAGCGGAACCCGGAGGAGGCAAATCTCCGCACATTTCGCGGGCGGAGCGGAGGTCTCCGCCCGGGGTTAGTTGAAACCGGTCCTAGGATGCTTGTTTCCAGTCCAGGGAGGACCTGGCTTGGCAGTTCGGGCTGGACTGTTCCCATGAGGCACAGGGTCAAGACTGATTTGCATATGGCTGGGTTCAAACTGGAATGGCATGGTGAGCAAAAAAACGATGGATTTAGGCCCAGATCTCTGTACTGGGGTGAATGTATGACATTGTTCTGCATTCTGTCCATCAACTGTTGTTTTTGCATTTGTCACCCCGAGTGGGACGGGTATGCCCAGACGTGGGTCCCGTGCTCTCTATGCCACTGGAATCAAGCTATCCTGGCTGAAGAGGGGTGAAACCCGAAACCGGTCCTAGGATGCTTGTTTCCAGTCCAGGGAGGACCTGGCTTGGCAGTTCGGGCTGGACTGTTCCCATGAGGCACAGGGTCAAGACTGATTTGCATATGGCTGGGTTCAAACTGGAATGGCATGGTGAGCAAAAAAACGATGGATTTAGGCCCAGATCTCTGTACTGGGGTGACTGTATGACATTGTTCTGCACTGTTGTTTTTGCATTCTCCGCGTTCTCAGCGGAACCCGGAGGAGGCAAATCTCCGCACATTTCGCGGGCGGAGCGGAGGTCTCCGCCCGGGGTTAGTTGTAAGTAAAACTTTCATGTTTGTTACCTGTTTGGGGCATTATTAATGAATGTGCATTGACTAAGTCAGTGGCACGATAAAGGCTAATGCAGTCGAAACGCGTCTGATGCTTTCTTTCCTGCCAAAGTTTGGAATTGCACTAAACTGCTAAACACTGCCTGGAGTGCCATTTCCTTTGTTCTGAACCCAATGAGGAGTTGGTAATTTAGAGCACTCGGTTGCGAGCGTCTCAACGTGCAACCCCGGTGGTCAGCAAGTCCTCCAGTCTACATGCATATCATATATATATATATATGTATATATATATATATATATATATATATATATATATATATATATATATATATATATTCCACCTTACGTGTTCGTCTGGATATGAAAACAAGCACGCCAAAGCCCTTCGTTTTAATCCAACGTAATTTATTCTTTTGGCAACAACACCCTACGCGTTTCGGAGCGTTCGCTCCTTGCTCACGAGTGACTGGGTGTGCACATCGTCATTGTTTATAACTCAATCATGTGATCAAATAAAATCATAAACATAGAAAACAGACTCCGAAAATTACATAACTTATCGTTTTAAATTCAAACAATCAAAGAGACCTAATTGACATGTCTCATTTCATCGCAGGTGTGTATTGCTTTGCCTAATAATACCATAATTGTAAAGAAAATGCATATATACATCACATACTTATTGTCATAATCACATAGTTTCAGTTCAAAATACCCAACTTTATTTCAACTGTTGTGTGAACAAACACATTCAGCCATTGGTCTTTCTTATTAATCAGTTTAGCCCCAGTGGGCAAATTCATCAATTCATCCTAAACAGTGCACATTTTTTCCTTTTCTCTATATTTCTTTATAGCTGTTTATTTTTGGTTATTATACGTGGTTTGAAACTCATTTGTTATGGTAAGCCCACTGAGGCTGGACATTTTCAAGACACAAACGAGATAGCTGTATCTTCGATATGTTTCTCCTATGAGGAATGTAATAGCTCTGTTTAGGATGAATTGATGAATTTGCCCACTGGGGCTAAACTGATTAATAAGAAAGACCAATGGCTGAATGTGTTTGTTCACACAACAGTTGAAATAAAGTTGGATATTTTGAATTGAAACTATGTGATTATGACAATAAGTATGTGATGTATATATGCATTTTCTTTACAATTATGGTATTATTAGGCAAAGCAATACACACTTGCGATGAAATGAGACATGTCGATTAGGTCTCTTTGATTGTTTGAATTTAAAACGATAAGTTATGTAATTTTCGATGTCTGTTTTCTATGTTTATGATTTTATTTGATCACATGATTGAGTTATAAACAATGACGATGTGCATACCCAGTCACTCGTGAGCAAGGAGCCAACGCTCCGAAACGCGTAGGGTGTTGTTGCCAAAAGAATAAATTACGTTGGATTAAAACGAAGGGCTTTGGCGTGCTTGTTTTCATATCCAGACGAACACATAAGGTGGAATATTTGGGGTTCGCGACCCCGCCATAGCCCGCCGTCGCCAAGAGACTTGGGTACTACGCAAAACTGTGAGGCTTGGATATATATATATATATATATACATATATATATATATATATATATATATATATATATGTATGTGTAGAGAGAGAGAGGGATAGATATATATTCACTGAAAAAAACAAGGGTAACAGGGATGTTATAGTGAGGCTCACTTTCACTCGTGCTGGAAGCAGAGTGTTTGCTTTTGCTTGGTCGGAGCTGTCATGAGCAAAACCAAACAGCTATGTCCTGGGGGTGGGCACCCCAGGACACAGCAGGAGCTGGCCCTGGGGGGTGGAAGTCCCCAGGGCCATATATGGCTCCAAGAGAGGGGCCACGTGGCCCCTCCCTCCTTTCTCATGAACTGGCCGGCCCTGGGGAGGTGGTGGTCCCCGGGGCCGAGGGGGGTCCGCACAGCCCTGCCTATCTATTTTTAAATGTAAAACCCTGAGGAGGGGCTGGTCCCCGGGGCATAAATATGCTCTAGGAGGGGGGGCCCCGATTGCCCCTATCCTTAATGATTAACCTACACATGCCCCCGGGAACTGGCCAACCCAGGGGAAATATTAAAAGCAAGTGCAGGAAACCGCACTTTTTTTTATATTCACGCCAATATTCGCGAATATTCGTGTATTTCACAGTGAATATAAAAACATTGCTTTTTTTGCCCTGGTGGGGACCCTCTGGAACTCCAGGATCAAGGCTAGGGGGTTAGGGTATTCGTACCCTACCCCCTTTTCTTTCCTTTTTTTGGGGGGATTCGGCTGAATATTTGTTTATTTCTTTGAAGTTCTATGTTTTTTTAATGCTATTTGCTAACTATAATGTCCCTGCAACCTTGGTGTGTGTGGGGGTGTGTAAGTGGGTGTGTGAATGATTGTGTGGGTATGTAAGTGGGTGTGTGAGTGTGTAGTGGGTGTGTGAATGCATGTGTGACTGGTTGTGTGGATCTGTGAGTGGGTGTGTGAGTGGCTGTGTGGGTGAGTGAGTGGTTGTGTGGGTGTGTAGTTGGGTGTGTGAGTGTGTCTGTGAGTGGGTGTGTGAGTGACTGCATGAGCATCTAAGTGGGTGTGTGAGTGGTTGTGTGTGTAAGTGGATGTGTGAGTGAGTAATTGCGTGGATCTGTGAGTGACTGTATGTTTTTTTGATTGGGGTCTGGATCCACCCAAACCCAGGAGGATCTGGGTGGATTTGCAGATCTTCGCATGGTAACAAAAAAAAGTTTTTGGGACAATTTCTTGCCGCTGAGGGGTTCTTTACAGACCCCTCCATTAGTCCCATGGGGTCAGGGTACCTCTACTCTGACCCTTTCTATCTCTTTTTAACTTTATTTTCTCTGCTGGGAACTGAGTCCCGATGAACAAAATGGCAGCCGCAACTTTCCTCTCAGGTTGCAGTCATCCAATCATGGCATTGCTGTTGCCGAGTGGATTTGCGAATCCAAGGAGGATTTGTGGAGGATCCGTGTCTCTAGATATCCAAATTTGGTTTTCTTTAAATAACTTTAAAACTACTGAAAATAATTACACCAAGTAGCAACAAGCATTGGCAAAGCCAATAGGTCTCGCCTTTGGGAGCTCATAAGTGCTTAGCCAGAGCTACTGGCTTTGCTAATGTGTTTAAGCTTTCTTGTAGAGTAGTGTGGCTTGTGTGCAGCCACTTGCAAAGTTATAACAAAAAAAGTGTTTTAAGCATTTTTGTTACTTTGTCTATAATTAAGATGAGATTATACATAAGTGAACGAGCTTATTAAAAACATAATTAATAAAAAAGATGTTTCGTTTTTTTTGGGGGGAATGTTGGCAATTTTTGCCTGCCGGTTCTAAATGGTTGTTATAGGTTGGTTTTGGGTGGTGGGGCGATACAAACAATGGGAGGGAAGAGGTTGGAAATATTATGTGAATTTTAATTTGAGTAGCAAACGTTATTAGGGGTGAATTAACAGATGTCAGATTTTGAGGGCACTATTTTTATTTATTTGAAGGTTTTGTATAGCGCGAACAAGACCCTTGCGGGTATCAGAGCGCTTTACAAGGAAGATGTTGGACACAGGTACATGCATAGAAAAATAAAAATATAGGTGTTATTGATAACAGGTGATCAATAATAACGATTAATAATTATATTACAGTGATAAGTAGGTAATTCAAGTGAATTTAGCCATGAGAATCGCTTTCATTTCTTTTTGAAGTGGGCAGTAGATGGGTTCAGTCTTGTTTCTGTAGGCTATGCATTCCAGATCCTAGGAGCCATTCCCGAGAAGGTCCGGTTGTAAGTTTTCTTCTTGGCAAATCGTTGTGGTTTCAGTAGAAGATTCTTGGAACTCCTAGAGGCTCTATTACCAGCAGAGAGCACCAGTTTCTGAGCTAGATAACTTGGAGTGTTGTGATGTAAGGCCTTGTGCGTCATACATGCGATTTTCAAATGAATTCTAGCTTCGAATGGTAGCCAATTGAGGGCTCTGAGGTCTGGGGAGATGTGAGTGTTTCTTTTTGAACCTGTGAGGAGTCTTGCGGCTGAGTTGATAGCGGCTCTTAGCGGGGCTGTAGTCGATCTGGGGAGGCCGCATAGGGCTACAGCTCCATAGTCCACTCTTGGGATTACTAGGGCTTGAACTGCTTGTTTGAAGTCGTTTGCTGGCAGGAAGGGTTTTAGTCTTCTCAAGGTGTTCATGTGGAAATTTGCACCTTTTGTGGAGGCGCTGATATGTTTATGCATCTTTAGGTTTCTGTCCAGTGTTACCCCCAGTGATTTTGCTGAATCGACAATGAGAGGCTGACCTTTGAGTGCTGTTAGGTGCTTCATCCAGTCGAGGATATTGGACGATTTGTTTGGGGGGGCGATTAAAAGGAATTCCGTTTTGAGGGAGTTTAGTTTCAAATGATTTTCGGCCAACCATGTTTGAGTTTTTTGTAGCGTTGAGTTTAGGGATTTGATGTCCTCAAGTGAATGGATCTTGATGTAGAGTTGGGTGTCGTCTGCATACATGTGAAAATGGACCTAGGAGCGACTGAGAAGTTCGGTGAGTGGCTCCATGAAGAGGTTGAAAAGTGTGGGTGAAAGGGAAGAGCCTTGCGGTACTCCTAGCGTGACTGGGACGGGGTTGGATAAGGATTGATTGACCTTGAATCTTTGAGATCTATTTTGGAGGAAAGAGGTAAACCAGGTAAGCACGGATCCAGTTAGTCCCATTCTGTGACTTAGGAGCTCTAGCAGGTTGTCGTGTTTGATGGTGTCAAATGCCGATGAAAGGTCGAGTAAGATTATTAAGCAGGCTTCGTTTTGGTCAAGGATTTTTAGTGCGTCGTCTATTATGTGGGTCATGGCTGATTCCGTACTGTGACCTGCCCGGAAGCCTGATTGGTATTGGTTGAGCAGGTTGAATTGTTCAATGTGGTTGCTAAGTTGCATGTGAACACATTTTGCCAAGAGCTTGGCTAGAGTGGGGATGTTGGAGATCGGACGATAGTTATTTAAGTCTGATGGGTCAGCTGTTGTTTTTTTTTAGGATAGGGGATACCTGGCCGGTTTTCAGGATTTCTGGGATGGTTCCTTGATGGAGGGAGGTGTTTATAATCTTAGTCCATAGCGGTAGTAACAGTGGAATGAAGTCTTTTAAGTAGTTAGCAGGAAGCGGGTCTGTGAAGTGACTGGAGGGATTCAAGGCGGTTAGCGTTTTTAGTATAGTGTCTTCACTGCAAGTGTTGAAAGTGGACCAGGATGCGTTGTTTTTAAGGTTGAATTTTGTGGAGCCTTTGACTGGGTTACCTGTCTGGGGCAGTGAGGAGATCTTTTGCGTATCAGTAAGGGTTAAAAGGTCATTAAACTATGTAGCTATACAAATGGCAGAAGTATGGAATGACAATTAAATCACATAATACTTAATGTCCTTTGTCTTCCACCTGGTGCGTGGAAAAGGGTCATGATATGTAATGTTAATGCATAAACTGGATAACAACGCAACCCTTGCATTCTGCTGTTCTAGGAACAGCCCCTTGTGCTTCAGATGCTCCTGCTACAATAAAAAAGTTATCTGTCAATTATTGCTCCTTGCCTAAGAGACTGACGTGAGTTTGACCGGTTCTATATAAAACCCACTGGGGTTTTGAGTGTGAGGAGCTGGGACACTGGTATGTAAAGAGCGTGGGTATCTAGGGGTACACTGACAGGATCAGGTGGTGTGAGACGCATGGAAGGACAAGCACTGTGGGCTGGGTGGTTTGGGAGCACGAGTCAGGCATGTGGACTTCTGGTGCGAAGAGCTCGCACTACTGTGGTCTGTAGGGGACTTCGGTCCCTTTAACCAGGTGAGGAGTGTGGCCCAACACCCCCAGGAGATGATGCACCACAGCCTGCTTCACGCTGCAAGCTCCTGGCTTGACAATAGAAAGGGTCTGCTCTTCGGCCTTCAGAAATATCTCCTGGCCATGATCCAGTTTCCACCAAATGATGTAGGTGGATAAAGGAGCGAACACAGAGAAGTGCCCATATAAGTCAATCCAGTCATATAAAGTTACAGATGCTGAAAGGGGTTAGTTATAGTGGTGAGATACAGGGTGAAGATAACTGCTAATGATGTGTCCTACCTGGAAGCCTTTAAGACATGATCACAAATCCCGCCTGAACGTGTTTGTGAAGGTTATTGTTCTATTCCTAGTATTTAGTATGATTATACAATAATGTTTTCGATATAAAAAGATGTACAGGTTAGCAAAATAGGAAATATTTTCTGGCGCCCTGCTTCACAACCTCTTATCTCAGATTTACCTATGCCAGCAAGCGGAGAGCATATCTGTGCAGACCTTTGTGTTTCCTTGTTCCAGGTAGAGGAACATCACGATGTGTTTTTCCAAGTGATGCTAGGTTGACTCGTCTGACAGGATTATTTGTAAGACCCTTCCGGTTTGGTGGGCTGGTTCAGGTCATTTGTGTGAATTTGCTGAGTTTCAGTTTCCCTTGCTGGGGATTCTGCTTGCACAAATGGTTTCATTATCACTGGGAAGATTTGCTTCAAGGCCGTCTGAGCTGAGATCTGCACATTGCTCAGTTTTCATGTCCAGTTACTTCTTCAGTAGTCCCTCCAGGATGGAGGCAATCCTTGGTGGTTCCACTTCCTGGAAAAAAAAAAGCCTCCTGCGAACTCCCAAGTACTTATCAATTTTTGTCCCATTTCCCTCCTCCCCTTTACTACTAATTACGAGGTCTTCATTCTTAGCAGCCAGTAAACTGTTGGATCGAGGTAAATCTCGATTCGTTCCTCCCCTCAAACTAAAACCGCATTACTTGCAGTCAGGGCTTTAGGTGGACCGGGTCCTGGCGGTGCTCAGCAGGTGCCGAGATGGGTCCCTATCGGGCACTCCATTTTTACCCTCAGGGTGGGGGAAAAAAAAAAACTTAACTCTGCAATAGTACCAGCCATCACTGCTTTTGATGTAACTTCAAAGAGACACATTTTTCTATTTTATATAGCACAAACTTGGAGCGCTTCACATGAGCACCAGTTAGATTACACTAGGACATTTTGATGTTTTGAATCACAGGATGTTGAGCCGACGTCAGGCTCGAACCTGCTTTCTCAGCTCTAAAGTCGTCAGCTCTAGACTTACGCCACAACCTTGCCCACTAGATCGGAAGCATTTTCAATATTATATACAACGATGTCATAGTTGTTGCTTATTTATCTTATGCAATTTACATCCATTGACAAAGCCAATAGTCCTGGCTTGTTGTTGGTGTAATGTTACTTGTGTTATATATCTGGTTGCAGTGACAGAAGCAGCAAAATACCAGTGGGGCAAATATCGTACTGCAGGGCTGGATTTTTAAGGGCAGGATTACTGGGGTCCTAGGTTATTCGTCCTGAGCTAGCTTCCGTGTCTATGGTAAGCTCGAACCTCCGCCCCTCTGCTTGCTTGAGCTCACTGCTATTTTAGGAAGCCTGCTCTGTTTGCTGTTTTGTTTTTTGAAGGTGGCTGCGACTCTAAATCCCACTTCGGTAGAGACCTTAAGTGTTGTATGTGTAAGAGGCTACGGGTGCCGTGCCGAAAAATTAAAGGCGTGCGGCGGTGCGGCTCAGGGGCGTAACACAGGCCCCCGCATCCCCTGCGGTGCGGGGGGGGGCCGAGCTGCAGGGGGCCCCCTCAGCACAGTACTCAAACCTGCGCGCTCCGGATTAAAGCCGGAGCGGGGGTCCCTCTGTGTACATTGCAGGGGGGCCCCTTAAACTTTCGTTACGCCACTGGTGCGGCCGCCATGCTGTGTGAAGAAGCCCTGTGTGAAGAAGCACTGCAGACGTGAAGCCGCACTAAGCAGGAATGCAAACTTTGAAAGATAGTGTGCCGAAACGAAATAAATGCCCTGGAGTGACCTGATCCATGCAACAGGGTCAGTCTTCAGGGCGTTAACAAATCACCCAAAAGGCAGGACAGATGTAAGGGATTTACCAAAGAAAGGAAAGGAATTTTGAAAGGCAGACTAAGAGACCAATGAAAGCGATGGGAATGGTAAAGCCCCACAGAAGTAGATACTGCATGTCGAGAGACAGAGCATGCGCACTGCCTAGGCTCGACCTATAAAGCACTCTTTCTGTACCAAGAGCTAGCTTTCTGCCAAATTTGGTGCAATTCCGTCCAGCGGTTCGGACTGTAGTCGTGTTCCAGATCCCTTTCGAATTAAAATGTCAAACACACTTTTTTTTTAACCCCTCTTTTTCTTGGCCCCCGCTTGATGTATCACCCCTTAACTTCCCATGCACAACATGAATCACCAGCACACTTTGTTAGGAAACTTTCATGACGATTCGGCACCTAGCGCCAAAGATATAGATAGGCAAGTCAAAAAACACTTTTCCAATGGAAACTAGATCCTAACTACCTACTTGCGAGTCCTATGGAAACTAGATCCTAACTATAACTACCTACTGGCGAGTACTATATATATATATATATATATATATATATATATATATATATATATATATCCAACACCTCGCTGCCACTCCACCTCCAAGGAAACGAGCGCGGACCCAAAGTAAGTGCAATTATAATATATATAAAATAGTCTGCCATGACGCGTTTCTGCCGAACTAGCGGCCTTGATCACATGACAAAGCTTAGACTATACAACCGCCTTTTAAAGTGCTAGTGCAACTAATTAAACAATGGACATAGAAGACATATTTCATATATAAACTTCTTGCTGTGCTTAAATGCCCGATAAACTGTTATATTTTTGACACTATAAATAACTGAAAAATAACTGTATAATACATAAACATTTCAAAATCAGATAATACATTTGCCATATAGATATCAATAATGTCAGTTTAGACCTATAACAGCTGAAATGCTAGTTTAATAAATCTCCTTTGTAGTCCATGGTTGAAATAAGTGAATTATAAAAGTGCCCTTTCCAAATGTGGTGAAAAAGATGAATTAAAACCAGGCACCTGTCCTTACCGTCACTAAAAGTCAGAATTCAGAGCACCAAATTACTAACGCTCTGTAATATGTAAGGCTGAAATGATGGACAAGATCCGTTTAAGAACTCTCGTTCCATTCCCTGTGGGCCCTTATTTATGACCCTACAATTATTACGCCCTACATCTAACTTAAAATAAAGTGACGATATGCTACAGTACCGATTTCAAAATGCCAGTATAACTATAAAGTGCTAAATGCTAAAGAATTCTTGGGTCAGAGCTACACTCTGTATAAAACAGGATATGGACCCCATAATTGCCATTTGACAAGAATAACCAAACATGTGCAAAATAGAGCAAAAAAGTGCAAGGGATTCAAGGGAACTGGGAGTCATCCATAAATATATCAATAAATATCACTAATGTAACAAATCACAGCTGATTCCCAATAAGACACATAAAATGATGACAATATGTCCTGGACCAACTGTTAAAATACATAAATATAAATATGAATAAAAACCCCTAAAAGATATATATAGAAAATATAACAAAAAAAACAGTTTTGGACCAATTCATCTTATTTCTCGGATTGTAAACAGGAGGATATGATAAAAATATTGTGCTTTTTTAGTGGCCTAAAATTACTGTGTATGTATATATATATATATATATATATATATATATATATATATATATATTTGCGATAATCCTTCACCCTTGCTTCCAGGATAAAAAACGGAACGGACTCCACTTAATGAGTGCTTATTTTTAGTTTTATTCGTGCTTTCTCGCCTTGACGCGTTTCGGGCTACACAGAGCCCTTGATCACATATATATATATATATATATATATATACACGCATACACACATATATATATATACATACATGCATACACACATATATGTAAAATCATTAATATTCTATTTTATTTATTCATTTATCTATTAATATTAGTACTTTTTAAATTATTTATGTAGTGAATAGTTTAATATTTACACATACTTTCTGTATAATCACGTTTATATGTTGTGATATCCGTAGTCATAATAAAACAGAAACCCATAAGCATATAGTCAAATTCTTAAATGTTATCTATGAACTGAGCTGAATACATGTTAAGCATATATATAAGAGCTCATTTTTAAGTACACACTTTCATGTAAATTTAACTTTTTATAAAATTCTGCTCCTTGATTGCCATCTTCCGCCTTGGAAAGTTAAGAGCAAAAAAACAAAACAAAATGGCAGCAGCTTCAGGCTGTATACGAGCATGCTTTGTGACGCATGCACACATATACGTCATCAGAACTCTTTTTTTTGTTGTCAATACTGCACAGCATCATCGAAAATAATTTAATTTTTTTATCTTTTTGCCAGCGCAGGACAGCACGGGCAGAGTTCTCTCGCCCACCTAAAGCTGTGCCTAGCCAGACATGAAAAGGAATGTGAGCCAGCTGGAAACCTAAACTATAATCACCAAGCTCTCAATAATGCCCTTAAGATGTTTGTTATTTTTTCAATTTACATAACTGATTTGTCTGTATGTCTTGCTCTTCCCTTCTTAGAATGTGCATACAATTCTGCCATACGTCGGACGTCTCTTGTCCTCTATTCAGGGGAGGCTGCCAATTTGGAAACCAGAATTACAGCTTGCATACTCACACACAGACACATTGTTGGATATTTTGGCTCAGTTATGGCAAACAAATATGACAACAAAAGGAAATGCTCTTCTGCAGTATTTCATGAATGGAACTGTATAAAGGATTTGTCTGCAGTTAGTAAATAAAGACCTGCATTGTTGGCTGTGTGGTAGAATATCGAAGACAAAAATAGTGTGAGGCCAAAATATCAAACCCTAAATCTCGAGGACCGAAATATCGCGAAGGTAAGTGCATATATATGTATATATTTACTACTTTTAATTTCACATCTATGTAACATGAAGATATATAGATCATCAAGGTCAATGACGTAGCTGGGGGCATGGGCGTAGGAACTGTGGGGGACGCGGGGGATATATCCCCCCCCCCAGATTTTGGAGTGGGGGGATACAGGGGACAAGGGTGGGGGGGACGAGGGGACAAAAGAATTTCCCCTCTCCCTTCTGACATTGGCAGGCCATTAGCGTGCGAAACAAGCCCGAGCTGCGCGACCTAATGGCCCTGCAGTTTACCTGGCTGTGACCTTCCTCTCCAGTTACCTGTGTCCAATCCGATAGTCACAGCATAAAGTTGACGTCACAGAGGCCACCTGCCTCTGCCCTTTTGAACTGTTGTGTTGCGCAGCACCCCAGAGGCTCCGGGAATTCTTTCTCACCTCAGCTGCCTGCAGTGCACTGATTGATTTGCTGACTGACCTCGACCTCGCCCCGTGTCTGCTGCCAGCTTGAAGACGGAAGGGGCAGCAGGGGAACAGTCACCCCACCACTGGCACCGCTTGTCGTTGTACCGTGAGGACGAAGGAGAAGTCTCCTCAGAGGCAGCCCCTCTGCTTTGAGGCCCATGGAGAGACCTCCTCGCCGCCAGGCCTACTGCTTGAGGCTGGGCCAGGCTGAAGTAGATTGCCCTTCACTTCCGTGCATACAAGGGGCTCTTCGAGACCTGCCATCGGGAGGGAACCGAACTTGCCGAACAAACAACAGACAGAAACCTCAGGACTTTCGCAGGTACGTGGACCTTGTTCGTGAAAGGAAACGGGCACCTGTCGGTATTGATGCTCTCTTGACCGGGTGACCGGGGTCTTGGGAGACTGTCTCTCTCTCTCTTTTCTCTTTCCTGTTGTGCAGGCTTCGATCTTTACCTGCCTCCCGCAGCCCCGCTCCTTCACTTTTGGCCCTTGAGATGTCTCTACTGGCTTCATCTAGTCTCTACCATTTACCAGTAGCCACCGAAGTAAAAAAAAAAAAACATTACAAAAAAACGCGGGCGCGCTCATCCACGCACCCATCTGGAGAAGCATTCTGGATGGGAGCGATAGTGGTTTATGTGGTGTGATGGAGCAAGAACTCACAATGAGACTTGCTCGTAAGCAATCCTCTCACAGTATTAATTTATTAAACTTTGCAATGTCTCTACTAACAAATGAACACTATACGAGTGAAGCTTGCCTATGTGTTTAAGCTAATAAGTAACGCTTGTCTAATCCAAAATGGCCGCTAAAGCGCGGGAATTCCAGTGCGCATGTGTCAACCATATCACGTGGTATGACGCCTTTTCTTTGCTTGGAGGGAAAACTTTGCTTCTGCGCAGTGTGTATTAAAATGGCTGCTTAATGTTTTCATGTGCTAAAGCTTGCGCAGTTGCTGCAATTAAAACTGTGGTATTCTAATGCTACTAATGCGGGATAGATTTATAATTAAATGGGAATAGAGTAGAAATAAGGGGTATACAGTGAAGACATTTATTTGTGATTTTAATGTTTTCTTCTTTGACTTTTATTAGTTCGTAAAATGGGGCATGGGTTAACGGAGAGGCAGCTTGGAGCCAATGTGAAGTACGCATGCGCCCGGTAAACAAGGCACAGCGATGAAGTCAACTTGGACGTCATCCAAGGCCGTGACCTGGTGGCCAACTCCACTGCATCCGCGATGTTCCTACAGAATGCAACAATTTATATAAACAATGTATTAAACTTTGTCGTGAGCCGGGTGGGAAATAAAGCAAATGTATTAATTGTGAGGGGCGGTCTTTTCAAACAATAGACTTAAAGAAAGTGATCTAAATTGACATGGTGTGAGGATCAACCCCTGTCCCCGTCCAATCAGAAGTAGTGGGCCCATAATTTTGAAACATTAATGGGAGGTACCTGGGTGTAGAAGGGTATAATAGGTATAGATTAGTTAATTAGAGACACAAGAGAGGAAGCGATGCTACATTCATTGATCCAGACGCTGATGCAGAACAGAACTAGGCTGATTCACTGTCCAGAGAGGTCCTGAGGTGGGGGCGGTGGATTCCTAGAAGATGACTCGAGAGAAGCAAGGAGAAGCGAAGTATCAGAGAGGGGAACGACGCAGGCGTCATTGATAGAGAGGTCATCTGTTCTGTCCTGTCCTGAACCTGGTCCAGAGGTTATTGGTCTTCATCCTTCTTGGGACCTATCTTTCCAACTCCTTGGCCAAGGGGTTTGGTTCTCGCACCTTTAGGTAAATATAAATGCAAACTTTAGCTGTGCTGCTGTCTCTATCTTCTTTCTGAGGGACCGTCATTGATCGATAATTGTTTATTAGTATGCTTCATCCTTGATATACGATTAAGTATTATGTGGTTTTGTAATTTACTCTGCTAAACTTTAGATAAACATTTTAAAACTTCCTGACTCAGTGATTATTTCAGGATTATGGATTGTATTGAATGTCACTCATTTTAAACTTCCCAATTATCAAAGGGTCCATTGGTAAGTCATTACTCTTCAATCAGAAAAGTAATTGGTAGCAGGGATATTGATAAAGAGTACAACTGACCCACCAGCGGCAATTGCTAGCGTAGTGTGTATGAATGGGCCCAGGTGAGTATTCGGTGTATGAATGCTTGTTGCTAGTAACCCGCTGGATCAGTTTTCTGGTTAGCAGAGGATGGTTGCACTTTGTTAATTGGGTAATAAGAATTTTATTTTTATAAACTAACATCCGTTTGTTCAAAAGTTTTGTTTTATGTTGTCTAGAATCCCCGGGGAAAATTGAATAGCGGATGGTAAGTGGAAGCCATACTGCAGTGAGGTTATCTGTCAGGCAGAAATAGTGCTGAAAAGTTAAGCAGGGCTATCAGTACTTGTTAGGGACTCTATGCGTGTGAGTAATAGCAAAGGAATACGCTGGTAAAAATTTGATGTTATATCACCTAGAAAGGGTAACATTGAAGAAGTAGCAGGTATTTCTGAAGCTTACGTGAAGAGTAAACGGAAGGGTTTTACTCGTAGTGTATGTTTAGTAAACGGAAAGGTTTTACTAAGTGTGAGAGAAACTATCCTTTTCAATTTAGCAAAACTGGCACGATAGCGAATGTTTTATGTTGTTACTGAATTTTAATAAGAAGTATAAAGAAAATAAAGTTTTGCGTACGATTTTGTAAAGGGAGTGTTAGCTGCCAGAGAGGAAGCTGACGTCACAAAACGCCGCGCTGGGATTGGTTGAAACAGCGGGCGTGGAACGACTCTTGTAAAGGAGGGGTCAGTAGTCAGGAGCAATACTGACGTCACAGGTGTCGCGCTGGGATTGGTTGAAACAGCGAGGGACAGAAAAGCGCAGATTGTAAAGGAGGGGTTGTCAGACAAACGTCACTAAAAAGCCGCGCTAGGATTGGTTCGGAGACCAATGTTAGCTGGAATTTAATTGGTAGTCAGCATAGAAGTCGAAATCTTAGTGGATAGTGGAGATTATATGTGGAAACGCGATCCGACTTTAACAGGAACCCGTCCAGACAGGAGATTCTTAGGTTTTGCAGAATATAATTCGATACATAGATATTTACCCAAAATGTATGGAGAAAAGAGAAAATTGTCATTTCTACAAAAGGTTAAGAATTATTTTAAGAAGGATAAACCCATCAAAACTAGAGAAGGAATGATCATTCCACCAGCAAAAACGCCCGCTTCATTCATGATGATAGAGAGAGGTTATCATACTTGCGTATGGTTAGAAAATTGGATAGAATATACCAAAAATGACGGAATATTAGCATTCACAGAGAATGGTACTTTCAACGGGAGAATTCTTCAAAATTTGAGAATGAGGATGAATGACTTAGAACCCAGACCAAGATTAACTCAATACGAAGCCTTAGAAGAGTGGGAAACAGAGGCATTTGAACGTGACCGACCAAGAAGCAATAGGGGTTATAGGGGATTTTTCCCTAGACAACAAAATGAGTCAAGAGACAGTCAGATGAAACAGTGGAGAAGAGCGATGCTTACAGAGGGTTTATATCCAGTTTGTATAGCAGAAGAGTCGTTAGGGAGCAAATGCACAGAAAAGACAAAATACATGACAGGGTTTGGAGATTCTGAAGATGAATTTATGGAAGAAATATTAAAGAACCCGCCACCATATCAGGAAGGGACAAGTGGATGTACCCCAAGTGCACCAATTTTAAGAACACCATTGGTACCGCAAGTATTGCATAATCCACCAGTTAATAGGGTACTTCAGGATAAAGAAAAAGAGGCTATAGACAGAAACAGAGCAGAATTGATACAGAAAATAACACAGCTGAATGTACATCCTGATTCCCTGACCATACCTGTAACAATTGGTCCAGTGGTTCCCTTATATGGTGACAAAGTAAATTATCCGAAACCTCTAGTCATGCCTACACCTGTAGAGATTCCCAAACCTGAAACTTTAATAATTGATGACCATATCAGTGATTGTGAATCTATGATATCCCTAATGGATTTACCGATTCGAGGATCTGTAAATAGTACTCCTAGAAGAATAACACCTGGTTGCTCCAAAGATGTAAATATAGTAACCTCATCTGGAACTAAGAGTGCCACAGTAGTAACGCCAGAAGACTTAGAAAGGTGGGCACAAGGATCAGACAGACAGAGTTCACCCCCAAAGATCATGGACATCTACAAATTAAAAGTCGAGTTAGAAGAAATGATAGCAGGAAATGTAGGAGTAGATCGTCTAAATACTTACGATGAAGAAGAACTATTGTTCGTATGCAGAAGCATAACTAGAAATGTAAAGATATTTCATGAGAAATTATCAGATTTGGCCTTGCAGATGGGAATTGAAATAGGAAAGTCAAAAGTGTTACAGAAACCCTATAGAGCAGACTTTTCTGACAAAGATTTAGAAAACATGAATGCCTCTGGCCGAAAACTACAAGTAAAAGAATTAATGTCAGTATTACAGAAATGGGGAGATCTCGATAAATGGAAAGCTAGATGGACAAAGAAAAAGGAAGAGGCACGGTACAGTAGATCGACTTCTGAATATTTATTGAAGGAAACAGGGAAAGTAGATCAGATGTACCCGATGCGGGAAGTACCTGGAGGAGGTTACGTTCATGTTCCATGGAGTAGACAAGATATTCTGTCATTTACGAATGATTTTCCAAAGTTGAGAGAAAAGCCAATTGAATGGTACAAGCAGGTTGAGAGGTTTGTGAAAGTGTCAAAGGTATTGTTGAAAGATTTGGATGGTTTGTTTGACATAGTGGTACCTGCCGATTTGTGGACAGATTGTAAAATTACAGTTGACTGGCCGAGTGAAGAGTATCCTAGAGATGCAAAAACAGGTGCTCCATCAAGTGATGTAATGAAAAAGTATCAGCAGGTAATAACTTACCTGAAGGGGAAAATACCACCAAAGGAAACAGATTGGGTGAAAATAGACAGGACCACCCAAGAAGCAAATGAATCGGTACATGCCTATTATGAACGTCTATTACAGGTGTTCAAACAATATAGTGGATTTGAGGACATTGGAGATAAAAATATGAGTCAGTTTGTCTACCGATTTGTTTATGGTTTAAAGCCAGAGATTTGTCAGATGATTAAGCAACACATGTTGTGCTGGCAAGGGAAGCCCATAGATGAGATTTTGAAATATGCAAAATATTGTGGAGACGATATTGAGGATAGGCACAAGAAACTGCAAGAGAAAGTGATGTGGGCTCAGGTGAAAATGGCTGAGCGACAGAGAATTAATTTGGATAATCCAACTGATAATCAGGGAAAAGATTCTGGAACGAATAGTGACACAGGGAATGGTGGAAAAATGAGAGGACGAACGAGTAGAGAAAAGGCTAAAAAGAAATTTCCTTGTCATGGATGAGGAAAGTTGGGGCATTGGAAGGATGAATGTAAAAAGATTCGAAATAATAATGGCCCAAATCATAATTTAAATCCACAGACGCAGAATGACTCACAGCAGGGTGTAAATCCTCAGAGTCAGTTGCCACCTGCCCCTATACAGGGTAATGTAAGCAGAGCAAAGCACGGTACAGACGTCGGATATCAAGGAGGAAGTGGTAAGAATGACTATGTGACTTCACAGTTTCTTTTACAGGATGAATTTGGTCCATATGACCATCAATGACGGTGCCTAAGAGAGGGGAGAAGGAGTGCGTACTTGGCGCATCCTTGCCGGTAGATCAGTCAGGTCCATATGTTGAAGGGAAAGTAAGAGGTAATGATATCACTTTCCTTTTGGACACTGGTGCTACCCGTTCTACTGTGAGAACAGCAGACATCCCAGACCTTCCTCTCTCTGGAGAAGCTATCCAAGTTGTAGGTGTAGCTAATAAAAAGATCAGAACACCCCTTACAGAGCCAATGGAAGTAAAAATAGGAAACTTCCGAGAAATGCACCAATTTGTAGTGTGTGATTCTAGTCCAGTAAACTTATTGGGTAGAGACTTACTGTGCAAAATGAATTGTACTATTTTCTGCACACCGGATGGTGTTGCAATACAGACCCCGGATGAAGATCATGTTTATAAGTTTATGATAGCCAAGCAAGGTACAGAAATAGATGAGATGTTCTCTTTGATAACGAAAAACGAATTACCAGAAGAACTAAGAACTACAGTGAATTCCAAGGTATGGGATTTCACCGGGAAAGAAGTAGGACTTATGGCCAAAATAGACCCAGTAAAAATCACTGTAAAGGAAGGTGCAATTTTCCCAAATACTAGACAGTACAAAATGAGTGCAGAGGTAAAAGCAGGAGTTGTTGAGGAAATTAACAGAATGGTAAAACAAGGCATATTAAAAGAAGTTATGAGTAGCCCTTGTAATTCACCAATCATGGGTTTGAAGAAGCCTAGTGGAAAGTATAGGATTGTTCAGGATTTGCGCAAAATTAATAAAATTGTGGTACCTTGTTGTCCTATAGTACCAAATCCTGCAGTAATCCTATATCAGATTCCCTGGAGTGCAGAATGGTTCACCGTGATTGATCTATGCCAAGCATTCTTTTCAATACCGTTGCACCCAGATAGCCAATATCTCTTTTCGTTTAAATTCGAAAATAAAGTCTATGAATGGAATCGTGTTCCTCAAGGATACACAGAAAGTCCCTCCATTTTTAATCAAATACTGAAAGGGTGTTTGGAGAAATTAGTGCTACCCAGGAGTTCAGTCTTGGTGCAGTATATAGACGACTTACTGGTAGCATCCAACACTCATGATGATTGTGTTGAAGATTCAGTTGCATTACTCAACCATTTGGCTGAGGAAGGACATAAAGTGTCGCCTGAAAAACTGCAGTTTTGTACCACAGCAGTTAAATATTTTGGACACCAAATTGAAAGAGGAACAAGAAGAATAACATCTGATAGAATAAAAATAATCAAGAAAGTGAAAATGCCAGAAACACAAAGACAAGTGAGAATGTTTCTTGGAATAGTAGGGTACTGTCGACAATGGATAATAGGGTTTTCACTACTAGCAAAACCTTTAATTCAGTTAACCAAAAAGAAAGCCAAAGATCCAGTTGAATGGGATGATGAAAGTGCTGGTGCATTTGTAAAATTAAGAAATGCATTGTGTGAGGCACCTGCCTTGGGCATGCCTGACTATACAAGAGAATTCGCACTATTTTGCTATGAAAGAGAAAATTGTGCACTTTCAGTGTTAACTCAAAGACATGGAATAGACAGGCGTCCTATAGCATATTTTTCTGCTACATTGGACCCAGTGGCGGCAGCATTGCCAGGCTGTTTGAAAGCAGTCGCTGCTACCTGTATGAGCATTGAACAAAGTGAGTCAATAGTAATGGGATATCCTGTAACAGTATTTGTCCCACATGCAGTTGTGATCCTGTTGACAAGAACTCGAACTCAGCATCTCACACCTAGTCGGATGACAAGGTATGAACGAATTATCCTTGGTGCTGAAAATGTGACCATAGTTAGGTGCACTATTGTGAATCCTGCTACGTTATTGCCAGATCCAATTTTGTGAATCCTGCTACGTTATTGCCAGAACATGATTGTCTAAAGGTCACAGAATTATGTACAAAACCGAGACCTGACATACAGGAGACGCCCCTAAAAGATCCAGATAGGGAGCTGTTTGTGGACGGCTCATGCCTTAGGCATGAGGATGGTAAACTGAGTGCAGCCTATGCTGTATGTGAACTAACTGGAATAGTCAAAGCATCCTATTTACCAGGAGTCAAGTCTGCACAAGTAGCTGAATTAATTGCTCTGATCAAAGCTTCCAAAATTGGAAAACATTTAAGAGTAACCATATTCACGGACAGTCAATATGGGTACGGGTTGTGCATGACTTTGGCCAACTGTGGATGCAGAGGGATTTCATGACTTCTTCAGGATCCCCAATCAAAAATGGACAGTTTGTAAAAGAATTATTGGAAGCAATACAATCACCAAAAGAATTGGCGGTGGTGAAATGTACCGCACACCAGTCAGGAGATGACTGGGTGGTAGTTGGTAACAGATACGCAGATCTGGTGGCTCAACACTGTGCCAAAAACAGGTTGTCAGTAAATAAAAAGGTTGAAAGGATGGGAATCAGCTGCCAACTTATGTTATGTGCACCACCTGAAACATGGAATGATGTGAAAAGATTGCAAGACGATGCTGACGAGAGTGAAAGAGATGTTTGGATAAAAATAGGATGTACCCGAAGAGCAGATGACGATGTATGGGTATACACAGACGGCAGACCAGTCATGCCCGACTGTCTGATTTCACAAATGGCCAGAATGTATCATGGAGACACACATGTAGGGAGAGATGCCATGATTAGACTCTTCAGACAAAGTTGGTATAATCCAAAGTTTAGGGCTGCAGCAGAGAGTCTTTGCCAAAGGTGTCTAACTTGCCAAATGAATAATCCAGGAAGGAAAACAGTAATTGGTTTGGGAAAAATTGGAAAGGCTGAAGGTCCCTTTGTGAGATTGCAGCTAGATTTCATACAGTTACCACCATGTAAAGGACTGAAATATGTACTTGTCATAGTGTGTCTGTTTTCAAGGTGGGTGGAGGCTTACCCTACCAGAAGGAATGACAGTATTACAGTCGCAAAGCTGTTGCTACGAGAACTCATTCCTAGGTTCGGTTTCCCAGTAACTTTGGAATCAGATCGAGGAAGTCACTTTAATAACGATGTGATCCGAATAATCTGTGAAGCATTTCAAATTGAACAGAAATTGCACTGTGCGTATCGCCCAGAGGCTTCTGGAGTGGTCGAACAAATGAATGGCACAATAAAAATCAAGACTGTCAAAGATGTGTGCATCAACATCGCTAGACTGGCCAGATGCATTGCCTCTTGTTTTAATGGGACTCAGAAGCATTCCTGATAGAAATATCGGATTGAGTCCCCATGAAATAATCATGGGAAGAGCAATGAGACAAGCACATGTACCTACAAATAAACTGCTGAACATAACTGATGATATGGTTCTAGATTATTGCAAAGGATTGGCTGACCTAGTGCGTTCTGTCTCTCACCAGGTTGGAGAAGACGTAGTTTCCAGGCAGCCTGAACAAGAGCATGATCTGAACCCTGGAGACTGGGTGGTTGTGAAGCATCACACCAGAGAAACGTGTTTATCACCCAGGTGGGGCGAACCTTGTCAGGTCATACTAGTTACGAACACAGCAGTGAAATGTGCAGGATTGCCTAATTGGATTCATGCAAGCCACACCAAAAGGGTGCCAGATCCTGAAGGACAAAATCCTCAGTCAGCATCAATAACCGAGGAAGCTGAAGGTTGACCAGCTGAAGAATCCCAGGTGAGAGATTCGAGAGAAGCTGAAGAAGAACAACCGAGCACAAGTCAGGACTGGATACCAGTGGTTGATATACCAGAAGTTTACAACAGAACAAGAAGCAAATCAAAATTAAGAAGAAATTAGGGAAGACCAGATAGGTGAAGAAGAAGCAGCTCAGGAAGAAGAAAATGACACGATAAAAGAGCCTGAGCAGGACCAGATAGGGAGAGGAAATTGGGCTCAAATCGACAACGAAACAACAGAATTTGAGCAGGGACAGACAGGTTTAGAAGAACGCGGTCAGGCTGCAGAAGTACAAAGTGCAATAAGCCCTGATCAGAACCAGTTAGAACAAGGAAAAT
This sequence comes from Calotriton arnoldi, assembly GCA_963921515.1. Lineage (NCBI taxonomy): Eukaryota > Metazoa > Chordata > Amphibia > Caudata > Salamandridae > Calotriton > Calotriton arnoldi. The sequence goes on along the minus strand of CAWUFW010001477.1, from coordinate 1,913,626 downwards.
ACATTCAGGAAGAAGAAAATCAAGAAAACAGCGAGCAGGAAAACCTCAAGCACGAAGACGTCAATCCTGAACAGGGTCAGTTAGTAGAAACTCACACTGGAGCAACTGAAGAAAAACCAATAAGACCTGAAAAAGAACAAATAGAAGAAGAAACTGAGAACGAAGAAAAACAAACTGTGCCACAACCTGAAAATAAAAGAACTTCTGAAGAAGAAATAAGAAGTGAAGAGACAGTGCAAACAAAGAAAGCCAGAAAAGGTGATCATTGGCCTAGTGTCATTAAAAGAGTAAAATACCATATAGAAACAAGAAGTGAAGATCCTGAACAAGTAAATGAAGTAACAAGCCTAACTGGACAAACAAGTGGAACTGAAAAACGAAAAAGCAAAAGACTGAAACTTGTGAACAATAAGTTTAAAGGTCCTGATTGGACTTATATAATCCTTGAAGACTACGAGAGTTCAGAGTCAAGTGAAAGTGGTGACGAAAGGAACAAGTGCGGAACTGACTTATGAGAAAGAAATAAAACCACCTTGATAACGTTAAAGTCTTGAAAGAAAAAGATAAGAAGAGAAATCTTCCTTGTCAAAATGCCTGACGACAGAGTTTCTGGGAGACCGAAACGGAAATGTTGTAAAAGATGCTGTGCTATATGCATATGTAGTCTGGTAGTGGTGCTTGTAGTATGGTTAGTTATGATCGTAGCAATTCCTTACCTTATGATAATGGATGAAAAGATTAACAACGATACTAAGGGAAGGATAGATAACTTGAAAAGTGATAGAGTAAAATTAGAAGCAGAAGATGAACCAGAGTTTCATCATGTGGTAACAGATAACGATACTAGTTTAAATGTTTTCACTAAATTATTGTTTCAGTATGTTGATACAATGGAAGTTAGTGATTGTTATGTCTGTATGAAGTTACCTGAATCAGTAGCAGAAGGGTTAGCATATCATCATTTGCCATCTAACTTATGGCATATCATGTAGTGTATTAACTAGTTTATTTTATAAAACAGGCAGACTTCAGTATCATTATTCAGATATAAATGTGATATTTTCTGAAGTTCCGATTCGAAAGAATATGAACCCGGTGCTTAGTAGTCAAGATGCACAGTTTATGGGAGAATGTTTCCTAACAATGAAGTCAATAGATATAACACATGCACATAGAAGCAATCTAACATGTTCGTTACATGAAGAAGAAAAGATATTTTTGAATTTAGTAGAAGATAGAAGACAAAATTTCCAAAAGAAAGCATCTGAGCATAAGGCTCATCTGCCACCTTGGGCTGAGAAAGAGGGTATTTACACACCTGGCAAGGCTCAAGCTGCTATGGCTCTGGATTTTGTAAAGACAGGGAAAATTTGTCTACATAGGTTAAAAAGTGATTATAACAATATTTTCATCGGTACCAGTGAATGTGAACATAATTTCTTAATTCTTGAAGGTTGGGGACTAAAAGGAGGAACAGATTCAGTTTTTCCTGGAATTTATTATGTGTGTGGGACTAAGGCTTACTTTAGGCTTCCTGCACGGTGGTATGGAAGTTGTTATTTTGGAATAGTATTTCCAAAAATATACCACGTAAAGAGGAACACTGGGAGCAATGAAAATAATAGTGAATTAACACGTAGTAAAAGAGCTAGTTTTTCTGAAATTGTAGGTGACATATTTGGTGCATTGATACCTTCAGTGGGAATAATTCTGAACTCAAGGAAAATATGTAAATTATCTACAGTGGTTGATCGTTTATCAACGGACACTGCTGGAGGATTTCTAATGATTAATGCGGAGATGGTTGCGATTAGATCAATGGTTATGCAAAATCGACTTGCTCTTGATATAATACTGGCAAAAGAGGGCGGAGTCTGTAAATTATTGAAAACGAAACATTGTTGCACGTACATACCTGACAAAAGTGCAGAAATTGGAACGTATATACAGAATATAACAAAACTTGAGAATGCACTAAAACCACTGGAAGTTGATAGTGTATGGGAAAGATTGACGAGTAGTATTGCGTCAATTGGTACCTGGTTTGCTAATGTAGGGAAAGGACTTATAGCTCAAATATTAGTACCCTTAGCAGGGATAGCAATAATAGTACTGTCAATAATAATATGGTGCAAATGTTGTAGAAAGAATGAGAAATATAGAGTGACAGGAAAAGGAAAGAAACGAAAGTTTGATGAAATTGAACTAGAAGATCTGAAAAGTGAATTATACAAGAAACTGAAAGGAGATGATAAAAATAGAAAGTGTAAAAATGAAGCTGAGACAATTGTATGCTAAAAGTTGGCATCTGGTTGTGGGTAGTATTTGATGGCTCAGAAAAGCCATCAGAGAGGGGATTGATGGAGCAAGAACTCACAATGAGACTTGCTCGTAAGCAATCCTCTCACAGTATCTATTTATTAAACTTTGTAATGTCTCTACTAACAAATGCACACATGAACACTATACGAGTGAAGCTTGCCTATGTGTTTAAAGCTAATAAGTAACGCTTGTCTAAGCCAAAATGGCCGCTAAAGCGCGGGAATTCCAGTACGCATGTGTCAACCATATCACGTGGTATGACGTCTTTTCTTTGCTTGGAGGGAAAACTTTGCTTCTGCGCAGTGTGTATTAAAATGGCTGCTTAATGTTTTCACGTGCTAAAGCTTGCGCAGTTGCTGCAATTAAAACTGTGGTATTCTAATGCTACTAATGCGGGATAGATTTATAATTAAATGGGAATAGAGTAGAAATAAGGGGTATACAGTGAAGACATTTATTTGTGATTTTAATGTTTTCTTCTTTGACTTTTATTAGTTCGTAAAATGGGGCATGGGTTAACGGAGAGGCAGCTTGGAGCCAATGTGAAGTACGCATGCGCCCGGTAAACAAGGCACAGCGATGAAGTCAACTTGGACGTCATCCAAGGCCGTGACCTGGTGGCCAACTCCACTGCATCCGCGATGTTCCTACAGAATGCAACAATTTATATAAACAATGTATTAAACTTTGTCGTGAGCCGGGTGGGAAATAAAGCAAATGTATTAATTGTGAGGGGCGGTCTTTTCAAACAATAGACTTAAAGAAAGTGATCTAAATTGACATGGTGTGAGGATCAACCCCCTGTCCCCGTCCAATCAGAAGTAGTGGGCCCATAATTTTGAAACATTAATGGGAGGTACCTGGGTGTAGAAGGGTATAATAGGTATAGATTAGTTAATTAGAGAGACAAGTGAGGAAGCGATGCTACATTCATTGATCCAGACGCTGATGCAGAACAGAACTAGGCTGATTCACTGTCCAGAGAGGTCCTGAGGTGGGGGCGGTGGATTCCTAGAAGCAAGGAGAAGCGAAGTATCAGAAAGGGGACCGACGCAGGCGTCGTTGATAGAGAGGTCATCTCTCCTGTCCTGAACCTGGTCCAGAGGTTATTGGTCTTCATCCTTCTTGGGACCTATCTTTCCAACTCCTTGGCCAAGGGGTTTGATTCTCGCACCTTTAGGTAAATATAAATGCAACCTTTAGCTGTGCTGCTGTCTCTATCTTCTTCTTTCTGAGGGACCGTCATTGATTGATAATTGATTATTAGTATGCTTCATCCTTGATATACGATTAAGTATTATGTGGTTTTGTAATTTACTCTGCTAAACTTTAGATAAACATTTTAAAACTTCCTGACTCAGTGATTATTTCAGGATTATGGATTGTATTGAATGTCACTCATTTTAAACTTCCCAATTATCAAAGGGTCCATTGGTAAGTCATTACTCTTCAATCAGAAAAGTAATTGGTAGCAGGGATATTGATAAAGAGTTCAACTGACCCACCAGCGGAAATTGCTAGCGTAGTGTGAATGAATGGGCCCAGGTGAGTATTCGGTGTATGAATGCTTGTTGCTAGTAACCCGCTGGATCAGGTGTTTGTTAGTCAGGGATGGTTCCAGTCAGCAGTCCGTATATTATAAGCAAAATAACATTTTTACAGAATTGTGATCTGGATGAATTTAGGGTATGTCCACAAATAATGAGGCTAAAGTTTGTATACTGCACGCCATGAAGCATAAATACATAAAACTAGCGTTCCGGTGAATCCTTATAATTGATAGGAGGCATGAAAACGGATGTATACTAAAGGCATCATGCGGGTTCTTTCTTTGACAAATGGAACGAGCGTAAAGACATACATATTTAAGACTCTGTTCCTGTTGATATGCAGATTACCGCCAAGGTCTGCTCCTGGTAATATCCATCCTGTGGCCTCCAAGATGTGCAGTCATGAGTCTGGCCTGAATTCTGAGCAAGGTTGAACTGTGGTTGGGGTGGGATCGGAGTTGAAACTTTTTCAGGTTTCTAAATTGAACTGGGCTATGAGTTAGGGTCTCCGTGGGATTGGGGGTGGTCTCTAGTTTTAGGTTGGAAGGCAGGTTGGCATGGGCTGTGTTTTGTCCTGGCCGCATTGATTGATGATTTAGGTGCTGGCCTAGGGTCTGACCTGGGCAATAAACTAAACTCTAAACTTGGGTGGGCTCTGGACTGTGCTGGGTCGTCAACTGGTCTGGAAAGGAGCTAGAATCTGTAACCCAGACACGGTTGGACTGAGAACAGGACTGGCAGCTGCAGACATGGGTGCGCTGAAAACCGGTGACAAAATGGCTGCACGTGGGAGTCTGATGCTGAACTTTACTCACAGACAGCACAACTAGGACAGTTCCGCACCTGCCACAGATTAGAAGGTGGGAGGCCGAACAGAACTGTCAGTCTTCCCTCTAGAATATCACTTCACCTGCAACAATACACCCCATCCAATACGGACTGACAACACTTACTACTCACACATTGCCTCACAAGAACAGGGAGTGGTTGGCAGGCAGCTCCTGTCTCTGGGCCAGGCAGGGTTCTGGGCTGGGTTCTTCTAGAGAGGATTGGGTTCTTCTAGACAGGGTTGGGTTCTGCACTGGGTTCTTCTGGACATGGTTGGGTTCTGGGCTGGGTCCTATGCTAGGCCCTGAGCTGGACTCCAGCCTCGTCTGAGCAGGGGACAGACTGGCTCTTGGCTGTGCTGTGAGAAGGAAAGGGCTGGGTCGAGGGTAGGATAGATTTAAGAACAGGGTTGGGTTGTGCTTGCAAAGAGAGGTGAGCTGAGGACAGGACTGGCTCCCTGAAGGAGATTGGCTCTAGACTTGGCTAGGGTGGGTTGGACCCAAGGCTGGGATCATCACTGAGCTGAGCTGGGTTCTGGAGTCTTGAGACTTGGGCCCGCAAGCAGGGCTGGATCCAGACCGGGCTGAGCTCTAAAGATAACTTAGCTCTGGAATGGGCTGGGCTGTGGACAGTGCTTGCTTTGGACATGCTGGGCAGTGGAAGGCATTGGGCTGTGGGCAGGGCAAGGTTGCTGACAAGGTAGAGGTGAATAAAGGGCAGAGCAGTGGACTGGGTAGGCCATGGGTGTAGCGGGGCATATTTTCTGCAGTCAGGGATGGTCAGCAGACAGGTAAAGGCAGGGGGTGGGTCTGGGCTGCAGACAGAGCTGGTGAAGTTAGCCACAGATAAGGCGCAGGTGTGGCCGAAACTGTGCTCGATGAAAGACAATGCAACAAGGTGATTTGCAGCATCATATTCAAGCCCCGCTCAATTACTGATATTTAGAATTTAACGTACATTAGAATATTGGGAGCTCTACTGAAGATAATGAAGAGGCTCAGGGCTAACAATGGATGGTACTGGCCTTCTGCTCGGCCATTCCACCTTTGAATCCCTGGGCACTGGTGTCGCTGATACACACCTTTTACTTCTGCTTTCCTTCTGCTGAGCAGGCAATAGAGCCTGTCTGACCTACGTCTATCACAAGATAGCGGTTTGTAACTTATGCCTGTAATAATGCTTAGTGGGTGGATGCGCCTTCTAGCCAGGTCTGGGTACAAGGTGGGTTTACAGGTGCAGCGCTTTCTGCCCCACGAGTACTGTGTATGTAGTGTCATGGGTTCTGTGTATCTAAGAGGAATGTTACTTTTCCCTGCAAAGCATGGACTTTAGGGCTAACATATTTTCCCTTACTACTAGGAGAGTGCTCTGTTTTCTACGGAAGCCAACGTGAGTATTCTGTAAAGATGACAGAGTATGGAAAATAGGCCAAAGAGAGGGAGTAAACAGGTAGGAGTATTAAGGTAGGGACTTACCTGAAGCCAGTATATGGTGTCACTCTAGCAAAATTAAGGTAGAACGTGAGATTACTGTAGGGCACGGGAGTCAAAATGTGATATAATTGTAGGAAACCAAAGTTGCACTGTGACATCACTTCAGGAAACTTCACTCAGACTGTGCAATAGAACAGGAGCCTTAAGTTAGACCGTGACATCACTCTAGTATACTAGAGCCAGACCGTGTCATTGTGGGAAACCGGAGCCAGATTCTGAAATTGTGTCGGGAAACTGAAGTTAATTTGTTTCATCACTCGGAAAGCCAATGTATATTTCCACACTGCAGGAACGTGATATCAGAGGGTGACATCACATTAGGAACCGTACGTCAAACTGTGACATCCATCTAGGTACTCAGGCGACCTTGCCCAGAAGCTAGACGTTTTGTTTGCAAATCACACAATTCCTTTTTGATTTTAAACTCTGGCTTTCCATAAAATAGAATCAGTGCAAATCAAAGGCGAGAGGTCAAGGGACCATGCGGCAGTGAAAACTAAGCTGCACTCGTTCTTTATGCTGCTCCAGCGTTTACTTTTTTGGTAAATTTGCCTTCAGTCAATGGGACAGAGAAACGTGTTCACTTGGTATACTAAAGCCACAGGCTGGACTCAGTGATCTAAATGTTCCAATATAGTACTAAAGAGCTTAATGTGGGCTGGACACAGTGATCTGGGTGTCCCATGTTCCCAGTCCAGTAGTACAGGCTGGATTCCACATCACACCCTACACACAGTGTTTCTTACTGGTCCCAGCCCATTAGCGAAGAGGTTGCTGCTACACCACAGCTGCGCCTTGCCACTTTACTAATGAAGCCTAATAAAGGTACCAGATGACACTATCAGGAAAAACGCTATTTTGTAGTCCCCGACTTTCCTTAAGCACAATAATGCATCCTGGGATATGTAGTCTTGCATTACTTCAGCTTAACCAAGTGGACTAATATACCCAAGAGCAATGTTAGGAAAATGGAAGACCCATGGCTTGACCACTGGGTATCTAATGATATTATGGAGTACTCTGGTAACATTAATGGTAAGCCACATTTATTCAGGCAGAACCACTCTGAACCCGGAGAGAAATATGAGGTCCCTTTTTGCAGGCGTGCCAAGTGTAAACCGAGTTGCCCCATTATCAAGTCTGTACCATTAATGGCCTGACAATGTTCCCAAATTAAAAATTGATTTTCCCACTTAAGCCTCTTGTGCTTGTGATTCACAAAAAGCGCTAGAGATTTACTCACAGTATTGCACCAGCATTTGAAATGTGAGTAGCCCTTATGACCCCACTGCACCAGTCGGCGCCCTTCCACCTTTAGAAATCTCAGGCCTGCTAGGGCATCTTCTTGATAAAACGTGTGCCAAGTGGTTGGCCCTGTCCCCCCCAGAAATGTAGTGTCTCCTACGCCCCTGGCTGGGGGCGGGGGGTGGGTGGTCCTCCCCGGGCGTCACTCTTTTGGGGACGGATGCGAGCCGCAAGGGCAAGGTAAATTTTGTTTTTTCTTTATTCTCCCTGGTCGGTGTCGCTAAATCTTCCCCTGCTCATTGTCGTCTGTTGCGCCAGCACCCCTCCCCCCCACGTCATCGTCTTTTGGCAGCACCCCCCCCTCCTGCTCTTACCGGCACTGGGTGGCAAACTAAGGAATCGCCCCGGGCATCAAAAGCTCTAGCTACGCCACTGGTCAAGGTTCAACATTTACGTGAAGTTAAGAATAAGACACCTATGCTTACTTATATAAACTTACCTTTCATGATATTCTGGTCCTCAATATTTTTGCCACCGTCTTTGGCCCCACAATATTTTGTAGTGGATATTCTGATGAAATGTCAGATTTGTATTTGCAGAGTTTAAAAGCATATTTACTGGTAAACGGCAGACAGCTCATGAGAAAAATGTGTTTCCTCTCTGGAGGACAGCTCAGAAAAAGAAATGCCAAGTATTTTAACTAGTAATTTGCAGTAAAACCAAGCAGGTTATACAGGTTTGAGTAAACTTCTTTCTTTATTCATTGTAGAAAAAAAGGGTGCGCGGCACTGAAGATGAGTCTATTTTATGGCTCAACCTGTCTCAAATTCAGTGGAAGAAGCAAAAGACAAATATTCAGATTCAATCATTTAGTTTTAAATTCGTAGAAAAAGTAGGACCCCGCATCACAGACATGAACTTGAGGGCCAGATGTACAACCCTTTTTTGCGGCCAGGTTCCAGGCATGTACAAATGCTATTTTGTGAGTCACTGACTCGCAAAACAGCATTTGCGACTCTCGCTATTAGGAAGGGGCGTCCCTTCCTAAAAATGAATCACCATGTACTGTTGTTTTGCGACTGGTTGCAAAACACTCGCAGTTTACCACCTACTTCAAGTAGGTGGTAAACCACTCACAAACAGGAAGGGGTCCCCAGGGGACCACTTCCCCTTTGTGAGTCTGTGCATAAAGATTTTTTTAAGAGCAGGCAGTGGTCACAGGGACCACTGCCTGCCCTCAAAAAATTAAACTGAAAAGTTTCATTTTTGTTTTTTAAATGCATCCCGTTTTCCTTTAAGGAAAACAAGCTGCATTTAAAAAAAAGACCTGCTTTATTGAAAAAGCACGTGTATGAAAAAACAAGGGACACCCTGCTCATACGGAACATATATCCTTAATTTTTCTTAAAAAATCACAAGTGTCTTGCACATAGGACTTCAAATTTTTGACATACACCTGCATGAAGAAGTCTATATATCTGGACATATTCTCCAAGGGTCCATCACAGGCTGCAATGATGGGCCTCCCCGGTGGTCTCTTGATGTTCTTGTGTATTTTTGGAATAAAATAGATCACCGGGACCATGGGATGCTCCTTTTTGATAAATTTATACTCCTCCCAACTGAGAAGTCCCAGACTCTTCCATGCTAATAGGTGTTTAAAAAATGAGTCTTGTGTATTTTTAAATTTAAGTGGAGAACTTTTCTTATAACACTCCTGGTCATTCAATTGACTGTATGCCTCCTTCATGTATTCCTCCAATGGCCATAGGACGATATTACCGCCCTTATCGGAGTTCCTAATCACCACATTTTTTTCCTCTCTTAACTTGGTAATTAGTTGATTATATTTCCTTTCCTGGTTGGTATATTTTTGAATTGATCCAGACCGGGTCTAAAACTTCAAATGTATGTCTCCAAACAAATTAACCTACCTCTAACCCTCATTGCAGGTGATGGCGAATGATTGAGTTTCTAAATAATTTAATTTGTTTCGTTTTAATCAGTGGTTGCCTTATAGTAAATTAACGCGTACGATGTAGGTGAAGTGTGTACAGCCCCTCGGCTAGATTTCTTACCTGTAATCTTCATTATTTCTAGTTTAGAACTTCCTTTGAACACTTTGGAGACAGCCAGAGACCCAGATCTACAAAAAGTGTCATTTCACTGTTTTTGTTAATGTGTGCCTTCCACTGTCCCTCACCACACTCCTATTGTTATGGATTGGCAGAAAGGAAGTAGCTAAAGACATAAAATACCACCCACTCTGAACTACATTTCTGCAGGTGAATGAGTGAAGCTTGAGATCAAGACCCTTTGAAGGAAGGTCCACATGAATTGTTACCCTAAGGAAAAATTCCTTCTTCCTTTCCTTCTCGTTTCTCCAGTTCAGTTTCTTGCCTTCTTTTCATTTTTCTTTCACTCCTTATAACCTTCTGTTTCTTCTAGTTTCTTTGCTGCCTGTTTTCCTTCATTCCTTTGCGCTCTTACTCCATTTGCCTCTCACTTACCCTTTCAAGACGCTATCCATCATTTCTTCTCTCTCTAACCCTGTTTGGTTCCATTGCCACACACCATACACCTGTATTATGGTATGCTCTTTCTTGCAGTGTTTTTTATTAGCTTCTGCTTTTGTCTTGGGATCTGGCAATCACAGTGACTAAGGCCTACCATAAACAATTAAATCTGCTCAAGGTGATATAGCGGGTACTTCCCTATGCCCTTGATTGACAGACCTCCTCTTGCTCCTTGCTGTTGTGTTGCGCTGTATAAGCACCACGCATGGGTGATGTGGAGCCGCTGGCCAGCAAGCGGTCTGCCAGGGTTTTCTTTGCTGCTTCCAGGAGTGTCACTCTGCACATGCACGCTGTCAACAGGATGTTGCAGGGTGGCAATGAAGGATACGCAGACACTGTTTGCCTACCAACAGTTCACTTACACATCAGAATCTTCTATCGGGATCAGACTCCTGGATCACTTGTGTTGGCTGTTAGCAGGTTGACCAGTTTTCAGTTCACTTGCATTCGATTCTTGTTTTCATCACCAACTGTGATACTGTACATATAGTGTCAGAGGTGCATGTACTGAGCTATGCTTCATAATGAACACTCACTATCAAAATGTTCTTCATGTCCTGGGAGAGCTTGTCTCCATCAATGCGGTCCCTGCATTGCCCCAGCCTGGAGTGTCCTGCTCCTTGTCTCTCATTCTGTCCAGTCCCTGGACAAGAGGTGTTGTCCCGTGCCCTGGCTGTAGACCTAGCAGGATTATTTTCTTGCGAGTCTTAGTGTCCAGGCACAACATGACACGAATAGTCTTCTTTCCATAAAGCAATGCCAGCTTAAACAGATTGTCTTTAGCAAATCTTTGAATTTTTGCAGAGAGCCCACTAATATGGGAGGGAGGAATGCTGGGGTGTGACAAGACGACATGGGTAATAAAGATTACTGGTAAGTAAGCCAAGCATCACCACCTTGTATTGTCTTCTCAATTAATCATATGAGGAGCTCTCTACCAGCACACAGTGCTTCTCGAACACATCAAACGAAGAGGCTACGTCGATTTAAACTATAACACCTAGTGATCTGGGACTTTTATGGTTTTATTGAACAAGTGCAAAATAGTGTTTATAATTTTCCCATAGATACTGTAGACTAGGTAGAGCAGAGGTCTTCAAACTGGGTGGGATGAGTCTAATTGATCCGCGGGGGGGGGGGTTGCCAGGCACTGTCCAAGAGAATCATCATGCTGTTTACTGTGCTTTATTTTTACTGAAAGAAAACAAAGGGGCAGAAGGCCACTTTGTAATGGTCCATTACTAACAACTTTTTCATTCATATGATGGCTGGCAGTAAGCGTCAAAGGGGGAGGGCCACTGAATGATACCTTTACACTTTAGTAAGATCTGGCTGACGAGAACAGTATGTTGGCAATCATGAATTTGATTACGTTTTTAAAACGGATATCTTCAATGTTTAAAAATTGTCAATGTTATGCCATAATTAGGAAAAATATGTTTTCATTCGGGGGGCCCCTATGATTTTTTATTTTACACCGGATGGGCCGCAGCATTAAAATGTTTGAAGACCACTGAGGTAGTGTCTTGAAGCTGTGTCTTTTTGTAACAAAAGGCGTTGACTATTGAACAGACACTTTCTTCATGTCCCTTCTTAGGCAGAGATGAAGATCCAATATTTGTCCAACCACAGAAATGTGGTGCTTTAAGCAGGAGCGGCTCGTATTTGGTAAAAGAGGCGGGGGAGGGGCCGGGAGGGTGGATGGATGGGGGCAATGGAAAAAACATTTACAAAAGAGGCGGGGAGGGGGGAAACGGGGGACAACAAAGACAAAAAAATACAAAATTAAACTTACCTGCTGCCACATCACGTCGCGCTCGTCCACTTCTCTCCATCACTGCAGGCAGGCACAGTCTCCCAGCCTGCCCTGTGGCCAATCCTGAAGCTGCTCTCACATGAGATCAGCTTCAGGATTGGTCTGAGTGCCCAAAATGCGCGCTCCAGGACAGACTGGGAGTCTGTGCCTGCTCTCTCCAGCCCCAGCAATGCAGCTGGGGTTGGAGAGGGGTTACTGCGCATGTGGTTTTCGGCCGGCCTGAGACCGCCGGCCAAAAACCACATGCGCAGTGTAGGTAGATCCCACCACTCCACCTCCAGCCTATCGTAGCCCTGTCCCTACCTCAAACCCACGGCACAATCAAAATAAAACGATAAAAAAGCGGGTTTTAAACCCGTTTTTTAAAAAACATTTTTTAAACTGCTGGCAGGGGGGCCACGCTCCTCTGCCATAGCGGAGGAGCGGCTGCAAGCTTTAAGTGGAACAATATTTAAAAAACCGTTTCCATAACCTTCCCTCAAGTAAGTCATTCTCGTATTATGACTTGGCCCAGGCTGTTCTGTGCTGTCCCGTCTCAGCTGGTGCCGGGTGGTATGCTCAATGCCATTGACTATATCGTTGGTTCTTTTGATTGGGAGTTTTAGACGAGCACTTAAAACATGTGAACTCATTGGTGGAAAATGAACAATCTGAGGTGTTGTCTGTATCCTGGTGTGTTGTGAATTTTGGGCTGTGGGTTTTGGGGTGGGGATCACGTCACCTTAGAACTGAAAACACTTCTTTAAAGAAAAACAGTTTGTAAAATTCTGAACCCAAGACTAGATTGCAGGAGTGTGCACCGCATATGATTTACAGCACACATATTGCACACAAAGAGTATCACCCAAATGACGAAGTCATGAACTTTTAAATGCATCATATGATGATTTATTTCCCACTTGCAGCAGTCCTCCTGACTGGGAAGCGGAAGGCTGGATTTTCTTCGTAGGGGTGATGGCGAGTAACTTCATCTGGTGCACATTCAGTGGAACAATTATAGGGATTTAGCCAGGGAGGGGATAGGTTTTTGGGGCAGCTGATCTGGTGAATTGAATTTGAAGGGTGAAGGTTCAGCTCGATTTTGCCTTTGGAAGTGGGGCCAGACAGGAGAACCTTGCCTTGGGTTGTAGAGGTGAGTGGCTGAACCTTGCCTTGAGCTAGAGCAGCTGAAGCTTCCTCTTTTTTCTAAACTTCATGAATTTGGCAACTTTCACAAAAATCTGAAGTTTCCATGGCACTGCCTTTTCAACATTGCACAAATGTGATCTCAGGGTGCTCATTATGATGATGCACCTACTGTGCCTGTAGACTGACTTTGCCTAGAAAGTGAATTAGCCTAGAGCATGCCGGTTATGACAGTATTGTTAAGTGTAAGGAGGACTTTTCTAAATCACTGATGTTCCTAGCAATCATGTGCTAAATGCATTAATGGTTGTATCAGATATTGAGTAAAACATATTGAGGGGACAAAATAGTGTGGATTAAATATCAAGAACCAAAATATTGTGACTCTAAGTGCATACACATGACCACAGATTTACTGTTCTTAACTCCCCATCTTCCTTCCGTGAAGATATATTTATTGGCAAGATACGTACTTGTGAATTTGAGTATAGTAAACCCACACTTACCTATATATTCTTACCGTTACAATATTTTCTCAATGCTTATGTCTTGATATTTTGACCTCACAATATTTTCAGCCTCAGTCCGTGCAGGTAACAGTGGTGGGACCGCATGGGGGGTGATTTTGAGGGACGATGCCTAGGGAAAATTAAATAAATAATGAATTTTCCCTTGGCATCGTCCCTTGAAATCCCCCCCAACGCGGACCCACCACTGCACCGCTGTTACCTGCACAGACCGCGGCTGAATATTTTCAACATAATAATTTGGTGGAATACCCTTGGTTTCACCTTGTAATGTGTCAAAGAAAACTGGGTTTAAATGGCCTGATGCCCTACCATTAGTTCTAATATCGATGAGACATTCCTAGCCGGAGGTTCAAGCTGAGCCCTCACATACCAGTCATAGGCAGACCTATGATTCTCCCCTTTACTCCTCCCGCGTCTCCACTTTTACGTGATAAGCATTTTTCTGTTAAAGATGACTGTACAATATGGCAAAAAACTGAGTCTCTATTTCAACAGCTTCCCTTCTCAGGTACAAGTTGCCTTACTGATCAGTCTGAACACAGCCGTCTACGATCTGCAGCCGGGTGACTCGGTCCAAGTGACTGTCCATAAGGGAACATCATTGTCCCAACCCCGGTGGAAAAGTTCATTGGTGGTAATCACCAGGAGTGCTGTCAAGTGCTGAGGACTACCCTCTTAAATTCAAACATGAATTTATGAATGAATGAATTGATTCATTAATGAAGAAACTTGTAAACGCACGTTCACCAGTGGGCATCTTGGTGCTAAGACTGAGTTAGTATCTGAACCATAGAGAAAGCACCTACCAATTTCATGGAAAAGATGAGTGTTCAGTGGTTTGTGGAAGGATCTAAGATTTGAAATACAGTGAAGAGCTAGTGGGATTTGGCTTCATAGTTTTGGTGCCAAATCAGAAAAAAACTCTACCTCTTAGGCAAGACTGCCTGACGTCAGAGAATGTCTCTATATACTGAGAGAATGATCAGAGGCAGCAAGAGAGAAGATATCTTGAAATACTGGCTTCTATAGCAGGGACTCCTGTATTGGGACGTGCCTGATGTACAAGGCACAGGGCCCTGAACACGATTCTCTGCTATAGAAACTCAATGAAGTTTGCCGTGGGCAATTGCCACACAATCAAATCTACTCTACCCAGTGACCAATCTCACTGACATATTTTGAGAAGTTGTAATCTGGCCATTATCTGTGCTGGGAGTCCAAGGCAGCACGCTATGGAGGAGTCGAACCTGGGCAAAATGGCGGCACCAACCACAGGTGCTCTCCACTTCTGAGGGATAACAGAAAAAATCTTTCTCAGAAGTGATAACTGCAGAAAGACTGCTGAGAATATGGCATCAACTTGTTCTGTTGGAAGGAGTTCTTTATCAGAATGGAAGCCTGGGTTCTTTACCAGGCATACCAGGCAGATTGTCTAGCCTGCTGGGCCAAAAAGTAGCATTCCACAGGTAGTCGGGCTGCACATCTGCACCTTGGTTTTGTCTGCATTTCATTTCAGCATCTTAGTGTTCATCCAAGTTTGGAAGGTCAAAAGGCAGACCTGGAGCACAGGCTGAATCTCTTCTGGAAGGCTTTCTAGCCTGAAAATAAGCTCAGTAGCATTAGTGTAAGATGTGCAGTCCAAACAAAAAGATCTTATGAGATTGACCGAAGGACTCAAATGGGTTATAGAAGATCAGAGACAGTGGTGTTCCCTAAGGCACTTCACAAGGCACTGAAGCAGGTTTGGACCTAAAGGTGGCGAAGTCCATAGACAGAAATGACGAGAACCAGGTGAGAGCAGTACCACCCAGTGTAACTGCTGGCAACTGGTCGAGTAAGTACCAATGGCTGACCTTGTCAAAGGCAGCAGAGAGTTAAAAGTAATGAGCCCAGATGGGCAACTCCCATCCAGGCTCAGTCTTATGTTGTCTACTACTGACACCAGGGCTGTTTGTATTCCCATACCTGGGCAGAATCCAGTCTGGGCTAGTAAGCAATTTCATTTTAAGACTTGGCCTCCTATACACTGGTTGTGAAATCTGGGAACAGGGCCACAGAAGAGCAGTAATACTCCAGCTTTCCCCTATCTCTTGCCACCACGAGTACTGCATCCTGTCTCTGTAGTTTAGAAATCTGGCAATTATTGGCTGTGGTAGGGTGTCCGGTGGTGGCCTTTGTGCCAGGGACTGGTGGTCATATTCAAGTACAAAGAGGTTAGAAAGCTTGTCTCTACCAAATCTGTTTATCAACATAGTTTGAACAAACATTTCCCCCTTCCCTATGACCGTGCACTCAGAAATCCCCTTTCAGAATTTCTAGACTTGACGAAAGAAAGATATCTCAGTCTTGACCTGCATATAACTTAAATTACAAAACAATGACAGATTCAAACAGAAGCTGCTGTTTAACATCAGATCATTCAAGACAAGACTTCAAGTCTGTGGGTTAGATTTGTCTGGGAAAACAGGATCCTACGTAGTAAATCAACTCTACTTCCTAAAACACTACATTTCACTACAAGGACGACCCTCAGACGCACCTTTTCTGAGGATGCCTCCATGATCTGAAAAGCCCTTTCCACTCATGCAAGACTTATTTCTTGTCTTCGGATTTTTAGATTCAAACTAACGAGTCCCCTAATAAACTATGCCTAATTTTCCCCTTCCTTCATGACAGTAATCACGCCCTGCTGATGGCTGTCTCTCTATGGTAGTCCGGCTAAATGCTACTGTGTATGTCCGTCAGATCCACCATTTGTCCATGTCTCACTACCAAACAGAGGTTTGAGCCGCCCCTTCACAGTTAAGTTCTAAGCACCTCACAACATTAATTATAGCCCTGATTACTATTGATTATTGATGGATCTCATCTTGCACATGTCTTACTCTATTGCTGTATGACCGATGAGTGCACAAGTACATGTACCTCTTTCGTTCTAATTTCGATTTTGGGGAATATCTCCATCACTATACATTTTCTGCTGGCAAAACATGCAAACAGTGGGGGTCACTTAGACTATTTTTTTCTGCAGATTTGTACTTGGAAGGTGCTAATAACCCTGGGTGGAAAAATCCGCTCCGCTTGCGGAGTTTGCGGATTTTTGGCGGAAGGAAGTGCCCCAGTGTCTCCAACTTCCTGTTCCTGTCCAGCAGGCTCCTCCCAGTGCTTTGTCCATCTCCTGTTCACTTTTCATTTGGATTTGGAGCTGGAAGGATCCCTTTTTTTGTCTGCTGCATCATATATCACTGGATTTGAGGACTTTTGGATTTGAGATTTCACAAGTAAGTTGGAAAATTGGTGTTGTTTGTTTGATTGGGGCATTGCACCTACATTTTTTTGTACTTTTCATTGTTTTTTTTCAATGTATTGTGGTGGGTGGCCTGTAGTTTCAGTAGGGGCCTAGTTGTTTTTTTGTATGTAATTTTTCTTCTAGTTTTCTTTTATAAAGGAAATATGTTGCAAAGTTCACTACATTTTCTCCAACTTTTGCAATCAATTTGCAACATTTATTTAATTCACTAGACCAGTAGTCTGCCAATAGGCCTTTCAGCCAGTAGGCCCAGAGCTACTCATGTGTGCATGAAACAACTGTTTCTGTGGTATCTGTTGAATTTAACATCATTTAGGGCATGGATGGCATTGGATTGAATTGCAAAATGTGTTTTTTGGGGGGTATTTCACTTTTTTCGTGTGTTAAAAAAATGCCTTTGTAGGATGTGTGTGGTGTGGTTGTTGTGTAACTTGCAAACCTTTTTTAGCCCTGTGGATTTTGGTTTTTGCATTGATGCATTAAAGCTGTGTTTAGCATGTCTCCTTTGTCTGGCCATATAGGCCTGCTTGAGTTCATTGTTTTACAGGCCTCCTGCTTGTTGTTGTGTGAGTGACCAACCATGTGGCTGGTGGCCATTTTGTGGTGGTAGTTAGTGTGCTGCTTTTGCCATAGGCCTGCATGTCTTTCCTTTGTTCCTCTTGGCTTACTGCTTCCATCCCCATTCCCAGCTGCAGCTTCCTGAATGATGCTGCATCCCACGTGATGCACAATCACATTCACAATGCCAAACAGGTTCCATTACATTTGTATTTTTGTTTTTGTTTTTGTTCTTCTTCTTTCCCATCCTTCCTGAGTGTACACAGTGCACCATGAAAGCCCTTGTTGTCAAAGTCTCACACATGGCTACACTGTTGTTATGTTTTTTTAATAACTGAGTTAATACAATTTAATAATATTAATAATAACACTAACAAGTGTGACCACACACTAAGTTATACATTATATTTGTTTGTTTGTACAGTAGTAAATTGAACCACAACAATAAATGCCACGTTTCAATGATGTTCTTCTTGCTTCTTTGCATTTAGGTGCACAAAAGAGGAGGAGGCGTCATCACCCATTGTACTGCCAGACAGAAGTCCTGCTGCGCATGACGTCACGTGACGTGTGACCACAGACATCTCTTCAACTTGTGCCACTGCGTGCTGCTGACATCTGAAGAAGATGGCCCCAAAGAAAGGTACCAGGTCCTCCAGTACCAAGAAAGTTGCAGTGAGAAGAAGAAGGAAGTGCCACTTACCACTTCTGGTGTGCCAACCAAGATCTTTTTTAGGAAACCAAAAATTGCGCCTGCAGCAGCGGAGTCTTGGGATCAAGCTGGGAGCGGCACCCCCGCATCAGTGGACCCACCCCACCAACCTAGGCCCAAGCCCATGTCTGTCGCAGAGGCAGCCAGTCTCATCACGCCAACGAGCAGCGATGTTGAAATTGACTTATTGTTATCGCAAAGTAGTACCCAATCAACGCAGGAAACTCAGATAAGTGGACAACAACAGCCGCAACCACCGCCCACAATAGTAGTTGTTCCTCCCGAAGTAGGGGCAGTTCAGGAAATCAAGCTTCCTGCAGAGGAAGAAGAGCAAGCCACTCTTTCAGAAGATCCATTGTCTTCCAGATCGCCAGCAAGGAAAAGGAGGGTTAGTCCATCGAGTTCTTCTGCAAGCCCCCCTTCTGATGATCTAGATGCCACTTCAGTCTGAGAGTGAGAGACGCCACGAGACAAGGCTAGGGAAAAGGAAGGTTCCAGAAAGCCTTAGAGTTATGGAGGTAGATGTAGAAGAGGAGGATGATGATGAGCCAATCATCATGGACATCAGTCCCGCCCCAGTGGAGACCGACATTGCCCCATCCCAAATTGCTGCGAGGGATGTGGCACGGATACCACCAACACAGGTAACACCAACACCACCTCCAGCTTCCATATTTGCATTTGCAAAGGCCCAGCAGCGACCTACATCCAGCACAACCACCTCAGTAGAAGTAGGTAGGGGCAGTGCACAGAGTCAAATTCCACGCCCACCCTCCAGTTCATCCGGCATTGCAAGTGGCACCTCCAGCAGCTCCAGAAAGTTCACCTCCCCAGTTTGGGACTTCTTTTCGGTTAGCAGTAAGGAGGAGAATGTTGCTATATGCTCCATTTGTAAACAAGGCGTTAGTCGGTGTAAGCTTGGTACAAACTATGGTACCGGAGGCCAAACAACCCATCTGAAAACACACCACTTGATCGAGTGGGAGGAACACCTTAAAGGCCAAAAAAGTAAAACTGCACCCATTGCTGTTGCTGGTGATGAAGAAGTAGAAGATACGATCGCGGTGGAAGGTGAACAAGAGGGAGACATTTTCTCTGGAACACAAAGTAGCCCTGTCCCCAGAAGTGCAGTGGCACTGCCCACATCCTCATCAGCCTCAGCAACATCTCAGTCGCGTAAGAGTCAGGCTGAGAGTGAGACACCAAGGCAACAGAGCACCGCAACGAACAAAAGTGCGGCGTTGAGCCTAACAACATCTGGCATCAAGAACTCACCTGCATCAGTGGCACCAGAAAGTAAAAAAATCCAGCCTACCATTCTCAGCATGTTTAGGTCGGAGGGGCAGTACGAACGCAACCACCCAACGGCACGTTTGTACAATGCGAAGCTGGCTAAAATGTTAGCGCTGGACCTTCTCCCTTTTTCTTTTGTGGAAGGGGTGGGTTTTCTTGAATTTGTGACAGCCATCTGCCCAAAATGGAAGGTTCCCAGCCGGTCCTATTTTGCCAGAGTTGCTGTTCCAGCACTACATCACGATGTGCTGGAATTGCTTGGACAAGCTTTGCGGCAGAGTGCTGTTCACAGTATCCACATGACAACAAACATGTGGACCAGTTGCCAAGCCACTGATTACATGTGCATCACTGCACACTGGATCTCTTTTGTGAGTGTTAGAGAAAAGATATCTGCAGGTGTTGACACTGCTGAGATTTTTAATGCCACTGGGAAACATGCAACTGTAGCCATGTTCGCCATGGAGAAATCTCATACTGCTGCAAACATTTTGGAAGAGTTTAACGGCAAGGTCTTTGAATGGCTGCACCCAAGAGGGCTTAACATTGGTTTTGTTGCCACGGACAATGGAAGTAATATAGTTAAGGCCATGGGCGATGGTAGCTATTTCAGGGTCCTGTGTTTGGCGCACTGCATTAACATAATTGTTCAAGACTTTCTGAAAAAAGAATACCGAGTCAGCAACTTACTGACCACCTGCAGAAGAATATGCACACATTTCAGCCATTCTTTTAAAGCCCGGAAGCAGCTGAGGATCATTCAACGTGAGTATAGAGTGCCAGTTAAAGCACTCATCCAGGAGGTGCCAACATGTTGGAACTCAACTTATTACATGCTTGACCGTCTGTTTGAGCAGTACAGACCAATCAATGAATATGTCATGCGAAGACTAGGGGATGCTACTGTGAAAGGCATGACCGTTGAGATGGACCAATGGGGCCTAGTTAAATGCCTGACAGAGATGCTACTTCCTTTCGAGCTCTTCACACGTGAAGTCAGCAAGGAGGACTATACTATGGGCCAAGCTATCCCATTGTTGCACATGCTACAGGAACAGCTGAAGAGGGTGTCTGCAATGTACGCAGGTGTGGAGGAAAAAAAAGAAGCATATGAGTTGGTGGAGAGCTTATCCCTTCGCTTAGCTGAAAATACAAGGGTGCAAACTGAGATTGTGTCATCCAACCATTACATTTCTGCCACAATTCTGGATCCACGGTACAAAGCAGTACTGAACACTAACACATTAATTCCTTTTTCACAAGTGGATGTTGCCAAGTACAAAACTTGGATAGCTGCGGTAGCCAGTCGCTTTGAAAAAGACCGGCTGGAAATTAGAGGCACGCTACTCCAGCCCACAACAAGTACTGGAGGGCAGCCGGCGTCAAGTTCAACCTGAGGGCAGTGCGGTTGGCTCACAGCAGTCAAAACCACCAACATCAACAACAGCAAGAACAGGATCTTCAGCCCCAGTAAAATCGGCACAGGAATGGTTTCTACAGCAAGGGCTTGTTGGGTCCAGTGCTGATGTAAATGCAAAGGCAAAAGAGGCCAGGCAAAGCGGAGCACCTCACCATTGAGCAGATGGTCCAGGCCTATCTGGATGACCCAACAGAGGTCTACATTGATCAAAACCCATTGCTGTATTGGTATGGGAAAAGTCGCCATTGGCCAGTGCTCAGCAGGCTCGCGATAAACTATCTGGCTTGCCCTATCACAAGTGTCTCTTCTGAGCGTGTTTTCAGTGCTGCTGGTGCCATTGTAACAGTGAAAAGGACCAGTCTCTCGCCCCAAAACGTGGAGAGGTTAACCATGATCAAAATGAATCAGCACTTTATACCACCGGATTACACCATACCTGAAGCACAGCAGGAAGAGGAGGACGGTGACTTAGGTGACGGAAGTAGTGTGTTAGATGACCTACTTCTGGGTGAACCACCAGAGTTTGAGGACGAGCTCTACTTCCCTGACAACTAGGCTTTCAACTTGTTACTTTCTTTCTTCCTTATTTACTTTTATTATTTGTGTGTGTCTCGGTCTTTCTGGTTCGAATCACAACAAATCCATCACCACCGTCTTGTCTTTTGTTGCCGTATTGGAGTTGCAACTGTGTGCATTTATTATTAAAGAAGTCCACTCCTCCAAGTCCTGCTCCATCCATCCTGACTCGCCCTAAATCCATTTCCCTCAAGCCAGACATTGGATGGAGAGAATAGTACAAGAAATGTGTGCCTGCCTCGTCAAGTCCCTCCAAAAGAACATTACTATAGCTATCCTCCTCCTTTCCGAGCCGAGAGGGACTGCCCCTTAAGATGAGAACAGGTAATGATGGCATGCATTGGACGCTGACTCTGAGTGATTGGTGTTTGTGTGGTTGTTGTGCATGAAGTGTACTAGTATTTAATCTACATACTAAAAGTGACTCAAGTCAATGTTTCCCTTCTTGTTGTTTAATAACAAAATTGAACTTCTACTGCAGGCCGATCCATTGCATTTTTGAATATGGAATCTGAACTCACTCGGTACACTACAGACTGAGTTGGACACCATGATGATGATGACCGCATACTATACTCTTCGCAGTCAGTCAGTAGGATCAGAGATGATTGATGGAATAACTCGGGCGTTTCATGAAGTGGCATAAAAGGTAAACAAGTCAACAACAACCACAGCAGACCTACATGTCTGTGTAGTGGTGGAGTCGAGTGTAGTGGTATGACTGACAGCGGTGCATTGATTTAGTTACCTAATTTGGAAAATGCTATGTTGCTGTATATGTGTGCTCTGTCTGGGTCAGTCAAAATCTAAGCTAAGCGGAGGTTGGGTGGGTGCCGTGGGCCTGTTCTGCCCTGTTGTTGTTGTAGCCTGGTTAATGCTATAAACAGAGTAGACATGATTTAGCAATGCCGCCTCTGAAAGTGTTCTTGATGCACTCATCCGTAATTTTGGCATTTTTTTCTGCTTGATTTTTCAATATCCCTTTTGTTTTTCCATCTACACTTACAGGCCGGCCTTTACCCTGTGCTATACTGGGAAAAATAACTCACACTTACCTTACCAATCTGCATCCGCCAGGCCGGCAGTGCCACCCAAGATTGACGGACGGAGCGTCCATGGAAGGGAGGACCTAGAGGAATACTGAGATGCAACTTCCCAATTTGACCAGGATAATAATAACACACAGTAACTTAGTATCATTCATCATCTTTTAATTAATTTGATTCAGTTTTTCTCTTCAATCATTATGACTGCGTGTTGTTGTTTATTATGTTTGCTCTTAGTCTTTGCTTATATCCCTACAGCTATTTTTTAATTTTCTTTGGTAGCTTCAAAAGGAAGCCCGGTACAACAGAACATAAATAAAATGTACGTAATTTGGGTCTCTCTGAGGGCAGACAGGCAAGGCAATTGCATAATAATAATACTTAATAATATACTGCTGCCCTGTACTGTCTACTAGTCTACTTAGTACTACTTATCATTAACCACATCATGCATGCATTTCCTTTTTCTCCCTTAACAGATTTATGAATATGATGGTCATCTGCCAAGATTGTGTGTTGTCCATGTGTAGTGTTTGTCTTTGTCAAACCTTTCCCTCAAATACCCCTTCCCAACCATTCATCAAACCCTAACCCTCTTCCCCCGGGCTGTGTAATTTATTGAGGTGTGACTAAATTAAATTTACACCAATAATTGATCACACACTTGCTGGGGCGGATGTGGTGAAAGCAAGTAAGCAACACTAATTCAAGGCAGGGCGAGGATCTTCTTCTGCTCTAAATATATATATGCCACACTGGCAACAGATTAGATTGCCCAGTGCCCATTTGCCCACCCATGCTCAGTAGTATTCACTATTCTCTTTTTTTTCCAGAGGAACATAATTATATTAACCCATTGTTAATTATTAATTGCCGTCATGGATTTATCATCCTTCCAGCACTTAAGGTTACGCTTGTCCACTTCATAGGTCGATTCCACTACTTCAGTTTCTTGCAACTTGTACTAGGCTATCCCTGCCACCATTATGTTTTATTTTACTTTAGCATTGCTTAATTTCAATATCATTCATCATCACTTTCTTCTTGTTTTGCAGTCTTCTTCTTGTGTACTTACTACTTACTGTACTTCTACTACTCGTTCCCTAGTCTCCCTCAGGTGACTGACTTGTCTCATTTTCTTTTTTTGCAAATGCAACTGTCTACTACTGCTACCACCACCCACCATGGCACGTTAGGAAACCAAACCATCACCATGCAGCCATTGCTTCGCCTAAACATCAATCGCAGGTAAGAGAAGAAGTGTTTGGGGAGTCAATAATGTATATACTATGGAAATTAATTAATTCACACACCCACATCCTTCCAAGTACAGACTACAAAGGGGTTTTAGTTGCAGAATGCATAGACTAGGAGGAGAGACTGACAGTAGTAGGACAAGTGAGGGTACTGCATCTATATGTCGGTGTGTTACACTATTGGCAGATTTCAAAAACTGGCTGCGGCCCTGCAGCAAAAGGAGGAAACAAAAAAAACAAGGTGACGTAAAAGAGTAACCCACCCCCAGAAAAGAGTTGCATCATATGTATTGTAAAACTATAAATTTATTACCCTAACAAATATAAACTAGAAGAAAAACCCACAACACCTGACCCACCCCTCTCCCAAACCCCAACCAATGTCCAGTAAATTAAATAAATGTCCATGTCCAAGTTCAAGAAAAAGTAAACCCCAAGGTTCCCCAACTAGTCCCAACATCCCACCCACCAAAAAAAAGATTAAAAAAGGGCCAAGAGTCAAAGACTGAGGTTGGTGATGATGATGATGATGATGATGATGATGACGTCTAGCGGCGGGGGTGCCGGCTAGTTCAAGACCTCCTCCAGTTCGGCCTCCAGGCGCGCCACCCTGAGGAGCACGCGGCACTGAATGTTCCTGCAGGCACAACAGGGGTGGGCAGCAGTAGATGTTGGTGATGGGCGGCTGCCAGAACACGGGGCCGTACCACCAGAGGCATGGGGGAGGCTGGCTGGGCCCCGGGGCATTGGAGGAAGAAGCTGCAGCTGCCTCCTCCTCCTCCTCCGCCAGGACTACCAGCCAGCGATATTCATCCCGGATGGCCTCTAGCTTCCTTTGCTGGGCCCTGGCCGCCAACTCCTGCCTAGTGGTTTGGAAAGGAAAAAAAAAGAGAATTGTAACCAATACTCTTAGCAAAACAGTAACACAAAATTAAATTACACACATAAAAATTATAGTGGCACAGTAGTAGCAGTAGCACTAGCAGCTGTCGTATCCTCCTCTCCTCCTCACTTCCCTTCCTCTGCCCCTTAGATTTGGATGTGATGATTATACTTTCAGGCACTTAGTATGGAGCAGAGTAGAAGTATTCTTTTTCTCTCTTGTTTAGCACAATTAATCTTGTAGGCATGCCAGCTCAGTCAGCTTGTGCCCTGGCCTAGACAGACATACTCGTGTCGCAGACTCATGTACTTTACTACTGTCTGCATGTGGGGCAGCTGTACTACACAGTTATATATTTCCATTACGGCCATAATCTGTTAAATCAATGGCAAATGCTCAGACAATTTCACTTTCCCCCTGACTACACTACTGCAATAAGGGCCTAAGGCACATGATGATGGTTAATGATCACATGCTTATGGATGATGAGAAACGGTGGCACAACATCATGTCACTCACTCACGTGATGATGATGATGATGATGACATACTGAGTGATTTGTAAGTACTAGTTACCATGCAGCCGATAGGCCACCCATGGCTGACACAGGGAGGGGACTGGAGCGGAAGTGGGCCTCGGAGTCGGAGGGAGGGGATTATGGGAAGGGTAAATAATAGTCATGCACAATATATATGTTATGCTTGCAAACTACTGCGAGTCAAGGGAGTATTCCATTCTGAAATACAAGTACAACCTCAAACCTTTGAATCAAAAATCTTGCAAAAAAACAGTCCTTGTTCTTCCCAGGGCTTGTTTTTTTCATTTACATTCAGTGCATTGCTCTTCTAGCATTATTATTATTTTATTCTTAATCTTCTTCACCCTTGGCTTTGGTACTCTGACACGGTTTAATTTTCTTTTACATTCTCTTCATCCAGTCTGACTCTGTTTTCACCTACTATATGATACCATCCAGGCATCCATTTATCCAAACATGGCTATCATAAACCGGTTTTCACTGACAACAACATACATTTAGATATAACCAACAACAACCCATGCCATGCGTCCTTGCTTGCCTTAGAGTTTGACCCCTCAAACCCCCCGGAGGATTCCTTTCACCCATACAGTTTCACCCACCCAGACAGGTATCCTTTCTGCTTTCTCTTTCACCCATCCTGCAACTATCTATGCATCCTATTCCTATCATCTTCATCCGCCACCTATGCATCCCGGAGCCCCTTCCTTCACCCACGCATCCTTCTCTGCCAGTCATACATGTCGTCTGACTGTTTGTATTCATCATAAAACTGTCTTTGCTGAGTTGAATATAGAATATGCCATTAGTTACTCAACCCCCGCCGCTAATGCTAATGTTTAAGTAAAGGCCAGGGTGTCTTCTTCAACTGTTCAGTGTTCACAACAACTTAGCCTCAGCAGAAGTACAGTGTACTAGTACTGAGTGTACACCCTTGCAGCAAGTGTATTCATCACTCTCAATAAGTAAGGAATATGATTTACCACCGCCCGCCACTGCTGCTGGCTCACCCCCTGTGGCTGCCGCATCCGCTCCCTCCGGAGTGGCATGGTGGCCCTCACCGCTGGCCCCGGCACTGGTGGTCGGCACCCCTGGAAAATAAAATTCCCATTTTTTTAGATGCCATATACGCCTCCCCTATTTATTTTTTTCATTAGCAAGATTGAAAATACATAATTAATAATACATATACACCATACACATCACTATCTACAATTCGGATACTAGAGTACAGTAGACAGTATGTCCTATCAAAAATAACTAAATAATATCCGGTTGGGCATTTTGTTGGTGGCAATTTTTGAAAAGCCTCTCAAGAAGAGGGCAACCCATAGGACTGGACTCAGTGACTACAGCTATTGGTGCATCTCATTTTTTTAAAAGAAGAAAGAGTGGCCAACTGGGCGAACATGAGGTCTCTCTTAGTTGGAAAATATTGGTGCTGTCCTCCTACTCCTCATACTTCCTTCCAGCCATGGTGCACGGTAACAGTTGTTCAGTGTTCACCATCAATTGCGGCTACTAAAAAAAGTACTAGGCCTGGATTAGAAAAAGTAAAATACACCACTTTGGGGGGTCCTGCTCCTGTCCAACGTGAGTGACCACCATTACTGATTGAGCATGTTGATGTCAGTAAAAGAAACTAAAGCCTTCTCATCATCTCACAATTCACAAACCTGCAGATATACCTTACTTGTCTTGGGTATGCAATCTGCAGTCTGCACTCACATTAGTGCAGTAAGGAGTCCTTACTAGTACAAGTAGTAGCCTAGGACCAATGGGTTCTCTGAGTCTTACAGTAGCACTACTAGGCAATCCACATAAGAGGAGAGAGAAAGCACAGTGAAACCCAGAAGAAAGCAAGCTACAGACAGACTGTCTAATACAGAGTCAGAGCAGAGGTTAGTCAGATGCAGTTTGATTTGATGTAAAAATAAAAACAGATACTAGAAGAAACAATGTTAGTAGTACTTAGTAGTAAGTAATGGAGCAAAAACAAGAATTTAGAAACAGACAGATTGAAGAGGATTTTGGAAAAATTAAAATTAGGAAATGGAAATAATAGAGCGGTAAAAGTTAGGGAAATATTAATATATTACAACACCAGGAGGACTTACTGGGGCCAGCAGCAGAGCCATCTGCGCCTGGGGCCGCTTCTTGCTGCTCCTGGGAGGCCGCACTGCCAGCTGCCCCAGTCTTCTTCTTGCCCCTGGATGCTGATCATGTAAAGAGACAAAAAATGATTTGTGTTAAATATATAAATATAATTGCTCTAAAAATATTTTTAGATAGGAAACGGCAATTGCAATAACATTGACCTATGCTAAATCAATCAGATCGACTTATGCCCCAGACTGCAGACGAACTCATGTAGAGACAATGAGTAAATCATGGACATGCAAGTATAAGAATGCTCTAATGTTTGCTTCTTTTTCATGTGATTCACATAGTACATATAGACATCCTGCACTTACTACTTTGAAGTGCGCAAAAAGTAACATGCCTAATGATCAAGCTTACGCAACCACACACTCGCCTTTCGACACGTCACGCTGCTGCGTTGCGCAGCTTACACACGTATATACATCTGGCCCGAGTCCGCCTACCCTGATCGCAGTAGGCTCTAACCCACCCCCCCCTTTTTCGTGAGACACACACGGCAAAACTGGCCGTGGGTTGCCGTTTGGCGCTGTTGTTGGTTTGGGCAGATGCAGGTTTGTGCTCCGCTCTTTCCCAGTTGAGCTGTCAAAAGCTCTTTCCCGTATACCCAGTTCGATTTAAGACACCCGTATACCCATTGTCACTGCTGATACAACCGACATTTATCACAATGCTACCGTTCACGCCTCTTGCTGGTTTTGGTGTGCTCATATACACTTGGATCCTTTTCACCTACTTTATGCACATACGCTATCAACTGCGCCGATCTTCCATGCCCCTTCTGACACTTGAACCGCATGACATACCATTTCTACCAAACACCCTATGTCACACACTAACGTAATAACCTGGAATGTCAGGGGTATCCACACGCCGGCACGCAGATATGCGATATATGCTTACTTGAAGCGACATGCTGTGCACCTTTGCGTTTCTACAGGAAACGCACATCTCACAACCGGAAATTCGCAAACTACAGCAAAAATGGAGGGGCCAGGTATTTGCCACGGGGTTTTCTGCATATGCGAGGGGTGCTTTGATATGGGTGCGGCCTGGGACCCACTTTGAGTCTGAAGAGACATTAATAGACGCAAATGGCAGATATGTATTTGCTCAAGGCCGCCTCAAATGGTCAACAGGTGGTGCTCGGCTCCATTATGCGCTGAACACGGAACAAGCCTCTTTCTGGCGTGCGCTTACGGGTCTGCTGTCCCACTGGTGTGATATCCCTTGGCTGCTGGGTGGGGATTTTAATTCTGTTTTAGACACAACACATGATAGATCGTTCCCACCACTCCCACAAACGGCAGCGACTTCCAACGCTAGACATCTGGGGACTGGTTAACCCACTGGGAGCTAGCAGAATGTTGGAGGACCCTCCATCTCGGGGTGCGATTATATTCGTATTACTCACATCCGCACGGGTTACATGTCCGTATTGACCGTTTTGTTGCAAGCGCAGCGCTTCTTGAGAAGTGCACCAAAGTGAATTATTTAGGAAAAACACACTCAGATCAAAACCCACATATCATGACACTGCAGGGAGAAGATGACGGCCCCGCAAGACTTATTTGGCGGCTTCAGCCTCTAGCACTAGAGGATCCCCCTTTAGGGAGTCAGTGGCCACTGCACTTGAGGAATATTTCCGACACAATGAAGAATCAGTTACAGATGTTGGGATCCTCTGGGACGCCGGAAAGGCAGTGCTCAGAGGACATTGCATGGGCATGAGCTGGTGTATTCGGAAACAATTAGATGACAATGTCAAACGCATAGAAGACGATCTAACTAGCCTGGAAGCTAGACTTGCGCGGGGGCGCTGCGTTTCAGCCAGAAATAGATGAACGCCGCTCGCAACATGCCTCAGTGCTGGAGCGCCTGCGCTGCCTCAACTACTCGTCTCATGCCGCGCGCGCTCATTCGGCCACAGAGAGGGCGGGTAGGCTATTAGCGCGCATGATCCATCAGGAGCATGCACACACATCGATCATACGATTGTGCTCTGAAGCTGGACCGCTACTCACTACTCAACGTGGCATTCATGATGAATTTACCACACATTATGCCAGGGTCTACCGATCCGCACATCACGCAACACCCGCAGATACGGAGTCATTTCTTGCACCCCTACAGTTGCGTCACATTACAGCTGAGCAACATGCTCAATTGAACGAGCCACTTACGCTATTAGAAGTACAGGCATCCATCTCCTCCCTTGCTACAGGTAAAGCGCCTGGACCAGATGGCTATCCGGCCGAATATTATAAAGTGTACCGGCAAACCATAGCGCCGCGACTCCTTGCAGTGTACCAGAATGTGCAGGAGGCTGGCAGATTGCCGGATACATTATGTGAATCCTTATTAGTGTCCTTCCCTAAGCCTCACGGAGATAAGGAACTGATTGGTTCCTATCGGCCGCTAGCACTTCTTAACATGGACTATAAGGTATTGGCGAAAATACTAGCGAACAGACTCGCTCCGCTGGTGCCTCAGTTAGTTCATGTGGATCAGAATGGGTTCGTGCCAGCTCGAAGTACATCATTGAATTTGCGGTGGTTTTTTAGAGTGGCGCATTACTCGCGTGTCAACTGGCCGCGTGCTGGATGTTTGGTCCTGGACCTAGATGGCCTTCGACTCTCTGGAGTGGGTGTTTCTGTTTGAGGTGTTGCAAAGATACGACCTTGGCGCTGAGTTCTTGGGTTTTGTTAAGCTGTTATGCACGAATCCTACGGCCAAGGTTAGGACAGGACGCTACGTCTCGAACCAAATACCCATAGGACGTGGCACGCGGCAGAGATGTCCGCTCTCTCCCCTACTGTTCGCGCTAGCGGTCGAACCATTAGCGGAGGCGCTCCGCACCACACAAGCTGAGTGGGGGATTCCCTTGGGGGATGGCGTGCATGCGGTATCACTGTATGCTGATGACCTACTCATCTACCTTAGAGATGTCGGGCAGCCCTGCATATCAATAGAACGTACACTGGAGCACTTTGCCCTGGTGTCCGGACTCAAAGTAAACTGGGATAAGTCATGCCTCTATTCCTTTGTGGACTCTATACCGGACCCACATTTACTTATCAGCGGTAGGCCAGTGCATTGGCAAACGATGGCGTTTCGATATCTCGGGGTCCATATATACCGCGAGCAACGGGATCTCCTGGAGGGAAATCTGACACGTGCCATCACAGCAGTGCGGGCGCAAATGTCCTTTTGGAAAACCCTGCCGCTGGCAGTTATGGGCCGGATTGCTTTAATAAAAATGGTGGTTTTGCCGCGTTTACTCTATCACTTCACTAATTTGCCACTTTATCTTCGACCGCCTTTCTTCAAAGATTTAGAGTCAGACATACGACAATTTATCTACCATGATTCCCGCAGCAGGGTAGCGATGGTAAAAATGTATCCGTCAACCACACAGGGAGGCCTGTCATTGCCTAATATGGAACATGATTACTTAGCGGCACAACTTCAATGGGTGGCATGCTGGCTCAGCGCCTGCAACCTTGGAGACACGGCGACGCAAGCGCCTGAGCATACCCAGCCTCAAATAGTGACTCTCTTTCATCCTAACATGAGGAAGCCCCCCTGTGCAGTTGTTGTTGAAGGTGGCTTTTCAATGCTATCGCCGCTGCCTTCGCCTTGCACACCAGCTTGTGCCATATGCGCCCTCTATGCCTATCCTGGGCACCCACAGAAGGCACCGAGCGGTATCCAGCACGGAACTAACACAATGGGAGGAGGCGGGCATATTAACAGTGGGAGAATTATATAATGATGGGCAGCTTGTCCCCTTTGAAGAGCTGGCGGAAAGCTCTGGCCTGCCACACGGACAGTTCCTTCTTCATGCCGCAGTGACTCGTACACTAAATGCACAGTGGGGTACTACAACACAGGAGCCTGTCATACATCTTACCATACAATATTTGCACAAGCTTGGAACTGGTCGCCACCTCACTAAATGGTTTGCAGAGTCGCTCAGAGCTCACACAGCGCCGCCACTGCTCTCTCTGCGTGCCCACTGGGATACGGACCTCCAACGGTCAGTCACAGATAGTGAATGGGGCCGCATGCTTGAAAGTCCCATACAAATCCCCCGTAACACACGATTTCGGCTCATTCAATACTATATACTCCACAGAGCTTACCTTACACCTGCCAAAATAAATAAACGTTTTAATCGCGCGGACACCAAATGTGCTAGATGTAACGAAATAGGGGCTGACCTGCTACATGTGTTGTGGTCCTGCACTGTCATACGGCCATATTGGGCCGAAGTTACTAGGAGACTGGCATTGTGTACAGAGCGGACGCTAGACTGGACATGGGAAGTATGCATCTTGGGTCTATATCGTAGGTCTAAGAGACATAAGGTAACGTCCAGATACATCGACCTCGGCCTCATAGTGGCTAAGCGTTTGCTCACACGCCACTGGAAATCACCCGAACCCCCAGTGGCCAAGGCCTGGTATCACTACCTTCTGTGCTGGGCACAAGCGGAAAGCGTTACACTCCGTCGCGAGGATGCGATTGGGCTGCGTAAGCAACCACTAGCACCAGCATGGGATGCAATATTGTTGGATTTTCGCACAGCGGAACAAGATCTAGGTCTGACACCCGACATGGCAGCACCTGCCGACGAACACATCGTATCACAAGAAGCGCCCACCTAGACCCATTAGTACATAGGCACAACGCACCCGCCTACTGATAATTCCTGACGTTTAACCTCGCACATCAACCACGCAAGCGGAAGTGTTCATACCTGTTCTAACATTTGCCACCAGGTTAACAAATCCTTCAAGGAGTAGACCCATATTGATAATTTGTGTAATTCAGGCAATTGAAGTGTATCGTTATCAAAAATGAGTACATATGTAACCACCAATTACCATTCTCCACCTGTACTATCCTTCCGTCCTCCTCCCCCCCCCTTATTTTCTTTTCCCGCATTTTCTTTCTATATTCTTGGTATAGTGTATAACTTCTCCCTATGGTGGATCTATACCCTGTTATTGAGCACACACCTGTAAATTGGCAGAAAGCGTATTGTGAGTTGTATTGGACGTTTGTATCTGACGATATATAATATGTATACGGACCGTTCTGAACTGTTTTGTTTTTCAAAGTTTTGTGAACGCATAAAAAACAATAAAAACTAATTTAAATTTAAAAAAAAATCAATCAATCAGATCGACTTATTCGAACAGTAGTAGTCGACTAGTATGCATCGCAGTCGAGTACCATCCGATCATTATTATTCCACAGTTCAATTCCGATTCCTGAATCCTAAACATACCTAGCCCGCCTATTCCTGACTTTGGAATGAATTGCAAAAAAATTATATTTGCTTCTAAGTTCAGATCTCATTCCCAATCATCTCTCAGTCTCAACTCCAACAACCCCCTTTGACGGGCCAATTATTAAGTCAGCATTTATTCTTCTTAATGCATAGATGGACTCATGCATATTGCACCAATGCAAAAAAGGGGACCCCCTCTAAAAACAATTAAGGTCAGAGAGAAAAAGGGGGAACAGCAATAAATACAATAAGTAATAAAGCTCCCTCAAGACCTATATTTCTTTTGTCATACAGAATACATCTAAAATGGGTTAAACATTCATTGTGGGAAAGACATCATCAATGCAATACCTTTATTTTATTCAAAATTAATATTTATTCAATTTTGTTTGATGTTCATGATTATTTTTCTGATAGCATCAGGTTAAAGTCAATTTTTTGTTTTTTTTAAAAAAGCATATATATCAATTTCACATTTTTTTTTATTGCATACACCAAATTGGTTGATTGCTATTCCACTCACTATAAGAACTACAAAAGGTTCTAGACTGAAGTCATGTGAGAGGACGCGTCACGACGCAGGCCGCTAAATTACCAAATAATACTAACTAACTAACCTGTACCACTATCTTAGTGACAGGAGACAGGACAGCCTGACAGGACAAAGGAAAGGACTGGAGTCTTTCCTATGTGGATTACCTACCTAACTTAAATTCTCTAACCTCTCTTACATAACCACCCAGCCCGAGTGAGCGCAAAGTTGCAAACAAGTACGATTAGTTAGTAGCGCCGAGCACCTGTCTGGATGTAACAATCACGCAATAACAGTACACAGAACAGAAGAACACAAAATAGTAATATAAAAGCTACTCACCAAGCCCCGGGACCTCAACACCTAGCAGGTCCAGCAGGTCATGCTCCCGGTCCAGGATATCGGACCACCGGTGTGTCAATTGGTTATGGGTGTGCCGGACCCCAGAGCAGCGAAACACTGACCGGTGCACCCTTGCCCACCGACGGTGACGCTCCCGGAGCCCGGACCCGGACCCAGGCCTGCTGCGTGCTGCCAGGGTTAAGGAGACGTGGCGCTGAATAAAAAAAAACAGTGCGGCCACCTCCGCCTCACTGAAGAAGGCCCGTGCCTGCACCCCTTGTGGGCACCGCCTTCCGGCGGTCGCAGCTCACGCTCCGAGCCCTCCTCTTATTCTTCCCCTGGCCCTTTGCCATGGTTCTGGGTAGGCGGGGGGCGGAAAAGAAAAGTAATAGAAAAAGAGTGAAAAACGCAGTAAAAAACACACAAAAGTAGGAAAAAATGCAAAATATACAATCAGTAATAGAGAGGGATAGATAATAAATAAAAAGGATCAAAAAAAAGTTTCTAGAAACAAAGAATTGAAAAGATATAGGGAGGATAGAAAAACAGGCCCAGAACCAAAGCAAAAAGTGAAAAACAAGATGGCCGCGCCCATTGGCGACCGCGTGGTGAAGTTCGCGCGATATTTCCCCCTGAGCACGCAAAAAGCGTCCCCGAACACGCAATAAGCGTTCCCGAACAGGAAAAACGCATCGCGAACGGGCGGGACAAGGAACTCCGCGAGCTTGCGGAAATTCGCGGAGTTCGCAGAGTTTTTTTGCGGCTTCGCGGAATTCCGCGTAGCGCCACTACGCGAACTCCGCCCAGGGTTACTAACTAAAGATATCTTGCAAAATAGTGGGCGTTCTTTGTTATTGCCTTTGACTATATGGTGTTGATGGTGTTGCACATGGACAACGTGGAGATTTCGGCATAAACAGCACTAGTTTTTGTTGCCTTTGGTTGTGTACCTTCGCAGAGTGTCTGAAATGCTGTTTAATAATGTCTCTGTGATAGGGAAATGTTGTCTAATGCACTTTTATTTGTCGGTTTCCTTCAAATCCCACTTGATTATCTTACCTGTACCTCTTCTCACTTCCTGCTTTTATGGGTAAAAACGGTCTTAATTTACACCCAGTTAAAAATCAAACCATGTCTAATGTCTTTCACGATGGCAACTTTTCATTCACAGCATTATTTTATGGTTGCAAAAACTTGAAACAAACTTGACATCATTTTAAGTAGTCCAGATGCCTGATGTAGGCCCTCACCTGCCTATATTTCACCCACGCTTGAGACTCCACTCCCACATCTTTCCGTTACAGTGCTGTGAGGCAGCTCTTTGCTGCACCCAGTACTTTACAAAAACATAACTACATATTTTGTCGGTAGCATGATCTCATTTCAGTGGTAATGTTTTCCTGTGCAATAAATGAGTAATTCAAAGAATGTAAAATATCAAATCTTTTGAATCCTCGTCCTAATTCGTAGCCTGAATTCCTTCAGCCAATCAGTGTGGCCAACCAGCTGTCCGTGCATATAGCGTTGGAATCGTACTTTGGAAGGACCATTAGCATTACTTTAACTGTGTATGTAACAAGCTTTTTGTGCTGATGGGAAAGGAGGAAATCTACAGGAGTACCCACCCACTGGCCTTATTTGGGGTGACAGACCCAGGAAGTTGGGGAGAAGGGGCTGCTTCAATGAGTGGAAAGGAACAACTTGCATCTACGGTAGTTTGCACAGTGAATGTACGTATGGTTTGAGTTTGCCTCACCTTGTGGTTTGAGCTTCTGCCAGAGCAAACTTAGAAAACACAGCAGGGAAACATCCTGTTAATGCACAGTGCCATAAACAATCCTTGTTTGCTGGATAAACACTTACTTGTTATTCACTAACCTTTGGAAAAAGGCCATCATTATTGCAGGCAGGTGCATAACAACTAGCTACTGTCACTTTGGGGCCTAGTAAATGTAGTCATGCTTTGGAAATCACTCTTAATCAAATAGGCCTGATAACAAACCATTGGGACCTTTAGTGAAGATAACTGGGTCCTGGGAGCTGAGAAAATGGTAGTGCTTGAGATTCATTCAACAGCAGCAGCAAGTCAGGGAAGAAAGGCTGCGCCATGGGTGCTGGTGATGGTGAGGCAGTGTGGGCAAAGCCCAGTGGTAGGGTGTCAGATTGTTAGCAGGGGGCCAGAAATGGAAAGGATGGGCTGCCTGTCAGCCACAGATGGATGAGAGAAGGCTGCAGGAAAAATACCTGGTTCAGGGGTGATGATGAAGAAAATGCAGAACAACAAGTTCAGATTTGTACAAGTAACCAAACAATATCCAGAAGACACCAAAGTTATAGTTTCCTAAACTCCAAAATATTTATCATCACTTCGAAGCCAGTACTTGTGAAGTGGCTTTAGGACTCATTTAAGTGGGGTCAAATGAGGGTACAGTGTCCCTTCATAGATGGCTCAATACAAAGGGTTACAAATAGCTTGATCACATACTGGAGGAACACACAAGCACTGGTGCTCTCACACATTGATGCCTTTGTTGTCTCAGACCTTAACATGGACCACACACACAAGCGATAACCATGCAACCAGATGCCACAAACGTCTTCACCAACATCCAAAGCCTTCATCAATAACAACAATGTACATGGTTTTGGCTGAGCAATATAGATTTGCAAGACTCACACCTGGGATGCCAAGGCACATTTTGTCTTGAAGATGGGCACATCCGGTGAGCAGAGTTAGCATAAGCAGAAAAGCATAGCTGTTATGTGTTACTATAGTCAAACATTTATGTTTTAATTTCACAGTCCCTTCCTTTTGTGCTATTTTCCTGCCCTTCCATATACACCATCTGTGCAAGCTGTTAACAGGTAAGCTGGAAAAGTTAACTTTTATATTGAGAGACCCATTATTGAGGTGATACAAACTCTGTTGATAATGTAAATCATCAGAAAAACTGCAGTAATGATCAAGACAACCCTCAAAATGCTTACCCCTCAACCTCGCCATACACTTTGAATCCATATCAGTGGTCCAGCCACCCACCTTCATTGTTATCATTAGTATGGCAGTCTTAACACTTTCATGTATATTTCTAAATTGTGCAAAATCTCTATAGAGGTGTCAAGAATATGAATATGGCACTCAGCACCTACATTCGCACAGATACCACCCATAGCCGGAAGAATGAAGCATAGAGTCATCCTGTGCAGATATATTCATCAAAACACAGCTCTTTCCATTCTGTGTGGATTGGGAAGTCACTGGGCACATTGGAATACAACCAATCTAAAGAAAGGTTTAGGGCCTGCGTGTAGTCCCTAAAGCAGGCCCAGTGCCGGAAGTGTACAGAAGTGTAGATTGATTGCTTGTTTCTGGACAGGGTTGTGATCTCAGCACAATCATTTTTTCCACACCCTTCAAATCCCTCCTGCCTTAGTCACACAATGAAGAATGAAACAGGCTTTCTGGGAGGAGGGTCCATTAGGTCGAGTGTGGGATCATGTCTGGGTCGCAGGGCAGGAGAAGGGGCTGCATCCTTCTTGCATCTTTGTGGTGCACCTGTGGGGCCTAGAGTTCCTCTGTCAGCAGGTCCAGCATCTCTTGGCTGTGTAGTCTGTTTTCTTGTTAGTTAGTACATTGGAGGCCAAACGAATACTAAGATCTGCACTTTTTCACTGAACTGGAAGCTGCCTTCAAGTTCCTTAAGATACACATCAGAATGAGGAAATCAGAGCAGGGGTCTGACTCTCCCCCAATGGCTCAAAGTAAGCTGTTCTGTGTGAGGGCATGAGTGACTTTGATTAACTCGACTATGTAATGTGCTGTTCTGCTCACCATGTAGACACACAAATAGCAGTTGTATCTGTATGAATATTGCTTTGGCCAAGGATGGTCCATATGTTGCTTACAACCCTAGTTCCAAGTTACAGATTTTGATAGAAACCACTTACATTGATTGATACCAACTGCCTTATGCTGATATTCACAACTCTTTCCTTTTAGGTGCGGGTGGTGAGTTACATGCCACAATCCTATGTGGGACAACTAGGTTTATTACTATACCTGCTGTAATTTAGTTTGATTGGGATTATTGAACTAAACGTTTGGTGTTCAGTGTGGGTGGGAGAAGGGAGATGGGATCTGGTTGTTTCAATACCGTACTATCATGGCACAATGGCTTATTCAAATGGTATTTGCATTACGGATGCATTTTGGGATGGCTGGATCCTGACATATGCCTAATCAAACTTTATATTTTCTGGTATTAAACTCCTGTTGTGGAATGTTTGATGGTTAAAGAACCCTTAGATAGGGAGGCTGGTGACAGTATACCAGGGTAGGCAGAACATAGATATTGCCTTTTTGCATAAGGCACACTTTTGTCCTTGGACACCTTCTTTATTAACTTCTAAATGGGGCCTATGCCGTTATTTTGGTTCTTACAGTGCTTAATTTGAGAAGTGATGCAATCCTAATTTGGGAGTATATAGATTTCGAAACCACAGTAGATACCTACAGACCCCAACGGTCAATCCATACTAGTGGAGATAAATTGTTCGATATCGTCATACAGGGAGACAGTAGACCGTAAGATCAAATTCTTAGGCAAGTATGCAGTGGCACACAGATACTGGGAATTAGAACATCCTAGTAGTGTCATACGGCTTGTACCAAAGTGTGGTAAAACTGTGCGTTTGTCAGACAACATAAGCGTTGGGATGGTGCAAGTCTGATTCCCCGCACCCTCTCAGGAGATGTTGGCCTATAGTCCTGTGAGCTCACAGTGCACCCTCCGAACCCTTAATGTTACAGGGTAACAAATGTGTGGGTAACCTCAAAACATGACAACCCTGATCCCCCAAGGAAATTGTGGTAACAGATCTAGAACCTTTTTGTTTGGATTCTTGTGCATACCCAAAGAAGTATACAAGAAAGACTCAGCAAGATTTTACAATATTTATTGTAGCGTTGTGATTCTTGCATAAAATATGTGCACTGCGATTAGAAGTAGAATGAAACAGATTAGAGTAATTAGCATTACAAGAACAGTGAAAAGAATAAACATTTCCACCATTGTGCTAAGACAGTGTATTTATGCAGGCATATAAGTACTGGGTATCTGTGTACTCGTAACAAGCGCTCCCTAACCTAGTCTCTGCCTAGGGTGGGTCATCTGCCAAATTCCTGTCGGGTGGACTAACTCCCCGTTACATGTGGGTAAGTGTCATTAGGCTGTCCGTCTTGGTGTAGAGCTGGACATTCCTCGTGTTCGTATGCAGGAAGCAGCTGAACTGGAATTCTGACATGTGGTAACCCACAGTGTCAGCGAAGTGCTCCTCTGCCTAAACAAGGAAGTGGTTGTTTATTTAAAACAATAGAACCTATGTGACCATGTTGTGACCCCTGTTTAGGCCACAGTTGTTTATTCTAGTTGGACAGCGGTGTTGTCAACTGGAAAAATAACAAATATGACATGTGCGCAGTGAACTTTATCCCTCGTAGTAAATGTTCAAGGTGTCGTGATAATGTACCCACGAAGTAGAAATGTAAGCAATGCACATTCAGAGAATGTTATCCTGCATTGACATTCACACAAATGTATGTCAAAATCTATAGAGTGTAAAAGAGAAGGCAACTTAAGAAACATGAGCATGTAAATGGAGGTGTTTTTGCTAGGCCTATCCTGACCACGTGACAGTAGAACACTGGAATTGGTTCTGCTGCTACCGGGCAGAAGTTTCTCTGTCCTCAAGGCAATCCATACCAAAGAGGGAGACAGATACTATACGAAAGAAACTATTCTGCAAGAATTTGTTGACTTCTATACTGTCTTATATTCAACAAATGGGACCAGAGAAACTGAGTATATTAATGAATATCTTGATGATGTAGCTGTGGCCTTGGTGAGTAAGGAATAATGATCTCCACTTACTAGAGCCGCTTAGTGTGGACAGAAATAAATACTGCTGCAGACAACAAGGCCTGAGGCTCCAATAACATAACTGGCAATTTTATAACAAATATAAAGACATGCTGGCACCGTGGTTGTTGGAAGTGTTGGTGAGGTGTTGGAGATGAAGCACCTTCTGCCCACATGTAGAGAGGCGATAATAACTACATTTCTAGAGCTGGGCAAAGATGCCTTTAGAAGCCAATTGTGTCATGGAATATCATTATTAAATCTTTATTTTTAAATATTGGTAAAAGTCATAGCAGAGAGACTAGCCCTCCACATGCTGATATTATCAGACCACACAGGATTAGTTCCTGGACTGGCTATATCCCATAATTTAAGGATGCTGTTCTTCTTGCTGCATCAGATTAGCCCAGAGCTGGAGGCAATCTCGGTATTTCTTGACACCAAGAACCCTTCAGCTCCCTGGAATGGCACGTTCTCATAATTATTGTAGACAGAATGGGCCTAGGTTGGCATAAGACCATTTTTGCTGAGAAACACGCTTGGATCCGATGGGACATCTTAACATTAGCCCATGATAGAAGAGGGTTCACAATTCGTGATTTTGAACTATAATATTCGGCTGCCCAGTGGCATTTTGTGGCCTACTAGCAATCTTTCGACTGCTATATGCTGCATTTGGTGATTGAGAGGGACCATGTTGAGTCTAGGACTCTCTAGTCTTTTCTCTCTATTAGGCTACCCAAGCCAGCTTCCATGAATCACCCTGAGGGCCCAATTCACAAAAGGCATCAGCACTTGTGCTGAAGGCCCCTGCAGTCGTGGCGGGGCCCGCACTCATAGTGGGCCTTCTGCAATTAGAAACTGCAAAGTGGAGGTCCCTCCATGAGTGCAGAGCCCCCGCCATGAGTGCGGAGGCTCTTTGTGAATCGGGACCTGGGTGTTTAGGACCGCAAACAGGAGAGTGTTACATGCTTCATTGTACTATCTGGCCTTGACACTTTTAGATAACTCTCTGATATCCCCATCACAGCAAGAAACGATTGTGGAGATTTTTTTATAAATAGTGAACTGACTCCAATCGGCCATCTGTTCTGGGATAGGAGATTCTAGTCTCTAGATAACTTTAAAGATTTACAGCCTGCTACTCCCTTTACTATTTTCATATACTTTAGGCTGCATCAAGCTTCAAGGGTTGCATTTCCTACATTCCCAGCAGATCTTCCAAGTTTTGACTCACTAGCATAAATAGTATACTCACTGAGCACTAGAAGATGTGTGTCGAAACAGTACGCTATGCTCACAGACTTCTGGATGAACGGTGTGCATCCAGCAACAATGGGTTGGGAGGCAGACTTGGACATGGAGAATGAAGATAGGACCTGGCACTACTGTTCTGCACAAACTAAAACGATCCCTGCGAATCATTATCTCAAACTGCTAAGTTTTAAAATTCTGAATGATATCTTCTATATCCTAGTATTGCTGAATAAAATGGACCCTATGTTAAGCCTGAAATGTTGCCGCAGCCTCGCAAGGGTGCAGATTTCCTACATCTTTCATGTACATGTCCTGGCATAGCTGCATTCTGGAAGGAGGCAGGTGAAACCATGTCAGAAATTACACAAATGTCCTTTTTAGGTCTCGCCGAGGCAGCACTTGTTGGGTCACGAGACAGGTTGTATTCAGGATATAGGCATAAAGCTCGGCCCACTTTCTGCCCATCTTTTTAATTGGCTCCTGACCCTGTCCTTTGTAAATGGTGGCTTTTCATTGGTCAATAGGCTTAGTAGTCCCTCCTTAGTACCGCATTGTCTCTTCTTGTAACCTCCCATGAGGGCACCCCATGTTACATGTGTTGTTACTCCCTAGGTTTTAATTACAGCCTCAAGGCACTATTTTCTTAAAAGGCTTCAAGCAAGACACACACTTGGTCCTAAGCTAGGCTGGCAGTGGTTACTTCGCTCACTAGGACATCTCACATTTATATGAGACCGTCTATAAATTTCCCTTCATCATTTCCACAGAGTACAACCTAATCCGAAATTAATGTAATAATTCTTTTGTCACATTTCAAAGCTACTAATTGTATATATGGAGATAGCTATTTGAATGTACTCTTAGTACTGTCTTGCTTGCAATGCATAATGGGCAGGTTGGATTTACCATATCTTCTTCAGGGTGCTGCACCATATGTGACCAAAAGAGGTCTGCAGTGCTGGTGCCAGGGCTGGTGCCTTGCTCACTAGGGACCTCTAGGAGCAGCTTGCGGTACTGCACCGAGACATGCAGTGCTGGTGGCTTGCTCACTAGGGACCTCTAGGAGCAGCTTGCGGTACTGCACCTAGACATGCAGTGCTGGTGCCTTGCTTACTAGGGACCTCTAGGAGCAGCTTGCGGTACTGCACCTAGACATGCAGTGCTGGTGCCTTGCTCACTAGGGACCTCTAGGAGCAGCTTGCGATACTGCACCGAGACATGCAGTGCTGGTGCCTTGCTCACTAGAGACCTCTAGGAGCAGCTTGCAGTACTGCACTGAGACATACAATACTGGTTCTTGGCTCACTACGCAAGCATTTGCAATGCACAAGGTCACGCATTACTGAATGTATGAGCTACCTCAAACGATCAGTAATGCGAGACCTATTGCATTGCAAATGCTTGTTAATTGATGTCACTGATGGCACTGTGCTGACATTGAAGCTCACTGCAGATGGCTCATGGCACTTTTGTTACTATTGCCCAAATTTAGGGTGGCCATGGTGTGGTTGAGAGGCTACCAAAGTTGGTGGATTGTCTCCATAATGCTGCCTTTGCAGTGACTCCACAGACACCTTTCCTTCACTTCAGCCCACATCTAATAAACCCATCGGCGCCTTCTCCATTATGGTGGAGTGTCGCCCCACTGCCTCAGGTAGAAGATAAAAACATGTAAAATAAAATGATAATAAAGCAGTTTTATTATCATTTTATTTTACATGATGGAGCCAGAGCCGAGTCTTGAGGGTGGAGCCAGCGGCAGGAGGAATGGTGAGCACAGAGCACTGCAAGTGTGCATGACGGTTTGGCCAGCTGTCTTAGGACGGCCAAACCGTCATGCACACTTAGATATCTCCAGGGTATAGCCTATAGCATGGAGAAGAAGCAGGCACAGGCTCCCAGTCCCTCTGGTAATAGTATTACCAGCATGAGAGCAGCATCTGGATTGGTACAGGAGAGTCTGGGACCCTGTGATCAGGAACAGAAGAGCAGCAAGGTGACCGATAAGTTTGCTTTTTAATTTATTTTTTATTGTCCCCCAGGCTGCCCACCACTTTTCCCTGCTGGCAGCCGCCACTGAATAAGCCCTGTGATACTTGGGGGTCACTGAGATCGTATCTAACCGGAATGATCGATGTGACCCATAGTATTGAATACGTGTAAGAGTCAATATAATTCTATATCTCTCTGGGTACATCTAAAAGTACTCTGAATAACTGGTAGGGGCTTGTGTTATGAGGATCTGGGAT
This sequence comes from Calotriton arnoldi, assembly GCA_963921515.1. Lineage (NCBI taxonomy): Eukaryota > Metazoa > Chordata > Amphibia > Caudata > Salamandridae > Calotriton > Calotriton arnoldi. Next base: position 1,870,792 of record CAWUFW010001477.1, on the reverse strand, counting down.
GTTGAGATATTTGCACTAATGCTTTTCAATGTGTGCGAATTATTGAACAAAGAATGTACATGAACCTTTGAACAACTGTTCTGATTTCACAATTGTGCATATTGCTGTACAATGTACTAAACTGAAATGTCTCCACTTGTATGTGTAAGATCTGTTTTGTTTATTGTCTTTGAAAAACTCATACATTTCTTTAAAAAGTCTAGACATTTTGATGATTGAACAATCTAGGGAAAGATGTTTGATTCCTGTAGTTAAGTGACCCAGTCAGGAGAGGAGCATAGAGCTGTTTGGTGGTAGCTTGAGTAACTCAGACTTATTTAAATTAATTTTAATTTCATTCTGGTTGTTCATCTGCAGATGTTTCAAAGGCTTTAGGCAAGCGTGTCCCTGTTCCCAATGTTGTCTATCATTTGAATACTGGTGGATTTCGATGTTGGCCTTGGAGAAGATTTCACCCATACGTTTAACATACAATGATTATTGAGTGCGTGCACTAGGATATCTATTTGGGATACAGCACAAGGAAATGCTGTAGTAAATGACGAAGATTTTCCTATTTTAATGCATGGTGTCTTTTTGTCTGGTGTGCTATGAACTAATTTAATGCAGTTTCTACAATATCCATTCTATTTTATATAGTTTGCAGAAGGATATTGTTTACAATGATGTCGAAAGATGTGGATATGAGGAGCAGTACTAGCATGCAATGCTTGGCCTTATCAAAGATCCCTAATGAGCCGTCTATGATCTTTAGGTTTGCAATATATTCTTCACTCAAGTGTGCATGCACACACACACACACACAGGCACACACACACACATAGCAAATCACAAAGCACAGCACCAATACAACACTATCAAAATTATAGACATACGCCCGACAAACAAAATCACAACACACAGGCCCAGCTCTTGCCACAGATAGAACAATACAAACTCCCACAATGTCACAGAGGACCTTAGGCACAACATAGACTTGCTACTTAATCTTGTTCTCATCTGGACAGCGTTTTCTGTCACATGTAACTTCAACAGAAATATGAGGGCATACTTTTGTAACTGATGCATGTTTAAATTTAATTTGGAGTTTTAATGTAGTTCACATAATAACTGCCATCTGTTTTGCACACTCATTTGCTATTTTTCAAGGCTATAAACAATAAATTAAATGCATCTGTATGTAGAAAAACATGGAATCCGCTGTCTAGTTAACATCTAAATCTAACCAAGCACCAAGAGGGCTACCAGAGTGGCACATCTAAGTGTGGCCATCTTTCCTTTAGACAGAAATACATTTTCACTATCCTGGCTGGATGGGCAAGTGTAACAGTGAACATTGTGAGGACACCACACACCATTGTGTGTACCACCATAGTGGAAATAAAAAGGCTTTGCAAGATGGAACAGTTAAGTATATGAATTTATTCCATACAACATCAGCTTCGAAAGTCAGTCCTTTTAATAAAAAGACAATTTGTTGCCGGCAATTGATAAGAAAAGTATGTTTCACTCTGCTAACATTAACAAACACTAGATCACAACAGGAATGCAACCACAATAATATGCAAACATATATGAAATACACAATGCTTATGCTCATGCTATAGCACGCATACACAAACATAAAACACATCTGTCAGTGTTAGGTCTGGCTTGACAGCACAGCTTGACCTCCTATTGGCAGTTCTTTAAAATGTACATAGCATGCGATTGGCTCTGCCCCGAGGCATATTCCTCTCTTACCTCTCACCATTGGCTAGCTAGTCATTCCATCATTGTGGGAGAGTAACACAGCCCGAGTGTGAAGACCTACCCGGTGCCGATTTCTCCGATGTCACAGCCGAGCGCTGGCGTGGAAAGGACAGGGAAAGCGTCCAAAGGATTAACTCTTTGACCTCCCCTGTACAGGTAGACACCTGATCCGCCCCTCTGGAGAACCAATCAGACGCCCCGGACGGCCTACAAGAAGGAGGCCCTGGCGAGGAGTGGCGGCAGCACCAGGAAGAAGGCGGGCTGTTCCAGCGGAAGCAGGAAGTCAAGCAGATCGTCGAGGAGCAATGCCAAGACGAGAACAAGACGCCCTGAGCTGTGGAAGAAGCAGAAGCCCTACGGCGAGTCCAGGCGGGGGAGACGCTGCAGACGAGACAACGGAGTGCTGGTCGGAGGAGTGTTGGACCCCTCAGGAGAGCCGGTGCAGCGCCGCCGCAAAGCAGGAGAGTTGCGGCCAACGCGGTGAGTGACCGTGTAAGGGAGGAGGGTGGGCAGCTGACCGACATTACCCTACCCCGGAAGCCCAACAAGATACAGGTTAAAACAAACAAGCACTGAACAACTTGAGGGAAGAGTTGTTGTTACCTTTTGTTGTTTGCTTACTTTTGTTTTTGTTCATTGCCATAAATTAACATCGGGAAGGGGGGAAGGAGGAGGAGATCCTCTGCAATTGTGTACTTGCATTGAGCATTTGTTTTTGCCTTTATTGTGTTTTATTGGGAATTCCTATTACCAACTCAAACCATAAATAAAAGAAAGCTGTCCTATATGAGAAGAGAGAAAGACTAAAAGAGAGAGAGGAGAAATAAAGAAAGCCCTAAGTGTGCGCAACGTTCTTTTTTTTCTCTTTACTTTGTCACTTCCCTACCCCCCTCTCCCCCCTCACTCCCACTAAAAGTTTTTTTTCTTTTGACACGTACTCGGTGTGGTGCAGGCCTATCCTGAAAAAAGTCAAAAGAACCTCTGAATACTCACCGCCTTCTCTCCTTTTCTTCCGAGCCTCCAGGGATGTGTCCATCTTCCGCATGAGAACCTGGGAGAGAAAAGAAAGAGAGAAGAAAGAATCAATGCGTGAACAACAGAGCCAAGTTTCGTCAAGACACAAAAGGAACCAGAACAATTCAAAAACGCCATAGACCTATGAAGATACAGAGAGAAGCCAGGGAAGAAAAAGACAGGAACATTTAGGGAAATACTGCTTCACTCTGTCACAAAAGTAATAAACTAGTCAAATTGAGCACCTCATTCGGCCTCCTAGGTTTTGTTTCCACCCATCCCTCCGACAAGTGGTGTCAGAAGTGGGATCCGGGAAAATGGAGGCCGCTTTCCACAAGATGGCAGAAAACCAAGAGAAACTGGGTCAGATTATGGAGTGGTTTCTTATCGCAGCTGAAGGATACCGCGAGAGGTTGCACAAGACCTTGACCAAGCAAGGTCAAGCCCAGGAAACAATGGTTAAGAAGCCAACAGAGACTCTGGGGCAACCACGATGCTTGTTTCCTGTCCAGGGAAGACATGGCTTGGCAGTTCGGGCTGGACTGTTCCCATGAGGCACAGGGTCAGACTGATTTTCAGTTGACTGGGGGTGAGTGCTTGCAATGTTCAACACTCCGTCCATCATCCCCTTTGGTTTTGCAAACACGAAGCCATGCCACCCTCCCGTCAGTCATACTACAGAAATATGTCACTGGGGAGGACCCAAATTTTTTCTTCTCTAATTTTGAGAGGATGGCGAGAGCCGCCGCCTGGCCTGTTGATCACTGGGGACAGTACTTGGGTTCACTCCTTACAGGTGACCTCCAGTCCGCTTATCAGGCCGCTAACCCTCGTGACAACATATGAGGACATTAAGAAGAGTATTCTGGAACGCATGGGAGTAGATGAGGAGACGTACCGGATCCGGCTGCGCCAAATCAAGGAAGGCCCACAAGAAACGCCTGAGCCTTGTATTATTGTGTCCGGGATATGACGGATCGCTGGTTGCAACCCCAGACCTCCAAAGAAGAAGTCATGGAAAAGGTGTATCTCAAAAAATATCTATTATCTTTACACCCTCCAGTCCAAAAGTGGGTATGTCAACACGCCCACCTAACTCTTGAAAGGGCCGTAGAGATCGCCAGTGCCTATAGTAGGACACAAGAAATCCAGAGGGGACGAGAGGACGCCCCATGGAAACCGTCAGGGGGAGCTCTCCCGAAATCAACCAAGAACCCCTCCCGTAGGAAGGCGGAGTCCATTACGATGCCGACAGGATCCCCGGCGATACCTGCACGACCTGCCGTCTCTTCGGGACCGCAGTGCTTCCACTGTGGACAACACAGACATATAGCCCGAGTATGTCCGCAGAAGTAGGAACCTATAGACATTAGTCTCACCAAGTCCTTTTTCTGCACTCCCACAGAACCCAAGGACCCCCTATCATTCCATAGGAAAGTAAAGGTTAATGGAGAGAACAGACAAGCACTTGTGGACACGGGATGTCACCAGAGTGTAATGCAGCCCAGAGCCATTCCAGGAGGGGTCCGTACCATTACAGGACACATGAACATCCAATGTGTGCATGTGTCAGCTCTGATAGCTACGCACGTAGGTCGGATGGTACCTCGGAGTTGGTTTGATGCAAACAAGGGGTCCACCTCTTGATCGTCTCAATTCTGAATGCTCTTACAGCACAGAATATTGATTTGATCAAGCGAGGGAAGGAAAGGATGGGGACAGCGGGGAGGGAGACCTGTGGAGAGAACATACAATTAGTACCAGCTAGATATAACACTTATATCAAGGATATACATCTACATATAATTCTATACCACCATCAGTACCTGCAAAAGAAAATAACAAGGCTGCGTCTTCCTATTAACTCTAGAATGGTAATGACTCTTTTCTGGAGTCCAATAAACCAAGCGCAGTGCAAGATTTCTGATACAACAAAGAGGAATATAAGTTCAGAAACAGGCTGTTCAGGAATGAATACTCAGTACAAATAATCAGGAATAACGCTGTCCAAAAATACCCACCCTTTCATATGCTGTAATTAGCTTCACAGGGGTAATCCTCACAACATCCATATGCCCCCTGTTACTACAAGACAATGAAAAGATAGGGAATCAATGAAGGCATGATTCACTAAACAGAATACCCACAGCTTTCATTGCAGCATAAATCCTAGTGCCAGCTTTTCTAATACTGTGTATGAATTGATAATCACGTAAAAAGTGAAGTACAGCTGTAACAGACTGCTGTCGTTTCTCCACAATAACCCAAAAGCAGAACGGATTCCAATTCTTGTACTGCCATTTCTAAACACGGCTTCGTCACTTGGTATTCCCAGGTATAATCCCACAAGTGCCGTTTCTAACCACGGCTTCGGCGTGTTGGTGATTGCTCCCAAAACAAAACTTCTCGCACACCGGTACCTTCACGGTTGAGCAAGAATCAATCACGCTGCACAGCAATACGCTGTTTCCGTCAGGGCTGACAAACACACACAAACCAGCTCGTACTTCACAGGATGCCGTTTCCGTCATGGCTGAGATATCTATGAATTAGCAAGTGCAGGAGTTCGAGCCGTTTACATCACGGCTGCGCGAGCTGCACCAGAAACCAAGTGCCAAGAAAATGTTAATGGACTTCGGCGGTAAGTATGACCCCGAAAACACAAGACTCCAAAAGGAAGTTATTAAACATTGGTGCTGAAGCACCCTTACCACACCAACAAGGACCAGGAAATGAAGAGAAGAGTCCATCTTCTCTCAGGATGCAGGAAGAATAACCGGCTCAGATTCCTTGCCCGGGCTTCCCTAAATTCCCATCCCGCCGCCGGAAATACGTCCTCACGTATTCCGACGCGGTGCACAGCCTGATGGGAAATGTAGTCTGGTAAACGCGGGCTGAGTCAGGATCGATCCTGACAACGTTCAATATTGCCTCCACATAACAGTATGGGGATCAAAAACAATACCCTATGACAGAGGTCTGTGTACAGCATACACCCTCCAAGAAACCAATAGCCCTTAAGGTTGGAATAATACTAAAGTTACCGGAACCTCTTGTGTTGGGGAATGATTATCCACACATGAACCAACTTATCTAGGATATAGGGAAGGAGGAAGAGTGGAGAGAAAGTGCCCCCTTTTCCCGACTAGACGAGGTGGACGTAACCCAAAGTATGCCAAAGAAGAGCAGAAAAAAAAAAGGGAGAAACTGGAGTGGACCCATGTGGCTTTGTCCAATTCCACTGCATCAGAACTGTGGGAATATGATTGTGGATTCCGGGCTGCTCAAAGAAAAGACCCTAGCCTGCGAGAAGGCTGGAAATGGTCGTCCACCCAAGAAGACCCCAGTCAAGTAGGTCCCCAATTCTTTGGAAAAAAAGGGCTACTGTACCGAAAAGGAGGGAAAGGCCAATCCCCACAATTGTTAGTCCCACAACAATACCGAGAACAAGTCCTGTTTCTTGCCCACAGCCATTTGTTAGTGGAACATTTGGGGGGGGGGGGAAGGAGAAGACCATCCTAGAGAACTTCTACTGGCCCGGGGTGTATTATCAATTACGGAAATAATGTAGGGAGTGCCCCATTTGTCAAAAGAATAGTCGAACATTACCTACCAAGGTCCCTTTGAGGCTGCAACCAATAATAGAAGAACCCTTTTCCAGGGTAGGGATCGGCATCATAGGACCTCTTCTTCCATCCCGTACATGGTGCCGATACGTTTTGGTTTTAGTCGATTACGCCACCCGATTCCCTGAAGCTGTAGCCTTAAGACAACCTAACACGAACGAGATTGCGAGGGCTTTGATTACTATTTTTTTGAGGGTAGGCTTCCCAAAAGAGATTATAACCGATCAGGGAACCCCTTTTGTTTCGCATTTAATGAAACAAGTGTGTCGCCAACTAGGCATAAAACAAATACGCACTGCAGCTTACTATCCCTAAACGGATGGGCTGGTGGAACGATATAATGCGACCCTGAAAATCACATTGAAAAAACTACTTGAACTGGAAACCCGGAAATGGGAGGATATGCTACCCTTGGCTTTTGTTTGCTCTTCGATGCAAGCAACAAAAAAGCACTGGGTATTCCCCATTCGAGTTACTGTATGGGAGACAACCACATACCCTGCTTGACATGATGAGAGAGGAATGGGAAGAAGAACCAGAAGGGACTAAACCCCTACCCGAATATGTACTCGAGTTAAAATCCCACCTCCATAAAATTCGGAGCATAGTCAAGGACCATCTAGAACGAGCCCAGGAAAGTAAAAAAAAAACAGTATGATAAAAGAACCAAAGAACGCACCCTAGAGATAGAAGATTGGGTACTAGTGATGAAACCCACTTCTGACCATAAGCTTTTAGGGCAATGGCAAGGCCCCTATAGATTTATTGACCGGGTAACGCCTGTTACTTATAGTCTTGAGCTAGACCCAGGGAACAAAAAGAACACACAGATATACCATATTAATCTGCTTAAGAAATGGGAAGGTAGCAGACCAACTTTAATGAGGAAAACAAATAGTGATGATTCCTTATTCCAGCAAAGTATAGAACACAATCTATCCGTAGAACAGCGACAGGAGCTAAGCAATCATCTCTCTCCCCTTCAGGACGTGTTCTCCCTAACCCTAGGGAGGACTACATTAATTGAGCATGTCATTCAAACTGAACTTCAAAAAGTTATATGGTTACGACCATATCGTAGACCCTCATCTCGAAGGGAGGCTGTTGAGAAGGCAATCCAACAAATGTTGGACATGGAAATCATTGAACCATCCAATAGCGAATGGAATTCTCCTATTGTTATTGTGCCAAAACCCGATGGTTCTATTAGATTCTGTATCGATTTTAGAGAGATCAACAAAATATCCCAGTTTGATGCCTACCTCCTGCCCAGAATAGCGGAGATGATTGAAAGACTAGGGAGAGCCCAGTACATCAGTACACTGGATTTGTGTAAGGGGTACTGGCAGGTACCCCTTAGAAAACAGGATAGAGAGAAAACCGCCTTCTCCACCCCGGGAGGATTGTACCACTTTAAAGTACTCCCTTTTGGTTTACATGGAGCCCCAGCTACCTTCCAAAGGCTCATGAACCTTATCCTTAAACCTCATCAAGCTTTTGCAGCAGCTTATATTGATGACAGTCATCTACAGTAACTCGTGGGGACAACACCTAAATCATCTAGAGACCGTAATTAGTTCATTAAAAGAGGGTGGCCTTACCATAAATCCGGCTAAAAGTCGTCTGGCCGCTCGATCAGTAAAGTACCTGGGGTATCTCTTGGGAGAAGGTTATATTAAACCACAAGAAGAGAAAGTGGCAGCCATAACCAGACTACCCTTTCCTCAGAATAGGAAAGGCCTTCGTGCTTTCTTGAGTATCCTTGGATATTATCAACGGTTCATCCCTTCTTTTTCCGAGATAGTGACCCCATTGACCAATCTTTTAAAGAAGGATGCAAAAACAGAAAGTGAACATAAGCACCCCTCCCCCGAGGTCCTACGAGCTTTTAACCAGCTAAAACATGCCCTCACAACTCAGCCCGTCCTCCTGAGTCCGGACTATGATAAACCATTCATATTACAAACCGATGCTTCCGATCATGGTTTGGGTGCAGTACTATCCCAGCGAGATCCACAAGGTCAGGAGAGACCTATACTGTTTATCAGCAGAAAACTATTTCCTAGAGCGAGGAAATATGCCGTCATAGAAAAGGAGGCCTTGGCTATAAAATGGGCTGTTGAAACACTATGATACTATCTGGATGGCAGGGAGTTCACCCTGTTCACGGACCATGCCCCTCTAGAGTGGCTGTCTAAAAATCGAGGACACAATGACCGAGTTTTGAGGTGGTTTTTAGACCTTAAACCCTTCCGGTTTACTACCTATCATAGGAAGGGCAAAGACCAAACTAATGCTGACTATTTATCCCGATACCCAGTAGACCCCTATCTTGCAAGCAAGAAAGCTAGGGAAGGAGGATGTGGGAGAGAAACACAGCCCGAGTGTGAACACCTACCCGGTGCAGATTTCCCCGATGTCTCAGCCGAGCGCTGGAGTGGAAAGGACGGGAAAAGCGTCCAAAGGGTTAACCCGTTGACCTCCCCTGTACAGGTAGACACCTGGTCCGCCCCTCCGGAGAACCAATCAGCCACCCCGGACGGCCTAGAAGGAGGCCCTGGCGAGGAGTGGCATCAGCACCAGGAAGAAAGCGGGCGGTTCCAGCGGAAGCAGGAAGTCAGGCAGAACGTCGAGGAGCAACACCAAGGTGAGAACAAGACACTGGGAGCTGTGGAAGAAGCAGAAGCCCTACGGCGGGTCCAGGCGGGAGGAGACGCTGCAGACGAGACAACGGAGTGCTGGTCGGAGGAGTGGTGGACCCCTCAGGAGAGCCGGTGCAGCGCCGCCGCAACTCAGGAGAGTTGCGGCCAATGCGGGTGAGTGACCGTGTAAGGGAGGAGGGTGGGCAGCTGACCCACATTACCCTACCCTGGACGCCCAACAAGATACGGGCTAAAACAAACAAACACTAAAAAAACTCGAAAGAAGAGTTGTTGTTACCTTTCGTTGTTTGTTTACTTTTGTTTTTGTTCATTGCCATAAATTAACATCGGGAAGGGGGGGGAGGAGGAGGAGATTCTCTGCAATTGTGTACTTGCATTGAGCATTTGTTTTTGCCTTTATATTGTTTTATTGGGAATTCCTATTACCAACTCAAACCATAAATAAAAGAAAGCTATTGTATATGAGAAGGGAGAAAGACTAAAAGAGAGAGAGGAGAAATAAAGAAAGCCCTCAGTGTGAGCAACGTTCTTTTTTTTTCTATTTACTTTGTCACTTTTTTTCTTTTGACACATACTCGGTGTGGTGGAGGCCTATCCTGAAAAAAGTCAAAAGAACCTCTGGATACTCACCGCCTTCTCTCCTTTTCTTCCGAGCCTCCTGGGATGTGTCCATCTTCCGCATGAGAACCTGGGAGAGAAAAGAAAGAGAGAGAAGAAAGAAACAATGCGTGAACAACAGAGCCAAGTTTCGTCAAGACACAAAAGGAACCAGAACAATTCAGAAATGCCATAGACCCATGAAGATACAGAGAGAAGCCAGGGAAGAAAAAGGCCGGAACATTTAGGGAAATACTGCTTCACTCTGTCACAAAACTAATAAATTAGTCAAAATTGAGCACCTCATTCGGCCTCCTAGGTTTTGTTTCCGCCCATCCCTCCGGCAGTCATCTATGGAGTGTTTTCTTTGGAATGCATGAGGGACAATTTTACATCTCAAAAATACACTTAGCAATCATATGCTAAATTATTTATCTCATACATGCAGAAAGCAATAATTAAGTTTTGTTTTTTCACTGGAGACCCTTTTGCAATTATCTATCCAAGACAAGATTCAAGCCGACCTATTTGCTTTACCAGTTCTAACTGATTTTGTCATAGACTCTCCAGATGTGGTTTTAAAGAATTCTGCACACACATAAATGGACTATCAACCAGTGATTGCTGTTCCAAGTCAGAACATATTTTGCCACTTTCACTAGAATTGATGTTTACACACAACACACAATCGTATCCACCTCCCTTGCAGGGCCGGACTGGGAACCGAAACCCGCCCTGGCAAACTGTTTGGCCGGCCCCCCTGGGGGAGGGAGGGGGGTGCAGCCGAGTTGTTTACTAGGGCCGGTTTCGGCCGTTTTTGTTGACAGGGGGCCGATATTGCCGGCCCCCGGTTACAAAAACGGCCCCCAGGGGCCCAAAACCGGCCCCCACCCTGGCGGCCCACCGGGGAAACGCCCGGTGCCCGCTATGGCCAGTCCGGCCCTGCTCCCTTGACCTCCTGCATTCAATATTCAACATTTCATTCAGACATCTCACAACTTGCCTTATATTCTACGTTTTATCACTCTGAGTCACCATGCTATCAAAATGTACCTTCACAATTTATATAGGTTTGCCGAACTTTGACCTTCCCATAGCGCGATGGCATATTGACAACATTTTTACCCATTCATCCACCACAAACTCACAAACAACAATTCTCTTCATCTTATGTTTTCAACCTCATCTGTGCGACACTTACTCACACACTAGTTTCCTTCTCAGCACCTGAATCTCATTCCTCTCTAATATATTATTTCCCACTCCTTGAATATGTTATTGAAACAGGCCCCCTTCCTTTAATTAATTGAAAGCACCTTCTACAATACCATAAACTGAAGTGATTCCAAATGACCATATTTTCTCTTAGAGCATCTAACCAAGGAACATCGCCACCAATTACATTTTCCATATTAACTTTTTAAATACAGTTTAAGCCCCAAACTTGTGAGTTGAACTGCAGAAAATTCAGTGCAGAACTAATAAGTTATATATCATTCTACATTTATAGTGCTTTACTTGTAGCACTAGGATGCCCTGTTCATGGCTCACAATGTGCTTTATAGGAAGCCTATTCATGTGTTCTGCATCTTCATCTTCTTCATCGTACTGGCATCCCTTACCTGGTTAGCCTTCAGATGCCTTCCATCGGCCTTTGCTACAGCCGTGATTACTGTCTTTACAAACTTGACTTCTGGCAACACTGATTGACAATCTACATCTAACTGAGCGCACCTGATATCTGTGTGATAAAGCCATACAACTTGAAAATATCTCCAATGCTACTTTCTGCCATGCATGCTGTGGCACCCCACTGACCATTTTTAACTTCATGTCAGCTGAAGCACGTGTCACATTCATGTGTCCACCTATCTACCTACAAGTCAATTCCCAGCCACCAAAAGTAAATTATCAATCTTTTTTTTTTTGCATTGAAGACATGCTATTATGCCCCTTGTTCGCTGTAGGAAATTGGGTTACTGGTTGACTGGGGTGTGAGCAACCAAAATCCTTGTCAGGGTAAGGCACAAGCAAACCCCAAATTAACCTGTGGTCAACCCCTTGGTAGCTTGGGACAGAGCAGTCAGGCTTAAGTTAGAGGCAATGTGTAAAGTATTTGCCCAACACTTCAAACAGTAAAGCAGTGAAAACACCACACAAATGATCCCACACCACGGCAGAAGAATCGAGAAACATTTAATAAATAAAATAAGACTAAAACAACAAAAATCCAATCAGTAGAACTGGAGTTAGGGATTTTTAAAGAATAAACTATAAAATAGCACCTAAAAGCAGAAAGCACCAATCGCGGATATCTGGTCGTGCTGGACTGGGTCAAACTCAACAGTTCAGGCCCACCACAATGGAGCGCAGGTCGGATACAGTCCCAGATTAGTCCCACTGAAGGTTTACCATCTCAAGTTTTGCGCAGAGTCCCATTGCGTTCGCGTTGGAGAGGATTGCGGGGAGCATGGAGAGCGTCGTGGGTAGTGGTCGGCATGGCCCGAACAGCAGGCCGGGCATCACGGATAAGGGGGCTGGTGCTTTGCTGTGGCAGTCCTCCATGGACGATCGATGCTTGCTGTGCAAAGAGACACGCTGGTGGCAGCTCGCGCTGAATTTCAGTGTGAGCGGGGGGGTCTCGGTGCGAATGAGTCCGTTCACGGTCACTAAGAGCCCAAAAACGTGATTTAAAGAACCCAGGAGCAACACCAAGGAGCTGAAAGGCAACACTTGGGGGGTCAGAAACTCACTGCAGCTCGGTCCAGGAGCTGGTTGAGGAGCCTTTTATATCCCTGAGGCTCAGATCAGAAGGCCAGCAGACTGGCCCTTTGAGTCACTCTGGGGCCCTAGGTTCCGGATGAAGTTGCTGGTCCAGTTCTTCTACCACAGGAAAGAAGGCAGCAGGTCAGCACAGCAGGACAGCAGTTCCTTTAGAGCAGTAGTCCAGCACAGTGGCAGTCCTTGTAGCAGCACAGCAGCCTTTCTTCCTGGCAGAGTATCCACAGGTCCAGAAGTGTACTTGAAGAGTTGGCATCTGAGGTCTTGTATTTATACCCAGTTCTGCCTTTGAAGTGGGGAGAAGCTTTTAGAGGGTCCCCTTTGAAATCCCCAGGCATCCTGCCTTTCCTGTCCTGGCTACATGCTAACTACAGGGGGTATTCAGCCATTTGTGTGAAGGCAGGACACAGCCTATTCATATGTAAGTGAGGCTGTGCCCAGCTCCTACCTCCCATCCTGCCAGTGATGGCCCATTCAAGCACACCTAAGCTCCCTATTGTGTGTGGCTGTCTAGGAGGAATACACAAAGCCCTACTGTTAGCTACACCCAGTCATGTGACCAGAGACAGTCTACAGGCACTAGACGCTATTGCAAGAAAATGGCAAGTTTCTAAAAGTGCCATTTTCAGAATTGCAATTTAAAATCCAACTTTACCATAAGTTAGAATTTTAAATTGTGATGCCAGAGACACCAAACATGAACTTGTTATCTCTACCTATTTGGAAACTGCACTTAAAAATGTAATAAGGCAACTCCAACGTTATCCTATCAGAGTGATCGGCCTTGCAGTAGTGAAAAATGAATTTAAGAGTTTTTCACTACCAGGACATGCAAAACGTAAAAGTATATGTCCTACTTTTTAATTACATTGCACCCTGCCCTCTGGGCTGTTCAGGGCCTACCCTGGGGGTGACTTATGTGTACTAAAAGGGAAGGTTTGGGCCTGAAAAAAATGTTTATTTTTCCAGGTCGAAATAGCAATTTAAAGCTGCACACTCAGGCTCTGTAATGGCAGGCCTGAGACATGTTTAAAGGGCTACTTAAGTGGGTGGCACAAACAGTGCTGCAGGTCCACTAGTGCCATTTAATTAACAGGCCCTGAGTATATGTAGTACCACTTTACTAGGGTCTTATAAGTAAATAAAACGTGCCAATCAGGGAGAAGCCAATAATACTATGTTTAGAAGAGAGGACACAAGCACTTTAGCACCCATGGTGCAAGGGTGCCTTTGTTGGCGCCAAGCAACCAAAAGTACGCCAGAGCAAGGAAAGGAAGCAAGTGCACCAGGGCAAGGAAAGGACAGGATGATGTTAAATACGGTGCATTCCTGCCCTTTACCTTTCGCGCAGAGCAGCACATCACAGTGGCTTGCTGCATTGCACTGAGTGAAACATTGATAAATCTGCCCTCAATGTTGGAGGGTATCACAAAAGAAGCACTTAACTGACATACGCATGAGCTATGTAGCTTTTGGCATATAATATGGGTCCCTCTGGTGACTGCGCACATCTTTCAGATAAGTTTGGAATGGATTCCATATTCTTTCAATCGTATTCATTCTATGGGCTAATGCAGTTCATTTTGTCATGATATATGATAGCATACATAGATCGACCATAACTTAGACCCCCACATTGACACCCGGGAACAAATTTGATTTCCATGAGTGGGAGACCCTATTTGCAAATGTCAGTATTTTCATAATCTGCAGCATTCTCAGAGGGCTCTGGCTTTTTTGCCAACAACACTTTGCTTTCTGTGGTTTGCAGTTTAATTGTTCACGTTATAGATGTGGCCCTATATGTGTCAACATGTGAAGGCCTTGTGGCTATAAAAAGGCGACGGCACAAAGTGTCACACCTGAAATGGCATGACCTGTCAGCCACAGACTACGCACAAGTGATCAGAGCTGACTGTGCACCAGGTTTGCAGCCAGGAGGTAGATGGGGAAATGGAGCTGTTTAGACAATTAGCAAAGAAAATTGCTGTGAAGTAATGATAAATTAAATTGAAACATTGTTAGGTACATATATGCTATTATTTCCTCTTCAGGCTTGGTTTTATAAGTTATACACAAGGGAGGTCGACTATTGTTTCAGCATGGCCCTCTAAAATGGAGTCTCTAAGTGAAGGCAAACACTTAGATAAAATAAATAAGCCTCCATTTTCGAGCAGGGGGTGGAGTTTAACAGGAGGGGACTATCCGTGGTAATGGGAACAGCGACATTTCGCCATTTAGTAGGCGTGCACCTGCAAGAAAGTCTGGCTCCACCACTAAACATAGCACGGGTCTTGCACGACTAACAAATAAAAGTGCAATATGCAATATTTTTCTTTTTCATGAATGCAAGACATATTAAAAAGGTGATTTTGCTTTTTGGTCACACAGGTGGCGAGGGGACCCTCTTAGAAGTATTCTACTTTTGTTGTCAAAGGTTGTTAGTGTGTAATAACTAAAAGACGTCTTCAAAAGCCTACATCCTAAAATATATGTAAATGATACAACATTGCCTAGTTTGGAAGGTGCAAGTAAAAAAAATGCATGCCATGCCTTACAAAATAGAAGCATCCTAGCTGCTTTTCCTGTAAGCATATACCGTTCATACTCCCTAACACACTGATACATATTTTCATCTTGTTTGCGACTCTTGCTGTGAAAACACCATGGCTGGTTAAATAGAAACATTTGTGACCCAGGGCTTGTTGTCTCGCCAGACTCACTGCTTCGCCTCTGCAACAAACAGGTCAGATTGCCGCTTTACAACAAATCAATGAAATTATGCCTCCATAATTCCGTTTTAGCACGCTGACAACTAACCAAGATTAATTAGCGCCACCTTCTGGAGTTACTTATATTTTCATGTAGCAGAGAGTCATGAGGAATTGGACACTGCATTCATACAGCAGAATCCTGCAGCCATCTTTTCAATGGCATACGACACATTGGGGAAAGAGATGCGCGACTGAGCAGTTAACTTTATCCAGGTAAGGTAGCAAGCGTAGACACCCTTATTTTTCATGAAAAAAAAATCATAAAGTTAAATTAACTTGTTCGGATTACTTTTGCTGAAAGCAGTTTTGTGCAGGCATACTAACGACGTACTGTACTTAAAAACCACTTCTTATTTATTCGGTGAGAAGTGTGTATGTACCTTTAAAAGCGTCATGAAAGACCTACTGATATCCAGTGCACTTTAAACTAGCTGGGAGAAACAAGAGGGTGAGTGAAATGAGGAGAGTCAGCTGTTAAAACCCCCCCCCCCTTTTCTCTCCCCAGCGCCTTGAGACCCTCACGGGTAGGTAGTGCGCTCTACAAATTCTGTGATTGATTAATTGATTGATTGATTGGTTAACGGTAAGGCAATCTTTCTAAAGTAGTGGCGAACAGATATGTATTACAATTGTGAGCGACCAGTGATTATGTTTCTTTTTATTTATGCAATGAAATTCGGCATTTGAATCTATGTATGAACGGTACGGAAACACCCTATTGGTCAGGCCTGGTCAACGCAGAACACAATGTTGATTGTTAAAGCCTTTATAAACTATGATTAAAAAATAGTTTGTCGGTAATGTTTTTCAGTCAATCGTGGCCAATGTGAAAAATCCACAGCAAAACTCTTACGCGGATTGCTTGTCGTTCTCTGTAGAGGGTGGAGTGGGAGGAGTATCCAGCACCTATGTTGGGCACACGCTTGTAGGAAAGAGTAGGCTATGCATGCCAACAGCTTTTGTGAGACCCAAGTCAACAACTATTTACAAGCCCCTATCGCCACCACAGCGTCACTTTCAGCGACGTTGTGATGGCGATAGGGGTTTCGCCTTATTTACAAGGCAGTGTTAAGCCACTTAACGTGGCTTAACGCTGCCTTAAGGCCCCCTTTCACGCTGTACTCAGCGTGAAAGGGGAGGGCAATGGGTGTTGCGGTGGGCGTTCCACCGCAACACCCATTGATTCTGATGCTGCTCCCTATTTACAAGGGTGGCTTAAATAGGAGGCAGCGCCAAAATTAAGACCACGGAAAACCTGGTCTTAACCTGGCGCAACAAGGAGAAATGCTTTATTTCTCCTCATTTTTGCTGTTTCCATGATTGCTGCCATGTGCAGCACACATAGAAGCAGCAAATTGCCATTGATTGTGTATGTGCAGGAAGGTGACCCTTCCTGCACATAAACAATCAAAAAAAAAAAATGACGGTTTACAACTTTTATGTGTGCTGCATTAAGCAGCTCACATAGAAGTTTCAAAACGCCATGAATGATTGTTTATGTGCAGGAAGGGAGACCTACCAGCACATAAACAATCATTTCCCCCAACGCACACACCCTTGCACTATTGGTGCATGCATTGGCGCTAGGCAGCTGAACTCAGCGCCATCGCTAGGAGAAACGCAGGGGTGCGCCGCATTATTGTGAATACGGTGCATCCCGGCGTTTTCAGAATGGAGAAGCGTGGCGTTAGCAATGTTTGCTTAATGCCACGCTTCTCCATTCTGTTGAAAATATGCCCCAAACTCCTCTGATGGTCTTTGAGTTTCAGCTTTGGTTACTGGTTGACCAATGGCATGTCACCACACCTGATCCCAGGCTGGAAGGTAGACCAAGAGAAGAAGGCTCTCCTGCAGATAATACTCTCCTTCAGCAAGAACTACTGTGAATCCCAGCTAAAGACATTGTTGCCTAAGGAAAACATGCCGTGCCCTGCAAGGGAACAGTGAAATCTTAGGTTTCAGACGCCAGGCCAATAGTCAACCTTTCGAGGCACAGACAAAGAGGTGAATTCACTTCGGAGGCGCTCAGAAGAAGGTGCCCGCAGTGCTGTGTTGTAACACAGAGCCAAAAGAGCCACACACCTGACTATGGTGAGCAAATGGAGCAAGCACAAATTCCTCTGGGGGATGTTTCCAAGACTTTGCTCAAGTCTGGGTGGATGGCTCCTTGCCTGCCAATTTGGGATTCATCTTGATGGAGCGTGATTATTTAAGATAATCAGACTGCATCGTAAAAGAATGCAGAAGTGTCACAAACTGGTTTGAAAATTAAGTCATTCATGACAGAGAGAAACCTACTAATGTGCTGTAATAATAATGTAAAAAGTTTTAATGCAAATGTAGTTTAGCAAAACATGATTAAGAAAACGTTTAAGTAAAATGAGTTTTGTTTAAAGTTTCCTTGACACGTAAATATAAAAGAAAAAGTGCTTGCTTATATTTTAATGAATCGTAATCAGATTATGCTTATAAATCTAATGAAATGATGCTTCATATATTGTTGCTTATGCATTTTTATTTCTTTAATGTTTTCAATATTAGCGTGTTTATTCATTAGAAAATAATGATTTAGTAGTTTTAAATGTAGGCCTCGAAATTTGAAATGTATTTAGTTCTTGTTATTTCCTTCGGATGGAGTAGAAATGCTGAACTGATTGCATTGTAGCTATGAATATCATCACTGAAGTTTCTTTCCTACAGTTTGAATAACGGACATTTTGTCTGTAACTAAACAACTGTATCGACCTTGTTGCAATGTTGCAAGCTCAGAGGAGAGCGTGTTGAGCGGACATGACAAGTTGCAAATGTCAAATGTATTTTCTGTTGCTGAAGGGAAGTGATATTATACATTCTTAGAAAGCAGTGAACAGTGGACAAAGACATTGCGTATGAGTTCCGGACGATTTTGGATAGAAAACGATCACACCGCGGTGGCACCACAGATTGTGACCAATGGAAATCATGCAAACTGTGAAAAAGGTACTTTGTGAGAAGAAACTGATAATGTGAGGAGGTATAATTACCCCGTGGGAAAAGGATGGGCGCTTCTCCTGGCTATTTTCCTTGCAATGCCCGAGCCTGACATGCTGTCGGTTTGAACTCTGATTTTCCCTGAACTAAACTTTCCTGATTACCCTGCACTTTACCGGCTGGTGAAGATGAGCAGTGTTTGGCTATTGTACGCTGTACTCTAGCATTCTATTGGACTCATCTCGTGTCTTGACTCTGAAAAATCTACAACAGAGTTTTGGTTTGTATGATTCCTAATTGCATTTTGTATTTTGCGAATGTTATGTTATCTTTCTCTCTCTCTCTCTCTCACACAAAATATTATTTGATGATGTATTTGCTCTAAGCTGTAATGTATTGTGATTTGCCTGTATTACAAAAGAATTACTGCTATTAAACGATTCTAATGTATTTTTGTGCTTTGACCATTCATCTTGAAGTTTAGATAAAAGTATTTGATGACTATTCCATGTGTTTTGTTTCTTTATTGTTGATATTATTTATATTGTAAATGTATTATTATAGCTTGGCACTTCTTTATTCCAGGTCCTAATGAAGGAGTGGCTTTCTATCTCTAATTATCTAAGTCCCTATTAGCTCTTACAAAGATCTATCGAAGGACCTTTTGATTGTGATTTATTGAAGAGTTTCTATGGGCCAAACTCTGTATTATTGTGAATAGTTTGCTGAGGATTTTGTTTATGTATGGTAAGTAGCTTTTGTCTGATGAGCTCTAAAATGTACACACGCTTCTGCTGGATCAGTTTTCTGGTAGCGTAATCGGATGGCTATTTTGACTAAAATACTAGGTAATAAAGAGACAGAGTTAAAAGACATTGATTGACTATAGAAATTCGTACCTTTATGTTTCATGTTGTGGTCTGTCGTTGACCTTAATGGAAGTAAACGGGTCCGTCGTTGACTGAAGATGCCGGGATAAAGCCGTAGGGCGGTCTTAGTGTGGCATACACTAAGCGTGTATTTGTCTGCTGTGAAAGTGGTACTGTGCAAAGGCATTTCCAGTGCTAGCATAGGGAAACTTGAAGTGTGAACAGTGGAAATTCTTGAGTTTTCTTCAAAAGAGCGCATTTGAGGGGATCTCAAAGAGTTTTCATTTAAGTGAGGACGAAATTGCGCTGGTCGAGATTTTGCTGGAAGCGAAAGAAAATCTCGGATTGTGTGGTTCTATTGTTTTCTTTTAGAATTGTGCAGACCAGTTGTTTTACATTGTTTGTTTTGTTAAAGACTTGGTAATGATGACGACGACTTTGTAAAGGGAGGGTCAGTTGCAGGAATTAACCCGACGTCACAGGTGCCGCGCTGGTATTGGTCGGTTGGTGAGAAATCGTCATAGGTGCCGCGCTGGTGTTGGTTGGTGTGAAGCCGCGCTGGTATTGGTCAGCGTGATCGGATTTGATTGGTGTAGAGAATCATAACACGGAAAATAAATTGTTAAAGATTGTTTTCATATAAAGGTTTGATTTTAGCGTAAGAAAATAATGGAATTCCAGTGGCTCCAGAAGGAACACCTGCTTCATTTATGTCATTAGAGAGGGGCTATCACACGTGTACGTGGTTAGAGAACTGGATGAAATATGCTGAGCGAGATGGTAGTTTAGCATTTCCAGAATATGGGACTTTTAATACTAGAATTTTAGAAAATTTGAGAAATCAAATGAATAGCTTGAGGCCAAATATAGACCTATGCAGTATGAAACTCAGGAAGAGTGGGAACATGAGGCATATAAAAGCGAAAGAGAAAAGCATCAGAATAAGTATAGGAATACTGTAAGTCGATATGCTGAAGCGAAATGGGATGCACAAAAGAAAATGTGGAGAAAAGATATAGCTGAGGGAGAACGGATAATTCCAGTTATGATAGCTGAGACCAGTGACGGAGAGAAAAGCACAGAGAAAAATAGAAGATGCCACCTTACCACGCATGTTGTTTTTCCGCATGCAATTACAATGTGGTCGTTACAACGACCGCGTTGTAACAACCCGTGCCATTACTCCGCAAGTTGGAACAACAACTTGCTCTGGGGGGGGGCGCTGGATGTTGGAAAATTTACTATTCCAACTCCAGTCTGTGCAACAGTAGGGAAGGTGTTGGATTTTAAATCCAACACCTTTCAACCTCTAGAGCAAGTCGTTGTTCCGACTTGCGGAGTAATGGCATGCGTTGTAACAACGCGGTCGTTGTAACAACCGCATTGTAATTGCATGCTGTGTTCCGGATTCGGGGTAAATGTTTACCAGAAAAATAAGTATGTTGAGGGACTGAAGTAAAAAAATACTGAGTTACTTGTTGAGGGAGGTGAGGCTATAGATGATGATTTCCTGAATGAGTTATTACTGAATAGACCTCCACCTTATCATGAAGAGCAGAATGATGTGGAGTCAAGACCTTTTGGGTTACAACCAAGTGCCCCAATAAGGCATGAAAATTCGGCACATGAAAAAACATAATTCGTACAGAATCAGACTCCAGTTAGAGAAGGGTTGCCGGAAATAATGATAGCAATTAATCCAGATGCATTATCGGTCCCATTAACCATAGGTCCTATTGTTCCATATTCAATAATGGACAAGGGATTTAAGTCCATTCTTTAACAGTCCACAATAAAAATATGAGTGGAATTCACACTGTTTCGGAGAGAACGAATGTGAGGAATCAGGGAGTGACCACAAGGAATGGGTCAAATGAGAGTAGTGGAGAAAATACAATTAACGGATAAGGATTAGAGCCATTGATTCGTATTTCAGACAAATCAGCTGAAACCCCAAAAAGAGGTTTGCACACAGAGCCGAGAAGGATGTTGCAGATGGAGAGGTGGATGACATCCTCATCAGGAGGGTCAAAAGACAGGTGGAATTAGTGAAGAGATTCAGAGATCAGAACTAGGTTCATCTTTAGGACCTTCCCCAGAAGAACTAGATGAATGGATAAAAGAGATTGCACCCGGTTGCAGAATACAGAAAAACTGTTATTTTCAAGATTCAAGTATAGATGTGAGTAGATTAAAAGTGGAAATATAAGAAATGATACTGGGAACGATCAGTCCAGAAAGGTTAGCTAAATATTGAGATGAAGAATTGCTCTTTATGTGTAAGGATATTACTCAAAAAGCAAGAAATACACACGAGAAAAAATATCTGAAATTGCACAAAAATATAGACTTGATATAGAGAAGTCCAAGGCTTTACAAAAGACATACTGATTGGACTGCAGTGACAAAGATTTAGAGAGTTTGAATATTTCAGGAAAGCGTTTGCAAATTAAAAAGTTGATAAACACTCTAAAGCGTTGGGGTGAAGTGGATTGTTGGGCAAGCAGATGGGCAAAAAGAAAAGAGGATACAATAGTAACATTACCTCTGTATCCTGTTAGGGAGACAGAATCTGGGGAATCAAATGCAACAGTATATAATATGAGAGAAGTACCAGGAGGTGGGTTTATTCATGTCCCTTGGTCTAGGCAGGATATATTATCATTTACAAATGATTTCCCTAGGTTGAGAGAGAAGCCAGTAGTATGTTATAAACAAGTGGAGAGGTTTGTTAAGGTTTCAAAAGTTTTGTAGAAAGATTTGGATGCTTTGTTTGACATTGTAGTCCCAACTGATTTGAGGGTTAAGTACAAACTTGCTATAGACTGGCCGAAAGAAAAGTATGCGAGAGATCCTAAAACAGGAGCACCGTCAGAAGAGGTCATGAAAAAATATAATCAGGTTATCACTTATTTGAAAAGGAAAATTTTGACAAAAGAAACAGATTGGGTGAAAATAGACAGAACTACTCAGGAATTAAAGGAGTCAGTTCATGCGTACTATGAAAGGCTTTTGCAGGCATTTAAACAGTATAATGGTATTGAGAATGTTTCTGAGAAAGATATGGGACATTTTGTGTATCTGTTTGTGTATGGATTGAGACCAGAAATAAGTGCTATGATTCAGCACCATTTGATTTGTTGGAAAAGTAAATCGATTGACGAAATTCTTCGTTATGCGAAATATTGTGGTGATGATATTGATTCGCGTCACAAGAAGTTAAAGGAGAAACTGATGCTGGCACAGATGAGAGCAGCAAAGAAAGGAGGATTTGTAAATATGAATACAGATTTTACAGGAGCTTATCAGGGAAATGTTCAAATTACTACTGGAATGGGAGGTGTGGTGACAAATACTGTGCTGAATTTGATACCTGAAGGGAGAGGTCGAGGAGGAAATTTAGAAGAAATGAAGAAGAAATTCCCGTGTCATGGGTGTGGCAGGTTAGGGCATTGGAAATGCGAGTGTAGAAATATTCAACATAATACAGGTGGTGTGCAGTTGATAAATACAGGAGTTGATGGAACAAGACAAGGGCAAATGAGTAATGAGACAGTGAATCAGCAAAATCAGAATCAGCAGATGTCGGTTGACAGAGGACAGGGACAGAGAATGCCCCAAGCACCTATGCAAAACATGAATGGTCAAGTGCAAAGGTACAATATGAATGTGGGTTTTCATACAAATGATCACTTGAATTCAAATGTACAGGTGTCTTCACAGTACTTGCTGTAGTTGGAGGAGAGTGATTCAGATACATCTCAATGACGGTGCCTGAGGGGGGAGGAGGAATGCGTACATGGGGCATCCTTAGAGGTAGATCAGAGGGGTCCCTATGTGGATGGCGAGGTTGACGGAAATTCAATTACGTTCCTCGTAGACACTGGTGCTACCCGTTCCACTGTGAGAACTGTGAAAATCCCAAACCTACCCCTCTCGGGAGAAAGTATCCAAGTTGTAGGAGTTTTGAACAAATTGATTAGGACCCCAGGGACAAAACCTATGAAAGTACAAATTGGAGGTTTTAAAGATCTACACAAATTTGTGGTGTGTGACACCAGTCCAGTTAATCTATTGGGTAGAGACTTATTATGTAAGATGAATTGTTCCATTTATTGTACACCAGATGGAATAGAATTCCATACGAGAAATGAGGATGTGGTGTTTAAAATGGCACAACAAGAAGTGGAAATAAATAGCCTATATCCTCTATTTACAGCAAATGATTTGCCAGTGGAGTTGAGAGATATGGTGTTTTTGGATGTGTGGGATTTTTCAGGTAAAGACATTGGTCTGATGAAAGGAGTAGCTCCAATTCAGATTACTGTAAAACCAGATGCAGAATTCCGGAGAACACCAGCTTACAAAATGAGTCCTGAGACAACTGCAGGAGTAACTAAGGTAATTGAGATGTTGATTGAACAAGGTATCCTGAAAGAAATTTTAGGGAGTCCATGCAATTCACCTATCATGGGAATTCGCAAACCTAATGGGAAATATAGAATAGTTCAGGACCTTTGAAAAATTAATCAGATTGTGATCCCCATATTCATCGAAGAAACAGAATCTAGGGGTATAAGCAAAACAGAGGAAGATCAACAGACTCCAAGGATATCCAAGAGAGAAAGAGTATTCTAAAACTGAATGGACCTATTACTTAGAGAATGTGCCTAATGCATCGAATCAAAGTGTTAATGAACTGAGATCAGAATAATTTGAACCTCCACGATATGTCACACTAAAACAGTATTGATTAAATAGGATTTCTGAAATAAAAATTACAGCGAAGATCTTGACAAGCACTATTTAGTGATTTCAAGCCTGAAAGAACTGATACAACAAATGATAAACTGCGTTTAAAGCAGAAAAATACAACACTGAAATAAATTATTTAGACAACAAACAAGTAATAAAGGTAAATAAAAAAAATAAAAGATTTCCCTAGGGCCAAAGTTGCAGTAGAAGAGAAGGGATGACACATTTAGAAGAAGATGGAGTATGGCTAGGGATGGCTCACAAAGATTTTTGTATATAAGCTGAACAAAATAACTGCAAGTAGATCATCAAAATTTTTGCTTGTTTGCTGAATTAGAAGTCAATGCAAAATATTGAATCTGCCTACTGCTATATTCTAATAAAGGTCTGACTGTAGACAAACATGTGTGTCCTTACCAAGGCCAAGTGTAGAATAGTGATTGTCACATTATTAGTTCTTGTACTAGTATTTGTAGTCTTTTCAGTTGGAATGAGTCTTGCACCAGAGATAGAAACACTTAGATCTACACCACTAGCGGTAAGGCTGCCGCGGTAGCTGCACCTTATTTTTAAAACTTAATTTGTCACTATTACTGCATGCCTCGTTGCTCCTGACTATTTTTATCATTTTTAAAGTCTACAAGCCTCGTTGTGTTTAAGCATTTTACCATTTTTAAGTATTCTTTCTTGACTATTTCCACACCTACTCACCTGGTGTACATTAGAAGCCCGGTCTCTGCCCAGTTCCGCCGCGGCCAGTGCCGTTTGCGCGGAGGGCGTGTATGGACCTTTTAATTCGTCCCCCTCGATTACGGCAGCTAAAGGCATTTCCGGGTGGTGCGCGGGCTAGTTTCCCACCGCAACCACCTTATTAGCTGATGCCGGAGCGGACAAGCAGCCACTAGCGGTAAGGCTGCCGCGGTAGCTGCACCTCATTTTTAAAACTGTTCATTTGTCACTATTACTGCGTGCCTCATTCTCGCTGACTATTTTTAATCATTTTTAAAGTCTACAAGCCTCGTTGTGTTTAACCATTTTACCATTTTTAAGTATTCTTTCTTGACTATTTCCACACCTACTCACCTGGTGTACATTAGGAGCCCGGTGTCTGCCCTGTTCTGCCGCGGCCAGTGCCGTTTGCACGGAGGGCGTGTACGGACCTGTTAAATTGTCCCCCTCACTTCTGGCGGCTAAAGGCATTTCCGGGTGGTGCGCAGGCTAGTTTCCCGCCGCAACCACCTTATTAGCTGATGCCAGAGTGGACGCGGTAGATGCACCTAATTTTTAAAACTGTTCATTTGTCACTATTACTGCATGCCTCGTTGCTCCTGACTATTTTTATCATTTTTAAAGTCTACAAGCCTCGTTGTGTTTAAGCATTTTACCATTTTTAAGTATTCTTTCTTGACTATTTCCACACCTACTCACCTGGTGTACATTAGGAGCCCGGTCTCTGCCCTGTTCCACCACGGTCAGTGGGCTAGTTTCCCTCGGCAACCACCTTATTAGCCGATGCCGGAGCAGACGGGCAGAGGGCGCGCCAAAGGCAAGCCCGTCTGCGCCTGGATCACACCCAGCGCCATAACCCCTGCCTGTTTTTCCCCAGGAGTAGGGTCAACTATTAAATACTCAAGGGACGAACTTCTGACACTAAACAAGGCAGTTGGAAACCATAACTGCCCTATATTAGACCTTCAGAGCGAGCCCAGGCAATGCCTCCAGTGCAAACTACACCTGTGCTCCGCTAAGGTCAGAAACAGTCCTGCGACCACCCAGCACAAACATCTGCTACCAGGAGCCACAAAGACGTTCCTGGGTATGCTTATTAATGCACGGTCCTTACCTAAATACAATACAGAATTTGCAGAGATGGTGGGCTATTATAAGCTCGACATGGCATTTATCATTTAAACCTGGGCGGATGAATGCGCCGACTCAGAGCTGGGCTTTGCAATACCTGCAGGCTACTCGATTCTTAGAGCAGATCGGGCAGACAAGCTGGGTGGGGGGCTAGCAATCATCTTTAAAGATGACTTGCTCATTTCAGTGTCCGCAGCAGGACACTCCCCAGACTGCAAAGTACTATCCTTTCGGATCATGCTAAGTAAAAACTATATGTTTAAGGGCCTTCTCTTATACAGACCACCTAGGTCAAGGACCACCTTTCTGAATGCCATTAGCCCTTTTGTAGAATCTAGCATTGATAAAGCAGACTTCACAGTGTTAGGGGATTTCAATTATTATCTCGAAAAACAGGAGGACCACAATACATCCTCATTAGTCGATGCCATGGCTAGCTTCTCCCTGAGACAGATCGCTGAGCACACTACTCACGACGCAGGGCATACCTTAGATGGCATCTTTACCTCAAACTCATCCTTGATGGTCTCCGAAGTGCTGCCTGTCCCATGGTCAGACCATAAAGCCATAATGTTCTTATTAAGCATTGATCAGCACTCCTCGAGACAGCATAAACCCCATGTTATATCCAAAGGTCATGAATGGGGGAACATTGATCCAGTCACTCTACTAGTGTCCCTATCCTGTTCAAAGCCAGACCTTACCACCGATGCCAATACTGCTGCTCACAGACTCTCTACCTGGATTAAAGCCGCAGTTGACCCACTAGCACTGATAAAGACCTTTCTAACCAGGCAGAAAAATCCCTCCGAATCATGGTTCTCCGATAATTTAAGAGCTCAGAAACAAGTCTGTAGAAGGATAGAGAGGCAATGGAGAGCAAACAACGAACCTATGAAAAAAATACAATATGCACAATCACTGACCGATTACAAGAAACTAATAATGGAAGAAAAAAGTAAATACTTTTCAACAAATATTTTACAAGCAAAAAATTCTAGTAAAGAGCTCCTCGCTACAGTAAAAAGCCTAGCCAAACTTCCAGAGCCACCAAGGATGGAAAGCAGTACCGAATTTTGTAACATATTTGCTCAGTCTTTTAAAGACAAAGTAGAGCCAGTGTACTAATCCTTTACGGACTGTGATTAAACGCTATCTGGGAACCCTCCAGCAGTTACAGCTCCTTTCCCACCCAATCCGTTTACGTCCCCTTTCCCCTCCTTCCACAGAACAGATTATCCAGAAGGTAAAAACATCCAAATCAGGGGCTCCATCCGACCCCTGTCCTCCTAAAATATTGCACCTGGTGCCTGATGTTATCAGTGAACAAATAGCCGTTTTATACAAGGAGATAATTTCCCTGATGTTTGGAAAACAACATCGATTCTTCCACTCCTAAAAAAACCTAACCTCGATCCAGCCAATCCTAGCAGCTACAGACCTATCACCAGACTACCCTTCCCGGCTAAGGTACTGGAAAAAATACTAAATGCACAGCTCATGGCATTCATCTCTGCCACAGACCTTCTAGATCCCTCACAATACGGGTTCTGGGAGGGGCACAGCACTGAGACTGCGCTGGTCATGGCAGCAGAAGAATTAAGAGTTATACTGGACGCTGGGGGTAAGGCCGCCCTGATTCTGTTGGATGTATCGGCGGCCTTCGACACAGTGAATCATGACATTTTAGCCAACAGGCTAGCTGAGCTGGGAATTTGGGACTCTGCCCTCAAATTGCTGACATCATTTCTCTCCGACAGGGTTCAATCAGTAGAGTTTGGAGCTTTCGTGTCTGAGCAATTTAAACTCCCCTGCGGGGTGTCACAGGGTTCATCTCTGAGCCCTAAGCTTTTTAATCTCTACGTAACCCCGATTCTACTATCATCAGACGTCACAGCTTCTCAGTGGTATCATACGCGAACGACACACAGTTAGTGGTGTCAGTGTCAAGCAATATCGAAGAGACAGCAGATCGTTTTAACATCTGCATGACACAGCTAAACCAGTGGATGAGATCTAATTGCCTAAAACTTAACGGAGGTAAAACGGAGGGCCTACTGCTAGGTACTGATACCTCCTTTTGGTCACCTAGATGGTGGCCCCCCAGTTTGGGAGACCTTCCTGTTCCAGTGCAGAAGGTGGAAAACATAGGTGTCATTTTCGATGACAAACTGACCTTTAAGAACCAGATCAACACACTCACCTATACTATTTTGTTCATCTTAAAAATGATCCGGAAAGTCTGCCCATTTATCCCGCCCGACTCTCTGAAAACACTTGTAACAGCATTAGCCCTGTCTAGATTAGATTATGGTAATGCCTTGTACATGGGTATCCAATCACAGTTTCTGCAGAGGCTACAGCGCCTTAAAATTGCGGCAGCTAGACTACTACTGGATATCCCTAGGTCCCAGCCAGTTTTCCAGTGTCTCAGAACTCTGTATTGGCTCCAAGTGGACAAGAGGATTACGTTTAAATCCCAATGCCTAGATTTTAAAGCATTGCATGGCGCCGGTCCACAATTCCTGAAGAAACACCTGAATTGGTACGCGCCTTCAAGAAATCTAAGATCCGCACATAGCAAACTCTTACAAACTCCCCGGATCAAGAGAACTCGATGGGGCGGAAGAAGCTTTCAGTTAGGGACGGTCAAAACATGGAACTTGCTTCCAGCCTGCATAAAGAACAGCCCTACGCTGTTAGCATTCAGGAAATCACTAAAAACCTGGCTCTTTGCCAATTAACATATTCTTTCACTGTTCCTTCGGCACCCTACTGAACCTGCTGGTATAAGCGCCTAGACGCCCTTCGGCATTCTTGCGCTATATAAATGCTATAATCAAATCACCTGCATCTACAACACCTGCACACAAAATAGATGAGACAAAATTTAAAGTTTCATTTGTAGATTTCTCAAAAAATTTCTTGACTAATGTTTATTCTAGATTTGTTCTGGAATATACTCAAGTTTTAGACACAAAGGATTGTTATGTCTATGTACACATGCCTTCTTCAGCTGCAGAGGATGGGATTTACCATCACATCCCACTTTCATATGCAATTACATGTAATATTTTACTTCTTTTATTTTATAGACATGAGCATTTTGAATATTATTTATCCAGTTATGACATGATTCTTGCCAAAGTTCCCCTGCAGAAAAGAATGAATCCTCATCCACCAGCAAAAGGCATGAAAATTGCATGGTATTTCTTTAGATCTCCCACTGTTATAAACACTTTCAAAGCATACAAAAAGAATCTAACCCATGTAATGAGGCCATTAGAAAAGAGGTTCATATTAACACTAGAAGAAAGAAGAGCTCACATATTTCATAAGCAAATAACGAGGAAGATGTTTTAAAGAATGTTTGGAAGAAAGAGAAATACACAGTAGCGGCCGCTAGAACTGTGAACTGGTGTGGCCGGGGGAAGGGGAACAAAAAAAGGACAAAATAAAAAAATAAATAATAAAGCTCTTACCTGCTCCGACGGCTGCCGCCTTCCTCCCAATCCTCGCCTCCTTACAGGAACTGCTGCAAAAACACACTGTGTAGGCTCCCAGCTCCGAATCCCAGCACTGCTCACATGCTGGGAATGCTACTGGTTGGTCTGAGCGCCTCGGTTCGGTGCTCAGACATTGACTGGGAGCCTGTGTTGGTTTCTCCACCCAGCTGTACAACACAGCTAGGTGGAGAAAGGGTAAGTGGTCATGACGGTTTGGCCAGCCTTCTGGAGCCGGCCAAACCATCATGGGCACTTAGCAGTGCCAACCACTACCCCCTCCTCCCTGGTGCTTGCTGCAGTGTCACTGTGGCTGTCCCCGACCCTCCCTCGGTTGGCAGGCAGCCTGCAGGACACAAAATAAAATGATAATAAAAATGTTTATCATTTTATTTATGTCCTTGCCTCTGCTGGCTTTCAGCAGGGCGGCGACGCTCCTCCGCCATAACGGATGAGCCGCCACTGGGAATACAAGAAGAAAATGGTATATGCTAAATTAAATTAGACATCAAAAAGTGAAATTATGTGCTTAAAAAAGGAGAAACCAGTTTACACACACTGGGATAAGCAATTGCAAACACATTTGAAGTTTTAAGACAACCTGTTCAATTGTTAACAGAGGAAGAAGCAGTTATTTCATGAGTCTATTTTGTTTGTGTGCAGAATGCCCATTTCAAATCACCTGCTGATTGGGAAGGAGCTTGCTAATTAGCTTTATTGTTTTAAAAAATGTTTCATGTGAATCATATTGATGCTTTGACAATGACACTACCTCATAGACACACCCATAGTACTAGTGATGGGACAACAATTAGTGGGAGACATTCTTGGAGCAATCATACTACCAATAGGAGTACTTTTAAACAACAAGAAAAGTAGGAAGTTATCAACAGTTATAGAAAAACTGGCTACTAGTCCATCTGGTGCTTTGTTAGCAGTTAAGACAGAATTAGTGGCTATTAGATCAATGGTTTTGCAAGATCGATTAGCTCTAGATATTTTGTTAGCAGAGAAAGGTGGAGTCTGTAAGATGCTGAAGGCCCAGCTTTCATGCTCATACACTCCTGACAAGAGTAGAAACATAAAAGAATTTGCAAATAACATTTCTGATTGATCTGAAACCTGAATTAGAACCTTTAGAAACCACTAGTGTATTAGGGTCTTGTAGTCAGGCGACTACCGCACCCGAGACTTTCGTGATGACCGCCGCCATCGACCCGGGGGAGAGAACTGCAGCGCTCCAATGGCTCGGGTGAGTAGCACATGGCCTCTGGATCAAGCCAGCGCCATAAAGGATGTGCATCAACTCGGAGGTGGCAGATCCTGACATGTGCAGAGGAGGGCTGGAGACAACGGACAGCGACCTGCAGGAGGCGAGCATGGAAGGAGGCACAAAGGATGGGCAAAGAGAGGATGTGAGCGAAGAGGGAATATCAGCCAGACGAGGCAAGGATGGAAACTAGGAAGAGCGCTGTACCAGCACTGCTCCCAAGTCCAGCAGTCCCAGAGAGCAGATGGACGCTGTGGCTCCAGTCGCCGCAAACCAGGAGGGCCGTGGCTTCAGACAAGTCCCGGTTGATAGTGTGTTTGCTTTTAGGAGGTGGTGGGCTGGTATACGGTCATCACAGCGGGGTCACTTGGGAAGGGAAGGGCATGTGTATAAATAACAGGCACCATGTGTTTCACCGGCACGGTGATGGCACAATAGTCAGGATACCCTTAAAGGCCATTGGCTTTGTTATTTACTTTTCCCTTTTATGAATTGCTTTAAGAGCTATAATACACATCATCTCCACAGCAGAAAAGGACAGAGACGACAAGGAGGAATCCGAAGGTGAGGCAGCACCTGCCCGGGCTACCCACCATTACAGAGGGGAAAAGGAAGAGTCAGAGGAGAACAGTGTACCTTGTAGAGAACACTGACTGAGCCTGTGATAACTGCTCAAAACAGTGGCAAATACAGAAACAAAAACCTATCCATGACTGGGTGTGTCTCTAGTAGGGAAGGAGGGGGAGGACCACAGGACTTTAGGCAAAAGAACTTCTGTCATTGGCATTTAGCTTGAGACAGTAGGAGAAGGACTTTTTAGAGTCATAATAATATCTGTATTAATCATTGGCATTTGTCTAATAAGCTTGTATGCTTTGTATAAGGGATGTAGATGCTATTTTACAAGGAAGAAATAGAAATGGAAGAGAGAAAGAATAGAGAATACCAAAAGTTGAAGGACGTTGAAAATCCTAAAAAATAAAAGATGACGACTCAGCAAAGAGGGAGAATGCACTCTAAAGATTTATTTCTGAAAGAAGAAATTGTAATGGTTTTTCAACCATCAGATGGGGAAACTGCTAGAGCGAATCTTATTTGCAAACAAAAACACTTTTATTAAGAATGTACAAAAACCTACTTTTAGATAGCACATATAGTAAATGCAAAAATGTGTAGTAGGTAATCATACTTATATGTTATAGGCCTACAAGTGAAGTAAATAAGTGCTGCTTTAAGTTAGCCTAACTGTTGATGCCATGTTAATTGAAAATAATGCATTAACATTGAAAGGCCTGCTTTTTATATTTAATAATAATTGTTTCCACAATATGTTTTTTTTCCTTTGGTGCAGATGTTGTTACTTTTCAGAATCCTTCTCTTAATTAGTAAATAGGCATTTGTTTTGTATCAGATAAGTGATAGTTCTATTCTCACCGGGAGTAGTGGAGGTAACAGGAAGGATGATTTATGAGGAGAACAGTCTGGATCGCAGCATGTGAATGATGTAACTTTTAAAGGACTTTACCTATTCCCAGGAGCTTACTACAATCCTATTGGATGACACAGGAGACGAAAAGACACATGTTGCCATTTGGAAGGTTGTGTGTTTATATTAGTGCATGTTCCTAGAGTAGCAGCCAGATTCCTTCCATGACTCTCTGACTGGAGACTCATCTTTGAGTTTCTTATACTTCTCTACATGGGAGGTTGCTTAGCTTATTTCTTTGATGTCTGCTGATTTGTAGCCGAGAATATTTCTCGGCTTATTATGCAAAGGCTTTGTGCTTATGCATTGATTCTCTCACCAGAACTCTTTATTGAGTATCTGAACTGATACCTTATTTTTACCTTATTCCAACATATTTAGATGTGGGAACTTCCTTTTTGGAACATGCGTGCTGCATTATTACAATATTTATTGTTATCCTGACTAATATTCTATTTGACCTTATATTGAAATATCAATTATTGAATTCTGTTAATTTCTAATATGATGCTTACAAAACTAATTCTTATTGAATAAATGATTAAATACTAAAAACTGAAAATAAAAAGCTTTAACTCAAACAAATTCTCTTTATTGACTGTACTACAAGTCATTAATGATTTAACATGTTATTGGATTGATGCAGATGTTTTCTCCTTTTTATTTCTTCTTGTCGATGAACAATGGTCCATACGACCAGTGGCGGGGGTTGTTTAATGATTACATCCAAAGATTAAGGCATAGAAAACCCCACTCTGACATTTGTATTGGACCTGGCCCAATCAAATTGTTTCTCTTGCTGAAAGCCGGGCCTTTCACTATCAGTCTTCATCGCCCCAACAATGTCTCCTGAAACAGCAAGAAGAGACTCAATAGCCAAGCACAGAAAGTGACAATAAGTCAGAGTGTGAGTAAATAAAATGCAGGCAAAGACAAACACTTAAAAAACAGGAGTAGAAGTCTATTTCACCAATTTTATGACTCCATAGTTTCGTTCTCCAGTTCAATAAACATTGATAAAGCCATTCGTTTTCTTTGGCAAATAAATTTTCTGTCTTCATACACACAGGAAGGCAAAAAGGTAGAGGGGGCATGATTGGCGAGCACATAACGTTGCCTCTGGACCACTTTCAGGGTGCCAGATCTTACAATAAGATAATTATCTAAATTTTGATTTGTTTTTGTTTTTCTTGTTACTAAGCTCCCTCTGTAAGCAAGTGGTATGGATAAATGTGTTAATGTCCTGTTATAGATATCTGTGGGCAACTTGTAAATTATGGATGTGAATTCTGGCAGATCTACTCAGCTTTTCTTCCTTCCAAGTTCAATAAGAAGTCCTGGATCAGAGGACTCCCCTAAAAAAAATTGCACCTGGCTCCTGCAAAGCTTGTGACAGCACTGCCCTTGGCCAGGTTTGATTTAGGTTTGCTGAATCTGCTCAACTCCATTCCTTATGACTTTGAGGTGATCGTTTGTGTTACAAAATATATACAGTAAAAGCGCTAGTGGTTCAAAGTTTAGTTTATAGTTTGATTAAATAAAATACAACCAATAGAAGACATCATAAAACATATGAAACTTCATAAAAGCCAAGTAAATGCCTTAGGCAGGTCGAAAACCTCTATTACCGAATCTAAAATACACATTGAAATCACCTGCCCAGATTATATACCTTATCAACAACACAAACCTCATCAGTTTTGATTCCTCCAACAGTGCTAAAATAAAGATGTCTGGTGATTAAGCAATCTTTTAGCAGATTCTATTAATTTTACAATGAAGCTGACAAAATGTAATACTTTTAGTTCTGTACAAACTGTTTCTTACTCTAGATCATCAAAAGCCTGTACTAAGTATAGATACCAAGGATCTTTGTTTAGTTTTTTTACAGTTGGTTTGCATTAATATTTCAAAACAACTTTATGGAGAATGTACCTTATTTACCTTACAAATTAATTTCTTGTCCTTCTTGTTTAGCACTTTGGTCTTGTCTAAAAACCCAAGGGCTATAGGATTTTCTTAAGTAGTCTCAGGTTGCTATTCAAGGATCACTTTTCTATTATGAAATTAGTATAGACACACGCTGGACGTTAGAAAGTCAAATTCATACCACTAACTCCATTTTACTTCTCTAAATAACAAGTTTCATAAGATAATAATATACTTGTAAATGAATTTAAGTCATCTGTTCTTTCTACAGATGTCTTCAGAATTCTAATTATAGACTAGTGATTCCTTTTAATACATGGCTCAACCTAAAAATATCCTAGAAGACCAAATGAGGACATCAAAGTGAACAAATAGTATAATACAGTCTTTCATCTACAACATACATTTGTGTAATTTATTGGCACACATGATCTAAAGTAGCCGTTAAGTGCTCTTAAATTAACACTGTGCAGGTAGACCAAAGGTTTTCACTATTATGGACACTCCCTTGGATTGGAATATTAGCTTTAGAAATACCCCAGGTAGTGTCCAACCAATCCACCAAATCATGTCAGAGGTGATAATTAAATTAAGATTGTAAATATTGCTAGCCAACATCAAACCCTTGCTATGCTTGGTGACTAGAGTTATTAAAGTTACTAATAAATGTCGCAGTAATTGAGATATAACAACCAGTGCCAGATTTTAATACACATTTACAATTAGAAGCACCCCGTAATCTTAATCACCTAAATGGAATACATGGATAACTGAGTAGCACTTCCCTGAATAGAGTAAATAAATACATGCAGCGCACCCCTTCTCAGCCCTGCTTCAATTGTTCTTACGAGTAGCCTTCATAGAGAAGTTGTGAAACACATCTGGATGCAACAGTGTCTTGACCCAGGTTACTAGCATCCTGAAAATAATATGTTCTTTGGGAATTTGAGTTCCTTCTAAGGCCCTCATTACAAGTGGCTATGTGTTTGGTGTGATATTTTGATATTTATTGGCCCTGATGAAATCTGATTGAGGGGGTAATTACTGGGGATTTTTCTGATATTAAATTCCTGCAGGTTTGATCTGCTAAAATTTAACTCAGGGGTGGGGGTGGCACCTGGTCATTACCTGATGTGATAAAGTCTGCATACCTTATAATTCCAAACCCTGCAAAATGGGGCTTCCACAGGGTTAGCAATTTTTAAGACCTTTCACCTCTAAAATGTGATTTAGTCTGCCAACATTCCATGGCAGGAACTTCAGCTTGTCTTCCAGCATTAAAGAACCTGAGCTGTTATCCCCTATTAGGAACAACCTCATCTAACCCATAGGCTTCAAAAGAACAACTAAAATATTTCTTTTCTCCGAATGGTTCGACCCCGATTTTCATTATAGGACAGGTGGGGCTACTAGTCTGAGATGAATCTCTGCATGTTGTAATACTGCTGAACTGCACTTCTAAGAAATACGTGCCTGAGAAGCCTTCTCTGGTGTTCAGGCAACTTTTTCCGCTCACTGTTACTGTTTGTGGTAAAATCTTTTGAACATTGACTCCCCCCAACCCGTAAATGTGTGTGCTATAGATAGAGCACAATCAGCATTAAATTGGTACCAGGTTACTTATATAGGATGATTACTGACTGAAGAGAGATGTGCTGAAAGTAAAATGAAATATTGCCCATATCTATTATGTCGAGTGGCATTTGGAAACATATTCTGGGTGAAAAATTGACTACCATAAAATGTAAACAAAATATCTCAGAATGGACAACCTAGTGAAGTTACCAGCTAAGCGGACCATGAGCATAAGAAATACCACAAAGGGACCTGCAGAGCAGCTAAAAGCTTAAAGCTTACTGAAAATAATAAACTGCACCTTTTCACACTGCTAAGCTATGCGTCCCACAACAGGATAGTTGCACCTCTGTGGTCATTACGCATGACATGGAAACCGTTCCCACATAGAATGGAAACAAAGAAAACACACTTCCAACCACACACCCTGCACTGTGTAGTTTGCTATCCATGTAGGCAAGTGCTTCAGCATGCCACATAGGGATAATAAGCGCTGCATGAATGTTGCATTACAATATAATTCAATACCTCCTACAATCGTTCACAAGGTTATTGGTGCCTGATACCACAGACACTATCTCAGATTGTGCAATAAAAACAATAATATTAGAATTTGCTCTACCAAGTTGTCCCTAGCATTATGACAGTGTTCGTTAGAACTGAACTTTTGAATAATCTTCCATAAGCTTAATTTGGGGTATAAATTAACAGTATACAAAACTCCTCTGGTTCATTTGTTAGGATCCTTGGATCTAGATGGAGGACTTGACTAATTAATTATTACTGTACCGATGTTAACCTTTTGAACAATATTAAGTACACCTTGTGCTGGGTATAAATTCACAGTGTCCAAAGCTCCCCTGATTGTTTTTAAGGTCCTCAGAACTCATTGGAGGACTAAATGAATTATGTATCGTGTAAGAGTCCATATTGACAACAATCAGTCCCTGAAAACCATTCCTAGTCATCGCTTGTTTATCTCCTTCTACATTGTTGTAATAAACAAAAGGAATTTCTATGGGGTTCAAATGTATTCAAATGCACCAGGATTTCACCAGGATTCCCCCTGCCAAATCAAAATCATGTAGCCCTTACTGCAAACAGTACACAGTAGTGACTGCTATTTCCTTGGCTACTTTGAAGTTTGGTGGATGTGGATATGGGAGAAACCCCCTAATGCTAACCCTACCAGTAGCTCATCTACGTTTTTGGTGTTTAAAGATTGCATCATTTTAATCTGAGCAGGGCTCAGAAATTGTGCTTAAAGCATTTAGATAATTATCACTTTTGTGCTTTCATTAACCTTTTCATTTTTTTTTCATGAAATTATTGATTGAAACAGGGGCTGAGCATCAGCCTGACACATGATCCACAATAGTTCCACCTTTCTTAGCTGCAGCCTCAGTTCGTCCCACCTGCTCAGGTGTGCTTTGCTTAAGCTCAATTATAATTCGGGCTCCCGGTTTTATGGTATTTATTTTTTAACATTTCCGTCTGTATTTATCCATATTTATTTTTGGGTCATTTTATCTGTATTTATCCACATTTATTTTTGTCGCAATCAAATAAAGGCGCTGCAGCTAGTATTTTTCCACATTTATTTAAATTGACATGCATACTTTGTCGGCTGAATCCATGGTGGGAAAGAATAAGGATTCGCTCCACAAATGACTGCCACACGCACGCTGTCTGCCTAGCCACATAGGGTGCTGCATCAGAGGCACCAGCACCCCCGCATACACTTTCTAAAGTTCTGCTTACCTATAATATGTCCATCTAACATTATGTATCTGGCCCTGTAAAAAATAAAACGTTGAAATTCTGATGCATGCTGAATACAGAATACAGCCTGGCAATCTGTCAGTTTTGTGAAGGATATGTTCGACCCCTGAAATATAATTACCAACACCAGGTGTTTTCCCTTCCCAAGCAAGACACTTAATAGTAATATCTCTGTCAAAAACCAGGGTAAAGGATAAGATACAGGAGACGCTGGTTTGGAATGGCAAATACCACAGCTTCGGACCTTCACAGAACTACTGCTTACTAATATTGACAAAGCAAGAATAATGTGCTTTGTCTTTAGGAAAAGTTTCTTCAATAACAAATATAAAGCATTTAAGACACATGGTCGCACCAGGCTTTTTTGTGGGTACAGAGATCATAATTTTACTTTTATGTGTGGAATATTATTCTTTTTCTACAACGGGGTAATCTAGCACTGTATGAAGGCTTAATTTGTCTACAAGGGCAACAGAACTGCTCATGGCATCAGGCACATTTTACCATGGTCCTCATTTACTTGCTGCAAAGATAAAAGACAGCAAGCTCATCAAAAAATAGAGCTGGAAGTGAGACCATGCCAAGGCTGTCCCATTTCACTGGCATCTCAACCACACAAGGAGCCAAACCAGCCCACAACCCACGTCTACACAGCCTGCCTCTGGCCAATTCTGTAAAGTGGCCGTGCGCATGCTGTTCTACACTCCTTCCCCCTCTAATACAACAAAAGGTTGCTGGGGCTGCAGCCGATGTCCTGGGGTGTTTTCACACCTTTTAAAGGACTTTGGATGCTTGCACTGCTCAAAGAATTAACCTTGCATGAGCACCACAGTGAGGGGTGCTGGAGGGTCTCTGCAGACACGGCGCCCCCAGCTGCACTTGTTCACCCCTCTCCAGAGCGTCAGTAGTTTGATTTAATTCGCAGCCCCTGTGCGCCTCTGACACAGATTTTATAGAGGAGCACAGGGGCGGCAGGAGCATTTGTTTTGTCAGTATTTTCCCGTTTCTATATATAAATACAGACAGAAAACTAAATGTTTTCCGTCTGTATTTATATGTAAAAATCCGTTAAAACGGAAAACCGGAAGCCTTAATTATAATTAAGGCTTCCAGTTTTCCGCTTTTACTGATTTTTACAGATAAATACAGACAGAAAAGTCTATTTCCTGTCTGTATTTATTTTTAAAAGCGGAAAAATACAGAAAATGTTTCTTTTTGAGAGTGACTCTCCTTGTTTTTCATGAATTCAGAACCATCTGCTAAGCAGATAGACACCTTGGGGGTTTAAAAATAGGATGAGATTCCCTTATAATACAGGCATATCATATATTTGTATATAATGCTAATATTTACCTGTCGTTGTAGAGCTTGGTTATATATTTGGTTTCTTAATTTGCTAAAAAACGACAGGCATCGTAGTATGAGTGCATGTTTATCAGTTACTTAAATGTGGAAATATACAATTTTACGACTCCATTTGTTCTCAAAACATAACATTTTTTATGGATAAACACCAATAAACTGGGCAAAATATAGATATGGATAAATACAGACAAATGTTAAAACAATAAATACCATAAAACCGGGAGCCCTAATTATAATCATATGTAATGCGTTTGGCAATGCAGCATGGTTATCAATAATGGGAGAGCAAGAACAGTTAGGCTTTGAGTTTGAATTAGATTCATTGCTAGCAGACAGGTTCCTCATTGTTCTAATTGCGTTTTGATTAATGGGCATAACAAGTTGCCAAAGCCTGAAAAAAGTCAGCATGAATACGTAGTTTTTCAGATTGCCACGATAAGTATTGCAAAGCAGTGGTCAGGGTGTTATTTGAAGTCAACATGTACCCTAGAATGATGTTGCGGTTGACTTGTGCCTACCTAAGGCAATATACCTGTGAGAATTAAATCATTCAAACCTCAATTATTTTATAATTGTATTTGCATTTGTATAGTGCTTTGTTCTGTAATGTAAGGCATTAAAGTGCATTATTGGAAAGATAGCATGTTTTACCATGGCAAGTGCTTGGCAGGAAGCGTGTTCTACTTGCTGCGCACCTAAATGAGAAGTGTTTCGGCGTTGTGCATGAGTGACCAGAGTGGTGCTCTCTTCAGGCCGGATTCACAAAGGCAATAGTAAGTTACGACTGTGGAAACACTGCAGTAGTGGCGTAGAACTCTGCACATAAAAAGATAGGCCTCCAAGTAAATCCCCATGTGACGTGCAATACACAGTATTACTCAGCTTACATATAGGGGTGGGCGGAATGTTTCATTCCATCCCGCAGAATTGGAGGAATGTGGCGTCTCTTGTAACTTGGAGTTCCAGCCAAGTTCCACCAATCACCGCATGGCAGAAATTTTTCCTGTGGGGCTCCAAAAATGGAAGCACATGCGAAATTTGGCATCCCCTACCGCCATTTTCTAACATGGGAGATTGTGGGCCGCGTGGTCAGAGTGCTGCTTCTCGAGTAGATTTGCTGCCGCTCAAGTAGATTTTCTACTCGAGAAGCAAAAAATCTACTCAAATGGCTGCACGCTATTGTGCACCGCATGGCCTACTAGCGCTAAATTGCAGTGCGAGCAGCATGACATGCATATTTCCCGCCCATTGGTGGAACTCACGGAGTTTCCCTCTGCGGAATTCCGCGAAGTTACATAAAAACTCCACGGAATTCCACAGACTGAAACTCTGCAAGTTCCGCACACCCTTACTTACATAGCAATTTCCTCCCCAGTAGGTTGGCAGGAAAGGAAGAGCTCAACAAGAAAGTTTGCTGGTCTGATATGGGGCCAGGGAGCTAGAGACAAGAGCAGAAACAGAATCGGGACTGCCCTTACTCAGAAAGTCAATTACGCCCACAGTTCTGCCTGGTAGCAGGAAGACAGGGAAATCAGATGCATTAAGGACAGTACAGCAGGCTTGGGGATCAACGAGACTGGGTCAAGTTGGCCTGAATGATGGGTGGGACTGGAAAGTTGGACATCTGTGGTCTGTACGTGCAGGCTCTCTTCCAGTGTTTCATTGCTCACAGTTGTAACAGGAAAACTCAGTAAGCGGAGGGAACCCACTCCTTTTACATTCCAGCCCTCTTCAACATTCCCGTCAAAACTCTATTTTCTCACATTTCAGATAAAGAACCTTCACTAACCCATTCAATAGACATTATAAATCATTAAGCCACCCCAAGAAGGAAAACAACCTATACTTTCAAAGACACAGGCAGTCATCCAGAGCTTGCTGGAAGACATGGAGAGAGAAAAATGGCACTCTGCACATGCGAACGCAAGCATGCACTCCTACAAACAGGACACAGTTGCATGCAGTGAAGGCCTTGCAAAAGAAACAGAAGATTGCATTCATTTAAACATGCTTTATATTCTCAAAACATTACCCTCACAACAACATACAATGCAAACCATATAGTCACAACTAGCATCTTCAAAATAATGCAGACTATAGAAATACACGCAAGATACAACAGACACACTTAGTCACAATAACAAGCAGGAGCATGCTTTTCTGTATTAATCTGTCCCAAAATTCTATGGCCTGTGGAATTCTCAGTAATTGCTTAATCGCATTCCAGTCAAGTAACACCCCTTCCAGCACTGGTGCATGGGCAATGTGTCTGGTAAAAAATGGCAGGGCATTGGCTTGGGTTTCCCTATCTTTCTCTTTCATGTTATGAAAAGTGCACACTCCTAATTTCGTCATTTGTCTAGGACTTTCACAGATGATGTTATGGCTAGACAACCGAGCCCCGGTCTTAGCACGGAAAGGTCAATCTGTGCTCCAACAAGAGACATTCATTTGGAACCCCATACTCTCTGGTGATGATGATTTCCCCAACCACCCCTGCTTCTCCTTGTTACCCAACGCGCAACTCTTCCTAGCTCCCTTTCCCAGTAAATTCAGGCCTGTCCATCTGGGTATTCCTTCAGGTATATGCAAGACACCACATACCCTAAGTCGGAGATTTCCCTTTTACTCTCCTGTATTTAGGCAGTTCTGCTCACTGTCCGGTGGGAATCGCAGAGCACCCATTGAAGCGGAGATCCAGTTCACATCTCCAACCTTCTTGCATACATTGGTGGGGTTGATGGTCCATAATAGTGGAAGGTGATCACACTTATCCTAACCCCTTGGGACACCCCTCTTAACCTTACTTGCTCAGTCATATTTTTTAACATTAATAACAAAAATCAAACAGCAAATGTGGACGATATACCCTTTCTCTGTCTAACTTAGTAACAGCTTGATACCGGGCCCCTCCTTTCTTCCATGTCCCACACAGACAAATCTGTGTTACCTTGTTTGTCATGCCTGGGTGTTGGGAGGGAAGGTGTCCAGATTCAGCAGCCACCTCAGTTGAGAGCCATCCAAAGGCACCAATATTATGGAAGAAAGATAACTTTATTCTTTGCAATTTAGGCAGAATATATATGTATGCATATATTTTGTGATCACAACATAAGGAGGCGTACTGACAGAGGTTCCCCTGGCAGTTGCCAAAAAATTGAGTTCCCAGAGTCCTGAACTGTCCCAAATTTAAACACTGTATAGTGAGGAAAGAAAAAGTTTCAGCTAGAGAAACATGGGCTAGTAACCATTGCTCTATTGGAGGCAATGTCCAAACACTCTTTTGGGCACAGGCAGCTTTGATGGCAGCCTTATGGATCTAGTTATTTTTTCTGACACTACTGTCTGGGTCCTTCATAGTTTTTGTAGTATAAAGCAGGGAGCACATGCCATTTGCATAATCTACCCTGTATGTAATGAGGAGGAAAGTGATTTCATTAACATGCAGGATTAAGGGTAAGTTTAAGTCCATGGTCACTCCAAGAGTTCTTACCTTTATTCGAATCACAGATGAAGTCTTCAGTTCTTTGTGCATATCATTTTAAATTGTTGGTTTTCCCATTGTCCACAAGTCAAGATATAAGTTTTAGTGAAACTGACTTTAAGATGGTTGGCCATCATCAATTCCTAGATTGCACCGTGGCTGTTACATCTATGCTGAGAGCAGTGTCATCAACTTACCAAACATGGTGTGATTTCAAAGAGGAAAGAAGCACTTCTCACACTGCCTGTCAATGTGTTACAAAAAGTTTGGCTTAGATCTTGGCTGAGCGCTCGTGGTGCCCAGACCACTCTGGTGTCTTCACTATTGCGGTCACCCGAAGGGATGTTCCACATGCTGCCTGGAGTGCCATGCTGAAAGCCCACCAGTAGGACTATAGAAATCCAGTGCAGGACAAAGGATGTCATACTTGGCCTTCTTATTTGTTCTCCAAACAAATGTCATGACTTTCTAAAAGGTGATGTGGATAAGTCTTCTACCCACCCCTTTTCAAAATGGTATCCATAGCGTGTTGTTCAAGGTTCCCAATCTAAAATGAAATAAAGTCTTTCCTGTGATGTTAGTCCTGTTTCAATCATGCATGAGGGTTTCAATCACAAGAGAACTATGGACCACAACAGATTTGTCCCCTTATTTTTCATTGTGTTCTTCACCCCCTGTCAATGGATTTTGTCCCAGATTTGTGCTTCTAGCAGTTTTATCTTTTTCTGGATTCTATGACAGGAACTATTTCTTGGCTCTTTTCTCCTGAATTAGTAAGGGTTTCATACATTGCTAATGTCTTCCAAATTAATCATCTTCACTCAAGAACTGCAAGATTTCCAAGGGTTTTTCTCTTTGTGGCATTTTGCTACTATCTGGGACCAACTCAAGGTGACACTTGAAACCTCTGATATCAAGTTTTCTTTGCAGAGTGGCACCCAAATTCCTGGGAACAGTCACCCTTCCCTCTGGCAATCAAGAAGAAGACTCTATAAACCTTCTCAGTGACCAGCCCTTTTTCCAAGCCTAGAAGTGTTCCTAAGGGATATCCAGTAATAGAATAATCTACATGTCATCTGCAACTTGTAACATGTGAGGTCAAATGACCTGATCAGGTCTGGTGTGGGGCTGTGATAGAGATTAAACAAGTCTTGAGAAATGAGTCTTGTGGGACGTGACAGTGAAGGTCTTGAGGAGATGAGGTGAGCAGTTGTGCTCGGACCTTGTTTTGTCTATCTATCTAAGATCAATTTGAGAGTATTTCCTCATATGTCAAGCTTT
Organism: Calotriton arnoldi; assembly: GCA_963921515.1. Classification (NCBI taxonomy): domain Eukaryota; kingdom Metazoa; phylum Chordata; class Amphibia; order Caudata; family Salamandridae; genus Calotriton; species Calotriton arnoldi. Next base: position 1,827,456 of record CAWUFW010001477.1, on the reverse strand, counting down.
ACTACTCTCAGTAGTAGTATCTGATGATGGATAGTGTCAAAAGATGCTGCAAGGCCCAAAAGTAGTAGTACTGCCACTGCAGTTTGTGTCCACTGTTAGTATCAGGTTATCCGAGATGGATAACAGTGCTGATTCTGTGCCGGTGCCTCAGCAGAGCCCAAATTATTGGTCAGAGTAAATTGTTCTATTCAACAAAGTTGAAGATCTGAGACAAGACCGCTTTTTCTATCAGTTTTCCCAGGTCTTCTGTTAAAAGGTTCTGTTTCTTGATGAGTGCTCTAATGAATAAGGTCTTACTTTTTGATGGGAAGGATCCTGTTTCTACGGAATTTCTCAGAATGTTTCTTGCTGTTACATGGTAAGTGTTTGTTTTATTACTGAAGTAGCCTTAAAGTTTCTTTATTTTGAATACGAGCTTGTTGGAGATTATGTCATAGATGGATTGTTATTGATGAATTGTGGTTGTGCATTCCAGGTTACGGAACTCTTCAAGCCTCATAGTCATAATAACATAATAAACATAACACTAATGTAACATAAATAACACTTCAATTTTAAACCTTTTTAGATGCTGAGGGCATTAGTGGACAAGCAAAAAGTGATAAATATGTTAATTTTGTACTACTAGAATTCGTTACAGAAAAGTAGAAACGTCTCTGCATGGTTCTACATGTTCTTCAGCTTCTTTTAATGGTGACCTAATGAAACTGCTTAAAATGTGTTTTTGTGGGGAATTGCAAGCTTCATTATGCAGTACATATTCTGTACCTTTCATATGAAGGAACAAGAAACCAGTTATTTAAGAGGCTGAGGGAAAATGCAAATGTCAGAGCTACTCATTTGTAATAAATTATTGCAGTTGGGTTGCGACATCACAATGATGACTGCCAGAGCCAACAGACAATGAAACCGGTCACTGATCAAAATTACAAATATTCTTTAAATAATGTAGGATAGCGAGCTATTAAATTGTTTCTTCTGAGTTGCTTTGCTCTAGAAATTCAGAGTAATCATCTGATTATGGAAATATGTTTTGCCTGTTACCACATATTCTGAGATACACCATCTTTAGGAAGTGATATATTAAACAGGTTTAAAATGTATTTTACAAACAATTATAGGTTGCATATCTGTTTATATCCACAGTACTAATGTCAAATTGTTCTGGCACATCAGCAAAAATATTTCTTTCACATAAAGGAGTAGAAGACCAAAGGTTTAAAAGTAGACGCCGATAATGGTGACGTGGAGACCAAGACCCATAAGGCACAAAGCACCCTCTACCTTACCACTGCTGTGCAGTAAAGGAACAAATAGTAAATCAAGGTGAAGAATGTATATTGTAAGTCTCCAAGTCAGAGATGTTGTATTCTTAACACAGTCAATTTGTTAAGTATGAAAGCATTGGTCTTCCTTGATTGTCTTTCCAGTGCAAGAGGAAGTACTTGTTAGCTGGTAGAAGTCTAATGCGTAAGGTATCTATCAGTCCCAGGTAAAGTTGCTCATAACCTCAGAATGTCACTGAGAACACTGAGAACAACAGTGTTCAGGAAAGTTTACATCAGTGAAGGGAAAGAATGTGCTCGTTTCTCTTGAGTTCCTCAAGAGTGTGCAAATAATATCTTCAAATGTGTCTTTGTTTCAACCAGTGAGGTCCTTTAACATTCCAACACAGGCCTTTCATACTATTAGAGAGGTGCTCACTTTAGCCTCCTCATCCTCTAAGGAGAAAGGAGCAGCTTCTGAAGTTTATAATGGACTACACATTGCTTCAATTCTCACCTGTGGCCTGGCTCTAGGGACACAGTGCCCGGCTCGCGCCATAGACTGACTCCGTTAGCGGAATCATCAGGGTAGCCTCTAGACACAATGTGGTCTGACAACATCTATGTTTGAGTCTCTGATTTTCTGGCTCTCTAGTTGCTGGTTCTGGCTCTGTTCTTGGTGACTCATGTGGGTCTGGTGGTTCTCTTCATTGGCCTTACCGCCAAGAGCTCATCTCCCCTCGTACTACTTACCTCACTCTGCACTCATTGAGTTTCACTCCTTCCGATGCCACTGCATCAATGGGAGGCTACAGCTGTGTCACTTTTGTCTGCATCACATCTATCCTATCTTGACTCCTGGTTCAGACCATAGCCACAGGTACCTGCCAAATAAGGGCACTGGCCGCCTTATTCATGGCACTGTCCTAGTCACTGTATAAGGATACTGGAAAAACATCTCAGGGGTCTGTGACTTTATAAAAGAACTCTGCTTTCGGCCTCATTCCCCTACATGATGACAGAACTCCTTGATGATCTGTAATATTTTCATAATGTACAGTATAGGGTACTTTATCCCATAGGTTATTAATAGCAAAGTTTGTAATACCTCTATAAAAACTATCCAGAATGTCCTTGTTGCAGTCTAGCTGTGAAATCACTAGTCACCTGTGATAAGAACCAGACATAGATAGTCTACTGTAGTAAGTAATTATGGTTGAGTTGTGACGTCAGATTGCTTACTGGAAGAGACCCTAACATACATTATGATGATATTACATGCCATCCCAGAATTTTGTAACTTTATTAAGGACCTCGACCTTTTGCCTCAATCCTATTACATGGTTACTGAATTCCTTGGTAAATTGCAATATCTTTGTAATATACTTTAGCGGGTACGTTATCTCTTATGTTATTTATATTAATATTATGCGCTTTCAGTTTCAAAACTAACTTGAATAAAGCCTTCCTAAACCCCAGAAAAACTGACCTTAATGAAAGGAAACTATGTGATAACATGCACACTTCAGGGAATAACATTTACAGCACAGGCAAGCATGCTTCACAAGCTCCTTAGTCAACCAGATCAACTGTATGAATTAACAAAACTTGCTTGAAATGTTTTCCCAATCCTTGATAAAGGCCGGTACCATGGTTCCTTCATAGTGGAAAGTTCAATAGTCCACTTAATTATGGCAAATATATACAGCATAGAAATTCTGAGGAGTCAGTAGGATCTCATGTGGAGGAAAGCCAAAGTGATGCAAGGATACATGTCACAATTCTGTTTCTGAATAGCTCAGATAAGGCAGACAAAAATGCCCAGCACCTTACTGTGCTGCAGAGGATGGACTGTTCTAGTGGTGTCAAGACTAGTGTGAACGCTTGGTATAGAGTAGCAGGCCACAAGTAGAGAAGTCCTTGCCATCAACTGAAAAACGTGATCTCATGCAGTTGTATAATATGGTCTTCTTAATTTCAGTTACAATATGGCATACTGGGCCAGAATTACAAAAATAGTACTTTAGTAGGTGCAACAAAGGTGCACGAAAACATGATTTGTGAGAGCATAACCCTATTTGTAAATCAGAGAATTTGGAATGTTGGCAATTTGCCCTCCAAAATGGAATTAAATCCTACAGAAATGCAACCAGTGGTAGGAACATCTACAACCAACTGTGGTTTTGTGGGAGTTCCTGTGTGGGTCTAATTGAAAAAGTTGGCGAACACCTACATTTTTACCTTCTAATTTTACCTTCCCAAAGGTAGAGTGATTACATTAGAAAGAAGCACACCCACAATTTATGATTGTGGCAGGAGAAGGTCTTTATTCATGTGGAAAAATATCATCACCCGTGGAGGAAAACCAGCTGTCGAGTTCAACAGCAGTTACTGTCATTTCCACATGTACAGGTGTACAAGTGTTAGAAATGGGGGTTTCTGGTTGCCAGAGTGCACCCTGTACAAGCAGGAACCACCACTCTAGTCAGGGGTAAGCCAGATACACACTAAAAGATAACTAACCTGTGCTCACCCTCTGGTAGCTTGGCACAGAGCAGTCAGGCTTATATATACAGGAATGTGTAAAGGATTTGTGCAACACACACACACATAGTAACACAATGAAAACACCACAAAAATACTCCAAAAAGAGTTAGAAAAATAGATTATATTTTTATGAGTAAAACAAGACCAAAATGATAAAAATCCAATAAGTAGAACCGGAGTTATGAATTTTTAAATATGAAATCAAATTATAGTGCTTAGAGTCACTGAGCTCCAACCTGTGACATCTGGTCGCTCAAGACCGGGGTAAATCCAAAGTTCAGGCCGACCGCGAAGGAGGGCAGGCCGGCTACAGGACTCACGCAGGTCTCGCTGAAAATGTATCTTGGATGGAAAAAGCGTTGACGTCAAAGAATCGATGTGTGGAGCAAAGGAGGCAATGCGTTGTCATCAATCCTTTGGATGCAGGTGATGTGTCAGTTCCAATCCGCTCAGTTGATGAAGGCTTTGTCGCCAAACCCCTTTACGAAGCAGGTGATGCCGTCAAGCAGCAGGTGCGTCGAATGGGCAATGCGTCGGTTCTGATTAGGGCAAAGTCGGTTCTAATGGATCAGCACAGCAGAAATCACCTTTCAAGGGACCAAGACTCGAATGGCTCTACGTGGCAGGGCTTGACTCACAGATGGCAAAGTTCAGGTGCTGTTGCAGGGTTGACAGAAGTCTATGATGGCCCTGAGACTTCAGAACAGGGGGCAAGCCAGCAAGCCCTTGGAGTCACTCTGCGTTCAAGTGAGATGGGTCCAGTCCTTGTACTGAGCAGGGCAGAGATCAGCAGGCAGCAGGGCAGCACAGCAAAGCAGAAAAGCAGTTCTTCCAGAGGGACAATCCTTGTAGCACAGCATCTTTACTCCTAGCAGAGTTCTTCAGAGGTCCAGTAGTGCACTGTATTGGTAAGTTTTGAGCCCCAGTACTTATACCGAGTTGTGCCTTTGAAGTTAGGGTGACTTCAAAGAATGGTCTTTGTAGTGCACACAGGCCCTTTCTTCCCAGCCCTGGCTCAAGACTATCAATAAGGGATTATCAGCCCTTTTTGTGGAAAACTGGACACTGCCTATTCAGGTGTAAGTTTCAGCTCCCCCCCCTCTCTTCCTGCCCAGGAAGAGCTATCAGAATGCAGATGAATGCAGATGAGTTGTCTGTCACACCAACCCTTTCTGTGTTTGTGGCTGTCTAGAGGGAATGCACAAAGTGTAGCTGTCACCCACTCCAGACAAACATTGGAGTCAGGCTGCAGGCACATAGAGCAGTAGGAGGAGAAATGCTCACTTTCTAAAAATTGAATTAAAGAGAATACGAACATTTGTTTGATTATTTTGTTTATATTAAGTCATGTACATGGTGTGTTAGATAATATGTAAGCAGATTAACTTTGTTATTAATAGATTAACTTTGGTGTGATGCTTTTTTGAGCGCAGGAGTAGTGCACACTCTGTCTAAGACTTTGCGGCCTAGTTGTCATATTGATATTTGCATTGGTGGGGGGTAGTACCGCCTCAGAGGGTGCACACTGAAATTTAATATTATTTTGTTTCTATGGTTTATATTGTTGATTGTTATAAAACTTTGAGTGCAACACAGCTGTTTTCTCATCACTTACTAAAAATGGCATTTCCTAAATAGTAATGTTATATCCAACTTTACCATTAAAGAGGATTTATCATCACTGTTCCAAAGATATAAAACATGATGCAGCTACTCCTTTCTGATCAGGAATTACAGCTTAAAAGCATATTAAGGAATTTCTAATGCTCAACTATGAGAGAAGTAGGCCTCACAGTAGTGAAAAACAAATGTGGGTGTTTGTCACTACTAGGACATGCAAAACTTACCAGTACATGGCCTAACTTTTACTTACACACCACCCTGCCCTATGGGCTACCTGGGGCCTATCTTATGGGTGACTTATGTGTAGTAAAAGGGTAGTTTAAGGCTTGGCAAGTAGTTTTAAATTGCAAGTCGAAGTGGCAGTAAAGTGCACTCACAGGCCCTGCAATGGCAGAACTGAGGCAGGTTTGAAAGGCTACTTGTGTGGGTGGCACAATTAGTGCTCAAGCCCAGTAGTAGCGTTTAGGTTACAGGCCCCGGTGTATATAGTATACCACTTTACAAGGGACTTACAAGTAAGCTAAATATGCCAATTGTGTATACACCAGTGTTACCATGTTTAAGGTAGAAGCACATGTACTTTAGCACTGGTCAGCAGTGGCAAAGTGTTGCGAGTCCTAAGGCCATCAAAAAGAATCAGCAAATAGAGGAGGTAAGCAGGCAAAATGTTTGGGGAAGACCACCCTAAGGATGACGGGTCTAACAATGTGTAACATTGATATATACCTAAATAATCACAAGTACTTCTGGAAAAATGTGACAATTGAAAATTTGAAGAACTTCTCCTGGAATTCTGTGCATTTTTTTAAAGGAAATTTGCTCCAAATGTTGAAGTAACACTACAAGAGCAAACGTCTGACTTTTAAGTAAAAGATTCTGTGACCTGCATGTCATGTGAAAGCCATCACGCTCCACAGCAAAAACTAGTAAGCTTTTCCCTCTGTTTCTCCATCTATCTGTTGAAAATGATCACAGAACACTCATTCCTACAAAAAGGTCATGTTTTAAGATGTTGAAGTTGCTAGGAGAGTTTGCCGTAGTAAGAAACTGGATCGTAGCGAATCTCAATAAGAACATTTATGATAAAGGTTCTATGTTGTTGTCACAGACAAATTTGAAATAAAAAGAATGACAGAATTGAGCAATTAGCTGAGGCCATGCCTCTCAAGAAGGACACTTAATGAAGGGGAAAAGTCTTCCCATTAATCGAATGTGTCTAGGAACAATTGTTTAATTGTAAAAAAAAAAAAAAACGTGAAGGTGGACAAAGATTTTCTTAGGGGCCTGTTGCTGCCGAATTCTAAGGTTGCGAATACCACATGGCTGCCTACTTTTCTTTCCACCTCGCGCCTCTTCCTCCACTGCTCCACACTTAACTGCCCCTCTTGCAGACTCGTTTTCGTCTCTGCTTTCTCCTTCTGCCAGTTTTTTTTGCATTTCACACAGGAGCAAAGTCCAACGATGAAAAATATGTCCCGGTCTCCTTAACAGAAGTGCTGATGCCCACCAGAATCCCAAAATGAGAACCTAAATAAAATCAAAGTACACTTCCTGTTGACAAAAGAAAAAGACAAAACACTAAATTAATTTGGTACGCATGGCACAAAATAAACTGACCCAAAACCTACAATCCCTAAGGGCTATTAACTTTAAATAAGCATTCCAGTTATGTAATGTGTCTGGGTGATGAGGCGTCCCGCACACAACATTCGTGGGGTTTCATTTGATAATATTACATTGCAGTTTGTGGCTAGATGTTCATCAAGGTTGTGAAGCTGACGCATTGAAATAAGATGGACCCCACTTGGTACGAAAAAAATAGCACCAGAGTGAGGTCCAAGTGTCACATTCTCAGTGTGGTTTTAGAATAACTGCAACGCTACTGAAAGAACCTACAGGCTCTCCTTAATTACGGCTATACTGTTGATTACCTTTGACTTAATTAAAATGGAGTCAAAAAACTTTTTCCACTGCATTAGATAATTAATGTAATTAGATGAAAGGAAATCGTCGATATTATTGCAATTAAAGAGAGTTCAAGTTAAACAAATTTGACTTCTTTTTTTTAATTACAAGAATTCTGGTGATTCCCTTTTAGTTAATTACAGCATCGTCTATGTAGCATAAAACACTTATTCTGATAATACAAAAAACAAGCAGCCAATTTGTATTTCGGTGAAATAATTCATTTTTCATAGTTCATCTGATATGTCAAGAGGAAAGAAAGACTTAAGGATGCTGGTATATTAAAAGGCAACTTTTTAAGAAGAAAAGTCGGATGTGGATGTAAGGTACATCAGTTATCTCAATTTAACTCTCTATTACAGCTTGCCTACGACCAAACAGAGATGGGATTGGTCAACATCTCAAATGAAAGTGCAAAGTCTCTGCCTATGGTTGAACTCCGACGTTTGATTGACCAGGCAGTTGTCAGGGCAACTACTCACAGCTCATGATACTAACAATGGTCTTGCTACTAAATCAGATAATAAATCAGTGAGAAATCTCCAGTGCTTTAGCTTTGAACCTGCTGGACTACTGCAACATTGCCTGTGCTCAAAGTTAGTTTATAATAAACTACAGTAAAAACAATCAGCAGCTAAAATATTCCTCACGTTCAGGAAACCCAATCTTAACACATACACTCTAAAAGAAAATCCAGTGAAACAGAGTCCTATTCAAAACAGTGCACTCGGTTTTTTAAGCCAAACGGGAGAAAAGGACTAGGCTATCAGAAAAAACACACCACACATTACACCGGTGTAGTGAAAAATATGAGATCAAGCAATACAAGCAGGATCATGTAATTGAAATACATGGAAATAAATATGCAAGCAGAGTCATCATTGCACTGAGGCTAAAAAAGACAAAGGTGTTTTATGGCAAAGCTACTGTAGGAAAGTGGGGTATTATGTAGTGAGGCTGGTTAGACTTCACTATGCAATACCTTCACGTTACCCCAAATAGGTCCTTTGGATTCTCACTAATAAATCCCTAGCTCAGTCCTGGTAGTGTGGCACAGAGCAGTCAGGCTTTGCTAGAGGAACATGTGTTAAGCATTTCAGAGTACCAACGTGGACAGTAAGTAATTGACATGACTCGAAAGAAATCCGACACAAATTTATAACAAGCATTTGCAATGCAACAGGTCTCGCAGCAGTTAGAGTTATTGGCATTGCAATTACAATTTTGCACGTATCTAAAAAAAAATGAAACGCTCAGGTTGGGTTATCGATATGCGCCATGGAGAGCCAACAACTGGTATACCACAGCATAGACGCTATGATCTAGAGGATAGCGCAGCGCTGCAGGTTGTGAAAGTGGAATCGAAATAAAGCTGCAAAACATATTTTCCACGAACGTTAGAAGTCACACACTAGCAAAAGAAATAAAAAGGTCCGCGACTTCTGAAAGTGAAAGCAATATGTATCTAAAAATGAAACGCTGAGGCTGGTTAAACGACATGCGCCATGGAGAGCTAATAAGTGGGATACCACAGCATAGACGGTATTTAGAAGCCACACTAACAAAACAAATAAAACGGTCCGCGGTTTGTAAAAGTGAAAGCGATATGTAAATGTTAAAGCCACGTAGAAAATGAAACGCTGAGGTTGGTTAAACGACATGCGCTATGGAGAGCTATGGTGTAGAGGAGAACGCAGCGCCGCTGATTGTAAAAACGCCATAAGTGCCGCATTTTAAAACGTTGCACCACTGTTTATAAAGTGAAGGCGAAAAATAAAGATGTAAAACATTATTATGACGAATGTTGCGCGGCTCATTGTAAAAGCGAACAACATACAATATACGCCATATAGTGTCAAAACATTACGTACCAGAAATGCAGCTTTGTTGCTATTGTCACTGAAAGTTTATGTGGATAATAATACGGAAGCAATATATACATGAAAGCATGTAACGCCGTGCAAAATTTCCAGTCCGGGTGGGCGAGGCAAAAGGGAGACAGGGAGGGAACAAACAAGCCTCACTTGCAATGAAAAGCGAGCGTTTATGACGTGCACCAATCAAAAGCATGGGTGGAGCTTCCACCCCACTTCCAAAGAAACCCGACAGAAAACCGACGACAATAGATCTCGCAGAGCGAGCAGCGCATGCGCTGCAACGCTAGGCGAGACCTAAAAATAGAGCAGGTTTTTATACATATAATTTTAGACACCAAAATGAAGACAATTGGAGGCGCATTTCCAGAGTTATGGATTTTTTAAAGGAAAGATTCAGCGGTGCATTTAACTCGTGCAAAATGATAATTTTGCGATCAATAGGAAAACACACTAGTGACATTTGATCACTTGCAGGTCGAGTCGAGTGGAAACCCCTGGGAGGTAAGGTGATGTGGGTCCCAAGACCAGCCTCTGACAGTCAGTTGAATTTTACCTTTCTCGTAGGGCGCATGTGCAGAGTTGTCCTGGCTGTCCCTGGTGCTGAATGCGAGAGCCGCGGGTGTAGGTTTTGCTGCTTTGACAGCTCTGGTGAGGAATACGATGCAAAAACTCGACAAGGGGGCCACTTAGGTGGTGGGTTGAGGGTGCTGTGGGGTTCCCTCGAGGTGCAGCGTCGACTAAGGTAGTGGTAGCCCGACTGGTAACCAACAAGCCTTGGCAGTAGCAAACACAGCGCATGGTTACTTCAACATCCTGGAGTCTGGGGAAAAACAGTAGCCGCCTGAAACTTGGTAAAGGTCAGGACCACATTTCCCACTATGCACTAGACCATTTACTTTTGGCCGGTCCCGCTGCGTGCCAGATAGCCACTGATTCTTTGGTTCCGACAGTACGATTTGCCTGCAGGCTGCAGGGGACTAGTACCTATAGTGCAAGGATGTTCTGGAGTTGCCTTTGGCTTGCAGAGAGGTTTCTCTTTCTTTTGTGGCTAATCTCTGGTCCAAGACGAGTCGTGGTCGTGCAGTTGCAGGGTTGATGCCACAGATGCAGATTATCATCCCTTTGATTTGTGAAGGTCCTGGAGTCACAGTCACGGGTCTCTTCTTTGTCCTTGGTCGCAATTCAAGCAGATCTAAGGTTCTGGTGTCCGGAGTGCCCCTTAAATCCTAGATTTAGGGGCAATAGGCATCGACTGATCCCCCCCTGAGGTGACCACATCCGGGGGTGTGTGCCACCTTTTCTACCCAGAACCCTCTAGTCTGCCACTTTTAAAAATGGCAGAACCCATCCTCGGCTGTACAGACCAGGTAGCCCACCCTAGAGGTTTGGCTAGCCTTCTGGGGGTGTACACCTACTGAATACCTAATTTTCCTGCCTTCCCGGCTGCAAATGTGCCTGGGGCAGAGGGCTGGTTGTTTCCTCCTTTGGGAGGCAGCCTGGTTGCATATCAGAAGCGGTGGAAGCTTTGATGCTCACCGCCTTGATGTGACACTTCACAAGCCATCCTGTCAGGGAGGGAGGTGACACCTCCTTCCCGGGCAGGCCTATGTTTCTGACTCCTGGGAGTGTCCACATCTCCTGGCAGGGGGTCGGATTCCTGTCTTTGCAGCAGCAGCTGCAGGCTGTCAGCCAGTGCACAGGAAAGGTTGGGGCAATCAGGTAGCCACCTGGGCGCATGCTACATCAAATCTGACATGGTACCACTAACCATGGACTTATACGGCGGTTAAAGTCCTTGCCAATTGGGGTTAACAATTCACATACATCATACTTAGGAAGAGAGTACTGACACCTGGGCCTAGATAGCAGGCCTAGATAGCAGGCTCTAGTGCACTTTCAGAGTCGAAAGCCAGCAGCTAGTAATCGAAATGGGGGCAAAAGGTGGGGGGAAACCTGCAAAAAGCCTGTTTTATTATAGCTACTATAAACCCATTAGTCAGCCTTTACTCCCTTTCAATTTTAGTTATTTAAGGAATTTATTTTCTAATGTAATTTTATAAGGAATATTGTTACTTTGTGTCACATCCCTGCTCTACTAAGTCAGCTGTACATCCACTTCTATTCCTACTTGAGAAACCTTAAATTAAGATGTGTTTGAGGGAATCGTTGATTATGTTTAGGGCTCCCAGAGTTATGATATTTTTTTTCACAGTTACATCTGTATTTATCCATATTTATTTTTGGGCCCTCTTATTGGTATTTATCCATATTTATTTTTTGTTTTGTGATTAAATTAAGTCAGAACTTGGATATTTCCACATTTATTTAGCCAAAAATATGCACTCTACTTTAATGCCTGCTGAAGTTTAACACATTAAATAGCCAAATATAATAAAACAATACACCTATATGAATATGTTAACATTATACACAGACTATATGCTGAGATATGCATGGATTTAAGGAAATCTCAACCAGTTTTTTATCTCCCCATGCTGTTAATCTGCTCAGCTGCTGGCCTAGAATTCATGAATAACTGCATGGAGTGTATTTTTCTGCTTTTAAAAATAAGTACAGAAAGGAAACACATTTTTTTCTCTGTTTTTATCTTTAAAAATCAGAAGAAATGGAAAACTGGGAGCCTTAATTATGTTTGGAGGTTTGTAAAAGGATGCATTATGGTGTGACTAAGTTTGTGGAATCTCACTTAGAAGAATAATAGTGTTGGTTTGAAAACTTGAATTAATCTCAGGCACTGGCAATTATTCGGTCTGCATTCCAGTCCATTATTTTTGCCTACTATGTCACTCTGCACAGAGATCATCCATATGCACATTGGTCTTAGTTCTGCTCCGAGAGGAAGAGTACAGCCAGAACTGCCAGACAAGTTCCCTTCCAGATGGGAACACAAGCAACCCCAGATCAGTTTCGGCTTTTTGGGCGTTGTCAGTAAAGTGCAGCTTAAGTTGAAAAGCACAATGAGAACAGGACCCATATCTGGGTATGCCTGTCCCACTTATGGCATCTCACTTGGAAAAACAAAACAGTGATGGGTGGAATGCTTGAATTATTCTAAGTCTATAGTTATTACTCTGGCAGCATTCCAGTCCATCAACAAAAGGGGGACTGTAGGGCTTTTTATAGAGGTCCAGCATACATGCCCTATCATGCAATAACAAAAAGAAGGTATGCAGTTCCTCAAATGATCAGACAAGTGAGAGGAGAGTCTGAAAGCCCCTGATTATGTGTTCCGTCAGAGTAAATTGGAAAGGGAGGAAGGGAATTCCTCCTGTCGGAACTAGGGTCCTCACACACCCAGCCAGCTAGGTGTCATGCTTCATCATATGGACCTGCTCCTAGTCGGGTCGGCGCTGCAATACCCGACGGGCACCCATAGAGGGGCTCTTTAGCGGAGATCTTTTGTTCCTTGCCGTTTGGTGCAGTGGGTGTGAGGGGCCTAGGTAGTGTAGATGTGGTAAAAAAGTGATTAAAACAGGTCGGATAGTCCAAAAGACTTTTATTCAGGCTGGCTATCCACCTGATTAAAAACAGAAAAAGAGTGGCAGCTATCTGACGTGATGGTTCAGTTTAGCTATGCTCAACTCTACAGGTCAACATGTTTCATGCCTATTGGTCAGAGAGATCCATAGCAATTCTTCAGGACCTAGTGGGTGAACTATCTACACAGAGTGGTGGGTGTGAATTCTACCTGCCACGTATCAGCACTACGAGTAAAAGTACCCGCAGTATCACGGAACGACCTAAGAAAGAGATACAGAATGAAATCACAGCTGTATCAATGGTGCTTAGGTCATCGTATAGTCAACTCTCTCTCTCCATGTCCAAACGTGCTCGTGAACATCCAACAGTGTAGACAACGTTGCAATGTGTGTGGAACGTGACAATATTAGGGGTGCCAAATAATCACCCCCTGAAAGATAGGTAACCTATCTTAGTGACATTAAAAACCAGAAGACTGTGTTTGAAAAGGTGTCAGGGAATTGCTAATTAAAAAACGCAATAGTTGTTTGAGTGGATAAGAATGTCACTCCACTCACCTATCAGTAGTTAAAGTATCGCTCCATTCAGTGTCCGGCAGGGTATCAGGACACCTAAAACATGGTGTCCTAGAAGTCAAAAAACGTAATGGATAAGTCAGTGAGGAGACCAAAGAAGCAAGGGCATTGGTGTCCCTACCGCCCCCATCGCATGACTGTGAGACGGCTGAGGGGGAACATAGCTCGTTTTTCACCCCATCCGACTACCAACTCGTAGCGGCATCAGGGTGAGTTCTATTGCGGTATGTGGTCAGGTCGCTTGTAATCCGTACACAAGGGGATGTTACCTCAAGAATTGTAAGCATTCCCCTTGGTCGGCGTGCGTCCCCTTAACAACCATCTCGGGACTCACCCGCTACCAAACTGTGGTTGGAGCGGCTTGGTGGCTAGAGCGTGGCAGAGTTCACCAATCAACACCCCACTCAGCAAAGCGCTGTAGTACAAGGAATGGACATTGCCTGCAAACCGATTACTCACCAATCCGCTTAGGAAGTGGGCCGAGTCACCTACCCCTCTCCACCGGCACCGGGAAGTAACCAGCTGTACGACCATGGCGCTGAAATACTTGTCGGCGTCTTGTGCAGGGCGGGGCCGGCTCCCGTCAGTGGAGACACATGACTGATGTTAGTTGGTCCGCTCGGAGCAAGGGGACAGACGGCGGCCATGTTGTAGTGTGGCAGGAAACATTATTGAATCTGATCTAGTCAGATACGATGCTTATCCAGATCAGCTCTCTACTTGTATACATAACAGTCCGCTAGGATGCGAGATGGCTAGGAGAACCTCTGGAGTCCTGAGTGTAAGACTATTACCTAGCAGGGCTGAAGAATCAACCCACAAACATTCTGGTATTATGTAAAAATTGACTAAGAGGTGCAGTGTATCGGAGTCAACAGCAAAGTATAAACATAGCCATGGTCACATGTGAAGGCTAGTGCTGTGTGTTCTTACGCCTCTAAGAGGTTAACTCATTCATATAGAAACGAAAGTGGGGTGGCGACGTCCCAATCGGTTGTGCACACAATGTAGCGTATACATAATGCGACGCAGGTGCACACCATGACGTGAAGGGACCACACCACCACCTCACTGTAGTGTAACTAAGCCATAGAATTGCTTCAGGAGAGTCTGACAAGGAGAGTGTTATCTGTCAGTCAGTGATGCCCAGGGTATATCGTCATTGAGGCCATGTTGGTTAGTAGAAAGACGATGCACCCATCTTTGTTCTATTCTGAACAGTGCCTGTTGTGTGATTCTAGGGTGGGCTTCGAGAATTAGCCACCGTAGGGACTCAGGGGCATGATTCAATTATTTGTAGTGAGTATACATCTTTGTAGTGACTCGCTGGCACCTTATGTTGCTCTTGTGCTCGGTGATGCGTGTTTTAACTGTCCTCAGAGTCATCCTTATGTATTTCATGCTGCAAGGACAAATGACCAAGTATATACAGTGGGAGGTGTTGCAGTTGGTGTGTCGTGTCATTTTCCAAGTGAATGTATCTGAGAGAGCCATCTCCTTCGTGGCTCTTGTCTGATCACATACTGAGCAGGTGCCGCATGGATAGTGCCCTATGACAGGAGGGAGATCCCAGAGTGTTCTTTGAATTGTATTGATCTCAGTCTTGGGTCTTGTGTGCACTAGGATATCTTTAAGGTTCTTAGTTCGTTTAAAGGCGAACCTGGGTGTAGTTATACATAGGTCTCCTGTCATCAAAATACCCCAATGTTTTTTAATGATCCCTTTTATACGTGTGGAATCTGGTGTAAAAGATGTGACACACGTAAGGGTGTCAGTGTGTTCTTTAGGGGTTATTTGGTAGTAGTGCCTCACGGGGGTTGTTCCTAGCTCTTTTCAAGGAGTTCCTGATCTGGCGTTCAGGATAACCCCTTTGTCTCAGATTGGACTCCAGTACTTGGGCCTCGGTTTTATAGTCTGTAAGGGAGCTACAATTTCTCCTCATACGAAGAAACTGCCCAAAGGGTAGGTTGTCTTTGAGAGCCCTAGGATGATGACTACTATACAGTAGCAGACTATTCATGTCTGTTGGTTTCTTGTAAAGGGTCGTGCTCAGTCCTGCATTATTGAGCCTCACATTCAGGTCTAAGAAGGGTATGCTCGTGTTCGATATTGTGTGTGTGAATTTCAGATATTCATTTTGCATGTTAACCCACTGGCAAAATTCCTCACAGGTGGAGAGGTCACCTTTCCAAAAGATCAAAATGTCATCAATGAACCTTTTCCACAAGGCTAGGTTACTGATGTAAGGGTTACTCGGGTGCATGATGACTTTTTCCTCGAAGGTGGACGTGTAGAGACGGGCCACGCTCGGGGCGAAGGTACTCCCCATAGATGTACCTTGGGATTGGTGAAATAGCCGTTTCCTGTACTCAAAAAAGTTTTCGGTCAGTGCAAGAGTGGCACACCCCATGATAAACTAGACCGGGGTTGGTGAGGTCAATTCTTCTCTCATGAGAGATGTTTCAATCGCGGTCAAGGTGGCACGTTGAGGAATATTCGTGTACAACGCTTCTACGTCTAGTGTGACTAGAAGGTTGATCTCATCTGGGCCCTGTGTTTCCTCTATAATACGTAAGATGTCTGTTGTGTCACGTACAAAAGATGGAATTTTTCTAACTAAAGGTTGTAAAAAGTGATCACAAAATCTTGATAAGGGTTCAAGGAGCAAACCTATACCAGAGACTATAGGTCGTCCTGGGACTGGTGTTGTACCCTTATGAATTTTAGGGAGTGTGTAGAAATAGGGCACTTTTGGATCCTTTGTTATGAGGAAGTCCACCTCTTTCTTAGAAATCCAGCCATTGGTCTCTGCTTCAAAAACCAGAGTAGCAATTGCTGCTGCGAGTCTGGGAGTTGGATTTTCAGAGATGGGGGTGTAATATCTGGTATTACCAAGTTGGCGTTGGCACTCAAGGTCATAGTCAGTGGTGGACTGAATCACAATGGCCCCTCCCTTATCTGCTTACTTTATGGTGATGCTCGTGTCATCAGCCAGGGATCTTGCTGCAGACAGTTCAGCATTCGAAAGATTATGAAATGGGTTCCCTTTCGGGATGACAGCCAGCTCTTTAAGTACTGCTCTTTCAAATGTTAGTATTTCAGGGGGAATCATGCTGTTGTTAGGGGTGAAGGTGGAGGGATTACGTAGACCAGAGTCTCCTGTGTTAGTCTGGGGTTTGTCTTGGAAAAAGGCTTTCAGACGTATTTTTCTGAAGAATTCCTGTATCTCACAGTTGTCTCTAAACTTATCCACTCTTGGAGTGGGGACATAGCCTAGTCCTTTTTCGAGTACTGTCTTTTCTGTCACAGTTAGGGTTCTGTGTGACAGGTCAACCACTAATTCCCCTTGCCCCTGGTCCTGCTCCTGGTCTCTACTGTATGTGGCGCTTGATCTTGCCACTGCACTTCTTTCTGCATCCCTCTTTTTCGCCCTCTTCCTCTCAGATACATTCACTTGGAAAATGACACAACACCAACTGCAACACCTCCCACTGTATATACTTGGTCATTTGTCCTTGCAGCATGAAATACATAGGGATGACTCTGAGGACAGTTAAAACACGCATCACCGAGCACAAGAGCAACATAAGGTGCCAGCGAGTCACTACAAAGATGTATACTCACTACAAATAATTGAATCATGCCCCTGAGTCCCTACGGTGGCTAATTCTCGAAGCCCACCCTAGAATCACACAACAGGCACTGTTCAGAATAGAACAAAGATGGGTGCATCGTCTTTCTACTAACCAACATGGCCTCAATGACGATATACCCTGGGCATCACTGACTGACAGATAACACTCTCCCTGTCAGACTCTCCTGAAGCAATTCTATGGCTTAGTTACACTACAGTGAGGTGGTGGTGTGGTCCCTTCACGTCATGGTGTGCACCTGCGTCGCATTATTTATACCCTACATTGTGTGCACAACCGATTGGGACGTCGCCACCCCACTTTCATTTCTATATGAATGAGTTAACCTCTTAGAGGCGTAAGAACACACAGCACTAGCTTTCACATGTGACCATGGCTATGTTTATACTTTGCTGTTGACTCCGATACACTGCACCTCTCAGTCAATTTTTACATAATACCAGAATGATTTTGGGTTGATTCTTCAGCCCTGCTAGGTAACAGTCTTACACTCAGGACTCCAGAGGTTCTCTTAGCCATCTCGCATCCTAGCGGACTGTTATGTATACAACTAGAGAGCTGATCCGGATAAGCATCGTATCTGACTAGCT
The DNA here is from genome assembly GCA_963921515.1 of Calotriton arnoldi. NCBI lineage: Eukaryota > Metazoa > Chordata > Amphibia > Caudata > Salamandridae > Calotriton > Calotriton arnoldi. The sequence goes on along the minus strand of CAWUFW010001477.1, from coordinate 1,809,860 downwards.
CAGATTCAATAATGTTTCCTGCCACACTACAACATGGCCGCCGTCTTTCCCCTTGCTCTGAGCGGACCAACTAACATCAGTCACGTGTCTTCACTGACGCGACCCGGGAGCCGGCCCCGCCCCCGCCCCCCACGAGACGCCGACAAGTATTTCAGCGCCATGGTCGTACAGCTGGTTACTTCCCGGTGCCGGCGGAGAGGGGTAGGTGACTCGGCCCACTTCCTAAGCGGATTGGTGAGTAATCGGTTTGCAGGCAATGTCCATTCCTTGTATTACAAAGCTTTGCAGAGTGGGGTGTTGATTGGTGAACTCTGCCACGCTGTAGCCACCAAGCCGCTCCAACCACAGTTTGGTAGCGGGTGAGTCCCGAGATGGTTGTTAAGGGGACGCACGCCGACCACGGGGAATGCTTACAATTATTGAGGTAACATCCCCTTGTGTACGGATTACAAGCGACCTGACCACATACCGCAATAGAACTCACCCTGGTGCTGCTGCGAGATGGTAGTCGGATGGGGTGAAAAACGAGCTATGTTCCCCCTCAGCCGTCTCACAGTCATGCGATGGGCACGGGGACGGTAGGGACACCAATGCCCTTGCTTTCTTGGTCTCCTCACTGTCTTGCCCATTACGTTTTTTGACTTCTAGGACACCATGTTTTAGGTGTCCTGATACCCTGCCGGACACTGAATGGAGCGATACTTTAACTACTGATAGGTGAGTGGAGTGACATTCTTATCCACTCAAACAACTATTGCGTTATTTAATTAGCAATTCCCTGACACCTTTTTAAACACAGTCTTCTGGTTTTTAATGTCACTAAGATAGGTTACCTATCTTTCAGGGGATGATCATTTGGCACCCCTAATATTGTCACGTTCCACACAAATTGCGACGTTGTCTACACTGTTGGATGTTCATGAGCACGTTTGGACATGGAGAGAGAGAGTTGACTATACGATGACCTAAGCACCATTGATACAGGTGTGATTTCATTCTGTATCTCTTTCTTAGGTCGTTCCGTGATACTGCGGGTACTTTCACTCGTAGTGCTGATACGTGGTAGGTAGAATTCACACCCACCACTCTGTGTAGATAGTTCACCCACTAGGTCCTGAAGAATTGCCATGGATCTCTCTGACCAATAGGCATGAAACATGTTGACCTGTAGAGTTGAGCATAGCTAAACTGAACCATCACGTCAGATAGCTGCCACTCTTTTTCTGTTTTAATCAGGTGGATAGCCAGCCTGAATAAAAGTCTTTTGGACTATCCGACCTGTTTTAATCACTTTTTTACCACATCTACACTACCTAGGCCCCTCACACCCACTGCACCAAACGGCAAGGAACAAAAGGTCTCCGCTAAAGAGCCCCTTTATGGGTGCCCGTCGGGTATTGTAGCGCCGACCCGACGAGGAGCAGGTCCATATGATGAAGCATGACACCTAGCTGGCTGGGTGTGTGAGGACCCTAGTTCCGACAGGAGGAATTCCCTTCCTCCCTTTCCAATTTACCCTGACGGAACACATAATCAGGGGCTTTCAGACTCTCCTCACTTGTCTGATCATTTGAGGAACTGCATACCTTCTTTCTGTTATAGCATTCCAGTCCACCATTTGTTTGCTCACCATACCACCGTATACAGAGACCCTATACAGAGACCAGTCATGTGAAATTTATTGTTGGACTAGATACAATACGATCAGTTCAACTATACAGACCCACTGGGTGCCAAATATTGCCAAAGTCAATAGGTTTAACTTATAACTAAAAGTACAACCCAGACTTATTGTCTTTGCCAATTTTTATATCGCTTGATGTTTGAGAACATTGGGAGAGATTTAAAAAAAAAAAATGCCACTGTGGGTAAATGTTAAACCTTTAACCACGTGGCTGCTAGCGTTTTCTGCCCCTGGTGCGGAGCCCATTTTTGGTGTCTGGGGTAGTTTGTGCTTAAACCTCCATAACATTTTTCAACAAAAGGTATCCACATCAAATTTGGGTCCCGTTTTTCCAACATCCTGGGGATTCTAAAGGAACCCAGGGCTTGTGGATTCCCCTAGAGCAGGAGTCTCCAACAGGTTGATTGCAAGCTATCAGTAACTCATAACCTTTCTTCGAGTAGTTTGCTGCCTCTCCCTTGAATCTGGGAGTATGCTGCTGCCTCCATGCAGATGCTGCATTTGTAAACTCTGTGCACTTGTCCTGTGATGCAGGTAAAGGCAACAGGAGGAGGAAGCCCCCTTCCCTCTCCTTAAATAAACAATGCTGCCGCCTTGGAAAGAAGCCCGACCATAAATAACGGTCTCAGACCGGAGCACCCTGTTTGAAAACTCTAACCCTAAAAAACATTGCCTTTATGAACTTTTCATTCATTAGATTTAATTCAAAATATTTGGAATAGTATTACACTACATCCAAAACAAACATTTTTCAGAGTTGCACTATACTTATTTTTTCATTTTATCTTTCTTTATTTCTATCCTTTTTTCTTTCTCACCATCTTTTTTCTCGCTTTTTACTTTCTTGTCTTTCCTTCTCTTCATCTTTCTTAATCTTTCTTTTTCTATTTCCTTCTTTATCATCTTTCTTTCTTTTCATCTTTCTCTCTCTTTTTTATTTATATTTTCTCTCCTTCACTCCTTTGTAGCTTTCTTGTTCATTCTCTCCTGCATTCAGTCTTTCCTTTCTTTTTCTCCTTTTCCCCTTTTCTTTCATTATCTTCATCTGAAGTGTGTTCCTTTTCTTCATGCCTCCTTTCCTTTCCCTCTCGTTCCCTTTTTAATGCTTATTTCCTTTTCTTTTCACCTTCAGTCTTTCTTTTCCATCTCTTCTTTGTCATCTTTGTTTCATCTCTTCATTCTTCCTTTGTTCATTCTTTCCTTTTCTACTTCTGTAGTTCCTTTCTTTCTTTCCTTTCCTTTCTCTGATGATGATGAAGGTGACTTGTATTGCACGCAGCTACTCTGAGGAGTTGCCCGGCGCTCAGCACAGGTCAGATGTGATAGAAGATCCTGGCATTTCAATCCTGCACAAAAAGCCAAGTTTTCAGCCTTTAATTTAAACACTGCAACATTGCTAACTGCGCGGAGCTCAAGAGGGAGCTTATTCCAAGCTGCTGGTCCTAAATGGGTAACTGATCTACCTCCCGCTCTAACACGCCAAATTCTGGGAGTCACTACTAGCAATTTATTGGCAGACCTCAGGTTTCTTGACAGGGCACAAAAACTGAATCTTGTTCTAAGGTAGACTGCACCAGTCCCCGTGAACTAGCACTAGTGCCTTAAACAAGATTATTTTCCTGATGGGAAGCCAGTGAAGAGCATGCAGATGATGGGACATACGCGCTCTGACTGGCAGATTCAGAAGAAAACGGGCTGCCACATTTTGGACCACCTGAAGTCTAGCCAACAGGTGTTCCGACAAATCAAAATAGAGGGCATTACTGTAGTCCAACCTCGAGGTTATCAGGGCCTGGATAGCCGTCTTTTTTTGCAATGAAGGACAGGTAGTGTAGGAACTTTTTTAGGGACCGCAGTATCCCGAAGCAGGTATCTATCACTGACTTAATTTGTTGCTTAAAGGACAGACTATTAGCAAATTTGACTCCTAAGTACTTAACTTACTTACCACGACCTGGGGGGCATGGCAAGGCCAGAAAGTCTGCCAGGTTTCTGGAAAAATATTGCCAAAGAAAAGAATATCTGTTTTGTCAGCATTGCACTTGGTGAATGGCCATCAAATGGAAGACTACAGTCAGGCAGGTTTTAATCAGCATCCCTGAAATCTCTTCTCCCTTGCCACATGAGAACAGCTGAATATCGTCAGTGTAGGTTATAACTTTAGCCCCTAAGGCTTCTGCTATCTGAGCAAGAAGAGTGAGATATGTATTAAATAAAGTTGGGCTCAAGGCCGAGCCCTGGGGAACTCCTACTGACAACTCATGTGGTTTCAAGGAGAAAAGAGGAGTCCAAACCTGTTGACCTCTGCCTTCTAAAAAAAAGAGGCGAGCCAGTCCTAGGCTGCACCCACTATACAATGGACTGAAGGCGGGCCAGAAGCCTGGAGTGGGGGACAGTATCAAAGGCTGCTGATAGGTCTAACATGATCAGCACCGCCTTTCCCCCGGCATCTAAAATGCCTTTGATGTATTCTGTTACCTCCATAAGCACTGTCTCAGTGCTAAAGTGGGGTCTAAAGCCGGACTGGTTAGAAGGGAGCAGGTTATTGGATTCCATATATGAGAGCTGCTGATTCACATGCTTCTCCAATATTTTGGATAGTGCCGGTAGCAAGGAGATAGGCCTGTAATTAGACTGTATGCCAGGGTCTGCAGATGGTTTCTTCAATAGGGGCAGAATTTTGGCTCGTTTCCTTTTGCTGCCTTTTCTTCTTCTTTCTTACTTCCCCTCCTTCCCTTCATCCTAGTTCTTCCCTTTTTTCTGCTCTCCCTTCCTCCAAGCCACCTTCATTTCTTTCTTACTATCCTTTGTTCCTCCTCTCCTTTTTCTATTTCTGTACTTTTCTCACATTCTCATTTTCTTTTCTCCTTTGTCTAATTTCTTTCTTTCTTTCTCTCACTTTTCTTTCTTTCTTCATTTCCATTATTTCTTTCTTCAAGAGGGCTTCAATTCCTAAAGAATCTCTTTGTTCATTAATTTGGGTTTATTTTTTGACTCAAATATACACCCATGGACATGAGTATGGATGCAGAAATATGTTCACTGGCAGAGCCCTATGAAGGCTGCATGCACATATTGCCAATAGTCATAGTTAAGGATGAAACATATATTTTAAAATATAACTTTCATATTTAGTTTGTGTGTGTCACTGTGTGCCTTCGAGTGCTGGGGCAGTTTGTCAGAGAGCAGAAAATTCTCAAGACCTAGCATTTGCCAATAATCTTTGTACCATTCAAACCACAAGCAATCATTATTCTTAATCTTGAAACTTTAAGACTGGGCCAGTGTCTGAATCCCTGGACAGCAACCAATGGACTTTAGTGCAATAGCAAGATAATATACATTTTGACATTTTCTTGCATAAGGAGCATAGTCTCTTCCAATTTCATGACAAAAAGTCATACTTGCCTCTCACTGGTCAAAGTAAAATAATTAAACAGCTCCTTGGGGACCCTCCAGGCTATGGCTGTTATGCCATTAATAATTGTACTCTCTACACAACAGGACTGGGTGTTCAAGGGGGAGCATTTAACCCATTGCCTACTAAGCCTTTCCCCCCAAGAATGCTAAGCCCTTTTTGGGCTATTTGGGGTAGTTCTAGCTTAGGCCTCCATATCTTGTTTTCTACATAAGGTATCTATACCTAATTTGAGTCTTTTTTTTTTTAGCATCCTGGGGATTATAAAGGTACCCAGGGTTTCTGGATTCCCTTGGAGGGGACTTAGAAAATAGCCAAAATATAGCTAAATTGTGGGGGCTTTGGGGAAAAATAGGAAACCAGCATTGGCATAGCCAATAGGTCTCGCTTTTGGGACCTTATAAGTATTTAGTTATGCAGCACAATATCCTTGGTGCAACAACATTAACTTTGGCATGGTTAAACACTTATAAGGTCCCAAAGGCGAGACCTATTGGCTATGCCAATGCTTGTTGTGCTTGGTACTACATTACTGCACTGTTTTACAACGCAATTTCCTCTGGGTGGGACCGGAAATAAATTGCCACTTCAAAACTCATGAGTGAGAGCCTTAAATGCAATAAATTCTTGATCAGCAGTCTTTAGAGGTAGGCAAAAAAGCAAGGCTCAAGCCTAGCTTGAACCGACTGACTGCCTCTGGCTAGGCCCTTGTCCCATGGGGACTGGTGAGCCAAAAAAAAAAAAAAAGAGCAGAGCCAAAATGGAGTTGTGCCAAGCATTTACTGAACGTAATTTAGGTCATGAAATAAAGCCACCGCTTTGTCCTTTGGAAGTAAAAGTGAGAGAGTCGGAGACATTTCTTCCATTCGCCGAATTTCCCAATGTTTATCCAGGATGCCTGGGCTCAAATCCCAGCTTCTCCACTTAAGCAAACTGTGTCATTCTAGGTAAACCTCTTTACTTCACTGTGCCTCAGTTTGACCTTCAGACTTTAAAGCACTTGAAGTAATTCAGTTCTGGAAATAAGATGTATAAAAACCTCACTTTGCATAGTTTATATAACAATATTGCCCATAGGTACAGTGCACATGATAAACTGACATTTCTTGGTTCAGTCATGGGAGTCAGGTTAGGGCATAGGAAGGGGTAATTTTTAAGAACTATTAATGTTAATAAATATCAATGCAGTGACGTAATGTATAAACTGAAACAAAACATTCAATAGAAAACACAATATGACAGATGTATAGGAGATTTTAACATTGTGTTTTTTTCTGTCATTTACATGTTAAACCTTAAAATGGCTCGGCTCGTGCTTTTCCAACTAGGGCCAAGCCAGACCACTGTCTCGGATCGGACTCAGCCCACCCTGAACTTTTGCAGGCCTGCCCACCTCTCCCAGGAACGAAAGCATCTGCGGACTTGATGTTAATGCTCCTGGACCTGAAAGGGTCCTGCGGGGCAGAATAAGGGCACGCACGTAAACCTGTGCGTCTCTGGTGGGGTAGGAGTGAGACGGCGCGTGAGGTGAGATTCTACAGCCCTGCACGAGCAGGTCGAGGCAGCGCACGGTGCGGGTAATGCGACGGCGCGCGTCTAGGCATTCCTCGCAGCCCGGAGGCGGCATCTCCAGCGAGCGCCAAGCCGTGACGCAGCCGGCCGAACCTGGCAGGGGGGACGGCTCGAATTCCGTCCTCTGCACCCGTGCCAGGCCAAGGGCGAACAGAGCGCCAATTCTCTTATTCCTGCCTATTCATACAGCGCGGCGAATGCTAATTCGTCACTCAGGCACAAAAACACCTGGAGATTTCCAGATAAGCGGATAGCTCAGAAATATCTGCAATGACAGAATCAACCCCAGCCCTACCGTTCTCCGGCGTATTTTACACTACACCCCACTCTACCTCGGATCCTGGCCAGTATAGTCCAAGCACGGCAAGAAAACACAACCCGCTTACGGTCTCCAATTCCAACAGCACTGACTCCGCCTTTTATTCTTTCAAAGTTGATAAGAGGCCCAGTGAGCTTACTCGATTACGAAAACCAGTTACTTAAGCAGAAAGTAGATGGTTTTCGCACTCCACTGGCGTCGTGCTCCTACATGAACCGCCAGGGTCAACCTTATTGTCGAAATGCCATTTTTCAACACACATCACTCACTTCCTCTTTCATGAGCACCGAACCACATCCTTAATCCCCCAATCCCTGAAGCCCAATGGGTCTGCAGTGAGTGTGGTGTACTGACATACTCATTCTTCACTCCTAGCTGAAGAAACAGGGCGTGTGTGTCAAGAGCCTCTCCCTGAACGCCAGGGACGTGTGCACAAAGTACACGACGGCACGATGAAAGGCGCACGCGCAACGGGGATGAAAGCAGGAGCTCTTACCTCCAGCTGCAAGCGCAGCACAAGTCTGATCACACCTCCACCACGTCCGCAAACCCCCTCTCATCAATCCTGCCCCGGCTCGCCCCCTTCGCCCGCCTCCTTTCTCTCAAACACCCCGGGGTGGTGGGACCTGCCTTCCAGACGCAACGCTGCATTCCGGCGGAGAAGTCTGTTTTCCAGTCACATCGTTTTCTGGGAACTTTTAACAGAATTCAGAAGTATTTTTTTGTAAGTATGAGAAGGGCTAACCGATTAATACATTGTTAGTACACGAGGTTATGTCACACAAGCTTTGACAATACTTATTTCACGGGAAATGCCAACAGTGATATGATACAAAGTCTCAAAATAAATGCGGAACGAATAAAATAATACCCCAATCTAAATGAAATATATACAAAAAGAAAATCAAACAAAATGGATAATATAGCCAGAGGACTCGAAGAACAAGCATTTGAAGGCACGAGCGGGGAGGAGGGGGGGGGGGCGACGCGAGTGGTGCGCGTGCGCCACAGCGAGACATCTGGTTTTAATTATCGCGCCCGTGTCAGGGCACGATAATTAAAACCACATGGCGCCCGTGCGGGTAACCGCAGGGAAAAGGCCATGACGCACGAGCGTCTGGTCAGCTTTTTCAAACCCCCTACATAAAGTCTTTGCCAGAGCATCGCTTGCGCGCTACTCTAGGCTCGACCTAAAAAAGTGCTCCACAAAAAAGAGTCTGTATCTTCCTTAAAATTACATCAACAAAAGGTTTGCGGTGTTAAAGTCACCATGTTCCCGGCTTTCAGGAACATCCAGAGCTGAATCAAAAGCCTATTTTTTATCATTTTTCAAAGAAGTAGCCCATGTTTCCTAATTTTTGTGCTTTAAACCAACTTCCAGTTTGTAGTTGAAACCTATGGGTGAGCTTGGAAAGCTATAGATTTCTCAAAATTATATGCAATTCTGAATCCAGCAAAAGGCCATTTGGGTGGCTCCTTTAAGGTTTCCTAAAGAAACTAGCTGTTAAAATAAAACTAATATAGAAAATGAGTAGTAAAAAACAGCAATTTGTGAAAAACTTTTCATTTGTAACTTCTTGTCATGATGGCCGATATTCAAAAGCAATATACCTTTCAGGGGCGGCTCCTCCATGTGGGCGGAGGAGCGACGCCCCACTGCTTTCTCGCAGTGCGAGAAGCAGAACCATAAAATGGTATTATAAATACCATTTTATGTTTCTGCTTCTCGCACTGCGCGAAAGCAGAAGGGTTTGGTTGGGGGCGGGCGGGTCTGCTGGAGGGCAGGGGAGGAGTGGCTAGCCCAATGCTGTGGGCCCCGATTGTTGTGATTGGCTTAGGGGAGGGGAGAGAGGCTGCCTGCTTCCTGTTCCTGATACCATTATTTCCACTGGACCCTTTTGGTTAGAAAGATATATAGGGGCACATGCATCAAGCTAAGGAATTGCGATTCCATAATAGCGATTTTTAAGGAATCGCTATTAAGGAATCGCAATTCCTTATGCATGTAGGTTTCGCTAAAATATTAGCGATTCCTACACATTCCCTAATAGCGAATCGCAAATTGCGATTCGCTATTAGGGAATGCTTTCCCATTCATTCCTATGGGCCTAGAGGCCCATAGGAATGAATGGGAAAGCATTCGCAGTTTGCGATTAACAAATAGGTAATCGCAAATTGCGAATGCAATTTTTAAGGGTGCTAGGAGGCCATAAGGCCCCCCTGATGCACCCCCAAAAACGTTATGTGTGCACATGGGGCCACATGGCACTTAGAAAAATGTAATTTTGTGCATTTTTCTAAGGAATTGCAAATTACCATTAACTTAAAGTTGATGGTAATTTGCGATTCCTTAATGCAAAGTTGCATTCTGAAAATGCTTCTTGCATTGCATTTAGGGAATCGCAAATTGCGATTCCCTAACTGCATTCGCAAAATAGGTAATCGCAAAATTTGCGATTACCTATTTTGCGATTGCATTTTGGGTTGATGCATTCCAAAAGGCTTTTTACCGGTCGCAAACGGGACGATCCTGCGAATTGGCCAGTTTGCGACCAGTAAGAAGTTTGATGCATGTGCCCCATAGGGTTTGTAGGTTTTCCAAGAACCTGAAGCTCCCCGAGCCTATAACTGAGCTGCACCATACAATGGTTACCGGGTATAGAGCAATTCATATGGTAAAATATAAGAAGTGAAAGATGGGTATCAAGGAAGCCTATGTATCTCTGAAATGGACACCAGATATGGAGTTTAGGAGCTGTAACTATTTGTATATTTCTGAATTTTTCGGTGACCACATGAGCATGTGATTCAGAAGCCATTTTTCAAAATATCATCTTTCTTCCACACTGGCTTACATTTGGATGGCACAAATGCAAAGAAATACAACATCACATTTTTTCCGCTGAAAACTAACCCTTTTTTCAGTGTGACAAGCTGTTTTTGGGCCCTAAATCAGCAGGTACCTAGGGAAACCTAGCAAACCTGGATGTTTTTGAAACGTAGACATCTGGCTTGCATGGCTTTCACTGGGTTTTCTTACCCAGAAGCTCTTGCAAACCTCAAACTTTGACTAAAATAAAAACATTTTCTTGACATCTCTGTGAGGAAAACGTCAGGAATCTGCAGAGCGCTACACATTTTCTACCACTCAGCATTCCCTCAAGTCTCCTGATAAAATGGTACCTCATTTGTGCGGGTAGAGCTAGTGCCGTGACAGGAAAGGTGCCAAAATGTAACATGGACACATCACATTTTTCCACTGAAAGGTGACCCTTTTTTCCTCAAAGTGGGTAGCTGTGGATTTTGGCCCCTAGCTCGGCCAGCACCTAAGGAAACCTAGCAAACCTGCACATTTTTGATATCCAGACACCTGGTGAGAATCCAGGGTGGGGTGACTTGGTTGACTGTTACCAGGATTTCTTACCCAGAAGCCCTTGCAAACCTCAAACTGACTAAAAACACACATTTTCCTCACATTTCTGTGAGGAAAACGTCTGGAATCTGCAGAGTGCCACAAATTTCCTACCACCTAGCATTCCTCCGAATCAAAATGGTACCTTAGTGTTGTGGGCCTTAGTGTTGTGGGTAGACCTAGTGCCCGCAATAAGAAAGGCCACAAAACACAACTTAGACAGATCACATTTTTCCACTGAAAAATTACCCTTTTTTTGCTATGTGGGTAGCTGTGGATTTTGGACCCTAGCTCAAGTTGTCAACTAGGAAAACCTAGCAAACCTGCACATTTTTTTAAAGCTAGACACCAGGGGGAATGCAGGCTGGGCTGACTTGCGTGGCTCTCACCAGGTTTTCTTATCCATAAGCCCCTGCAAACCTCAAACTTTGGCTAAAAAAACAAATGTCATATTTCTGTGATGGAAAGTTTTGGAATCTGAGGAAATGCTCCAAAACGCAACATGGACACATCACAGTTTTCCACTGAAAGCGGACTTTTTTTAATGTGGGTAGCTGTAGATTTTGGGTGCAAGCTCAGCCGGCACCTAATGAAAACTAGCAAATCTGCACATTTATGAAAACCAAACACCTTGGGGAATCCTGGGTGGGGTGACTTTTGTGGCTCTCTCTGGGTTTTGGTACCCAGAATCCCTTGGAAACCGCACATTTTGACTAACAAAACACATTTTCCTCAGCTTTCTGTGACTGGAAGTTCTGGAATCTGAGGGGAGTCACATTTTTTTTACCACCTAGCAGTCCCCCAAGTCTCTTCATACAAAATGGTACCACACTTGTGTGGTTAGGTCTAGTGCCCGTGACAGGAAAGCCCCGAAAACACAACATGGGCACATCACATTTTTCCACTGAAAACTACACATTTTTTTGCAATGTGGGTAGCTGAGGATTTTGGGCCCTACATCAGTCGGCACCTAGGGAAACCTAGCACACCTGCACAGTTTTGAAAATTAGGCACTTGGGGAAATCCAGAGTGGGGTGGATTGTGTGGATCTCACTGGGTTTTCTTACCTGGAAGCTCTTACAAACCTCAATTTTTGACTACAAAAACGAATTTTCCTCAAATTTCTGTGATGGAAAGTTCTGGAATCTGAGGAGAACTATAAATGTCCTACCACCAAGCATTCCCCCAAGTTTCACATGATAAAAATGGTACCTTACTTGTGCGGGTAGGCCTTGTGACCGCAACAGGAGAGGCCCCAAAACACAACATGGGCATATCACATTTTTCCACTGAAAACTGATCCTTATTTTTTGCAATGTGGGTAGCTGTGGATTTTGGGCCCTAGTTCACCCAGCACCCAGGGAAACCTAGCAAACCTGCATATTTTTTAAAACTAGACATCTGGGGGAATCCAGGGCTCTCACTGGGTTTTCTTACCCAGAAGCCCTTACAAACCTCAAACTTCGACTAAAACAACACACTTTCCTCACATTTCTGTGATGGATTGTTCGGAAATCTGAGGAGAGCCAAAAAAGTCCTACCACTTAGCGTTTACTCAGGTCTCCCAATAAAAATGGTACCTCACTTGTTTGGTTAGGCATAGTGCCCACGACAGGAGAGGCCCCTGTAAATTGCATGACCGATGGCATGAGACACCAAAGGGATATGGCAGTTAAGTCTTTTATTTTCCTCTTTGTTTTGTAACTTGGTTTACGGACATTCAGGGTCTCTTGTGACTGCCTAGAGAACCTCAGTTGTCCAAACAAACAAATGCCCCATGGAAAGATGTCTCTGGTCTGTTCATCCATCCTCCTAGTTCTGGGTTTATCTTCCTTTCTTCAGCAAGTTTTACCGGGAGGCTCTCGGGAAAACAAAGAAGAACCTGAGAGGTCTATTCTATATCAGGGAAAAGTAAACCCATCACCAACACCATTGTGATTCACACAGTGATTCAGTTCACTGGGCCTGTGCTTTGAATTGTGCTCCAATCTTAGTGTTCACCAATTTAAAACTTAGAGAGGGACAGGATGGCACCCTTTTCTCTTTAAGCCTGCCACCCCTACCAGCCCCTTAGACATGCAAAAATCGGGGAGCGTAACACTTGCCCGAGGATTGAGTCATGGTGGTTAGGTCCCCAGGGCTTCTCTCCCGATGCCACGCTTGGGTATCCACAGCACTTTCCGCCTATTGGGTAGTTGGTCTCCTTACTGTATCCGCCTTCATTTGTTGTGAATCCTCTTCTCCGCAGGCCTGTGGTAGCTGCTCCTCTCCTTCTGCCTCCAGCTTCTCCAGTTCCATACGCTCTCCGTCTCTCCCAACCCTATACAGCTGTTCCGCGGTCTCTTCAAGCTGAATGCTCCTCCCTTCAACTGCGGATTCGTTCAGCAGGCGCGCGTCACCTCCATCATCTAGTGTGCAGCCAGCTTGTACCGTTGGTCTTTTCTTGTTGGCCATATTGAAATTCTCGGTGGCCATGTAGGGGACCCTGTCACAGAACCTCCCCTCCAGGATTGCCCAATAGAGAGCCGCATCCCGTGACAAATAATCCACGTGAGGTAGTAAGAGTCCAGCCTGCTGCTGTAACTGAAAGGAAAAGGGTTGGAGGGCTAAAAACCATCTCAGGATGCGAGGGTTGATATCCTAATTCCTAGCTAACCACATCAGAGGAACATGATCAGTATACAAAACGAAGTGACGGCCTAATAGATAATACCAAAAGGCTTCCAAAGCCCATTTTATGGCTAGACATTCTTTTTTGATCGTCGCATGATGAGGTTCTCTAGGAAACAGTTTTCTGCTTGTGAGTATCACATGGTGTAGCTGTCTTGGTCATTTGGTTGAGAGAGACCAGCCCGCAAACCCCTACCGGAGGCATCTGTTTGCAACACTAAGGGTTTTGAAAAGTCAGGGCATCTCAAGACAGGACCCTCACACAACAACTTTTTTAATTTTTCAAAACAGGTTTGGAGTGTCCCATTCCAGCCGTTAATGGAAGCAGGTTGTGACTTTTTCAGCAGATCCATAAGATGGGTGGCTAGTTGAGAAAAGTGGGGTATAAAATGCCTGTAATACCCCACATGTCCCAGAAACGATCATACTGCTTTTTCCGTAAGTGGTGAAGGAAGTGACCCGATTAGGGCCACCCGGGTCACTTGTGACCACCTCTCAGCCTTCCTAACAAACGAAGAGTCGGTCAGACAGTAGAGAATACAAACCAAAGTATTTATTAGTAATACACTTGAGTGGAGTCCGGTCTGACCAGCCTCCTTGGATTGCTGCAGAGGGACTGACTTCTACCCCCAGGACAACGTATATTGTACATTTTCAGAATCACTAAAGACACGCCCAGACTGGAATTTTCCAGTTGGTAGCTGGTGAACAAAGAAGACACACAAAGATGAGTTGCAATCCCAGGACCGGGTACATGCTATCTCAGCATCAAGGTTACTCTGCCTGTGCTCGCCACTCTAAGAGTGGGAGCAGGCCTATCTAGTGCGAAAGGTATGTGATGGCAAAAACAGTCTATTCATTAGTACAGCGAAACGCAACCTTGGAGGAATACAAAAAGAATATTGCAGCTGCTTTCTGCTGAGGCAGACAGAGTGAGACAGAAATTAGCTTCGACCAGGACTCAAATGGCGGCTGAATACAAAATGGTGCAGGGAATGATAACTTTACATAGAGCAATACACTGGCAGAGTGAATGCATAATATCTACATTTCAACAGACCCTCCTTTTAGCATGAGCTAACCAGTTTGTGTTTGAGAGAATGGACTGTGCAGCATAGCGTGTATATAACAAATAAACTTCAAAGTTCAGAGCACCCCATGTATTCGGCATCAAAGGAAGAGGAGTCTTCAAATATACCCCCGTCTATCTGCATAAAGCTATCTATCTCTTTCTGAGTCATAATCACACCATTGGTGTCATGAATGGGCGCCTTCTGCTTTGGGGTAAGGAGTGTGATACAATAGGTGCAACAGCCTGGGAGGCATTGTATACAGAAGCAACAGGTGAGAAAAATACCTTCGACTACCGCTAGGAAAGCAAGGATCTTCCAACCCCAGGATGCAAATATGCCCCAAAACCATCCAGAGAATGTCCAGGTACCATTCTCTTGGTGTATGACGAATGAAAGTCTATGCAACTTCTGTATGGTGGCATATACGTTGGGGGCGTGGTCTGGGATGTATACACAACAGCTACTGCCAATGATGCGACAGGCCCCTCCCCGGTCAGCAAGGATGACGTTTAACACCATCCGGTTTTGTAAAGCAACAAGCCTCGTAGCCTGGAGCTCAACTGTGATATTCGTCAGAATCCCAGCTGTCGTATTAATGACCCCTTCTACAACTCTGGTGAGACGACGGATATTAAGGCTGTTGGACATGGGACCCCAAAAGGGCACAATACCTTTCATGGCACCTGTGAACTGTTGCAAAGTGGTATCTGTCTGATCTATGTCCTCTGTATTAATAACCCTTCTAACTCGGGGCAGGTATGCACTCCTACGCTGCAATCGATGATCCTTATGGTAATTGGACGGTGCTATATACACTGGGGGAAGAAGAAAAGAGATAGCATACACCTGACCACCCCCTAGGAAGCCAAACATAAGCTTGGGAGCCGCAAACAAAATAGACATTATATGGTGGGAGCAAAGGCGGGCTACTATTCGTGCTCAACGTATATATGTGTAATTGCAATTACTCTTCCCCACTTTCACCTTTCCAATTCCCCGAACACAGGAACCAGCTGTTGTATTGACTACTGGCACTGGTATCGCTTTATCCTTTGTAATATTGCGTGTTTCGAAAGATCGGAAATATTCAGTAGCATTGAACCCCTGGAAATCTAACATTTCTTTTCCGAAGTGATGTTTCGTTCTTTACCTGCTCATATACATTCATGCAAGCTGTTGGAGACTATGTACCAGGGGTCTCTTGTTCTCCTAGCCTCGGGGAAATATACCCTTGAAGGTAACGTATATATTCTTACACAGTGAGGGAGTCAGCAGATGTCATATTCATAGCAGAGAAATTAAAATGATAATGCACCATAGTAAACAGTGCAAACCACCACTCGCAACTTCCTAGATAGGATAATGGCATCGACCACAAAACATCACTCTTATGTGTAACTGAGGAGAGCAGTCCACAGATCCAGCAATTAGTAGCATTGGAAGTATCATGGGCCTGATGCAACATTTGTAAAAATACATTGTCTACATAAGTTTTCCGATGTTCTCCTTTGTGAGGGGCCAAAGTAACAAACATGTGTTCAGGGGGAACGGGTGTTGTCCCAATCAAAGAACGTACAGGATACTTTTCCTCCAAAAACCAAGATATCCCCAACACAAATATCAATGCAATTGCAATTATGGATACGAAAACTATTTTACTTTTAGCGGACCAACCCCACTCTGGGCGTGCAGGTGCAAATGGCTGTTCTTCCTCAGTAATGGGCAGACCGAATGGATACATTGTAAACAAGGGAAAAGGGAATGCAATGGAACAAATGACAAAAGGGGGGCAAATGTTCCCAGTGTCCATCTGAGCCTCACTGGTAGACTCCTATTGTTTATCAACGTTGGCGCTCTTGAGCACTGGCGGTGGAGCTGCTCAGTCCTAGCTCGGATCTGTATCCCACGTTGCAGGGTAATGTACTTCCCTCCAGGGGAGCACACTCAGCTTACCCTGTACAATGTCTGAACAATGCACCAATCTCACCTCTCCCTAAACTACTGTTGCCTGACTTGTCGAGTCCATCCCTGCTAATCTAACTTTTCCTTTGTGCACTGTTCCTCCGTCGGGGCGCAAATTGTACCCAACTACTCCAGGCACAGAGGGGCCAGAAAAAAGGGGTCAGACACAGAGGGGCCAGTGGAAGAAGACTCTGGAATTGCCTTAATCTCCAGGGGCACTGCCGCATTTAGAATCTCATCGTTCTCAGCCTCTGTTTGGGTCCACGTGAGTTGGGCATCTGAAAAGGGAACGAACTGCGGGACTCTCACACTCTGAGTCGCCGATGCCCTCACGGACCCACTGATCATAGGGTAAGGGTAGAGGCACTTTGCAGCAATGCTGGCAATGAATCCAATTCTTTCGGCCAGTGACCTTCACGGCGGTGCGGGTAGAAAGGAGCACCTGGACTGGCCCCTTCTGTAGTGTAGTTCCTATTTCCCTAATAGGCTCTGCGCATTGGAATAATATACCCTATAGGTTTGACATAGGACTGAGGTCAGTATGTCCCTATCGAGTATATTAAACTTAATTACTTTGTGCCAGCTAGCTCAGAGGCCACTAGAAACTCCTTGTAAACAAGAAGGGAGTAGTTTCTGGCAACCACATAAACATGACAACTTTGTTTCCCTTTTAGAATTGGAACACCTCTCAGAATCGTGGAAACAATAGATAACAGTTTCACTCAGCTAATCGTGCATGCTTAGTTTCCTCAGAGTTACACAGAAAGAAAAGACGGGCGTTTCAATAAAAGGTTTTATTGAACAGTCTTGTTTCTCATGTAAGAGATATGAGCCGTTATGATCACAAGACAGTATGCAAGATATATAATGTACAGCGTAAGCAGTAGAAATAAATAATACTGCACTAGCATTATCTTTTAGCATATATTCACGTACATAAATAACATGAGCTAAAAATGCGAGTACTCATACGATGCGTCTCTAAGCTAGTTCTACCCCAATGTACCTAACCTAGTCTAGGTGTAGGGAAAGGTAAGAAGTAGGTGGAGTATTCTCTAGTATGGTATACTAAGAGTATGTTAAGTCTAGTATGCCAAGAGTCCCTCTAGGTTCTAGTCAGCTCCATACCTTGAGAATGAGAGAGGTGGGAATCTCCTTCAGGACTCGAACTCTAACACCCCACGAAGGGAGTCAGAACACTGGAAGCTGGATTCTCTGCGAGCAGGGATGACAGCGTCTTCTCAGTGCGTCAGGCCGGGATACGGGCTCCTCTGAAGTCGAGATCTCCTCCTAACTTGCTTGGGCAAGGGAAGGTATATTTATACCTGGTAGGGGCCTTGGAATGTTAGCATTGACGTGAAGTCGGACATAGGAAGACGTCAGGAATGAACCCTTAAGGAATAGCGGTTCATGCATAATAGATGAGTTCTTGGAGAAATCAATAATCCTGTGCTAGGGGAACTCCCAAGAGCTTAAGGGTCTGGTTTCTAAGAACTCGTTGTGACGTTAGGGTGGACGGATGTCGGTGATCATGCCTGTATTTGGAGTGCACGGCTAATGCCTAAATAAGGACTGGGATTCTATGCCTATATAAGGGCAATGCGAATTGTGCTTATATAAGGACATGTTTCAGGAAAACCTATATACGGACACCTAAAGCGGAATACAACACCCACTCCACTTTCGAATGAACGATAATACTAAATGCTAAACATTAAATGCTAAACATTAAACTGAGTACCACATGTTGCTAAAAACATTTCTAAAAGCATATTAAAAGAAGTTTAAAAGTAAACTGTTGAATGCAATCGGTACTGTACATTTTAAAGCATTTTTTCATTCTAAGCATATATTTGAAATAAATGCAACATGAATGAATAAACAGAAATATATACATATGATGAAATGGTTGACAAGTTTTCAAAAATCAAAGCCATTGCATATCATGGTATTAAATGAAATTTTAGAAAGATAAGGTGACAATGTGTCCCTGGAAGTATTCAAAGAAGTCCGTTTTATAAGAATAGTTCTACTGTAAGCAGATTGTTTTGCCATGTATTTTCAAAAATTAGAGAAAAAGAAAAAGTTCAATTTTAGGAAGAGTTTCAAGTTTTGTTCTGTTTTTAAAATATGGAGGCCAAATTTCATTGCGTCCCTGGTACACTGTGAGCCGAATCAAAGTCAGTGTATGGGTCTGGTGTAAACATGAAATCATCTATTTCTATAGACAAAATATCGTCTACCGAAGTTGGTGACATTTGGAACACCTCATTTAGAAGGTTAACTGCTCAGAGATGTGAAGCATCGCCTTCAGCATAGGATGCTGCAGCAATGTTCGCGTCCGGTGTTACGTGTGTCCTGTTGATCCATCTCCTACCTCAGCAGCAGCAGGAAGCGTCTGTGAGATCTCAATGAATGCCGTCATCAGGATTGGTAGCCTCTGGGGACAACACAGAGCATGGGCCGTTACTGGATCCAGCAGAGTATTGATATCCATTGGCATGACTGATGGGAGTGTTAGACAGGTGTCTAGCACGCATTCTTCACCGCAAAGCAGGCAGCGTAGAACAGGTAAGATGCAATCTTGCCAGATTGGTCTAAATGACAGAAACCATGTTGTATTAAGTTCCCGTAGACGAGGTATGCCCAAAAGTTGCACTATGCGCTCACGGCACTTCCGTTCTAGGAGAGCTTTCTCCACATCGCTCGGAGTGATGTCGGTGGATAGGCTTGCCATAGCGTAATAGTAGGAATAGAAATAGGATTCCTGCAACAAGGGCTAGAATTAATGGCACACCACCAAACACCGAATGTGCGAAGTTTGGGATGATTCCGAGGACTGCCTGGAAGGGTGCTAACAGTACTGAACAGATGGTCCTAAATACATGTACAATTCCGCTCGTATCAGATATGTTAAAGATACGTCCCATCATTTCTGCGAAATGTATTGGGCAGTTTGTACGAATTAAAGCCTGTATCTCAGCCAAAGTCCTTGCAATTTGTAAATCATAGATTTCTTTGGCCAAGGTCAAAAGCACGGTTTGTTGCAAAAGCATGGCTTTCATTCTGCTTAAAGTATCAAAACGTATAAAAGAAACATTCAATGAAGGCCATAGAGGCGACTCCCTGACTGTGTCTATTGGGGGGAACAATACTTGCATACAGCAAGTGACCCTGGAGTCGACCGTTACCAGATATGGGATGCCTGGCAACATGCCACAGCAACTCTGATCATTCAACATGAGGTAACTCCCATTAGAAAGTTGGCCAAACGTTGGATTAATCACAGTAGCTGGTGTACCCTGCTGGTGGCAGGACAAATTTGCCACAGAACCATTACAAGCCCCGTGTAAAGAAATGTCCTGACATACGAGTGAACCGCTTAGTGCATTTTCACAGTGTATACCGCTAAGAAACACTTCACGATCCCCACTCCAACATCTGTATTCGTAAGGTAAATCCCAGGATATCTTAATGTATTCTTTACCCAACCTTTCATATTTGCCTGCTTGCATTTGTTTGAGGCAATACTGAAACTGAAAAGTAGTGACAGGCAGAGTGATTTTGCCAAGAATAAGCCATTCTGCAGCTGGTTTTTCTGCTACCGTAAATGGTAATTTTTCCAGTTTTTCAATGCTCAGCACTGTATACTTTGCTCCCCTTTGTGCCAGTTCGATCTGTTTATCAGTTAGATTGTATTCTGCAAACAGAGACGACGTGTTGATAAAACACCAAGGCACATAGCCCGCACGCAAAGATTGCAGCGTTCAGCTTAATAACATAATAGAACGTAACTGAGATTGGCCTTGTTGTAACATGGCTAAATCTTGTTCCAGTATGTCAATAGCAGAGGATACAATGTTGTCCAATGAATAAATTCTGGATGACAAAGTTGTTAACCCATTGTCGACCACAGTGAGAGATTTCTCTAAGTTAATACGATCAAGTTCACGTATTCGTTCTGCGGCCTCTGCCTGTGAAACCTTCCATACTTCATTATAAGCAGCATAGATGCCGGCATATATGAAACGTTTTTGACGCGGTTTTCTTGGTCCTAGCAAGAATTCCCTAAGGTCTGCATCTTCTTTAAGTAAAGATAAGTGTTGTTTCACATCCTCAAGTGTAGATTTTTGTAGCCAGTCGAGGCACAATTTTCCTACACTGTATGTTGTTACTACCCCTGGATGTTGTCTTTGAACGTATCGTGGGTCTGGCCTATGGATAGTAAAGCCCTGTCTTCTATTCAGGAATCTTTCTTGATAGATGTTGGTGTCTGTAGGCCAGAGTAACCAGTTTTTCCAATCAGGATCTGTTCTGTTGGTTTGTAGTATTGTGTCAACTGTAACCGCTGCCTGTGTAGTGTTATTACTGACAGGTGTTGGTACAGAAGGTGTTTTCATGTCTTTGATCTTGGCTAAACCAAGGCAAGACGTTTGTTGCACAGTGTCATTCAAAAACATTATTTGCTGAGGGATGATACATGCTCTAAACAAAGCTTCTATCCCCTGTACTTGCCAATCTTTAGAACCCCAGACAGATTTTGTGTCTATTTTGTCTTTCCAAAATTCAAATCCATGTCTAGACAATTGGGTAATAAATGCTGCAGAGTAAATCTGTTTTGTATTAGTTAACATAATTTTCTGTCCTGTTTTGTTTACATTTTTATAGTAAAATGTTTCTGGATCAGATGTATTGTACCCTGAAAAATAGGGAAACTTTTTAGCAAACGTTGTTGAACTACTTTTTGGTGGTGTAGGACAATGCTCCCATTGGTTAAACATAAACACATTTCTAGGTGTTGCAGATTTATGCAAGAAATGATGACCATAGTGGTTGTAACAATATAGCTGTTCATAGTCTTATGAACCCTCTAAATATTCATGGTTAGAGAATGCAGCAGACCTTTCTAGGTCAGACATCATATCATTTACAGTCTCAAAGTCCCAATCATCAGAATAGGTACTGGACGAAATAAAATCACTTAGTGAAATTTTAAATAAATGTGGAATGTTCAAAAGTTCCGTAGGGCCGAAGATATCGAAATCAGTTTTGTCCCACACTATACCATCCTGTATAGGAACGGCTGTGATGTTTACTGCTGACAAGTCTCTTGCTTCACGATGGGATGATTTGTGTGGTTTCAAAAGTAAGTTCACATTTTTACTCTCAATGTCCAAACGGATGTATCTGCCATTTATAAGCAATCCATGGTGAAACCAGATAAGTCTTTTTCAGAAAATGAAAAAAGTCTTGTACTTGCTGTTTGAAAGTTTTTGATGCTGGCGTCGTTTCAGGTTCACTCGGATCCTCAGAAAACGTATCAAAGTTAATGAAATAGCCAGAAGCAGTTCTGTCAATTGTTGGAATTGCATCAGGATTTGTTGAAATCGCTGGAACCAGTTGATCACTTGTTACGTTGGTGTAGACAGGTGTATTTGGATGAACTGTTACTTGAGTTTCAAGAGGGATGAGTTCCATAGCATTGTTGCTTAGTCCTTCATCTGTTACTGCTGAATTCTCGATGGTTATCAGTCTTTCAGTCTGAACCTCTTGGATAGTAGCGAGAGGAGTGCGTCTGCTACTAGGTCGGAGTCCACGAGGCCTACTATTTAGTATTGGCCACATACTGTGGTTTGATGAGGTCGATTGACACAAATCTTTTCTCCTTTTTTCCAGCAAGGGGTGGCAGAAGTACTGTTCTTGTTCCGTGGTGGCTAGGACAGGTACTGGTTGTCTGTAAGAAGGTCCAAATTCCTTCTTGTCCACAATCTTCTCTCTGACTAGATCCCCAACTTTTGGGATCCAGACAGGCCTTGCTGGGACTGCCGGTGTTTCCCCAGTGGTGGTTGGCTTCAGGAACACGTTGCTTTGATTCGATCTTAGTTCATTTAGATCCTGTAAAACAGCCAAACAATCTTTGATATAAAAGGGTTTATTTTCCACCACTGTGCCTTTACATTCGAGATCAGGAACCCATATTCTTGTCCCAAATAGGACCTCATATGGAGTGACCCCCCCCTAGAGAACTTCTTGGCAAATTATTTAATGAGTGTTGAACCCCATAAAGATGTTTGACCCACCCATCACCCGAACCTAATACTCTAGCTGTTATAGACTGCTTTATGTCCCGGTTTTTCCTTTCCACAACAGAATTTCCCTCAGGATGAAATGGAGAGGAGTACCGCAATGCAACGCCCAAACTGGCCATGGCTTCTTTGTAAGCCCGAGAGCTAAACGCAGGGCCCTGGTCAGAATGTAGTGTGCCTATTGCGTATGTGCCGATAAAGACTCGCAAACCTTTTATAACAGTTCGAGCGTCAGCCGAGCGCTGAGGCCATATCCATAGGAACCTTGAGCACGAATCCACTGCAACCATTATATATTTATAGTTACCGTCCCTTTGCAGGGGACCGCAGTGGTCCAGGTAAACACAAGCTAATGGTTTGTCTGAAATCAACAGGGGTGTCTGCGCAGGACGTTTCACTGTGGAGACTTTCATCTGTTGGCATATTTCACATTCCAAAACATAGTTCTTGGTCTGTTTCCTAATGCCAGGCCACCAATATCTTTGTTTTAGTAACGATACTGTTGCAGAAACACCTGCATGGGCAGAGGCTATCCCCGCATGTGCTGCGAGGATTAGTCCTAATCTACGTTCCATGTTTGGAATTACCCTATCCCCCACTCCAGGGATTCGAGCAAAAGGAACGTTGTTTGCATCAATTACATAAGAGTACTTGAATGGAAACTTCTTTGGTAACGCTGCACCACTCACTGCCTTTGCTTGAAGCATTGACAGCCAACAATATCTCACTGTCTATTCTCGTTTTTGAACGAGTGATCGCAGCTACGGAAGCCATCTGAACAGCCCTCTTTGCGGCTTTGTCAGCCAATGAATTCCCTGCAACGTGAACGCCATCACGTTGATGACTCAGCGTGTGTATCACGTGAGCCTTTGGTAGTTCGTTTTTTATCTGAACTACTTGTTCCCAAAGCGTTTTATGTTTTATTGTGCCACCTTTTGCATCTTTGAACCCATTTTCAAGCCAATTTTGTATATATTCATTATACGACTGAACTCAGTAAAAAGAATCGCACACTACGAGTGTGGGGAATTCGCGATCTGTACTTTCAAGTGCCAGTTTGAATGCTTGTAGTTCAGCTCGCTGAGCTGTACAATCTCCTAGAGATTGAGTTTCAGTGACCATTGGTCTGAAGTTACCATCTTGCATGCGACCTTTAACGATTGCGCACGCTGCACTGTAAGCTTGCTTACTCCCTGTAGCGGGTTGTGCTGATCCGTCAGTGTAAATTATAAATTCGTACTGATCGAGAGGCAGAATTTCAGTGGGCAGAGGACATTCATGTTCATATTGCAGGAACGCTTGTGTTTTTAAATCAGGATCAAAAACATATTCAACATCTGTTGCAGCAAGAGAATTAACCCATTGTATCCATCTAGGATGTAATGCTTTTGCATTCGGAATGCTCGCTTTAGTAACCACCTCTAAGGCTGGTACTGGGGTTATGACAATAATGCGTTTCCCTTGGGCTAGAGCTCTTTCTTTTGCTACAGCGGTTTGAACTGCTGTCAGTATTTTTTCTGTTGAAGTGAAGCGCATTTCTGCTTGTATATACAAATGTGATTTGTATGCTATTGGTACTTTTTCACCCTCATTAAATGTTAAGTAGGTGAATCCGCATTGTCCCGAAATTATTCGGATCACTAAATTGCGTTGACTTACGCGTGTTTGTAAGTGATTTGTTGCTAACATGTTAGCTTGGAGTGAACGCAAGATTTCTGTGTGTTCCTGTGTCCAATGTTTGATTGAAAAATCAGGTTTGATTAATTCGTAGAGAGGTTTAACCCTTTCTGCATAATTTAGAATGTATGTTCTTGCAAAATTTAGGAAACCCAAGATGGATTGTAAGTTTTTCAGCATTTTTGGAGGTTGGAGCAGCGCACACTTTTCTAAAAAGTTAGCTGCCAAGCTCTTGCCTTCACTTGAAAGCTCATATCCTAGGAAAAGGACATTGGATTTTTTAAAGTTGAATTTATAGCCCTCAGAGGCGAAGCCCAATATAATGGTACTCACCCTGTTCAAGTGCCTATCTAGGTCATCGTCTGTCAGATAGATGTCATCGACATATGACAATGCCTCATTATCATAAATTTGTAGTAACTCTGTTACCCTCGCTGAGAATAACCCCGGGCTGTTCTTGAACCCTTGTGGGAGTCGACAAAATTGACCCTGGGTCCCCATTATTGAGAAAGCTGTTAAGTACCTGCTTTCAGGTGCTATGTTTTGACAAAAGAAACCATTTGAAATATCCAATGTGGTTTTATATTTTTTGCGCACAATGTTATTCATTAATGCTGTACTATGTGCATTTTGCACTGCAAATGTTTTAGAACAAGTGTTTAAGTGTCTGTAATCCAAAACTAGACTATATGTATTATCTGGTTTGGAGACAGGAAACAAAGGATTGTTCATTGAGGAGGTGCATGTTTCAATCACCCCTTGGTATTCAAGTTGATCTAAGATCTCCCTGACCTGTTTTTAGCTTCTTGCTTTATTGGGTACTGCCTTTGTGCAGTAGGTTCAATTTTGTAGATGTATTTTGTGGTGAGGTGAGTCCTCATCCCATCCTACATGATTTTTATATAATGCTGGGGCCTGGGCAACTGCCCATTTCCTGGCATAAGTATATTTTAGGTGAATTGGAATATGGTTGGAGAAGGCAGGCATAATAATGTCCTCACCATGTGGGCACTCCTTGACAAATTGTGGTGGCCAGTCTTTTTCTGCTAGAAGTATATCATAACCCCTTGAAGGTTTCTCCCAAAAGAGTGTTTTCACCTTTCTTGGTATGTCTCCCTCCATTCGGAGTGTTATTTCATATAACTTTTGTGGAGTACTAACCCTGGTGTCTACAGTTTCTACTGTGAAGTACTCATTCAATTCCACTATCTCCAGAAGTTCCTTCAGGTTCTGGCGAGCTATTGTGACTTCTGCTGCACTGTCCAGCATTGTCTGAGCCCATTCTCCGTTCTTGAGCTGTGTTCTCAGTATTCTCGGCATGTCTGATCTTCAGACCTGCTACCTTCTTTTTTAGAATTGAGGTTTTGATTTATTTTTCTGAACGTGTTTGTCGTCTTTAGATTTCACGCGTTCTTCTCTATGTTCTGACCGTCCTCTTCTTTCCGATGTCTGTGACGATATCTGAAAGGTACGAGAGGAACGTGTATCAGTATCTTGATACCTGTCAGGCTTTCTTAAATTATCCCTATTCCTGAGGTTATACCTCCTTTCAGAGGGCTCCTTTTGAGGAGACCTACCTCGGGATTGAGAACGTTTCTCGTTTGAATTTTGTTTATTAGTTTCCCACTTCTTTTTAGAAGATGTAGGAGTTTGTTTAATAGAGTCCTTCTCAGGACTTTCAGATAGTTTTGGCTTCAAAGGTTTTCCACCCAAACTATCTCTGCCTAATTCTGCATAAGATTGTTCTATTATTCTGGGTAGTTCTGTTTGATGTTCTGTAACATCAAATTCCCTTAATCGTTGGCGGATTGCCACTGATGCTGCCTCCCCTTTAATATTGGATAATATTATTGTTGAGACCTGGTCGAAGTTTTTCAGTAATTTCATACCTAAATTCAGAGCAGGCTCTGCCCCGTAGTCGTTTTGAATTTGTTTCAGGACATCTGGTATTACTGCAATTGATGGAACACCATGTGTTTAATATAGATGGCAGCAAAGACTGCGCCCCAAGTGGTGCAATCTTCCAGTTGTGGTGTGATCCCCATTGGTAAACAGATTGTTAGGATTCTGTGTTTCTCATACAGGCTAGTATTTGGAAATACTGCTTCGATTTGAGTAATTTTTTGAGCTATCCAGAATGGAATTTGCTCACGTTTTGTGGGCATTTTACCCATGACTGCGTATAAAGTCTGTGGTGTAATTTTTAGTGTATTCCCCTGTTGAGGGGTTTGATTTGGAATGGTCAATGGTGGTTGGACTGTGAAAGTCCGCATGACATATTGGACTAATTGTCTGTAAATTTTTATTAACTCTGTAAGTTGAGTAAGTAATTCCTCGTCTGACATCTCTTCAATGTCAGGATGAGGTGTGTAGCCGGCTAGAAGCGGCCATGTTGCTCCAGGTCTACCTAGTGGACCGAGCCTGGTAATGTTTTTGTGATGTTTTAGGGCACCTTTAAACCAGAGCTGATGCTCCTGGTATGTTAGTGGAATTTCAATATCCTCGAAAGGAATATATTCCTCTGGTGGTTCATCTTCTTTGTAGAAGTGAAACAGTCTCGTTACTGGATTTGATTCTGGGAATACTATCCATGAATAGAATACCTCTGTCTGAAAGGATTCGTGTGCCTCTATCACGAAAACTGCTCTACCCCCTCTTGGTGGTAGGCCGTGTTTTATAAGTTTTAGAGTGATGGCTCTTCTTAAGTTTGGAGCGATGTCTATAACACCCTCCTCGGTTTCATTTAAACCGGTAAAGTTAAAACCTGTTACAACTGGTTGAGCCGCAGCTACACCGTTCCCGGTGTCATCGTCCCCGTGATTGGACATTTGTTTTTTGAAAAATGTAGTACAAGTTTCAAGGAAACAAAAGATAAGGTGCACAATATTTTGGAACACTGTATCCTTCAACGTTAAACAAACCAAAATAGCTAATATATAGGGTTTTTTATCCCATTTAGCTTTGGCGGATATTTAACCCTACCCACTCCAGACGTCTTATGGAGTATGTGAGTAGGGGTCTCAGAGAAAAGCACGACTGAGTTACTCAGTATCTAGCGTTAAATTAGTGCCTTACCAAACCGTTGGACACCATGTAGTGTAGTTCCTATTTCCCTAATAGGCTCTGCGCATTGGAATAATATACCCTATAGGTTTGACATAGGACTGAGGTCAGTATGTCCCTATCGAGTATATTAAACTTAATTACTTTGTGCCAGCTAGCTCAGAGGCCACTAGAAACTCCTTGTAAACAAGAAGGGAGTAGTTTCTGGCAACCGCATAAACATGACAACTTTGTTTCCCTTTTAGAATTGGAACATGTCTCAGAATCGTGGAAACAATAGATAACAGTTTCACTCAGCTAATCGTGCATGCTTAGTTTCCTCAGAGTTACACAGAAAGAATAGACGGGTGTTTCAATAAAAAGGTTTTATTGAACAGTCTTGTTTCTCGTGTAAGAGATATGAGCTGTTATGATCACAAGACAGTATGCAAGATATATAATGTACAGCGTAAGCAGTAGAAATAAATAATACTGCGCTAGCATTATCTTTTAGCAGTATATTCACGTACATAAATAACATGAGCTAAAAATGCGAGTACTCATAAGATGCGTCTCTAAGCTAGTTCTACCCCAATGTACCTAACCTAGTCTAGGTGTAGGGAAAGGTAAGAAGTAGGTGGAGTATTCTATAGTATGATATACTAAGAGTATTTTAAGTCTAGTATGCCAAGAGTCCCTCTAGGTTCTAGTCAGCTCCATACCTTGAGAATGAGAGAGGTGGGAATCTCCTTCCGGATCTCGAACTCTAACACCCCGCGAAGGGAGTCAGAACACTGGAAGCTGGATTCTCTGCGAGCAGGGATGACAGCGTCTTCTCAGTGCGTCAGGCCGGGATACGGGCTCCTCTGAAGTTGAGATCTCCTCCAACTTGCTTGGGCAAGGGAAGGTATATTTATACCTGGTAGGTGCCATGGAATGTTAGCATTGACGTGAAGTCGGACAGAGGAAGACGTCAGGAATGAACCCTTAAGGAATAGCGGTTCATGCATAATAGATGAGTTCTTGGAGAAATCAATAATCCTGTGCTAGGGGAACTCCCAAGAGCTTAAGGGTCTGGTTTCTAAGAACTCGTTGTGACGTTAGGGTGGACGGATGTCGGTGACCATGCCTGTATTTGGAGTGCACGGCTAATGCCTAAATAAGGACTGTGATTCTATGCCTATATAAGGGCAATGCGAATTGTGCCTATATAAGGACATGTTTCAGGAAAACCTATATACGGACACCTAAAGCGGAATACAACACTTCCACCTTGGCTCCAGACTCTTCTTTCTCTGGAAACACAAAGTCCCCAGGCCAAATGTCGTGGCCTGGCCCCTCAGGTACTGGTGGAAGGGATTCCTGGATCTGTTGGTGAATAGAACGCAGACTTTTAGTTAACTCATACAAATAATCCACCAATAGAGGATATTCAATTTCTGAGAATCGACGAGGTCCCGGGACGTCCCAAACGTTTGCCGGGCGCCCAAACACGACCTCGTAGGGCGACAATCCTGTCCTAGAATGGGCTGTTGTTCTTTTGGACAAAAGGGCTAATGGTAAAGCATCTTGCCACTGCAACCCTGTGCTCTCCTGAATCTTTGCCAGTTTCAGTTTGAGAGTACCATTGTACTTCTCAACCAAACCTGCGGACTGGGGGTGATTTGCAGCGTGAAATTTTTGTCTGATATGCAGTCCCTCGCAAACTAACTGGATAACTTTTGCGTTGAAGTGACTTCCGTAGTCACTCCAAATCAAACGGGGCAAGCCGAAGTGAGGAAAGAACTCCTTCAGGAGCACTTTTGCAGTCACTATGGCTGTATTTTCTTTGGTGGGGTAAGCCTCAACCCACTTACTGAATGCACAGACGACCACCAACACATATTTCAAATGATTGACTCGATCCATTTCTATATAATCAAGCTGGAGGACCTCAAAGGGTGCAAAATGACCAGGGGGCGTGGGGATACCTTTTCCAGGATTGTGCATCATACACACCATACAATATTTAACTTAATGGGTGGCTGTCTTTGAGATGTTATCATTGTGCCATACAGGGTCTAACAGCTTACAAATACCTTTCGCACTAATGTGAGCTGGCCCGTGCGCCATGGTGACTACGGGAAGAACATATGCATCTGGCAGCATCCATCTCTGTTTCCCTGACTTATCAGTCCAACACCGATCCTCAGCCAAACGTGCTGTGCTTTCCTGCCATATCGCTAATTCCTCAATAGTTGCCTCACTTTGTATCTCCTTGACAATTTCCAGCATATCCTCAAACATGGTGACCTCGGGCACCCACCTAGCGGGACCCACTACCAACATATTTTCATCTTCTTTTGGGCTGTCTCCTTAGCTATCTGATCTGCAAAGGCGTTTCCCTTACCCACATTATCAGTAATTTTCCTGTGTGCGCTACACTTTATGATCGCTAATCTCTTGGGGAGCGTCAAAACCGACAACAGCCTATGTATAAGGGGGCCGTGTTGGATCTTCATCACATGGGAAGTGAGAAACCCTCTCTCTGCCCAAAATTATGGGTGACTCCAAAGGCATACTGACTGTCAGTATAGATATTGACAGCCAGTCCCTCACTCAACTCACAGTCTCGAATAAGGGCAACCAGCTCTGCAGCTTGAGCCGATTGATAGGGAACTCGTGATCTCTCAACTACTGTGTGTAGTGTCATGATTGCATATGCAGCTGTTGTAGTGCCATCTGGTAACTTGAAACAAGAGCCATAAACATTTAGTTCCCCTTGGGGGTCAGATAAGGGAACGTCAGTCAAGTCTACCCGTCCATTTGTCTCCTCCTCCGTGCGGAAGATACAATCATGTATATCAATTTCCTCACTCTCAGAAGGGAGGGGTAGCAACGTGGCTGGGTTCAGAGTGGCACATCTTTTAATCGTGACATGCGGCGCAAAGCGAGTTAGCTCATAACCGGTCAGACGTGCACTGGTGAGGTGCTGTGTCTTCGATTTATTCAAAAGGGTATCCACAGCATGGGGGATCATAACAGTGAGGTCAGTATCAAGTACGAGCACAGCCGATTGTCTTATTGAGATGGCCACAGCCGTGACCGCTCTTAGACAGCTTGGGAGGGCTCTTGCGACAGGGTCAAGAAGCGCAGAAATATAAGCACACGGCCATTGCTTACCTCCAAATGCCCGTGTTAAAACAGAGAGCGCACAACCAGCCGCTTCGTGTACGAACAGCACGAACGGCTTCGCATAATCTGGCGTACCAAGCACCGGCGCAGAGCAAAGCGCAACTTTTAATTGCTCAAAAGACTGCTGACATTCAAGCATCCAAGGCAATGGTTCATGCACATCTTTAGTGGTTAGTGCCAGCAGAGGCTTTGTTAGTAACGAGTAATTAGGGATCCAGTGCCGACAATAGGAAGTAATGCCAATAAAAGCACGTGCATTCCTTTTGAGTTTGAGGGATAGGCATTTTAACAATGGTACTGATGCGTTCAGGAGTCAATCTCCTACCCTCCTTCGATAGTAGGTGACCTCCTGTCAACAATACTGAAATTTGGAAAGGGACACTTTATTTCCATGGTGTGCCAAATGCAGCAACAAATTAACCATACTGTCTTTGCAACCCTTTTCAGTGTCAGAAGCGATGAGAAGGTCGTCTGCATATTGAAGCAATACGTTACCTGAGAGAAGCGTGAGGGAGTCCAATTGGGCTTTTAAGGCTTGGCTATATATACTAGGGCTCTCAGTATGAGAGGGCTCGACAGAATCTAAAGCTTCTGCCAGCTAGTGTAAAACCGAACAAGTGCCTGCTGTCTGGATGGATCGGGATACTAAAGAATGCGTTTTTTAAATCGATGACAGAAAAGAATTTAGCAGAAGGAGGAATCATTGTTAGACGAGCAGTAATGTCAGGGACCACCGGGAACTGGGGAACCACTATTTTATTTACTTCATGCAAGTCAATCACAAAACAATAAACATCTGGATGATCATCAGAGGAGCCTGAAGGTGCCCTCTTAAGAATGGGAAGAATGGGGCTATTACACACATTCGCAGTTGTCTCTTGACTGAATCAGATCCTGTATAATCTGCAACAAAGCTCCCTCCCCTGCTTGTGGTATTCTGTACTGAGGAATATGAGGCAAAACGGCATTGTCCTTAACTTTGATAGAAACTGGGGGAATCTGCAATAGTCCTACGTCCATGTCACCTGTTGCCCACAATGTGGGCGGAACATCCTTAAATTCAGCAGGGAGGGGTGCATCTTTGGACAGACACTGCTTAGAGCTGACCACATTCGGTCCCATTGTCATGTAAACTCCTTCCGGAGAACAATAAATCGTCGCATGCAACTTCTTTAATAAATCTAAGCCCATCAAATTCTCTCCGCAATTAGAGGTTAACAAAAATGGTGAATCCACAGCAAAAGGACCTATAGTCAATGTGAGAGGTTTGAAAATGGGGCTCACAACCGGTACACCAGAAAATCCTACCGAAACATTATTATCGCCAGACAGAGCCGCCCCGGGGACCAGTAAACGGGAAATAGAGCTATTCATAGCACCTGTATCCACCAAAGATTCCTTAGCGGAGCCATGCAAATCTGCAGTAACGTAAGGGCCACGCTGATCTACAGGTATCTGAACTGGTCCCTCACCCTGTCCCTGGCTGTTCTAGCTGTGAGTCAGTCCCCTCACCTCGTCTATGTCATAGTCATTGTGGTAGTACTGTTTGCCCCTAGGGTCGTCAAAGTAGTTCTGATCAGTGCGACCCTTTGACGTCCCAACTGCCTGAACCCTGTCCTGGCCACAGTCTCCGCGACCCCGTCCACCAGACCCTTGCCCCCTCGGGACCGCCACCTTTTGCAAAAGCACAGGACACTCGCTGCGCCAGTGTCCCTCCTCTTTACAGTACGCACACCGATTCGGTCCTACAGGCGTAGTGTTCCTGCTAGCACGGGGAAGCTGCCGGTCCAGACCACCACGTCCTCTACCATTCCCTTGAGAAGCCTGTTGCAACAACACCTTCGTCTTCAATTCCTTATGCTTTTTCTCCACCTTCTCCTTCTCCTCATTTTCCCTGTGTTCATAATACTGTGCTATACTCAATATTACAGAAGGGCAGGTGGTGGTCCAAGTGCTCTCCGAGGACTGCAACCGAGTCGAGATCTCAGGAAGCAGGTTCATAACAAATCTGTTAACGAACAATCAGACACCTCCTCCATCGACAAGTCCTGTCCGCTAAATCCCAAAACACACCTTCAAATCGAGTGAAAAAAAAAAATCAGACACATTTTCATCTTTCTTCTGACGACATGCCGTTAACTTGTCCCAATCTACCCTTCTCGGTGGGATGAGAGAGTGCATATATGTAATAATTCGACCATGCAAAGCTAGTATCTCAGCCTTAGGCTGCTCACCAGGCTTCCTCTCCTGGTCCCATGCTTTAATCTGATCCCAAGTGTTAGAATTGAAAATGTTATTGCCCCATCACTCATGCTTTATACTGCGTTATGTTAGCATTCATGTAGCTATTTTTGTATTGACCACTACTGTATATGCGTGTGAACAGTCCCTTCTAACTTTGCGCGAGTTAAAGTTAGC
The DNA here is from genome assembly GCA_963921515.1 of Calotriton arnoldi. NCBI lineage: Eukaryota > Metazoa > Chordata > Amphibia > Caudata > Salamandridae > Calotriton > Calotriton arnoldi. The sequence continues at coordinate 1,777,353 of CAWUFW010001477.1, read as the reverse complement.
ATCTGTGACGCCATTTTTGCCATTTAGCCGCCATATTGCACTGTGATCGAAACCAAGCCTCTGTTACCCTCTCTGCTTGCCTCAGCAGAAAGCTGCTGTTCAGTTATTTCCCCTTATCGTATTCAAGGCTGAAACCCTGATGTACTAATGAATAGCTTATTCTGCTTTTGCATGCCTATCCCTGGTCGTAGTTATGCTCCCACACTAGAGAGAGTTGAGACTGAACAAGACGACCTTGGGAGTCTGATAATGTGCACCCATTCAGCAGGTGGTAGCTCATCCTTTTCTGTGCCTCCTTTCTTCAGCCTCTGCTCAAGCTGTATTTTTCCACCAGGGGCGAGACTTGGGAGGTGTTAGAAAGCTTATTATGTGTTACCAAGTGTTCTGAAGCCAGTCCCCTCGGTAGCATCTAAGGAGGCTAGTCTGACTGGACTCCGCTGCAGTGCATTTACAATAAAATAACTTGGTTTGTATTCTCTACTGCGTCACCGACTCTTCATTTCTTGGAAGGCTAAGAGGATGTCGCGAGTGACCCGGGTGACCCTAATCGGGTCACTGCCTTCACAAGTACCACCCAATTCCACAACGTGGTCCTGTGTGTGCACCTGCCTCCAAATATCAACGGGCACCAATAAACCAAAGAACATTTCAATGTCCGCAAGCGTCATCACTGTCGAGGAAGCAGCCTCAGTCAATTCCTTATAATATGCAGTAGGATTTTTCCTAGGGTCAGGTATAAACCCATTGTTCCTGGAACCCGGCCTCTACCCGGGGTCTAGTAGCAATGTTATGTTGATCCCGTAGCTCTGGTATTTCAGGGTGATATATGGGTGCACATCCCTCATCGGGAATTGGGACACTGTCTTCGGGCTCTTCTCAAGCAGCTTATCTCAATAAGCGACCAGCGTCATGACATTATTAAAAACCTCGCTAGGTGCCATATCAGCAGCATATATATGGTCCCTAATATCATAAATAATCTAGGGTGCTACATCATTGAAACACTGTTCCCACAGTCCAATCAAAGTAGCCGACATGTGCTTTAGGGCATGCTGCTGCACAAACGGCTCATAATCTATCATCACACTCCACACATCTTCCACACTGTAAATGGGGTGACGAGCCCACTGAGCAGCCTGATTGGCTACCGCCCTTTTCTCTTCATCTCCCACATCAGATCGTATCAATATCCGCCCCAGTCACTCCCTAGCAGTCGCCCAGTCGTACTCCCCTATTCCGCGTACGGGCGTTCCGCTACTCAGTAATGTTGGGGAATGGGGGAACAGGGAAGGAGCAGTAACAGAAAGAGCAGGCACCAATGTCGCTAGTGACTGTGTCGTGGGTGTGAGGGCTGGTGAAAGAGATGCCGAAACACTAGGCGTAGCAGGGAGACTGGCAGTTATAGTAGTCGCAGAAGGTGAAGCCAAAGAAAGGGCAGGAGGCCAAAACATGTTGATCAATAGTATAAGAAACAGAGGCAGCAGAGACGGAAGAAACAGATGACTGAGGCTGTGGGATAGCAGGATATATTTTCTGCGGAGCGTATGGGGTGGAGGTCGAGCATCTAACAATTCCTCCACAAATGTATCAGTTTCTTCTTGGGCAACATAAGACTTTTCACATTGTAATCGAAATTTTCTATCGGCACACTCTATTCCTTTTTATATTTTCTCTCTATCATGCGCTACGGCTTTCTGAGTTACTGTCTGTATTCTCCCCTTCCGGGCCTCTTTCTCTGCTTTCATTCGTCTCTGTTTAGCTTCCTTTTGCCAGGTTCTGAGGGAATCAAACATCGACTACCTACTTCTTTTCGCAAACAATTGATCCTGTAGAAAATTAATTTTCTGTTCATCAAAAGTGCCCATCAACGGCCACTGCAACTCGGCGTTGTCCCTCGTATATTTGTGCCATAACGTACTAAACAGAATAGGGCTAAGGCCGTGTTTTACACACATGTCGAAATTTGGAGTGCCTTCTGGAGGCACTGGCTGACTTTCTTCCAATCGAGCATCAGCATAACAACAACGATAGCTCAAACAAAACACCTTACTAAGACAAGACATTTTCAAAGAAAACAGGTTCACTATTTATGCCAAGCAGATATTTGCAAATATCTTACCAAAATTGGTCCTCAGACCTCATCAAATGAAAACCAAAGTGGTACCATGTTTACAAAGAACTCAAACAAATTCAAGCGCTTGTCCAAAGACGGTCCTCAGACCATGCCAAATACAAATCAAAATGGCGGCATATACACAAAGAACCAAAGCGAACTCACCTGGTGCACACAGGTTAAGCGAGGTTATTCTGCACTGCCAACTCTTTGGACCAAACGGTCAGATCCAAGGGTTTTGCCTTTCAGGACCCCAGTCGGGATGACCACTGGACGAGGCACCGCCCGGTCAGATAGACGGGGCAGCTGCGAGTACAAGACTCTCTCATGCAGGGATCCCCGGTCCGCCCGTCCCGACGTGGCCCGACCTCCTCACTCAAGGATGGGCCACCCGGAGTCCCTGTTCGGGTGCCAACTGAAGGAAGTGACCCAATTAGGACCACCCGGGTCACTCGTGACCACCTCTCAGCCTTCCTAACAAATGAAGAGTCGGTCAGACAGTAGAAAATACAAACCAAAGTATTTATTAGTAATACACTCGAGTGGAGTCCGGTCTGACCAGCCTCCTTGGATTGCTGCAGAGGGACTAACTTCTACCCCCAGGACAACGTATATTGTACATTTTCAGAATCACTAAAGACACGCCCAGACTGGAATTTTCCAGTTGGTAGCTGGTGAACAAAGAAGACACACAAAGATGAGTTGCAATCCCAGGACCGGGTACATGCTATCTCAGCGTCAAGGTTACTCTGCCCGTACTCGCCGCTCTAAGGGTGGGAGCAGGCCTATCTAGTGTGAAAGGTATGTGATGGAAAAAACAGTCTATTCATTAGTACAGTGAAACTCAACCTTGGAGGAATACAAAAAAAATATTGCAGTTGCTTTCTGCTGAGGCAGACAGAGTGAGACAGAAATTAGCTTCGATCAGGACTCAAAATGGCGGCTGAATACAAAATGGTGCAGCGAATGCTAACTTTACATAGAGCAATACACTGGCAGAGTGAATGCATAACAGTTACATTTCAACAGTGGACAGGGAATGTCTTTGATGGCCTGAACTTTGTCAAGTTGTGGATGCACCTTGCCACAGTGGATGGTGTACCCCAAAAACTGGATGGAGTCAGTAGCTAGAATGCATTTCTTTAGATTCGCTGTAAGGTTGGTGCCCCTCAGGGAGGACAAGATTGCCGTTACGTGTTTTAAGTGCAAGGACCATGAAGAGCTTAAGAACACAATATCATCAAGGTACGCCAAAGCATACTTCTGATGTGGTCGCAACATCTTGTCCATAAAGTGCTGAAAGGTTGCAGGGGTTTCATGTAGCCCAAAGGGTAAGACTTTAAAATGATAAAGACCTGAGGGGGTGGAAATGTGGTCTTCTCTTTGGCATTTTTGGACAAGGGTATTTGCCAATAGCCTTTAGTGAGATCCAACTGGTCATGAAAACTGCCTTCCCCAGTCGTTTTATTAGTTAGTCGACTCAGGACGAGGTAGGTGTCAAACTTTGAGATGGGGTTCTGTCGGAAGTCTATACAGAACATAAGGGTTCCATCTGGTCTTGGTACCTTGACAACCGGGGACCTCCAGTCACTATGTGAGGGCTCTATGAAATCGCCCTCTAACATTTTCGCTATTTCGGCCTCTACCGCCTTTTGCCTGGCCTCTGGATACTATATGGCTGCAGTCATATCACTTAGTTGCCTTTAGCAAATATATTGTGATAGACTAAGGGAGTTTTCCCTGGCTTCCCAGAAAACACAGAAACAAATTGTTGTAATACTTTCCTTAACTGAGCCTTTTGTTCTCTAGTTATGTGCATGCCAATAGGTACCTCCTCTATAGCCCCTGCCAGCCTTGTTGTGATAAAGGTAATCTGAAGGGGTTTAGTAGAGACAAGTAGAAGAGCAGGATTGATGGTTTGGTTATATCTTGTCACTAACCCATCGATTTGTGGATGGTATACCGAGTTACACAGGTGATGAATGCCTAACACTTTACAGATTTGAGACATTAAAAGTGACATGAACGGGCTTCCTTGGCCAGTTAGAATTTCCCTCGGAAACCCACTCTAGAAAATATAAAATAACTCAATCATAGCTTGGGCCACCACTGGGGCCATCATGGTTGTTAGGGGTACCGCCTCAGGATATTTGGTGGCATAGTCCCCCAGAACTAAGATGTAATGGTACCCTTTTGACGACGGTAGGAGAGGTCCTACTAAATTCACCCCTACTCTGGTGAAGGGAATATCTATTATAGGAAGAGGTCGAAGTGGAGCTTTTCCTCCTGAAAGTACATTGACTAGTTGACACCGCTCGCAACTGGCACAAAATGACTTAATGACAGAAAAAACCCCAGGCCAATAAATATGCTCAAGAAATACTCTTCTGTTTTTTTCTAGCATAGTGATCACCCCTCACCTGGCAATGAGCAAGATGTAAGATCTGGGTGCGAAACGGAAGTGGCATCACCATTTGTAGACTTCTCTTTCCGTCTTTATATACACCCCTGTATAGTAATCCCTTTTTAATGACAAAAAACAGTCCTACCTTACTTGAGTGGTCAGTAGTTGCTTAAGCCCACACCTGCACTAAATTGGGGGCCCAGAAGCTGCATTGATGTTCCCAGTTGCTATCTGCGGGGGAAGGGAGGGAAACCAGATAAGCACTACTCACCAACACATACATCTGGTTATTTATACGATTTTTTCAAACTTTGGGGGATATTCTCAAGAACGTGCGATAAACATCGGCAAAATAGGTTAACGCAAGATTTCATATCGCCGTCTTTCGCGGGAAAATAACCCCGTGTTAACGTGGCATTCACAACACGGCGGTAACATGCGATAGTACCCCGATAACGCGGCAAATGTCCGCGATAACACTACCGGGACGGCGATAAAAATCTCAACCCGAACATGAAAAAAGTTGCGATGTGCCCAACCGTGAAAAAAAATCCAGCGAGAAGCAGCACCAGGCCTGCAAGTCCCACAAGTCAGGCTGCAAAAAGCACAATAAAAGCGGCAACACAAAACACAAACAACTGCGAAGCACCATGGAGGTAGCCGGAGCAAGCACAGAGGACAACCAGAACCCCACAAGCCCCACGGAGGACCAGCCTGGGACCTCAGGGTCAGGGAAGGGCAAGGAGAAGAAGAGGAAGACGCGGTTCAGTCTGCAGGAAAACAGGATCCTGATCAAGGAGGTGATATAACACCATCAACAACTGTACGTCACCTCCACTGTGTCATTGGCAACAAAAAATACAATATGGCAGTCCATCCTGGATAAGGCGAATGCAGTCGGAGTGCTGAGGAGGACAATGGACGAGGTCAAGAGGCGCTGGAATGATGTGAAGCGCAAGACCAAGCAGAAACTCGCAGACAACCAGAAGGCAGCAATGCAGACTGGAGTCCAGTGCCACAGGAGGAGCTGGATGAGATGGAGGAAATAGTGTCCACAGTCATCAGTGGGGAGACGGTGGCAGGAGTTGGGGGAGCGGACACTGCTCAACATGACCCGACACAACAGCAACAGGGTGAGTAACCACCAGGGACTGGGGGGACGGGGGGAGATGGGCACAATGGCACACATACACAATTAAGTAGAACACATCTGCAGACAAACCATGGCCAAGAGTCACAACTCCAACCAAGAGCCCAATTTACCCAAGTCTGCAACATCACAGCACTGCATAAGCACAGAAGTGAAAGCCACACCGCCTGAAAGGGATAAGGGCCAGCCAAATCAGAGCTGAAGGGGCAACTCACCTACAATGCAGCACACACACAAGATCAAGAGCACCGCAACATTTACAACAATGTTGAACAAACAGCAACACCAGCACAACAGAACAGAGGACACAACTGCTGCAGCTTGTGTGTGGAAAATGGCCATTCGCATGTGGCACAGCAGGAAACTGTGAGATGATAATGTACTACTACAACCCCACATCCCTGATGGTGCAGTAATGCATGTAAGGCCGTGACCCAGATAGGCAGTGAGACACATATTGTCATGCAAATCAACACTCATCACAGTTGAATACAAGTGAAGGTGCGTAGACTTTATTAGCATATGCGTGTCAGTACGGCCAAGATAAGTGCCACAACATGCAGACCAATGAAGCAGTATGTCAGAACGTGGAACGTTGCCAAGCGCCGCTGTCCACTCCGGGGGAGTGCCGCACCATTCACAGGTGTGTGTTTACCTGCGTTGTTGTCCGCTCATGTATTCGGAGTCCAGGCGAATGCAGCAATGTCCACTGTCGTTGTGCGAGATGTGAACAGAACCCCAAGTTCCAACAAGGTGTTGGGACATGTGCAATGTGTTCCAAACTGTTGTGTCTGCAGGTACGTAGTTACACGTCCATGAAAGTGAGTGCAGCTTCGTAGGCAATCATTTCCAACATGAGGTCGTCGTCGACTTCATCGAACAGGACGGCGAGGCTAACCATTAGCAGGTCCGGACAGAAGTGCTGCGTCCACCCACTTTCACCAATTAGCACTACAGCCCAATAGGGGAGCGGCTCAATTTGCTCACTGCACACGAGGAGTTCTGCAATCTCCCAGGTCCAGCTGCCAGCATGTATGCCAAGTATCCAGGCATCCCATAGACGGGTGTCACAGTGACACTCATGGTCATGGGCCAACAGGGGGCGCACACACGTCTAAATCCAGTTTGGCTACTGTCCTGTTGGATAGGCAGACATCCATGGACCACTCGAATATGCACGAGCGACAATGCAACACAGGCTGCACGCAGGTGACGGCAAGGCGGAAGCTCAGCCGGTAACTGATCCGCAGCACTACCAATGGCAATGCCCCCAGTAAATGCAGCATACGTGCACGGTAGAGTTCCACGTGACGGGGGTTGTGCAAGTGTCTGGGATGGTCTGCCATTGCGTTAGTGGCTCTGGTTGAAGCGGCACTGTTCTGACATGCGCCAGTTCTGTGGATGAAATGCCACAGCTCGGAGCAATGAGTTGTTTTAGTGTGCAACGGTTGTACGCCTGGGTTAATGTGGGAGTAAGTGTGAAGGCCATTCCATGCAAGATAACTTCGAGCAAGGACTTCTGTGTGTGGGGTGTGTATACGTTGGTCTTTCGTCGGGCTGTGCGTAGTGTGGGAGTCGTCATCAGCTGCTATAGTATCTGTCAGGGGGTGCCGGGCACATGCAATTCCGAGGTCGGAGGTGCAGATGTGCTTCCGCCTGATAGCTCAGACAAAGGAGCATTCATCCCTAATGTTAGTTTCTCATCTACTTGCATTCAGGTACTGTGAAGTGGCTTGTTGGGGGTGGGATGTGTGCGACTTTGGGATTCATGTTCGACATGTCTTGCATGTGGCAAATGAGTGGCATCACTGTGTGTAACGTTGCCTCACAGCTGCTCCTCCCTCCCCCCGAGCCTATTTACTTGTGTGCGCTGCGCGGTTGCATCACTGGCACTCCTATGGCACACCATTGTCATACCGGTCTGCGCATGTCCACAAGCCTAACAACGACACTGTGATGTTGGCCGTTGGAGGTGGGCGGCCACGTGAGTGTAGGCCTGTGGGAAGGATAGGGCGGACACAGACGTAGAGTTCATGCCTGGCTGAACTGGCGCTGCGATTAAGGCTAGGCATTTGGCTCATACTGCGGCAATACAGATACACACAACACTTGGCATGTATGAGCCAAGACCCCGAGCGGTCTTGCGCTTCTTCATTTCCCCGTTCGTGCGAGCCAGCCCTCCGGGTGCATGCTACATTGCAACATTGTCGATTGCGGACTGGGTGGCGCCGACACTACAACAGAGACACACGCATTAGTTACTTCCTTGTCCAGGCCAGAACTGAACCACGCCCAGAGCCCCGGGGAAATCCTTCACACCCCTACGCTGGCTTGGCGTATGCCGTCCCAGCCCACTCCGCTTAATCTTACAGGGGGGGGTGGACACAAAGCTACGTGTCCAAGGTCGTACCCACTGCCTGAGGTGACATGGTTGCGTCCGCTGTCCACAGCACAATGTAATGTGGTAGGGCCCTGGCCCATCATGCATACATAATGACCACACGGACACACTTCAATAGATAGTTGAACTGAATACAGGCACGTGCGCCCGGCCACTTTTTATTACCAGGGTCACATGTCCAGTGACGCCTGTGCTGGATGGGTGTGGGGTGAGTGTAAGCCAGCCCTCAGGAAGTGGTTGTTGCTGGCAACAACTAGAACAGTGATCATCGGATCACACACACAGATTCAATCATAAAGGGTCCATGACTTGCAGTGCACTGAGGTAGGGGCACCAGAGCTGAGCGTGCTCATGTGAAGGAATTGTTAATGATTTGGTCCCTTCGGGATATTCCTGCAGCAGCTGCAGTGGGGTGTGGTACACCTGCCTCATCTTCATCATCATCGTCCCAGGTCTGCCCCACTGCCTGAGGTGACATTGTTGCGTCCGCTGTCCACAGCACAAAACACAATCATGAAGGGTCCATGTGTTGTGGTGCACCGAGTTAGTGGCACCTGAAGAGCTGAGCAGGGTATCAAGCTGATGATGGCATCCAAGACAGGTGTGAGCAACTTAGATAGGCTGGCTGTGAGACTCCTCCGACTCTGGCAGTTGTTGGTTGGAGGTGGTCCTGGCGGTGGTGGTGGGTGTGCAGCCAGCGATGATGGCGTGTCCTTGCATGTCAGGAATGGATTTGGTTTGCGAGCCCTGCTGACCGCAGTGTAGGCCGGAGGCAGCGGTCAGAAAGGGCACACAGCCACGTGACGATAACTTGTGGTGCACTGAGTTAGTGGCACCTGGAGCGCTCGGCGGGTGCGCGCCCTGCGCTGATGCGTCGTCCGGGCGGCCCGCCCTGGAAGCAGTGTCTGTTGCCTACTGGACTCTGCCATAAATGAATCAAGACTCAATTTGATTTGCGAGCCCTGCTGACCGCAATGTAGGCCGGAGGTAGCGGTCAGCAAGGGCACACAGCCACGTGGCGTCGACTTGTATTGCACAGGGTCAATGGCACCTGGAGCGCTCAGCAGGTGCACAGCCAACGACGATGCGCCGTCCGTGCGGGCCGCACTGGGTGCAATGTTTTTCTCCTACTGAATTCTGCCTCAATATTGCCATGTGGCGTCGGCTTGTGTTGCACAGGGTCAGTGGCACCTGGAGCGCTCAGCAGGTGCACAGCCAACGATGATGCGCCGTCCGTGCGGGCCGCACTGGGTGCAATGTTTTTCGCCTACTGGATTCTGCCTCAATATTGCCACGTGGCGTCGGCTTGTGTTGCACAGGTTCAGTGGCACCTGGAGTGCTCAGCAGGTGCACAGCCAACGAGGATGCGTCGTTTGACTTGGGGGACCTGCTGACCGCAGTGTAGGCCGGAGGCAGTGGTCAGCGAGGGCCCACAGCCATGTGGCGATGACTTGTGGTGCACTGAGTTAGTGGCACCTGGAGCGCTCAGCGGGTGTGCAGCCAACGATGATGCGTCATCCGGGCGGGCCGCACTGGGGGCAATGTCTGTTGACTAGTGGTTTCCTCCATTAACAGAAATGTGGCACGATTTGAAATGTGGGACCTACTGACCGCAGTGTAGGACTAAGGCAGTATCCGGCACACACATGACTCCGTGTTGCTGTGCTGCTGGATGCGCTGGGGGCCTGTGTCGCGGAGTCTGGAGGTTAAGGCGGCGGACTCGTGGCAGGGTGAGGCGCGTCGCCCTGGCAGACGCGTTGCCCATCACGGAAGAGAACCACGCCCAGGGCCCCGGCCTTTTTATCAACACTCCTACGCTGGAGTGGCGTACGCCGGCCCAGCCCACTGTGCTTATGCTTACAGGGGGGGGGGAACGGCACAGCTACATGTCCAAGGTCTTCCCCATTGCCTGAGGTGACATGGTTGCGTCTACTGTCCACAAAACTACACACACCTGCAGTATATGTCCACATGGACATGTCTGTGCTCTGCATTCTGTGGTCTGTCCAGCACATCACCGCCACACTTGCCATTGTGTACATTCTTCTTCATGGGGGAGTTGCCTCCTTCACACATACTTGGTTCCCACCTCTCCCCACATTCTGCACTTGTGTGGCTGAGGGGCCATGCCGTTTTTGGAAGGTCCGCTGTCTTGTCCTACGCTGCCTCGGTGGTAGTCGGGGGGGTGGTCTAGAGGGGGGGGGGTGGTCCTGGGGGTGGTGGCGGTGGGTGTTGTGGCCCTCTTGGGTCTCCGGGCTGCATGTTCATTGTCTCCATGGCATCTGTGGGTCTTCAGATGTGGCTCTGGGCTGGGCTCCCTTTCATACTGCAGGTAGTCATCCTGCTTAGCACCAGCAGAAGGCAGGTGTTAAATCCCTGCTGCTAACGCGCCTTATCGCCTGTTTTTGGGTCGCATTGCAGATCTGGCTGGTCGTTGAGAATCTCGCAAAGTGGTGTTTTCGTGTGTTTTTGCACAGGAACGCCTACTCTGCATATCATTAGCATTAGTTGTCGCACTCATCTGTGGCGATGTTTTTTGCGGCAGCTATCGCTGGTAAATTGGCAATATCGGCAGTTTGCACCAGCTTGAGAATAGGGCGATAAATCTATCGCCACTTTTGCGGCGCTAAATTGCCGATAAATCGGCGATAAGTCCTTGAGAATATGCCCCTTTGTCTGCGTCCCCTTTTCCTTACCCAAGACAAACTCCTTGCTAAAGAAGGGGGTCTCTTGTAACGTCTTACAAGCAACTGTCTCGCTTCTTGCCTCTAACAACATTTGATGGAAGCAATCGTGATCTGTCCCGATAATCACTTCCTCCTCCAAGTAGGGAACTACCCCTACCTCCATACAAACCAAGTGACGGCCGGCATGGTTCGCGGGTAGTGGGGCAGGTGTGGGCATCCGGGGGGGCCTCGAGGGGGGAGGGGGGGAACGGTAAAAAAATTAAATAAACACTTACCTTGCCGCACGGGTCCCGCGTCTCTGCTCCAGCTCTCCTTGAGCAAGGCACAGAAAAGGCTCCCCTGACCAATCACAACACTGCAATGCAGCACTGTGATTGGTACGCACCCAGGCTCCCCTGACCAATCACAATGCTGCAATGTAGCGTTGTGATTGGTTTTGAGCGTCCTGGTTCAACGCTCAACCAGGGAATGGAAGCCTGGGTTTGTTCTCCATGCAGGCCGTAATGCAGCCTGCATGGAGAACGGGGAAAGTGTGCATGACTGGTGAGGGCGGCCCGAGAGGGCTGACCAAACAGTCATTGCACACTTAGTAGTGGGCAAACCGCTCCTCCCCTGCCCTTCTCTGAGAGCAGAGCAGCCCCGCCCGCCCGCCCACAAAGCAGCAGGAAACATAAAATGATAATCACTCAAAGTTATCATTTTATGTTTCCTTTACTTTGCAGTGCACTGCTTAAAAGCAGTGGGGCGGCGCTCCTCCGCCATAGCGGAGGAGCCGCCCATGTACAAATCACACTATCCTTCCACTGTTACACCACCTGAGCCACTGGATATAGTTTACTGTCTCCATGAACACAGGTAATAGAGACTGATATTGTGTGGTTTCTTTTTGTGGTCAGACGTGGCCCTCCCGGACTATCGAATAATGACACTGCGAATTCACCAAGGCGGTAATAGGACAACCGTTAAGGAAGGCCTATATTTAGTAGGTTTGACAGGGTCCCCTTCTAGATAAAGGACTCGTCCCTTCGCATATTCTACTTCAATGGGTTCAGGTGCCGGGGACCTCTGTGCACAGAGCCTAGCTATATGACTCCATTCCCCACATCGAAAACACTGAGGCCCCTGTCATGCGTCTGTTCCCCCTGCTTTTGCCGGGAGCTTACTCTCAGCAAAAGGGTTGAGGTACTGATTTCAGTGGACTTCTCCCAGTGGGAGAGGAGAGAGGAAGGGGTTTTGCGATAGAACACTTGAAGTCGGGGGGACCAGTGGAATGCACAGGCTAGGTCTATGGCCATGGGAACCGTGACATTAGGATGTTGCCTTATTCATGATCGTTTAGAGGAGGGTAATGCCTCGAAAAATTCTTCCAGATACACGTTTTCTACTACTTTCTCTATAGTAGAAGAACCAGCCCTTAACCAACGACTGCCCAGGTCCTGGATCCTGAAAAACAAAGCCTTTGGATTATCATTAGTAGATCACTTTTCCTTCCTAAGTCGGGCTCTATAGTATTCTGCATCACAACCGAGGCCCACAGAGCTAGCGCCAGCAGTACCCCTGTGGGAGGATGATAGAACATGCTGGTGCCATCCTCAGCACCAATAGCTCCAACACGTCCTTAGCACTGAACAGGTTAAGCTGCTTGACCTTTATGTACCCTTATGTCATAACTAGGGAGTAGCTCTGAGTGAGTTTAATTGATCAGAAGTAGCTCTCACTTTTGAAAAGGTTGGAAACCCCTTTCCCAGACGGACCAACGAAAGTAGCTAAATTGTAGCTAATTTTAGTTTTTGGGGGAAAATGTGCTGTACAAGAAACTATATGTTTTTCTTCTAAAAATTGTGAACAACAAAATGTATAGGTGTGTGCTTTCAATGAGCAACAATTCAGCAAAAACCACCTTGACTAATAGAGTGGTTTCGTGTATTTATTACACTTTTGTAAATTGATTTTTTATTTTGGATCAAACCAAGAAGAACAGCAATTTTGAACAGTGCATACAACATAAATACCAAATAAAAAAGCGAAGAAAATTACAAACACAATATTGCAAACCAATTTGAGATAACCAGTCCTTAGATTGTACAAAAAATGTGGCGACAAAAGCAACTATCAATTTCAAGGACTAAAGCCTGCCAACAACAGCTGATCGTCTAAACCAATCGCAACCGGCAGATTGCCCTGTTTGCGTACTATGTGGTTGAATAGCTAGAATTTTAAGGTTATGACGAGCTGTACTGGGGTCAACGCGTTTTAGAACCCGGAATTTCTTTAGGGGTTCTTTCTCAGGACCGGGACTGGGTCAAACACTGTGAAAGACACAAACAATTACAAAAAAAGAAGGGGATTAAACGATGGTCCCTAATTTTCAATCAAACCTAATGTTCGCTAAGAAAGTGATTACAGGTCTCTCCTTACCCTTTAGGTAGTGATTTAAACACCAAAATATAGACCCAGCGGGGGAACTTGTGTCCTCTTTCTGTGGGTTTCTAAAAATGGTAGAAAGCAGAATTAGAGTTTGATAGCGTGGTGTGACAGACCACTGCTAATATGGGTGAACTCCATTGAGACTGCGCATTTATTGTGCAAATGCTGACTATGCGCATTGTGCAAAAGGCAACTATTGATGTAAAGGAACTTCATTAAAAATACACATTTGTTGTAAAATGCAGATAATTGCGCGAGAGTGACTCTGCATTATAAGAGACTGACTGTTTTTTTTAAATAAAACGCTCATATGCGAGTATTCACAGTTTACTGAAAGCTTTACGCAGACCAGAGCTCAAGATGAAATTATGAATTGCTAAAACTTGCCTCCCAGTTCGAACTTTGCTGCTTCAATACAAGTAATGACGGGGGAAGCCATCACATCATGATGACCCTGTGAAAGCAAACATTTAAATTCCTAGGGCCATATGTATCAAAGTTTGTGTTTGCGATTCTCAAATAGCGAATTTTTGAGAATCGCTATTTGAGAATCGCAAACGAGATGTATGTAGGATTCGCAAGAAAATTTGCGATTCCTACATATTCCTTAATTGCGATTCGCAAATTGCGAATCGCAGTTAAGGAAACTCCTCCTCGTTCATTCCTATGGGCCTAGAGGCCCATAGGAATGAATGGGAGGACATTCTCAATTTGCGATTAGCAATTAGAGAATCGCAAATTGAGAATGCAATTTCAAGGTTGCAAGGGTGTCCAAAGGACACCCTGTTGCACCCCTGAAATGAGCATGGGTGCACATGTGGCGCCACATGCCACTTTGAAAAATGCAAAAAAATGCATTTCACAAAGAAATCGCAAGTTACCACCAACCTGTAGTTGGTGGTAATTTGCGATTCCTTAGCCTATAATCGCACAACTTAGGTGTTTCATACATTTTCATTTAAGGAATCGCAATTTGCGATTCCTTAAATGCATTTGCAAAATAGAGAATCGCAATTTTTGCGATTCTCTATTTTGCGAATGCCTTTGGGATGATACATCCCAGAAGGCATGTTCCCGTTCGCAAACGGGCCGATTCTGAGAATCGGCCCGTTTGCGAACGGGAAATGGGCTTGATACATATGGCCCCTAGTCTGGACGGAAAGTTGGGAGGTTTTTTACACAGTGTTACTATGCCGCTGAAATCCGTTTCAGCGGTAACAATGTTGCACTCACTTCTATTCTGGAGGCATCGATGAAGGACGCATGACGGTTCAGAAGCTGAACAATTTAGTCAATTTCCTGGAAAATAGAAACTATGTACCAGCGTGTGTGAGTACGTGCTGAATACTCTTTCTCTAGCACAGCCAGGCAAACTTTCTTAACTTGCCTGGAAATGAAGGATCCAGCTGCAGCAGTCTCTCTCCAATGTGTCCGAGTCAAACAAACTTCTCAGTAGAAAGGACACAGATCACATGAGACCTAACTTGTGAATTCCGGTCACATGGGTGACGCATTGCATGATGGTGCTTGTAGTCTGGAAAATAGAGTGAAGTCTTTCTGAGCTGTATTCAAGGGGTTTACAGTCTGTTTATCTCCGGCATTTCATTGAGGCCTGAAGAGGAAGTGCTGAATTTCATAATTAAGTATGCCTCTCTCTGGAGAAGAATTCTTTCAAGGTCGCCACCTCGATGGGTAGGTTTAATGACACTTAGAACTGTCCAGCAAAAATCTTTTCCTGAATGACCTAGATTTTGAAAGTGGGTGACAAGAGGTGCATTGAGTACTTTGTTCTTTAGTCTGGAACGATGTTGGGTTATGCGCTGTCTGATTTCTTGTGTCGTTTTGCCAATATAGACTAACTCGCACGGGCACACGATTGCGTAAACCACGTTCTTGGTCTTACAGGTGGAGAATTCGGAATGTTTCCATCTTTGGGTCCCATTGGTGAATTCGGACCCCTCTAGCGTCGAACTGCAGGCCTGGCAGTTACCGCACTTATGATGTCCCGAAACTGGTTGAAGATTGAAGAAGGAGTGTATCGATTCAACTTTTTTCTGGGGTTCATCTGATGCTCGTATGATGCGTTGACCTATGCTAGCATTCTTTTTTAGAGCAAAAAGGGGTATTTGAAAGTCTTTGTCCACGTCTTTTATCAGGTGCCAGTTTTGGCGGACAATTTTTTGGAAAGAATTCGTAAGTGGCCCAAATGTGGACACACATACTAGACGGGTCATTGGTTTTTTGACATTCTTTTCAAGGAAAACTTCTCGTGGTGTGAACCACGCGCGCTTGCGGGAATGTTTGAGCAGTTTTGATGGATATCCTTTGGCTTTTCATTTTTCAGTCAAGGCTTGAGAATGGATTTCATAATCCTCTCTGCGCGAACAATTCAGTCGCACCCGCAGGAATTGACCATACAGTAAATTATATTTCAGACTTTTGGGGTGGAAGCTAGTAAAGCGCAATGCAGTGTTCCTGTCTGTGGGCTTGGTGTACAATGTAGTTATAAGACCTGCTTCCGTGGGTCGTATTTCCACGTCCAAGAAAGTAAGACTGGTTGTACTGTGTGCCAAACTGAATTGAATATCCGGATTCCTATCATTGAGCCATATATGGAACTTGAGAAGATCATCTTCTGTGCCTGCCCAAATACACCACACATCATCTATATATCGATGCCATTGTATCACACAATCTTTGTATGGATGATTGTTATAAATGTGCCGCTCCTCGTACCTTGCCATGTAAAGTACTGCCATCTCCGGTGTGAAGGGACATCCCATGGCGGACCCTTTCACTTGGAGGAAGAAATCGTTTTCAAACTTGAAATAATTCTTTTTCAGTGCCAATGATGCCAAGTCTAAGATGAATTGGGTCGGTACCCGATGGGGGCGCTCTCTGCCCTCTAGATAGAATTCTAACACTTCGAGGACCTCCTCCTGAGGTATCTGCGTGTATAGAGACACAACATCAAATGTAACCATCCTATGGTAAGCAGGGTTAAATTCGAAACCCTCAATTTTGTTTATAAAGTCTGTCGTATCCCTCAGATATGATGAAACCTCTTTCAGAAATTCTTTGAGGTATAAATCGACGTATTTGGCAATGGGCTCTAAGACGGAGTCGCATCCCGAAACTATCGGGCTGCCCGGGAGAACAGTGGCACTCTTATGGGTCTTCGGAAGAAAATAAATTACAGGGGTCCTTGGATATTTTTTAAGGAGATATTCATGTTCCTTAGGACCTAGAATGCCATTCTGTAAGCCTTCGTCTGCGATGATTTTGATTGCACTCTGAATTTGCTTGACCGGGTCAGAGGGGATCCTCCTGTACCACGTTTGGTTAAAAACATGTTTCTGTCCCTCGGCTGAATAAGCCTCTCTGGACCATACCACCGTCGCTCCACCTTTATTGGCGGGTTTGATTATTATGTCTTTGTCTTCTTTCAATTCCTTGATGGCCAGTCTTTGCGACATCGTCATGTTGTTTTTAACAAAGGTATTTTGATGATTCAATTGATTGAGGGATGATAGAACCGTTTGTTCGAACACCATGATGTTCTTGGGAATGGTGTGGGGAGGAGGACAGAAGGTTGATTTATTGTGGAGACCAGAGACTTCTCCAATGGATGGCTGTTCTTTATCTTTAAAGTATATATGGAGCCTGATTTTTCTAAACAGTTCCATCGCTTCCATTTTGAGATGAGTTAGGCCTTGCTTTTGACTGGGGATGAATTTGAGGCCGAGTTCTAAAACAGCTTCTTGATCTTGTGTCTGTGTTTTTGTTGATAAATTGATGATGGTTGATGTATTCATGATTTGTAGTATTGGCGCCTCGTGCGCATTTCCCATGGTTGGGGTTTGCATCGTTCTCTCTTCTGTTCTTAGCCTCCTCCTAAAAAATTATTATTGTTTCTTCTTTGCTGATTGGAGTTTGAGGGTCCTGCACTTTCGTCTGATTCTCCTGTGGACTCTGATGATGACGTTTCGGAGAAGGTTAGAAACTTGCGTCTAGATCTACCCCGGTACTCTGGAAGGAACCTGCGAGATTCCTCTCTTGTGTAGAAATCTTCCCTCAAATAGGGGTAAACGGTCTCTAGGTTGAAGGATTTCTTGTCACGCTCAAATTTTGAGTTTTTGAAATTTATAGTATTGTCTTTAAACGTGGCGATATCCTTTTCTATTTTCTCTAAGAGAGTCTTGGCCTCTGAGACTGTGTGGTTGTCTTTGATTGATTGTATCAGTTGTTCTATTTCATCCGCTTGTGTGCGGCAAAGCCTTTGCGCAGTCTCAATAGAGTGTATCATTAAGTCTCTGCTGCATTTGGTGCTAATACAACTGAAGCCCTTCTTATATTCTGGGTCTTCGGTAAAAATGACTGGGCCCAACCCCCTTCTTTGTTAAAAAAAAATAATCTAAAAATGGCATCAACAAATGGTTTCCAGTACTAGGATCACCATCCAATTTTTTAAACATGTTTGCACTTTTCTAAGAGCTAGTCAATTTTTCCAAATTTTTGTGGTTTCATCCTACTTGCAGTTTGTGGCGGAAAGAGGTGTGGTAACCCTTGGGTGGTCCCAGAAAGCTATATATTTTTAAGAAGTACACACATTTTTTATGTCAGCAAAGGGTCATTTGTGTAGAACCCTCAAGGCTTTCCCAAAGAAACTAATTGTTGAACTTAAAAAACAGGAAAGTTTGTATAAAAAATAGCAATTTGCGACACTGTTTTCATATGTAATTTTCTGTCACGATGGCCGATTTACAAAGGCAATATACCGTTCCACCTGATAGACCTTGTCTATTGAGGATATGTAGGATTTAGACATTGTGAAGGATTCCCATTGTCCCTAGTTCTATACCTTCTTGTCACAGGCACTAGGTCCAGCACACACAAGTGGGGTAGCATTTTTATTGGAACAAGTGTGGGCATGCCGGGTGGGAAGAATTTTGCAGATTTCTGCAGTTTCTGGAAGTTTCCATCACCTAAATGCAAGTGATTCTTCAATGTTTGGGGGCATTGTAGGTAAGGAAAAGCCATGGCATCCACCCACGGCACACCACTCTGGATTACCATGGGTGTCTAGTTTTCAAAAATATTGGGTTTTGTTAGGTTTTCCTGGGTGGCAGCCGAGTCTGAGCCAGAAGAGTGGAGCGATCCAGCATGGCAAATGGGCTGAAATTTATTTTTGCCCCATATATAAATACTACACCCAGAAGAATCAAAATGTCCTCTTCCTTGCCATAGGAATGGGGATACCTTAGTCCCCAAGGGAGTAGGAGAACTTTTGGGATTTAGGGGTGAGGATAGGGTCTGATGTCAGGATGGGCCAGACCCCAGCCTATTACTTCAAAAAAATCTTCCTAACATCCAGTAGGCTTTCTGCCGCACCCCGGGGGCAAATTGGGGCAAGCTCCCTTTTTTCCCCCTAGGGTGGGACATAAATAATGCATTGCCCCTTTTGGGATGGGGTATGGCCCAATGCCAGAGTGAGACGCCCCTGCCATTTTTTCCCCTGTTGTGAGATCCATGGTGCCTAGGGGGCCTCTAACACCTCCCCCAGTGCCCCCAAGATAGATTAGGGTCTAACCTCCCCAATTGGAGCAAACCTACTTTTTGCTCTCCTGGGAGCAGAATGACTCTATTGCCCCCGCTATGGCGTAAGTATGGGCTATTTTATGTAAATAATAACGTCAAAAAGTGATATAATGAAGAACACAAGTCACATAGTGTGAAGGATTAACACTGTATAATTGATGAATTTATATCAATAAATGAAGATTGGCTCAATTCACCTTCGACTATATTGTTTTGACATACATTTATTTGCTCTGAACAAGCTTATACAAAGATAACCGTTCTTACGGTGTGCAAGGTGGGGACGTTTCACCCTTCCAGGAAAGATGCATTCTTGCTTGATATTCACGCCTTGGATCAGTAGGCTATACCCACATGCCCCCAAAAAATAATTTACTAGGATACTTACTGTTTAACTTCAGTGCACCATTAGGAGTGTGATTGTCTCTTTCCTTGTCCTGACACTGGGGTAGGCCATCCTCATCCTTTTGTTTGTTTTGCCACCATTTTGAAATTTTTGGTATCTATTGGGCTTTCTGCCCCTTGGGGTGCAGATTGGGGGCACACACCCTAATTGTCCCTGAGGGGATCAGAAATACTTTATTGTCTCTTTTTGGGTAGGGGCATGGCACAATGCCATCTCGTTTCGCCCACAAGTAAAATCACTGGTGTCTAGTGGGTATTCTCCCCCCCCCAATCCATGGGGCAGATTAGGGTCAAAACCACTAATTGGGTACAACCTCCTATCTGTCTCCAGGGGGGGAGGGGGGGGAGAAATGCTGTATTACCAATACTGGGCTGAGGGTATGACCCAAAGTCAGGGTGGGCCAAACTCATCCTTTAGTTTGTTTTGGAGTCCTTTTGAAATCCCTGGTGTCTAGTGGGTTTTCCACCATGGGGGAGCAAACCCACCCTCTGTGCCTTGGGAGGGCTGAAAGACTGTGTTGCCCCTTTTGTGGTGAGGGTATGGCCCAATGCCAGGGTGGAATGTCCCCACCCATTTTTTACCCGAATGTACAATCCCTGGTGCCTAGCGGGCTTTCAACCTCCCCTGATGCAGATTAAGGGCACACCCCCTGCAAGAAAGTGGATTACACTTGTGAAAGGTGGCCAAACCCCTCGAGGAATAATAATACTAACTTATCAGAGTGAACCCCAAAGTCACTAAATTAACCTGAGCTCAGCCCTTTAGTAGTTAGTTATGGCACAGAGCAATCGGGGTTAACTTAGGGCAACATGCAAAATATATATCCAGAACCAAAACAGTAATAAAGCTAAAACACCAAACAATAAAAATTCCAAACTGAATTAAACAAGCATTTGCAATGCAATAGGTCTCGCATTTACGCGAGTTTGAGCTATTGACATTGCAAATAACAATGCCTTTATTTTTGTTTTCGTTTTTGAAACATAAATAAAAGGCATTGTCATTTACAATGCCAATAGCTTAAACCCGCGTAAATGCGAGACCTATTGCATTGCAAATGCTTGTTTGTTTTTCTATGTGAAACACATGACACTTGGCTACTACGGGTGCGCTATGGACGTCAGCAGTGCAACATTTGCTCACGCAGTTTCAATTTAAAATTTACTCCATTCAGTTCATCAGAGCTTCTGTGTGACATGTCCAAAAATGATAAAGGAAGCATACACTACACAGCATGGTATATGCAGCGTTTCAGGTTACAGAAAAAACAGTATGACGCAGCCGCCTGTCTCTGTATTGTTTGAGGAAGTATAAATGGGGGGAGGAATGGAGATTGGAAGGGTGGTGTCCAACATACAGCAAGCTGGTAATGTACTGGCATGCTTGTCATGTGCGCTAGTTAAACTAAAAAACTGAAGCATTAATCACAAGAGAGGAGCGGGGGCGAGCGAGCGCGGCAGCCTGCTGAGCTGACCAGATGCTCGTGCGTCATGGCCTTTTGCTTGCGATTACCCGCACGGCCGGCATGTGTTTCCAATTATCGCGCCCGCGTCTGGGCACGATAATTGGAAACAGATGCCGGCCGTGCGGGTAACGGCACAGAAAAGGCCATGACGCACGAGCGTCTGGTCAGCTTTCAGAAGCCCCTACAAGAAGTCTCGCACTGCGCGAGTAGGTCTGCGCACTGCAACGCTAGGCGCGAGACCTAAAAAGTGGAGTGAAATGTAATAAATAAAATACCAACAACCCTCAAATAATAGGATCTTGACATATGAATTTAAAGATTTAAATAAAAATAGCACCAAAAAGTACTAAGCACCAATCATAGTCTATGGAAGTGGTGGACTGGGACCTTTGTGCAATTTCAGGCTGACTGGAATGGAGCGCAGGTCAGATACTCCAAGGAGCTTCATGCCACTCAAATATTTTACCATTTGACATAGTCTTTGTTTATGGAGCTCAAAATCCTTCAGCCGGCTGAGCAAGAAGCTGTATCCGATGAAGTTTAATCGAAATTGAGCACCTTCACCCAAGGTCTCCCTGATAGCTAAGGGGGTTTTGAAAGTCCAAAAATGTTCCAACTGCCAAATTTTTAGGGTTTCTGGAGCAACTCCTCTGGGTCACTTTTAAGGCATGCAAGATCTCTGGGACAGTACTTAGGGACAGGCCTCACTGCAGCAGAGACCACCAGCAAGGTCCAGTCTCGGCCCAGTTGATACTGGTCAACTGCTCACTTCAGGAAAAAAGGCCTCTTGCAGCTTGCTGTGTCCTTATAGCCACACAGTAGGGCAGCCAACTGACCCTTGAAGTCCAATTCTTTGTCCTGGGTACAAGAGGGAGCAAGTCCAGTCCTTTAGGGCTTCTCCCAGATCACAGACTGAAGCTGCAGTCCTCTTCTAATCTTCCAACGGTTCAGAAAGTGTTTTGAGGAGGGGGCCTTGGGATGCCACATTTATGGTTGGCACTAGCTGTAGTCGGGGTTGTGTAATGACCCATCTCTAACCAATGAAGCAAAAGTTTCCAGGGGCAACCCTACCCACTGTTACAGCAGTTTCTGTTTGTCCTATTGCAAACAATTTCACTATGCACCTTTCTAATAAATTTGAAGATGGATAAACACCTCCTTTTGTGTGCAGAGCCTGTGCACCCACTGAGAGGCATGGCCAGGGATATGAGTAGTCCCCTCCTCTGTGGTCACTCAAAACAGGTCTCGGGTAGCTCTTCTCTCTATGGATTAGGTGGCAGCAAGCCTGGGGGGACAGAGGGTTGCCTTCTCCAAGTCTTGCCTTACATTTACTTGTAAAAGGGCAGCCCCTTTACAGCATTATG
Organism: Calotriton arnoldi; assembly: GCA_963921515.1. Taxonomy (NCBI): domain Eukaryota; kingdom Metazoa; phylum Chordata; class Amphibia; order Caudata; family Salamandridae; genus Calotriton; species Calotriton arnoldi. The sequence goes on along the minus strand of CAWUFW010001477.1, from coordinate 1,755,338 downwards.
ACGTTCCTGGGTCCACCCTAACTGGTCGGCCTTCAAGGACAAGAAAGACACCTCCCCACACCTAGCAGTTTTCACATCTCAATAAGGCAAGCACTGGCATACCAGCTGTCAGTAGGCAAAAAGTTAGTCTTCTGAAGTATTTATTAAAAATCCAAATGTATCATTAGATTGGGTGTTTAATAAGCATTCAAATTAGTGATTGAATGGCTGTTGTAGCCCTTTCCTGCCAAACATTATATATTAAAGTTTATAATCTACCCTTTAAAAGTTTCTAGGATTCAGGTGCAGCCCTGCCAGTAAAAGTAGCTTCTGGGCTTTGTCACTGGAGGAACACGACAACTTTAATTTTGCACATGTTCAACTTTTAAATATCAAGCACAACAAATATCATGGGCAACAAGAGGTACTTAGCAATGACATATTCATAATTTAAAGTAGGGTTGCAAGTTTGTCAAAAAATGTTAATTTGAGCACCCTTGAGCAAGCCGGTCTCGGAGGGTGGTTCCCTGACATTTCTGCTTATGTTTTGGCAGCATAACTCCGCCCCTCCTTGGATTGGAATCATAACCCTGACAAGAAACCCTGGATCCAGGTGGAGCAGGCTTTTTCTCCTTCCCCTTTGGTGGGGTTGTTGTGGCTGCCCATGTCTTTCCTGGCACAATCCCCTCTCCCCTTATTGGCTTTGACATCGTTGCTTTTGTCCTACTGGGGAGAGGTGCATCGGCGTAGAGCTGTTCCATCTGGCGCACAATCCTGATTTCACCCCAGGCGTGACTCATCCCAGTTCCTTTGGCTGGAATCAGGGGCATTGCCCCTCCTGGGGGATTTTATTGATGATGGAGATGTGCAGTTGAGGGAGGACCTCATTGTCCAGTTTTCTCTCACTCGCCGACATGACTTTAAATTGACGCAGGCACTTCATTGGGCAAGCAAACCCCATGCACGTCTGGCATGTCAACGTGACACTGCACCTAATGAGTCACTCTATTTCAATAACATGCGCCGCAAAGGTATCTCGTGGCTTTATTGATCCTTGTCCAGCTGACTCCCCCTAAAAAGCATTCTTATATGTTGCAATGGGAGAGGGATTTGGCTGTAGAGTTATCTGATGACACTTGGGGGCGATCTAGCAGAGAGTAGCCTAATCGTCGATCTGTCTTCGTTATATAGAGAATGCCTGTAAGACACTGACTCATTGGTACCTAACACCTGTTTGTTTGGCCAAGATGTTCTGGGGCTCTGATCTTTGCTGGAAGGTTTGCAGTGAGATGGGCATCCTTTTTACACACTTGGTGGGCATGCCCTTTGATTCAGTCCTTCTGGTTAGAGATACAGAGTATATTGCAGGCCATTATTAATGTCCTTCTCCTACTTGAACCCCAGCAGTTTTTATTGTGCGATCCAGGGACCGATCGCATTTTTCCGCCGACGACTGCTCAGGGCTGCCTTATTTCTCAACTACTCCTTACAGCTCTGTGTGGTGCAACTATAGTAACAGACACTTTCTCCTTCTGTAACTATATGTTGCAGGACGTTTTGGGCTCTCTATGCTATGGAGAAGTTAACTGCTCTTATTCGGGATAGGGTGGCCAAATTTGATACAACCTGACTCCCCTTCACTACCTATGTTAGGCGACTACAAAGAACTGGAGATCTCCATATTTTGAGGTCTTGAACACTACGTGCATCTGACATTAATATTATGTCTTCTTCTGACTCAGATGTTGGCCCTGTAGCAATGTGAACATTGTGTGAGGGATTGAGGGGGTGGGGGGTAATTGCTTTAACTACTGCTTCCCTTTGGATAATGATGTATGGGTTTTTTTTTTTGTTTTTTTTTTACAGTTTTATATAGCGCAAACTAGACCCGAGGATATCAGGTATCAGAGTGCTTTACATGAGCACCAGTTTCGTTACAGATGGACACATTCATTATTGTTAGGCCCGCGGAGATTAAGTGATTTGCCCAGAATCACAGGATGTTGAGCGTCGGTGCCGAGACTCGAACACGGTTCCCAGCTTCGAGGTCGACCGCACATTGGGTGTGGGTCTGATTTATTATTTCTGGTGACTCTGTGCGATGTGTCTTGTTTATTTGCTATCATTTGAAATGCAAAATAAAACTGCTAAAAAAAAGTGTTATTTTGACAGGTTTCACAGCAGGTTTTAAGGCTGCTGCAGTCAGGCTACACATGCTAGGCCTGAAGCCATGTATACCAGGCCTACTCTGTGACTGGCACAATAGGTGCTACAGTCCATGGGTGGCATTTAACTTCCAGGTCCTGGGTACAATTTTTACACCATATACTAGGGACTTATAGGCAAGTTGAATACGCCAATTCAACCATTTTCAAGGGAGCAAGGGAAAGCACAGGCAGCGTACTCCTGTTTAACAGGGGTAATGTGCACAGAGTCCTAAATCCAGCAAAATAGATCGAGCAAAAAATGGAGGCAACCACGTAAACGATGGGCATTTCCTACCCCCCAAATCTGGGCAAACCTCTTATAAGCCCCCCCAGGATATTGTCACCCTTTTGAGGTGGGGCATGTGTCCTATGCCAGGGTGGCTGCCCTGAATGTTTTTTTCTTTTGGTTTGCTTTCCTGGTGGCTAGTGGGCATTTAGCAAAGGAGGAGGGGCAGAAAGACTTATTGGGCCCATGGTGGGAGTAAAGGCACATTGCCTTGCAGGACGCCCGTCCCCCAAAAATAATCCCTTGTGTCTACTGGTGTGAATCACTGCTTGGGAATTGTCCTGTGAAGGATCCAGTAGAGAGATATACCTTTGGAAATGAGAGATTCCCCCTTTCCAACAATAACGCTTCCATGAAAATTGGTGCTCGTGGGGCTGAGATATGCTCCCGAGCACCAATCGGTTCATGTTACTTTACAGTAATGTTGGACTGAAAATGCGTCTGGTCGACTCCTTCTAGCATTGTGCAGTTTAAGTTAGCATTTGCGGCACCATTTTGTATTAGCCGCCATTTTGGGTAATGATCGAAACTAACGTCTGTTTCATGCTCTGTTTGTCCATCGAAAAGCAGCTACCAAAGTGCCCTCTGTACGTGAATTTCTTCGAGGCTGAGTTTGCTGTGCTAATTAATAAACTGTCTATCTCATGCATACCTTTCCGTCTAGATAGGCCTGCTCCCACCGCTCAGAGCGGTGTGGGCAGGCAGAGTAACCTTGAGTTTCAGATAATGTGTGCCCGGTCTCAGGATCGTAGCTCATCCTTCTGTGCCTCCTTTGTTCATCAGCTCCCAGACTGGAAAATTCCTGTCTGGGCGTGTCTTCAGGGGTATTGGAAATGTACTTTATGCTCTACCATGTTGTCTAAGGTCAGTCCCTCTGTAGCAATCTAAGGAGGCTGGTCAGACCGGACTCCGCTCGAGCGCATACTAATAAATAACTTTGGTTTGTATTTTCTACTGTCTGACCGACTCTTCATTTGTTTGGAAGGCTGAGAGGTGGTCGCGAGTGACCCGGGTGTCCTATGCCAGGGTGGCTGCCCCGAATGTTTTTTTCTTTTGGTTTGCTTTCCTGGTGGCTAGTGGGCATTTAGCAAAGGAGGAGGGGCAGAAAGACTTATTGGGCCCATGGTGGGAGTAAAGGCACATGGCCTTGCAGGACGACCGTCCCCCAAAAATAATCCCTTGTGTCGACTGGTGTGAATCACTGCTTGGGAATTGTCCTGTGAAGGATCCAGTAGAGAGATATACCTTTGGAAATGAGAGATTCCCCCTTTCTAACAATAACGCTTCCATGAAAATTGGTGCCCGTGGGGCTGAGATATGCTCCCGAGCACCAATCGGTTCATGTTACTTTACAGTAATGTTGGACTGAAAATGCGTCTGGTCGACTCCTTCTAGCATTGTGCAGTTTAAGTTAGCATTTGCGGCACCATTTTGTATTAGCCGCCATTTTGGGTAATGATCGAAACTAACGTCTGTTTCATGCTCTGTTTGTCCATCGAAAAGCAGCTACCAAAGTGCCCTCTGTACGTAAATTTCTTCGAGGCTGAGTTTGCTGTGCTAATGTGTCTATCTCATGCATACCTTTCCGTCTAGATAGGCCTGCTCCCACAGCTCAGAGCGGTGTGGGCAGGCAGAGTAACCTTGAGTTTCAGATAATGTGTGCCCGGTCTCAGGATCGTAGCTCATCCTTCTGTGCCTCCTTTGTTCATCAGCTCCCAGACTGGAAAATTCCTGTCTGGGCGTGTCTTCAGGGGTATTGGAAATGTACTTTATGCTCTACCATGTTGTCTAAGGTCAGTCCCTCTGTAGCAATCTAAGGAGGCTGGTCAGACCGGACTCCGCTTGAGCGCATACTAATAAATAACTTTGGTTTGTATTCTCTACTGTCTGACCGACTCTTCATTTGTTTGGAAGGCTGAGAGGGGGTCGCGAGTGACCCGGGTGGCCCTAATCGGGTCACTTCCTTTAGTAACAACATCAGCACGCCATGCATGCTAATCATCATTAGAAAAACAAACAGCCTAGGGCTGCTGGGGAAGTTCTTTGCCAGCAGCACGACTTGAAAAATAAAAAAGCAAGGACTAGATGGATTCCCTGCCCGTGGCTCTTTAACATGCCCTACATGTCAATAGCGCTTGGCTTGGAGTGCTCTTGATGTGGAGTCCATGCCAGTAGAGTGTAAGCTGTTAACCTCCGCCTTACACAAGGGTGTGGGGTTGTTTTGTTGTTTAATTACAACCTCCCATAGCTCAAGGACTGGGGTACTGTGTACCCTATTCCTCCTGTCGCTTTGCCAAAGGGCAGGGAGTGTTGTAAAAGAAACTTTGAGAAATTGAGTCATTATTTGAGATGGGTGAGTACCCACCTCTAATAATAACTACAATCCTCTAAAGTCACAAAAAACACCTAAACTCAACCACCTACTGGCTATGGCTAAGCGCAGACAGGCAAAACTTAGAGGTAATGCGTAAAGTATTTATGCAGTACTACAATAGTAATAAAGTCGAAATTCAAAACAATAAAAATCCCAAACTGAATTTAGAAAAATAGAGTAAAATTTTATAGACAAAAATCCAATAATAAGGGAATCAGAGATATGTCATTTTTATAGGTTCAAGTAGCTAGTCAGCTATGCTATCTAGGTTCGTCCTGGTCAAAGATTTTACCTTCTGACTTTAGTCCTCTAAGTCCCAATCCACCACAGGAGTACACTTCTAAAGTCACCCAAGACCCCAGGAGAGGTACTTAGAGACTCACAGGGTGATAGGGAGAGGCCAGCAGGAGCATCCAGTCAAGGTCCAGTTGCTAGTGCTCAGCTGGGCAGTTGCTGGAAAAGGCCTTTTGTAGCTTGTTGTGTCCCTGTAGCTTTAAAAGATCAATCTGATGGCCTTTGAAGTCCACTTATTTGTCCTTGGTCTCAAAAAGGGAGAGCAGGCCCAGTCTTCTAGGTTTATCTCAAGTCTCAGACACCAGGTTCAGTCCCCTCTGATCTTCTACAGGGCAAAGAGTGAACTGAACTCTCTCTACTGCCTAGAGATATGACATGTTTGTCTGGCATGAACAAGCGGGTGGGAATGACCCATAGGGACACCCTAACCAATGGGGTAACTGCTCCCTGGGCTAACCCTATCTACTTTGGGAATTTTCAAAATGGACGAAGTCTTCGCCACACTAAATTTGGGCGCTCAGGGCTGGGGATGTGTGGGAGGTGTCCTATGGTACTCCTATTGTACTGGCACTCTAACAATAAAATCCAGTGTTAGGCAGTCCCTCTACCTGTTGGACTGGAAAATGTGTTCTGCCTCCTCCTTGTAGCATTGTGCGAGTTAAGTTAGCATTTGTGGCACCATTTTGTATTCAGCCGCCATTTTGTACCCTGATCGAAACCAAGCTTCTGTCTTACTTTGCTTGCCTTAGCAGAAAGCAGCCTTGATTGTTTTTCTTTAGTGTTCAAGGTTGAGCTTCGCTGCACTAATGAATAAATTGTTCTGTTTTCGCATGCCTTTCTCAGTATGTAGGCCTGCTCCCACTCTCAGAGAGGAGGGCACAGGCAGAGTAACCTTGAAACTAAGATAGCATGTACCCAGTCTCAGGATGGTAGCTTATCTTTCTGTACCACCTTTGTTTGTTAGCTCTGAGACTGGAAAATTCCAGTCTGGGCGGGTCTCTAGGGATTCTGGAAATGTATATCTGGTATTGCTATGTGGACGGGGGTCAGTCCCTCTGGCACATTCTGAGGAGGCTGGTCAGACCGGACTCAGCTCGAGCGTATACTAGTAAATAACTTTGGTTTGTATTCTCTACTGTCTGACCGACTCTTCATTTGTATGGAAGGCTAAGAGGTGGTCGCGAGTGACCCGGGTGGCCCTAATCGGGTCACTTCCTTCAGTTGGCGCCCGAACACGGACCCTATCGGGCGAGTGACCCTTCCTTGCCCGTGGACGGGTGAGGAGGCCGGGGCCACGTCAGGTCGGACCGGGGATCCCTGCACGAGAGAGTCTGGTACTCGCAGCTGCCCCGTCTGTCTGACCGGGCGATGCCTTGGCCAGTGGTCATCCCAGCTGGGGTCCTGAACGGCGAAACCCTTGGATCTGACCGTTTGGTCCAAAGAGTCGGCAGTGGAGAATAAATTTGTTTGACCTGTGTGCACCAGGTGAGTTTGCTTTGGTTTTGTTTTGTGGCCATGGTGCCACTTTGGTTTGTGTTTGGTACAGTCTGAGGATCGTTTTGGACAAGCGCTTGAATTTGTTTGAGTTCTTTATGAACATGGTACCGCTTTGATTTAGATTTGGTAAGGTCTGAGGACCAACTTTGGTAAGATATTTGCAAATATCTGTTCAGTATAAATAGTGAATGTGTTTTTGTTTTAAAATGCCCTGCTTTAGCAAGCTATGCTGTGTGAGTTGCCGTTCTTGTTCTACTGATGCTCCATTGGAAGAGAATCAGCCTGCGCCTCAGGAAGGCACCCCAAATTTTGAGATGTATGTTAAGCATGGTCTTGGCCCTATTATGTTTAGTACACTATAGCACAAATATATGAGGGACAATGCTGAGTTGCAATGGCCATTGACAGGCACTTTTGACGAGCAGAAGCATAATTTCCTGCAGGATAAATTGTTTGTGAAACAAAGAAGGCAGTCAATGTTTGATTCCCTTAGAACATGGCAAAAGGAAGCTAAACAGAGACAAACGAAAGCAGAGAAGGAAGCCCGAAAGGGAAGGATGCAGACAGTGACTCAGAAAGCTGTTGCGTACGATAAAGAGAAGATTGAAAAGGGGATAGAGTGTGCCAATAGGAAGTTTCGATTGCAATGTGAAAAGTCTTATGTAGTTCGAGAAGAAAATGATACATTTGTGTAGGAATTGTTAGACACCCGACCTCCACCTCCATATGCCTCTCAGAGAATATACCCTGCCATGCCACAGCCTCAGTCGTCTGTCTCTTCTGCCCCTGCTTTTTCTGCTTCTTCCGCTACTGACCCAGCTGCTTTGGCCGCAGCGCCTCCTACCAGTTCTGTGGCTTCGCCTTCTGCGCCTGCGATAACTGCTCGTCTCTCTGCTACGCCTGTTGTGTCGATGTCTCACCTCTCTCCGGCCCTTACATCCACTACACAGCCGATGATGACATTGGTATCCACTCCCTCTGTAGCTACTCCTTCCCTTTTCCTTCATTCTCCAACAGTACTGGGTAACGGAACACCTGTACGTGGACAAGGGGACGGGGACTGGGCAACAGCTAGGGAATGACTGCGGCGGATATTGATACGATCTGATGTGGGTGATGAAGAGAAGAAGGTGGTGGCCAATCAGGCCGCTCAGTGGGGTCACGACCCCATTTACAGAGTGGAAGATGTGTGGAGTGTGATGAAAGATTTTGAGCCGTTTGTGCAGCAGCATGCCCTTAAGCATATGTTGGCTACACTGAATGGATTGTGGGAACAATGTTTCAATGATGTAGCGCCCCAGATTATTTATGATATCAGAGACAATGTGTATGCTGCTGGTATGGCGCCTGGGGAGGTTTTTGGTAATGTTGCAACGTTGGTAGCTTACCGAAGTAGGCTGTTAGAGAAGAGCCCGAAGACAGGGTCCCAGTTTCCGATGAGGGAAGTCCACCCTATATATCACCCTGAGTTACAGGAGCTTCGAGATCAGCAGAATGCAGTTGTTAAACAAAGGGTAGAGGCCCATTTTCAAGAACAGTGGGTCTATACCCCATGGAAAAGGAGTGAGGTGTTATCCCTTAAGACTCAGTTGCCCGACCCCAGGAAAAATCCTACTGCATACTATAAGGAACTGACAGAAGCCGCTTCATCGACAGTGATGACACTCGCAGATATTGATTTACTGGTACCCGTTGATATTTGGAGGCAGGTACAAACACAGGACCACGGTGCGGAATTGGGTGGTACCTGGGAGCAGATTAAAGCATAGGATCAGGAGAGGAAGCCTGGTGAGAGGCCTAAGTCTGAGATACTAGCTTTGCTTGGCCGAATTATCTCTTATATGCATTCACTTATTCCACCAAGGAGAGTAGATTGGGACAAGTTGACGGCATGCCGTCAGAAGAAAGATTAAAGTGTGTCTGATTTTTTCACACGGTTCGAGGGTGTGTTTTTGGACTTTAGTGGAAAGGATTTGTCAGTGGAGGGGGGTGTCCGATTGTTCGTCAATAGATTTGTTACGAACTTGCTCCCAGAGATTGCAGCTCGGTTGCAGGCTTCGGAGAGCACTTGAACGACATCCTCCCCTTCTGTCATATTGAGTATGGCACAGTATTATGAACACAGGGAGAACGAGGAGAAAGAGAAGGTAGAAAAGAAGCACAAGGAGTTGAAGACGAAGGTGCTGTTGCAGCAGGCGTCTAGGGGAAATGGATGAGGACGTGGAGCTGGTCCGGCAGCTTCCCCGTACTAGCAGGAACGCTGCGCCAGTAGGGCCGAATCAGTGTGCGTACTGCAATGAGGAGGGGCACTGGTGTAGTGAGTGTCTGGTGTTGTTGCAGAAAGTTGCAGCCCTCAGAGGACGAGGTTCTCATGGACGGGGCCATGAAGAAAGTGATAAGGATAGGGTTCGGGAGGACAGGACTTCGCAAGGTCGTTCAGATCAGAACTATTTTGATGACCCTCGAGGGAGACAGTATTACCACGATGATTATGGTCTGGATGAAGTGACAGGGATGTCTCACAGCTAGGACAGCCAGGGGCAGGGTGAGGGACCAGTTCAGATCCCTGTAGATCAGTGCGGTCCTTATGTCACCGCGGATCTGCAAGGCTCAGTTAAGCAATTCTTGGTGGATACAGGTGCAATGAATAGCTCTGTTTCTCATTCGCTGGTCCCCGGGGCAGCTCTGTCTGGCCAAAATAATGTTTCGGTAGGATTTTCTGATGTACCGGATGTAAGCCCCATTTCCAAACCTCTTGCCTTGACTATCGGTCCTTTTACTGTGGATTCACCATTCCTATTGACATCAAACTGTGGGGAATATTTAATGGGTCTCGATTTATTAAAGAAGTTGCATGTGACTATTTACTGCTCCCCGGACGGTGTTCATATGACAATGGGTCCTAATGTTGTCAGCTCTAAGCAGTGTCTGTCCAAAGATGGGCCCCTTCCTGCTGAGTTTAAGGATGTGCTGCCCACGTTGTGGGCAACAGGTGATACGGATGTAGGACTGTTGCAAATCCCCCCAATTTCCATTACAGTTAAAGATAATGCCATTCTGCCTTAAATTCCCCAGTACATAATTCCACAGGCGGGGGAGCGAGCTTTGCTGCGAAATATACAAGATTTGATTGAGTCTGGAGTGGTTGAAGAGACAGCGGCGAATGTGTGTAATAGCCCTATTCTTCCTGTTCTGAAAAAGGCATCTTCAGACTCCCCTGATGACCAGCCAGATGTTTATCGTTTTGTGATTGATTTGCGTGCGGTTAATAAAATAGTGGTCCCTCAGTTCCCGGTGGTCCCTGATATAACTGCCCTTTTGACAATGATTCCTTCTTCTGCTAAATTCTTCTCTGTCATTGATTTGAAGAATGCGTACTTTAGCATTCCGATCCATCCTGATAGCCGACATCTGTTCGGTTTTACCCTAGCTGGCAGGAGCTTTAGATTCTGTCGAGCTCCTCAGGGCTATACTGAGAGCCCTAGTGTATATATAGCCAAGCCTTGAAAGCCCAATTCTCTTACACTTTCCCCAGGTAATGTACTGCTTCAGTACGTGGATGACATACTAATAGCCTCTGACACTGAGCAGGGATGCAAAGACAGTACGGTTAAGTTGTTGCTGCATTTGGCTCACCATGGTCATAAAGTGTCCCTTTCTAAATTTCAATACTGTCGACAGGAGGTCACCTATTTAGGTCACCTACTGTCGAAGGAGGGTAGGAGATTGACTCCGGAGTGCATTAGTGCTATTGTAAAAATGCCTATCCCTACAACTCAGAGGGATGTGCGTGCTTTTATTGGCATCACTTCCTACTGTCGCCATTGGATCCCTAATTATTCATTACTAACGAAACCCCTGCTTACATTAATCACTAAAGATGTGCATGAACCCTTGCCTTGGACGCCTGAATGTCAGCAGTCTTTTGAGCAATTAAAAGTCACGCTTTGCTCTGCACCTGTGCTTGGCACGCCTGACTATTTGAAGCTGTTCGTGTTGTACGTACATGAGACGGCTGGCTGTGCGCTCTCTGTTTTAACACAGGCCTTTGGAGGTAAGCAACGGCCGTGTGCGTATTTTTCTGCTTTACTAGATCCAGTCGCCAGAGCCCTCCCGAGCTGCCTAAGAGCGGTCGCGGCAGTGGCCATCTCTATAAGGCAATCGGCTGGGCTCGTACTTGATACTGACCTCACAGTCATGGTGCCCCATACTGTGGATACCCTATTGAATAAGACCAGGACACAGCACCTTACTAGTGCACGTCTGACTGGTTATGAGCTAACAATCTTTGCCCCACATATCACAATTAAAAGATGTGCTACTCTGAACGCAGCCACGTTGCTACCCCTCCCTTCTGAAAGTGAGGAAATCGACATCCATGATTGTATTTTCGAACAGAAGAGGAGACGAAGGGACGGGTAGACCTGACTGATGTTCTCTTATCTGACCCCCAAGGGGAACTATATGTCGATGGCTCTTGTTTCAAACTACCAGATGGCACCACCACTGCTGCGTATGCACTCACTACACTACATACGGTAGTTGAGACATCACGAGTACCTTATCAGTCCGCCCAGGCAGCTGAACTGGTCACCCTCATTAGGGCATGTGAATTGAGCAAGGGACTGGCTGTTAATATTTATACTGACAGCCAGTATGCCTTCGGGGTCGCCCATAACTTTGGGCGACTCTGGGCAGAGAGAGGGTTCCTTACCTCTCATGGGACACGTATTCAGCATGGCCCCCTTATACATAGGCTTCTGTCCGCCTTGACACTCCCTAAGAAATTGGCCATAGTGAAGTGTAGTGCCCATTAGGCGATCATTGATGATGTGGGGAAGGGGAATGCATTTGCAGATCAGACAGCCAAGGAGACAGCCCGAACAAAGATGAAAAGGATGTTTGTAGTGGGTCCTGCCAGGTGGGTGCCCGAGACCACTATGTTTGAGGATACACTAGACAATGTGAAAGAAATTCAGAGTGAGGCAACGGTTGAGGAGTTAACAGTATGGCAGGAGAGCACAGCATGCTTAGATGAGGACGGGTGTTGGACGGATAAGTCAGGGAAACAGAGATGGATGTTACCATATGCATATGTCCTCCCTGTAGTCACTGTGGCGCACGGGCCAGCCCACGTTAGTGCAAAAGGTATCTGTAAACTATTAGATCCTGTATGGCAGAACGGCAATATTCCCAAGGTTGCTGCTCATCTAGGCAAGTACTGTATGGTGTGCATGATGTATAATCCTGGAAAGGGCACCCCTGCACCCCCTGGTAATTTTGCACCCCCTTCTTTCCCTTTCGAGTTCCTTCAGATGGATTTCATCGAAATGGAACGAATCAATAATCTGAAATATGTATTGGTGGTTGTTTGTGCATTCAATAAATGGGTTGAGGCTTACCCCACTAAAGAGAATACAGCCATGGCGACGGCAAAGGCACTCCTGAAGGAGTTCTTTCCTCGATTCGGTTTGCCCCGTTTGATTTGGAGTGACAACGGAAGCCACTTCAACTCAAAGGTTATCCAGTTGGTGTGTGATGGTTTGCACATTAAACAGAAATTCCACGCTGCAAACCACCCCCAGTCAGCAGGTCTGGTTGAGAAGTACAACGGTACTCTCAAACTGAAGCTGGCAAAGATTCAGGAGAGCACAGGATTGCAGTGGCCAGATGCTTTACCGTTAGCTCTTTTGTCTACAAGAACTACGGCTCACAGTAGGACAGGGTTGTCCCTGTACGGGGTCGTGTTTGGGCGTCCGGCAAATGTCTGGGGCGTCCCACGACCTCGTCGGTTCTCTGACATTGAATACCCTTTGTTAGTCGATTATCTGTATGAGTTAACTAAAAGCTTGCGTTTTATTCACCAACAGATACATGAGGTGTTACCACCAGCACCTGAGGGGCCAGGACATGATATTCAGCCTGGGGATTTCATCCTGACCAGGCACTTCCAGAGGAAGGGCAGTCTGGAGCCGAGGTGGAAGGGGCCTGTGCAGGTCCTCCTCGCCACACGCACCGCCATGAAGGTGGCCGGCCGGAAGAATTGGATACACTCCCAGCATTGCCGCAAGGTGCCCCTTCCTTTACCCTATGACCAATGGGTGCTTGACGGAGTTGGCAATTCTGAAACCGAACAGGTGCCCCATTTTGTTCCCTTCTCAGATGCTCGGCTGACGTGGGCACAAACGGAGGAGGAAAATGATGCAGTGTTGAACGAGGCAGTGCCTCCTGAGATGAAGGCCACCCAGGAGCCCCAGCCTGCTGGCCCATCTGTGCTTGAGCCCCAGTCCATTGGCCACTCTGTGTCTGAGCCCCTTTTTGCAGACCCCTCTGCCCCTGGAGTAACTAGGTATAATCTGTGCCCCCGACGGAGGAACAGTGCATCAAAGGAGAAGTCAGATTAGCAGGGATGGACTCGATAAGTCAGGTAACAGAAGCATAGGGAGAGACGAGATTGGTGCACTGTTCGGACATTGGACAGGATTGATCGAGTGTGCTTCCCTGGGAAGGGGAGTGACTTATCCTGTGCGACGTGGGATTGTTCAAGAGCTGGTCCGATAGCTCCACCGCCGGTGCTCAATAGCGCCAACGATTGATGAACAATAGGAGTCTACCAGCAAGGCTCTGACGGACGCTGGGACTATTTGCAACTCTTTTGCCCCTTTGTTATTGCCTCCATTATATATCCTTTCCTCTGGTTGCAATGTATCCATTTGGTCGCCCCATTAGGGAGGAGGAGGAGCAGCCCTTTGCAGCCCCACGTTATGGGCAGAACGCACCTGGTTGGTCTAGTTGGTCTACAAGGAGTAAAATAGTCTTCATAGTAATTGTTCTGATTTCCCTGATAACAGTTCTTGGAATACTATGGTTCTTAGAGGAGAAATATCCTGTGCATTCTTTGATTGGTACAACACCTGTTCCCCCTGAGCATACGTTTGTTACTTTAACCCCCATAAAGGGGAACACAGGAAAACATATGTTGACAATGTATTTTTGTAAACTCTCCATCAGGCCCATGATACATCTAATGTCACAAACTGCTGGATTTGTGGACTGCTCCCTTCGGTTACACATAAGAGTGATAGCCTGTTATCGCTGCCAATGTCCTATTTGGGCAGCTGTGAGGGGTGGTTTGAATTGTTCTCCATGGTATACATTCATTATTATTCTTGTGCTATGAATATGACATCTGCTGATTATCACGCAGTGCTAGAATATATACGTGTCCACCAAAGATTTACACTGGGATAACAAGGGACTCCTGATACATTATCCTCAACAGCCTGCTTGAATGTATATGAAAGAGAGAAAAATGTAACATGGCTTCAAAATGAAATGTTGGATTTCCAGGGATTTAATGTTACTGAATACTTTCGTTCATTCCAAATGCGAAATATTACTCAGGATGGGGCAATACCGGTGCCAATAGTTAACACCACGGCTGGATTTTGTGTCCAAGGGTTTGGGAAGGTGAAAGTGGGTGAGAGTAATTGCAACTACACTTAAACATTAAGCATGAATAACAGCCTGCCTTCGCTCCCACCACATAATATCTATTTTGTCTGTGGATCACAAGCTTATGTTTGGCTTCCTGGGGGATGGTCTGGTGTGTGCTATCTCTCTTTCCTCCTTACCCCAGTGTACATAGCACTGTCCAATTATCACAAGGACCATCGATTGCAGCGTAGGAATGTCCATCTGTCCCGAATTAGGAGGGTCATTAACACAGAAGACATAGACCAGACAGACACCACTCTGCAGCAGTTTACAGATGCTATGAAGGGTATTTTGCCCTTTTGGGGCCATATGTCAAATAGCCTCAACATTCGTCGACTTACCAGGGTTGTGGAAGGGGTCATTAATACTACAGCCGGGATTTTGACAAATATTACAGCTGAGCTCCAGGCTACGAAGCTTTTTGCTTTACAAAACAGGATGGTGTTAGACGTCATCCTTGCTGATAGGGGAGGGGCCTGTTGTGTCATCGGCAGCTGTTGTTGTGTTTACATCCTGGACCACACCCCTAATGTATACGCTGCAATACAGAAGTTGCATAGGCTTGCATCTGACATCCACCAAGAGAACGGTACCTGGAGTCTTTCTGGTTGGTTCTGGGGTTTAATAGCATCCTGGGGTGGAAAATTCTTATCTTCCTGATAATAGTTGCAGGCGTCATCTTCACATGTTGCCTATGCGTACATTATCTCCCTGCTTGTTGTGCTTACTGTGTTGGAAAAATGACACCCACACCAAAGGCCCCAATATCTGATGCAAAGTCTTCGGCCATGCTGATGCAGGCTGTCCACGACTTAGGGGTCGATTCCGATTCGGGCCGGAAAAAGCACCGACCGACTCGGAGCCGGAATTAATTCCGACCGACACGTACCTGTGGCGCCCGATCCGCCAAGTACGATGCAAAGCGTGCAAAATCCGACCGACACGTACGGAACCCAAGCCGAACGACCGAGCCGCACGGAAAACAGCAATCCGGCCGGAAAAACACGCGAATCGAACCGACCGACACGCACCCGGAACAAATCCGACCGAAACGTACCCGCGAACTCCAAACCGCAAAGTACGATGCAAGGCGCGAAAACCACGACTGAGTCGTACGGAGGACAAGCAGTACGACCGACACGCATACAAAACAGCGAGCCGAAGTAACACAAAACACCGCGACCGACGCGTACGCAGCATAGAAAATTGCACAAACACAGCGTGAACGAAACGGAGAAGACCGTACGAGACAACTGCATTGTCCGACTCGGTCACAAGAACGTTTCCAACATGCACAGAAAGTACTAAGGAAAAATACACAAAAAAAGGCCAAACAAGCAATTACAAAGCCAATAAATACTGGGGGGTGGGGACAGAGAACAAAGACACACCCACAACTCCACCCATATAAAGGACACAAATCCCAACCATGATCCTTTGCAAATGCTATTCACCTGCCAGCACTCAACAGACAGCAACCACACACCCACAGCTCATCCCTCACACAAGCCACACACCATCAGCACACCAACAAATAGCTACCTCACATACACCCAGCAAAACACACACTCACACACCTTCACCTGCACACCAACACACACATTACTCACCATCACCACCCATCACCATGCCCCCAAAGAAGCATCACAAGTTCCTAGATTGTGAATTGGAAGTCCTGGTAGACGAGATCCTCAGGGTAGAGCCACAGCTGTTTGGCGCACTGGTCCAACAGACACCCATCTCCCAGAAAACAAAGATGTGGGAGAGGATCATCAACAGGGTGAACGCACAATCACCATGTCTGCGCACAAAGACTGACATCCAGAACAGGTGGTATGACGTGCGCAGGAGGGTACGGGAGCTGCTGAAGAAGGACTACCTCCTGAGCCAATACACCGGCAGTGGCCCTCCTGCCAAGCCAGTATACCTCAGGCCCTGGGAGGAGAAGGTGCGGGCCATCCTTCCGCCAGTGAGCGTCTATGGACTAGAAAACATCCCAGAGCCTGGTGAGTACACAACAAATGTACACAATATTCTGCCACAATACACACACACATCACTGTCAAGGGAGAGTCAAACCATGCACTCTTAGCAATTACACAGCAACCAGAACAGAATCATCCCAAAATGTGTATGTCAGTCAGATAAACGCAACACATGCCATCTCAAAGTTACATTTAACCGTGTCATCACATGTAGAAACACAACTACAACTACAGCTAGGCAGTGGCACAAATATAACTAACAAACACATCCAGACATGTAGCCACCACTACAACACCAACACACAGTGAAGACCACTGAAAGAAAGGAATTCTGTGTATGCTGGGCAAGTCAGTGTAGCCAATAGCATCATGGGAGTCATAGTCACAGATATTGCTCACCCCCACAACTGTCCCATCAACACCACCATGAACCATGCGCACATCACAGGGAGTGGAAAAGGACTCACAAGATGGCTGACACTGGCTACTGCTGTGGGGAGCACAAGGCCCTGCTGGCAACTGTGCAACAACCAACAGCAGGACACCACTGACTGACATCCTGAGAGACAACTTCCACTCCCTGCAATGGAAGCACGTTCCATGGTGGGATATCTGGCTGGGTGGGAAGGAGGACTCACAGCACTGACCATAGTCACTAGCACCTCCCCTCACACACCCCCTCAACACAAACTCCACATAACCCACCTGGGAGAATGCAATGCCTCACATCCTAACTCAAGATCCCACAAAGAACCACCACCCTGGGTTATGTTGTGTGAAGCACAGGGACACTCTTGGGACTTTTAGCCAAACAACTGCCAGGACAACACTCCCAGCCATCCTGTCAGCACAGGCAGCCCACCCCACAGGGAAGCAGAGTCAAAAGGAAGGAAGGATGGGCATGCTGGGAAGGGGGTGGAGGCAATAGCATGATGGGAGTAGTAGGCACAGATATTGCTCAGCCTCACAACTGGCCCATCAACACCACTCACAACCATGCTCACATCACAGGGAGTGGAAAAGGACTCACAAGATGGCTGACACTGGCTACTGCTATGGGGAGCACAAGGCCCTGCTGGCAACTGTGCAACAACCAACAGCAGGACACCACTGACTGACATCCTGAAAGACAACTTCCACTCCCTGCAATGCAAGCATGTTCCATGGTGGGATATCTGGCTGGGTGGGAAGGAGGACTCACAGCACTGACCATAGTCACACGCACCTCCCCTCACACAACCCCTCAACACAAAATCCACATAACCCACCTGGGAGAATGCAATGCCTCACATCCTAACTCAAGATCCCACAAAGAACCACCACCCTGGGTTATGCTGTGTGAAGCACAGGGACACTCTTGGGACTTTTAGCCAAACAACTGCCAGGACAACACTCCCAGCCATCCTGTCAGCACAGGCAGCCCACCCCACAGGGAAGCAGAGTCAAAAGGAAGGAAGGATGGGCATGCTGGGAAGGGGGGTGGAGGCAATAGCATGATGGGAGTAGTAGGCACAGATATTGCTCAGCCTCACAACTGGCCCATCAACACCACTCACAACCATGCTCACATCACAGGGAGTGGAAAAGGTCTCACAAGTTGGCTGACACTGGCTACTGCTGTGGGGAGCACAAGGCCCTGCTGGCAACTGTGCAACAACCAACAGCAGGACACCACTGACTGACATCCTGAAAGACAACTTCCACTCCCTGCAATGCAAGCACGTTCCATGGTGGGATATCTGGCTGGGTGGGAAGGAGGACTTGCAGCACTGACCATAGTCACAAGCACCTGCCCTCACACACCCCCTCAACACAAACTCCACATAACCCACCTGGGAGAATGCAATGCCTCACATCCTAACTCAAGATCCCACAAAGAACCACCACCCTGGGTTATGTTGTGTGAAGCACAGGGACACTCTTGGGACTTTTAGCCAAACAACTGCCAGGACAACACTCCCAGCCATCCTGTCAGCACAGGCAGCCCACCCCACAGGGAAGCAGAGTCAAAAGGAAGGAAGGATGGGCATGCTGGGAAGGGGGTGGAGGCAATAGCATGATGGGAGTCGTAGTCACAGCTCAACATCCCCCACCACATGGCCCAGCAAGCTCACTGACATCCCACAGAGAGTGGAAAGGCCCATCAAAGATGTCTGACACTGGTGCTGTGTCGTGGGGAGCACAGGGGCATGCTGGGAACTGCACACCAACCAACAGCAGGACACCACTGACTGACATCTTGAAAGACAACTTTCACTCCCTGCAATGCAAGCACAGTCCATGGTGGGATAACTGACTGGCTGGGTGGGAAGGAGGGCCGGCTGTCAACAAAATACAACCAATGCAGACCATGTTCACACCCCAACAAATACATAGAAATGCCCAAATAATGCAGGACAATGTGCTACACCAATATCAACCCCTGACTGTGACAACTTAGGACAATGCAATGTACAGGCCCGCACCCAGAGGCACAGTCACAACTGTCAGGTGTGTCAACCATTGATGCCTGCAGAAACATAACATACATTGTGTGTGTCTCCCAAAAACAGGTGATGATGGGGACACAGCAGCAGACGCTGAGGAGTGCCAGTCCCAGGCTCAAGAGGATACGGAGCTCACTGGTGTCGAACAGCCTCTGCCCTCCTCGGATGAAGAAGACCAACCTGGCACCTCCGGTGCAAGTCAACATGCAGCACCAGCAGGACCACCAGCTGCAGCACCAGCAGGACCACCAGCTGCACCCCCTGCACCCACCCCTCCAACGACTGTCACCACAAATACCATCCCTGCCGACATGGACAGAACAAGGAGCACCACCAGCACAGGGACCCTGGACCAACGTGGGGCCATGGACACCACCACCACCACCAACCCCCAAGGGGGACCAGGGTCATCTGTGCGTGCCACTGCACGCACTGCACATGTCGGCAGGGGTGGTGGGAGGGGTGGGAGACAGAGGTCGCTGCTTGCAGAGGTGTCTGGTGTGCATGATGACCCACAACTGGCACGCATAGCCGATGCGTACCAGTCCAGCACCGGAGATCTCAGCCAGGTAGTGGGGCTCCTCAGGGACATGAAACAGCAGCAGGCTGCCCATCATGCCCGCTTGGACTCACACATGTCCCGCGTGGAGTCCAAGTGGGACACACTGCAAGAGATGACGGCGGTGCATAGGGACATATTACAATGCCTCCGCCAGATGAACAGCAACCAGTCTACACCTCCCTGTGTGCCAACAACATCTGGTGCTGAAACAACTGCAACTGCCACAGGGAGGGAGGATGACTCTGGCGGAGAGTCCCCTGCACCGCAGCAGCCTGTACTTGAGGGCCCCCCCCCAAAGAAGAGGGGTCGTCCGAGGAGGGGCAAGTGAGAGGCTGATGGCCAAGTGCAACCCCCAGGAAGCCTGAACCTGTTCTGGATGTTCACCTTTGTGCGCAAACTGTTCACCCTGTTGACGGCAACACAACTCCCACACATGACATGGGGAGTACAAGTTGGACCAATGTCTCAGACAACTGTGGCCCCGATACTGGGGATTTTGTCTACCAGGACTTTCAATTCATCTAGGAACTTCTGATTGCAATATAAATGTACAGCACTAACCATCCTATGCACTATTCACACAAATGTATCACAATAAACACACTAATACACCATACTTGCCTCTGTTGTGATTCCAACGTGGGTGCTGTCATGGGGATGATGAACTGCAAAATTACACTGTGTATGCGAACTGCAACAGCAAGTACAACACAGGCATGTGAGTAATGGCAATGTGACACATATGAGGGAGACACACCACCAGGGCTACACAACACATACACACCTAGGCCATCTGACTCATTGCCTACACTGATGTTGCCAGGAAAGACGGTGCAATGCACAGACACCACACCTATTCCCAGTTGTAGTCAAGTAGCCCACAGGTGCAGTAAGCAAATGGCAGTCAAATGTGTGACCACAGACAACGCACATCACAAAGTGAAGCACAGGTTTATTACACAGTTGCAACATGTCATAACCACTACAGATGCAAGGTAATCCCACCTGACAGCGGGCACACAGTCAACAACTGTAGAAGGAAGGAAGTCCATGGGTGTGGCGCACATCACCTGTAGGGACACAACAGCTACCACCCTGGAAGTACAATGACGTCGTCGGTGGACACAGTTGACCAAACGAATCTGAAAGTACCCTGTGAAGGACAGAAATGACACACAGTCAAAAGCAATGGAGAACAGGACAGAACAGCAAAACTCATGCACAATACATGTTACAAGATACCCACCCAGAACCAAGTTAGCGTGTCAACACTGTTGGGGAGTACAGACCACCTGTAAGCACACATCGCTACACACATCCAGTCAAGTAGCCCATGGACACACTCCAACAGCACCAGAGCACCACCTACACATATCATGCCAACTCACATCATTGACATGACACCTCAGGATACTCACATTCAGCTAAAGAAGTTGGTGATGAGCTGTGTGCGGACATCACCATCATCATCATCATCATCACTGGCATCGTGGTCCAGGCCAGGATCCTCCACAGGTGGCGGATGTTGGTCATTGTCATCCTGGATGAGAGGCAACTCCTTCCGCACTGCCAGGTTGAGGAGCATGCAGCAGACGATGATAATCTTGCACACCTTCGCTGGGGCATATGGGAGGGACCCTCCTGTCTTGTCGAGGCAGCGGAAGCGGCTCTTCAGGAGACCAAATGTCCGCTCAATCTCTCTCCTGGTCCGACCATGTGCCTCATTGTAGCGCATCTGGGCTGGTGTCACAGGGTTCCTGAGGGGTGTCAGCAACCACGGCATGTTGGGGTATCCCGAGTCACCTAAGGACAGACAAGTGCACATTAGCTGACTTGGAAAAGTGGGCGGAATACTACAGATCAGATCACACACAATGGCACAAAGTCAGTACACACCGACAAGCCAGGCACGCTGGTTCTGCATCTGTGCCATCATACTGGGGATGCGACTACTCCTCATCACAAAGGCATCGTGTGCTGAACCAGGGAAACGGGCACACACGTGTGAGATGGTCATATCTGCAAGACACACCACCAGTGCATTGACCGAGTGGTAGTGCTTGCGGTTACGGTAGGCCTGCTCCTGGGCCTGTGGTGGTACCAAAGCCACATGTGTCCCATCAATGGAGCCAATGACATGCGGCATCCTCCCCAGGGCATAGAAGTCACTCTTCACGTCAGTGAGTCGTTGCAGTCTAGGGAAATAGATGTACCGGTTCAGGTATAGCAACATTGCCTCCAAAACATCGCGGAGCACATGGCTGAACATGGTCTGTGACATCCCACCAGCAGTCGCCACAGTATGTTGAAAGGTACCGATGGCAAAGAAGTGTAGGGCTACCTTCACCTTGGGGGTCAGCGCTGTAGGATACGGCCGGCCAGGCTGCAAATGTGGGGCCAACTGCACTGCCAAATCCTCAATCAGCTGCCTGGTGAAGCGGTACCGTCGGATGCTGTCCCGTTCCACCATCGTTGCCAGGTCTGGGAATGGTCTATGGACAGCAGGAGCTCTGCAGTGCAGAGGAGAAGAAAGCAAGATTGTCAGTCACCCCACATATGCGGCATTGAACACACTCAATATCACATCATACATCATTATGAGGCACAACTACATGAAGTGTGCAGTTCCGTAAGGACATGTATGGTACATACATGGCCATCATCTGTCATCGCGGTTCAACAAGTGGCATCAATAAGGCCCAGGTTGGCCCATTGGATATCATGAGGCCGTGTCACAGTTCCCATCTCCTGCTGCCATGTCACAATCACCCCCACAGTGACATGTGAGGACAGATGTGCCCCAGGCATCACAGCTCAACGACAGGTACATTCCCAGGGACCCTGTATTGCCACATGGACACTGGCATTACATGGAGTATCATGTATACACCACAGCAAAACAACCATGACCCCCACAGGTAGTGGTTCCACTTGCCTCTGCAGGACAGACATGGACGTCTGTGACACACACACGCACAACATCAAAGTCCATGCACACACAACGTGGATGTGGAGACTGTCTCCCATTGTGCACATGAAATCAGAGACATTGTAAACACTACATGCACACAGACTGTGGAGGACCATCACTATTGTGCCACTGGGTCACCCTGGCTCAAACATAGCGTCCCACATGGGACTCACGGGGTATGTGACATGACATACACATACACCACCGTGAAATGTGACCATGGCACATGCTCAGATATGAACAGTTGCACATCACAGTGGTCATGTACACGTAACACCCAGGATCCTGTCCCCATGAACACGTGCACAGCCTGGGGGTGGCTGCCCCCAGGTGACACCCACAGGACAACATGTACACCAACATACACACAATAGGAAATGCAGCCTTACATGCCTTATGATACAGTTTGGACAGGCTGTGGTGTTGTAGGTGTGCCCCTCACTCCCTGGGAGCTATCTGTGGCTGGCATATGTTCATCTGAGACAGGCATGGTGACATATGCCAGTCACTTGTACAGGGATGCGTTGAACAGCAATGGACCGATCGGTGTGCCCGGCCGGCCCATTGCATTCAATGTGTGCGGGTACGCGTTGTACCCCTGTACGCGTTGTACCGCAATGGACCGATCGCTGTGTCCGGCCGGCCCATTGCATTCAATGTGTGCGGGTACGCGTTGTACCCCTGTACGCATTGAACAGCAATGGACCGATCAGTGCACCTGGCCGGCCCATTGCATTCAAGGTGTGCGGGTACGCGTTGTACCCCTGTACGCGTTGAACAGCAATGGACCGATCGGTGCACCCGGCCGGCCCATTGCATTCAATGTGTGCGGGTACGCGTTGTACCCCTGTACGCGTTGTACCGCAATGGACCGATCGGTGTGCCCGGCCGGCCCATTGCATTCAATGTGTGCGGGTACACGTTGTACCCCTGTACGCGTTGAACAGCAATGGACCGATCGGTGCACCCGGCCGGCCCATTGCATTCAATGTGTGCGGGTACGCGTTGTACCCCTGTACCCGTTGTACCGCAATGGACCGATCGGTGTGCCCGGCCGGCCCATTGCATTCAATGTGTGCGGGTACGCGTTGTACCCCTGTACGCGTTGAACAGCAATGGCCTAGCCTGGCAACGGACGCGTTTTCGAAATTCGAACGAGTCGGTTGCTGGAAATTCAGTTGGTCACCCACAACAATGTTGCAAAATCATGTATGTCATGAAGTTGAAGATTTGAAGGATGCTGTGGGCGTGTATTGGTGCTGCTATTCCATGGATTGGCCAGATTCAGAAGATGCAAACGACTTGGACCTATCACTTTGGACACATGGGACAGTATCTGCCTCTGCAGCACATATATATTGCTGGCTGTTCCCCTGAGAGCTCACTTGCCTGCACTACATGCTCCAGGACGACATCTGCCACTGCACTGCTGCTGTCTCTGCCCCCTCTGGACCCTGCAATGGCACGTACTGTGGAGAGAGCCAGGCCCTGCTGGACAGCCTACTTCCACAGTACAGCAAGCTGTATGGGACACCAGGGGAGCAGGTGAGTGTTCTGTGCACTGCCTTTCTGAATGTGCATTTTGTCTGACTAGCAAGGCTGAAAGTCTGCACGCCACTGGCTAGCAGGCTCACTGAGTAGTTGTCACCCCCCATAGTGTGTAGTGACATGCACTGGACAGGTATGGTGCAGTGACAGTGCATTTGAACAAGGTTTTACTTCCCATGCAATGATACCATGTAGTGACTTCTGGCAAACTGTCCATGGGCAGCGTTGCACTGCCTGTGTACATCATGTGCCCCTGTGATTGAGACATGTATATACAACTGTGTCATGCACGGATATGTTGCATGTGTAGTAATGGCCTTTTCACTTTGTCATCCTGACAGGTTAATGCCCATCGGAAGCAGGAGATCTGGAAGGACATCGTCCGGGCTGTCCGGTCCGTGGGGGTCTACAAGCGCCGGATCCGCAACTGCCAGAAGAGGTGGCAGGACCTTCGGGGCTGGACCCGGAGGATTGCACGGGTCCAGCTGAAGCTGTCGCCTCCTCGCAGGAGGGGCGGAACACGGACCCTGACCCCCACATGCTCCAGATCCTGGCGGTGGTGTTTCCAGACCTGGATGGGCAGCTGAAGGCCAGACAGCAGCAAGGAGGGGGTGAGTCAAAGACTGCACTGTGAACTCTGTATTACATGCTATGTGCCCTCCTCTGGCCTGGTTAAACTGCCACAGTACAGCAGTCATGTTGTCCAGGAGCCATGTCCCTCTATTGTGCACTGCCCACTCCTCATCTGATACCCAGGTGTGGCCCTTACATTCAGGGAATTGTGTCACTTGGGACTGTGTCCTTGCAGTTTGCTTCACTCAAGGTGGGTGACAGCATCTGTTTCCCTAACTCTGTTGTGGGCATCATGGGTGGGTCCATTGTTCACACAATGCCTGTGTTCGGACATGTAATCTGCGTGTTGCTTTGATATGCGGTCCACTTGCTGAGCTGAGCCACCACATGTGCCTGGGGTATCTGGCACACACCCATGCAGCGGGTGGGAACAATGTTTGGGCCCCAGGAGTGTGCAGATTACGTGTGTCACACATACATAGCCAGCTATCCACTGTCCAGGGCTCATCCCTCATTCATGTGGGGCAGGACAGTCATGCCTACTCCAGCCCATCCAATACACCTGTACTCCCACTCCCGTGTATCAGCTGACACGTTGTGCGCAGTGATTTGACCCCTCAGGTGTCTGCCTCTGTGTCAGTGTGCTGTGGATTTGTTGCCAGGACTGCTGGGGTGTTTCTCGGTAGGGGCTCAGCATGCCACTGGAGATGTGACCATAGGAGACGATACTTGTGTGTCACATAGGTGTTTGATCAGCTGCCCGTGCAGACTGGGGTATGCAAATGTGAAGTTCAGGCAGCTGTTTCCCATTCACAGCAGATTGTGAGGGGCTCAGGTTCAGAGGGTAGTGTCACAGGTCTCCCATATGTCCAATCGGTATGACCTGGACAGATGAGGGTTAAGATGATGTGTTGTGTGGGGGATGTACATGTGCACTTGTGCAGCTCCAGGACTTGCATTCCCCATGACCTACTATTGTGACACAGTGCTGAGTGTTGTTGTCTGGCTGCCAAGTCATACATCACTGAGACAGTGATGTATGACTTAGCAGTCATGCCTCCGCCATGGCATGTGTCTACTTATTGGTGATCCTGCAGGGGAGTGACATGTGCTACATGCACACCATTGTGGCGATGGCTATCAGGACATGGGTGCATCATGGTGTCTGTCGCTGGTATGCATCACATGCATTTCCTATTTGACTCTGGGCATCCCTTTCATCCGGAAACCTGCACTGACTCAGTGGCAAGAGTTGTGATGTGTGCATGTCCACATGCTACACCGTGTCCTCTGCACTGTCCAAC
The DNA here is from genome assembly GCA_963921515.1 of Calotriton arnoldi. Lineage (NCBI taxonomy): Eukaryota > Metazoa > Chordata > Amphibia > Caudata > Salamandridae > Calotriton > Calotriton arnoldi. The sequence goes on along the minus strand of CAWUFW010001477.1, from coordinate 1,729,775 downwards.
TACTGTGTAGGTGGTGCATGTGTCCACACTGGGGTGTTGCTATCCAACAGACACCAGACAGATGGGTGCAAGGCCATGTGGGATGTGAGTGCCATGGTTGGCATCAGACTGACAATTGGCTTCTCCTGTTCAGTTAGGGCACTTTTAGCAATGTTCAACTAATGATGCCAGGGCTTGCTCTGTAATGTGCTGTGCTCACAGTGGTGTGTGCGTTTGGTGCAGGTGACTGATGTCTGTCTGTTTCCCCATTGTTTGCAGATACATCCACGGCCACGGAAGGGGACAGCTCCACGGACCAGGAGGAGCCGGAGAGCCAGACTGGGTCAGCAGCCGAGGAGTGGTCGGAGGGACCCAGTGGCACGGAGGGCGAGGGGAGCCACACCGAGGAGTCCTCAGCAGCATCCACCTCAGCTGAGGACCACAGCGGCTCGGAGGATGACTCCCTTATGGAGGCGGGTGTCAGCAGCCACCACACCCCAGCTAGTGTTGCTGTCCCCGCCACCACCAGCACCACCACCGCCCTCCCATCGGCTCCCATTCCCCAGGTCCGTGGAGGCTCCCATGTTCGGGAGCGTGTCTCCTTTGGGCCAGGCACCGCACCCCTGCCCCTGTGTCCCCTGCTGCCCTGAGTGAGGAGTCTGTGTACCTCCTTCGCCAGCTCCATGTAGGGCAGACAGCCATGCTGAGTGTCCTCCATGCGCACACCGCTCTGTTGACTCAGCTGGTGTCGTTCATGGAGGGCATCTCATCGGGCATGTCTGACCTACAGAGGGGCAATAGGTCCATGGACTCCTCCCTGACGGCAGCAGTGTCCCTCCTCAGACAGTCCCTCACCCCTCCTGCCTCTGCTCCATCCACACTCCCCAGCACCTTACCCGTCCCAAGCACACACACACCGGCACAGGCACACACCAGCACACACACGTCCAGCACACAGACACACACGCCACAAACAAAACGCACACGCACGCACAGTCAGGGGACTGAAACCAGACTCACAGGGGATGGGGCCCTGGAACACACACACGCATCCACAAGCACTGCACAGTCCTCAGTTGCCTCTCCCTCCAAAGCACCCTCCCTTGCCTCACCTGCAACCCCAAAGTCACAGCGGCTCTTCCTCTGTGACCTCGGCCTCATCCCCTACGATCCAGATGCTCCAGCATCCAGGGGGAAGAGGAAGCCCACCCACACGGAGCAGAGTGCCCCTCGCCCCTGGACACCCTCCCCCAGGTGCAGACAGACTGAGGCCCCCACCCGCAAGTCCCCCGGAGTCGTAAGAGCAAGACCCCGCCGCCGCCCTGCAGCTCAGGCACCAGGTCTCCTTCCTCCATCCCTCAGGCCCCCACTCCACAGGTGCCCCCACCACACCCTGCCCCAGGTTCCCCCACCCACAGATATACCATCCCAAGAGGATCCGGCCTTCTCCCCCTGCCACTTGCTCTCCCGGCACCACCCCCCGCTGCGCTTGTCTGTGCCACTGATGTGGTGAGGGTGTCCTCCCCTCTGTCCAGCCCACCTTGCCTGTTCCCCATTCTCCTCCCCTGGAGGTAGGCACTGCAGTGGAGTCCACTACCACCCTGTCTGACTTGGGCACTGCAGTGGCGGACCTGTCCACTCCATCTGCAGGGTCCACTGCAGTCGTGCCGGCACCCACAACATCTGAGTCATGCCCCCCAGTTGTGCCGGCACACACCATGTCAGACACCTCCACTGCAGTTGGGTGCTGGAGAGCCACTGACACCACCCCTTCCCTGCCTCCTCCTGGTGAGCCCTGATCCTGTCCCTGCGGTGCCTGGCCTGCCCCCCCGGTTGCCCCTCCTAGTGGATTGTCCCTGGTTTTGTGCAGTGCAGGCATGCGTAGGGTGACATCTGCCACTGTCACCCTGTATTGACTTACTTGATGGACTGGCCATTGGCCTTTGTTGGAGCATTACTGTTCTCTGAGTTTTTGGACACACATATGCTGAATAAAGCAACTTTCTGTTCTCTAGTGCTTATGCTTCTGATGTACATGTTGTTGATGATGCTAACCATGCCCTTGCTGCAGTGATGGTGATATTTGGTCTCATGATAATGAAGTGTTACTGTGCAGGAACACATGTGGTCCAGGGGGAATGTGTCCTATCCTGTGGTGTATCCATGTCATCCTTAGCAGCATCTGAGGGTGTCATGTGTTCAGTATTTGGCAATGGGATTTCCTACTTACATTAGCAATTTCACATCTGTGGCTTCCACCCCTGCACATCTGTTGTGCCTGCCATTGTTCAATTCGTCTACTTCCCTGACCGTGTGGCCATCTCCACTGGACATGCAGGTTTGGGCATCAATGGGGAAGGACTCATCTGTGTTGTCAGTGCAACATTGCTATACAAGTGTGTTGGATCTGTGCTGATGATTTCGTTGGCACTCCCATGACCAGGCTGATGTGACGGGAGCCTTCATTTGGTGCTAATTGTTGATTGTGTGACCAAGTGCTCAGCTGACATGATGGGGCCCTACTGAGGCAACATATGGCACAGCTTTCCTCACACAGGAGTGGAGTCCCCTGATGGCAGTGTGTACTCCTGTGACATTGCCTGCGCCCAAGGTGTGTGTTGTATGAGCATGTCTGTGTGTTCACTTCCGTTTTGCTGTGCATGCTGGGATCCCTAGTGTTGTACCTGTTTGTGATGCTTGCTGAGTTGACCTATGTTCCCCCCAAGTCTTCTCCCTGGGTTCTCTGTGATGTGGGTGCATGGCACATTACCTCCCCATATATGGCGGCCGCTATGCGGCCGCGCCGCTGGCGCGCCGAAGGCGCGCCTAAGGCAAGCCCGTCTGCGCCCGTCCGCGCCTGGACCGCGCCCAGCGCCAGAACCCCCGGGCCGTGCGCCCCCGTACCAGCCTCGAGGACCGACGCCGATACGATGCCACCACACTCCACGCTCTCAACCCCGGACGGACGCACAACTGCTTCAAGGCCACCCCGAAACGCACCCATGGTCCCTTCACCTGCCGGAACTGCAGCTACACCAGCCTCAGAGCCACCGAGGCGCCGCCAAGAAGGACCTCAACCACCTCCGATGCATCCTACTGAACACCCGCTCCGCACGCAAACACGCCGTCAAGCTCTGGGACCTGCTCGACACATCATCACCAGACGTCGCCTTCCTGACAGAGACCTGGATGAACGACTCCTCTGCCCCCGACATCGCCATAGCCATCCCAGACGGCTATAAGATCACCCGCAGAGACCGCGTCAACGCAGTAGGAGGAGGAATCGCCATCGTTCACAAGAACACCATCAGGGTCTCGACCAGCACCGACGACACTCTCAGCACCGTCGAACACATGCACTTCCAGATCCACACGGACCCCAACACCACCCTTAGAGGCACCCTTGTCTACAGACCCCCTGGGCCCCGACCCCAGTTCAGCGACTCCATCGCCGACTTCATAAGCATGCACGCCCTGACCTCTACCGACTACATCCTCCTCGGAGACCTGAACTTTCACCTGGAGAACAACAACGACAGCAACTCCACCACCCTGATCGACAACCTCGCCAACCTCGGTCTGAGCCAGCTCGTCACAACACCGACCCATTCCGCCGGCCACACGCTTGACCCCATCTTCTCCTCAAGCTCCCACGTCTCCTTCAGCCACACCACGGAACTCCTCTGGACCGACCACCGCTGCATCCATTTCACCTTCCGGAAACCCACCACACACCACCGCACCCAACAGATCCCACGCCGCTGCTGGAGCAAAGTCACCGAAGACCAACTACGGGCAACCCTCGCTCTCAGCCCTCCCTCCGACCCATCCAACACCGACGACGCTGCCTGCAACCTCAGACGATGGATGGACGACTGTGCCAACACCCTCGCCCGCTGAAAAAACTCACCTACAGTGACACCGCCAAAAGAGGCAGCTGGTTCACCTCGGAACTCCTAGCTTCCAAGCGTACCTGCCAGAAACTAGAGAAGAAATGGCACAGTGATAAGACACCGGACAGCCACGCAGCCCACAAAGACGCCATCCGTAACCACCACCACCTCATCAAGTCCGCCAAGAGAATCTCCTTCAAAGACCGCCTCGACAACAACGCACACAACAGCAAGGAGCTTTTCATCATCGTGAAGGAACTCTCCAACCCCAGCTCCAACACCAACGACATCCCGCCGTCGCAACCCCTGTGCGATTCCCTCGCCACCTTCTTCCACCGCAAGATCTCCGACATCCACGACAGCTTCAACACCCAGACAGCCCCAGATAAGATCGTTACACCAGACCCACCGCACACCATCGACCACGACCCCCTGCCAGCCTGGGCCAGCGTGAACATCGAGGACACCATCAAGACCATGAGCACAATACACTCCGGCTCCCCGTCAGACCCTTTCCCGCACCACATCTTCAACAAAGCCAGCAGCTCCATCGCACCCCACCTGTGCAACATCATCAATCTCTCCTTCGAGACCGCGACCTTCCCAGAGAGCTGGAAACACGCAGAGATCAACGCCCTACTCAAAAACCCAAGGCGGACCCGAGAGACCTCAAGAACTTCCGGCCCATCTCCCTGCTTCCGTTCCCAGCCAAGGTCATCGAGAAGATCGTCAACAAACAGCTAACCCAATACCTCGAAGAAAACAGCATCCTGGACCCATCCCAATCGGGGTTCCGCAGCAACCACAGCACTGAGACTGCCCTCATCGCCGCCACCGATGACATCAGGATCCTGCTGGACAACGGTGAGACCGCAGCCCTCATCCTGCTGGACCTCTCCGCCGCCTTCGACACTGTCTGCCACCGCACTCTACGCGCACGCCTCCACGACGCAGGGATCCGAGACAAGGCCCTGGAATGGGCCACCTCCTTCCTCGCCGGCAGAACCCAGAGAGTCCGCCTCCCACCATTCCGATCCGAAGCCTCCGAGATCATCTGCGGCGTACCCCAGGGATCGTCCCTCAGCCCAACACTGTTCAACATCTACATGGCCCCGCTCGCACGCATCGCCAGACAGCACGACCTCAACATAATCTCCTACGCCGACGACACTCAACTGATCCTCTCCCTCACCAAGGACCCCCACGCCGCCAAATCCAACCTCCATGAAGGAATGAAGGCCGTCGCCGATTGGATGAAGATCAGCCGACTAAAACTGAACACAGAGAAGACAGAGGTCCTCATCCTCGGCTCCAACCCCTCAGCCTGGGACGACTCCTGGTGGCCAACGACGCTGGGAGCAGCCCCGACACCCACCGACCACGCACGCAACCTGGGAGTCATCCTCGACTCAACGCTCTCCATGGCCAAGCAAGTCAACGCAGTCTCATCCTCCTGCTTCAACACCCTCCGCATGCTTCGCAAGATCTACAGGTGGATCCCGACAGACACAAGAAGAACAGTCACCCAGGCCCTCGTCAGTAGCAGACTTGACTATGGGAACGCCCTCTACGCGGGAGCCCGGCCAAGCTCATCAAGCGACTGCAACGCATACAAAACGCCTCCGCACGCCTGATCCTCGATCTACCACGCCACAGCCACATCACCCCCACCTGAAAAACCTGCACTGGCTCCCCGTCGACAGGAGAATCTCCTTCAAACTCCTCATCCACGCACACAAGGCACTCCACAAGACTGGCCCAGCCTACCTCAACAGACGACTCCTCTTCTACGTCCCCAACCGCCAACTCCGCTCCGCCGACCTCTCCCTCGCCACCGTCCCTCGCATTCGAAGAACTACCACCGGCGGCAGATCCTTCTCCCACCTCGCCGCCAAGACCTGGAACACCCTTCCACTAAGCCTACGACAGACCCAAGAACTGCTGACCTTCAGGAGGCTACTCAAGACCTGGCTGTTCGACCAGTAGCAGCACCCCCCCCCTTTTTCTTTTTCCCCCAGCGCCTTGAGACCCTCGCGGGTAAGTGGTGCGCTTTACAAATTCTGTGATTGATTGATTACTGGTCATCAGGGTGTCACCCATAGGTGTGTTTGCTGTCAGGGCTGAGTTTGTGTGCAGACGCAGATGGGTCACAGTCAGGTTTCCCCTTGGCACTTGTTGTTTACACCTGTCATGTGATTTCCAGTTTGTGTTATCTTTCAGTGATTGTGACACGTTGTGTGTGTGACTGCTGGCACTCCTCAGGGTCCGGGCTGCAATGTTGGTTGTTGTCTATGTGTGTTCTTTGTGGGTGACCTTGGCTTCTTCATTGGTGTGTGACTGTGGCTGGGATCCCATTGGTTGGTGTGGTATTGCTGTCATGTCCATGTACAGCGTAGTGTGCAGTGTGTCAGACATTCAGGAGTCTTGTTGAGTGGCCATGTGTGATGTGTTTCTGCACCTTGGTTCCCACCCACCACCCTGGGATTGTCATGGGTGCATGTGCAATGTCACCAGTGCATGTGTGCTTCACTGCTGCACATTGTTGGAGGTCGAGGTGTGTGGTGTTGAGTGTGTGCAGATGAGAGTTGTTGCCCAGCTAGACCCCTGCCTCCATGTTGGCCTTGGCTTACTGGCCGTGCTGATTGATTTGTGCTTGTGTAGGTGTGATGGTAGTTTGTTGCTCAGGACACATGACTGTGGTTCACAGTGTGAACGACATTTAGCTTTGTCATCACAGTGTGATTGTAATGCAGCCCAGGGTCACCACATTGTGGGGGCCCTGGGGGTAGTGCTGTGGTGTGTCTGTGTCTTGCTGTGTCAGTTGCTGTTCCTACGTGCTTGTGTGACATGTGTGATTTGTGCTCCCTCTCATCTGACAATGCCTGATTGCCCACATAAGGGATTTGGATCCATGAGTTACCTTTGTGTGGCACTGTATGCACATCTGTGTAATTGGTATTCAGGCCTCCTCATGTGTTGTGTGGTTGCCTGGGTACACTGGCACCCCCCTCACCTGTTGTGTTTGATGTGCAGTGTGGGTCTGCCTGTTTGTGTTTGTGCATCTGCACCACTGCATTGGCATATCTTAGGTGTGCCATTGGCTGTATGTTGTTTGGTGGGTTTCCCCTGCTGTCCCTGGGACTCCTAGGTCATCGGTCAGCACAATGATCATGGTTTGTGTGTCCCATTGCTGCCATGGTATGGTATCTGTTCACCTCACATCTACAGTCTCCACAGGGTATCTGCATTTGTGTGCCCATTGGTGCAAATATGTGGATCTGCATTCTGATGGTCACTTCTGTCATTGTGTCATTGATGAATGTTGACTGTGTCAGCCCCCATGGGTGTTGTTTGTCTGCACATGGCCAAAGGTATGTCTTATTTGCACTGCAGTATTTGCCTCCCCCAATCTATGTTGCAATGGGACACATGCACTACTTTGCCACTGATGTGTTTTATGTTCTGTGACCAGGAATCATCCATGCAGTTTGGCAGTTGCAGCTTTTTCTTTGTCAACACTTACATTTTGGTCACTGTGATGATGGGGGTTTGGACCCCATTGCCACAATGTTCAAAATGTGCTTCAGCTATGGACCCCACACTTACCTTTTGGTCACTGTGATGATGGGGGTTTGGACCCCATTACCACAATGTTCAAAATGTGCTTCAGCTATGGACCCCACACTTACCTTTTGGTCACTGTGATGATGGGGGTTTGGACCCCATTGCCACAATGTTCCAAATTGCTTCAGCTATGGACCCCACACTTACCTTTTGGTCACTGTGATGATGGGGGTTTGGACCCCATTGCCACAATGTTCAAAATGTGCTTCAGCTATGGACCCCACACTTACATTTTGGTCACTGTGATGATGGGGGTTTGGACCCCATTGCCACAATGGTCATGGCCTGCTTGCATTGTGGGGGCCACACACATATATGTGTGGCACATGTGATAGGGGGTCACATTGTATGTTCAAAGTCATGTTCAGTGTTGTAGGCATTTGACACAGTCTACACACGCTTGTCATGGTGTTGGGGGATGTCTTTTTCTTGCATTCCCTAGGTTGTGGTGTGCTGGTTGTGTCATGCATTGTCCATCCTATGAGTGGGGTGGTGTTGGTGGTAGGCATCCAGCCCCCATGGGTAGAGGTGGTAGTAGTGACAGGCATCCAGCCCCCCATGGGTAGAGGTGGTAGTAGTGGTAGGCATCCAGCCCCCCTGGCTAAGGGTGGTAGTTGTGGTAGGCATCCAGCCCCCCTGGATAAGGGTGGTAGTAGTGGTAGGCATCCAGCCCCCCTGGCTAAGGGTGGTAGTAGTGGTAGGCATCTGGCACCCCCCTGGCTAAGGGTGGTAGTAGTGGTAGGCATCCAGCCCCACTGGGTAAGGGTGGTAGTAGTGGTAGGCATCTGGCACCCCCATGGCTAAGGGTGGTAGTAGTGGTAGGCATCCAGCCCCCCTGGCTAAGGGTGGTAGTAGTGGTAGGCATCTGGCACCCCCATGGCTGAGGGTGGTAGTAGTGGTGGGCATCTGGCACCCCCATGGCTAAGGGTGGTAGTAGTGGTAGGCATCCAGCCCCCCTGGGTAAGGGTGGTAGTAGTGGTAGGCATCTGGCACCCCCATGGCTAAGGGTGGTAGTAGTGGTAGGCATCCAGCCCCCTGGCTAAGGGTGGTAATAGTGGTAGGCATCTGGCACCCCCATGGCTAAGGGTGGTAGTAGTGGTAGGCATCCAGCCCCTGGCTAAGGGTGGTAGTAGTGGTAGGCATCCAGCCCCCTGGCTAAGGGTGTTAGTAGTGGTGGGCATCTGGCACCCCCCTGGCTAAGGGTGGTAGTAGTGGTAGGCATCCAGCCCCACAGGCTAAGGGTGGTAGTAGTGGTGGGCATCTGGCACCCCCATGGCTAAGGGCGGGAGTAGTGGTAGGCATCCAGCCCCCTGGGTAAGGGGTGGTAGTTGTGGTAGGCATCCAGCCCCCTGGCTAAGGGTGGTAGTAGTGGTAGGCATCCAGCCCCCTGGGTAAGGGTGGTAGTTGTGGTAGGCATCCAGCCCCCTGGCTAAGGGTGGTAGTAGTGGTAGGCATCCAGCCCCCCTGGGTAAGGGTGGTAGTGGTGGTGGGCATCTGGCACCCCCTGGCTAAGGGTGGTAGTAGTGGTAGGCATCCAGCCCCCTGGCTTAGGGTGGTAGTAGTGGTAGGCATCCAGCCCCCCCTGGGTAAGGGTGGTAGTGGTGGTGGGCATCTGGCACCCCCCTGGCTAAGGGTGGTAGTAGTGGTAGGCATCTGGCACTCCCATGGCTAAGGGTGGTAGTAGTGGTAGGCATCCAGCCCCCCTGGCTAAGGGTGGTAGTAGTGGTAGGCATCTGGCACCCCCATAGCTGAGGGTGGTAGTAGTGGTGGGCATCTGGCACCCCCATGGCTAAGGGTGGTAGTAGTGGTAGGCATCCAGCCCCCTGGGTAAGGGTGGTAGTAGTGGTAGGCATCTGGCACCCCCATGGCTAAGGGTGGTAGTAGTGGTAGGCATCCAGCCCCCTGGCTAAGGGTGGTAGTAGTGGTAGGCATCTGGCACCCCCATGGCTAAGGGTGGTAGTAGTGGTAGGCATCCAGCCCCCTGGGTAAGGGTGGTAGTGATGGTGGGCATCTGGCACCCCCAGGCTAAGGGTGGTAGTAGTGGTAGGCATCCAGCCCCTGGCTTAGGGTGGTAGTAGTGGTAGGCATCCAGCCCCCTGGGTAAGGGTGGTAGTGGTGGTGGGCATCTGGCACCCCCTGGCTAAGGGTGGTAGTAGTGGTAGGCATCTGGCACCCCCATGACTAAGGGTGGTAGTAGTGGTAGGCATCCAGCCCCCTGGCTAAGGGTGGTAGTAGTGGTAGGCATCTGGCACCCCCATGGCTGAGGGTGGTAGTAGTGGTGGGCATCTGGCACCCCCATGGCTAAGGGTGGTAGTAGTGGTAGGCATCCAGCCCCCTGGGTAAGGGTGGTAGTAGTGGTAGGCATCTGGCACCCCCATGGCTAAGGGTGGTAGTAGTGGTAGGCATCCAGCCCCCTGGCTAAGGGTGGTAGTAGTGGTAGGCATCTGGCACCCCCATGGCTAAGGGTGGTAGTAGTGGTAGGCATCCAGCCCCCCTGGCTAAGGGTGGTAGTAGTGGTAGGCATCCAGCCCCCCTGGCTAAGGGTGGTAGTAGTGGTGGGCATCTGGCACCCCCCTGGCTAAGGGTGGTAGTAGTGGTAGGCATCCAGCCCCCCCTGGGTAAGGGTGGTAGTAGTGGTAGGCATCTGGCACCCCCATGGCTAAGGGTGGTAGTAGTGGTAGGCATCCAGCCCCCTGGCTAAGGGTGGTAGTAGTGGTAGGCATCCAGCCCCCTGGGTAAGGGTGGTAGTGGTGGTGGGCATCTGGCACCCCCTGGCTAAGGGTGGTAGTAGTGGTAGGCATCCAGCCCCCTGGCTAAGGGTGGTAGTAGTGGTAGGCATCCAGCCCCCTGGGTAAGGGTGGTAGTAGTGGTAGGCATCTGGCACCCCCATGGCTAAGGGTGGTAGTAGTGGTAGGCATCCAGCCCCCTGGCTAAGGGTGGTAGTAGTGGTAGGCATCTGGCACCCCCATGGCTAAGGGTGGTAGTAGTGGTAGGCATCCAGCCCCCTGGCTAAAGGTGGTAGTAGTGGTAGGCATCTGGTACCCCCATGGCTAAGGGTGGTAGTAGTGGTAGGCATCCAGCCCCCCTGGGTAAGGGTGGTAGTTGTGGTAGGCATCCAGCCCCTGGCTAAGGGTGGTAGTAGTGGTGGGCATCTGGCACCCCCTGGCTAAGGGTGGTAGTAGTGGTAGGCATCCAGCCCCCCTGGGTAGGGGTGGTAGTGGTGGTGCGCATCCAGGCCCCTGTGTGCATATGTGGCATTGGTGATGGGCATCCCGCCCCTATGGTGCTGCAGTTGCTGGTGTAAGTAAATTCTGCATCCCTCTGTGTGTGTATGATGTGTCGTGTACGTGTTGTATGTTTTTGTGGTTGGTGTCTGACTTACCTTCTGCGCTGTACGCGTCCGTGCCTGTTCCGGTAGTAAATGTAGAATATTGGTAGGATCGGAACGAAGGGATTCATGGTTGGTTCGTCTCGTTCGTCTTTCTCGTTGCTTCGCGTCGTCCTCTTCGCTGGCGTGTTCGCCTCGTAGCCGTGGATCGTGTTGTGGCGCGAATCGGAGCTTATGTGCGCCTCTCCCGGAAGCTTTGACGTGCCGGACGTAGCGACGGGTTCGGCGCGTACGGAAAGCGCATCGTACTTGTTCGGCCGGACGAGGCTGCATTTTCCCTTTTGTGCGACTCGATTCGGCGTTTCCAGATTCGCCTCGGTCGGAGAACAGGACCTGGATTGGGTGAGTACGACTCGGCCGGATTCTATGCTGTTGTGCGCATCGTACTTACTCGTTCGGAATGATGTACGGATCGGTCGGGAAACAGGCATTCGCATGGCTTTTTTCCTGACCGAATGGTATTGGGTGCGCCTCCGACCGAGATCGGAATCGGCCCCTTAATGTACATTGATGAAGGTATTTTTGAATATTGATAATGTTTGCTTTAACATGTAATAGTGGTCTTCTTAGTATGTGAGTAGTTTTTGGTCTCTTCGTCATAGCATTAGACAAAATTGTTAGCAAATGCTAAAAGGAGGGTCTGTTGGACTGGAAAACGTGTTCTGCCGCCTCCTTGTAGCATTGCGCGAGTTAAGTTAGCATTTGCGGCACCTTTTTGTATTCAGCCGCCATTTTGTACCCTGATCTAAACCAAGTTTCTGTCTTACATTGCTTGCCTTAGCAAAAAGCAGCCTTAATTGTTTCTCTTTAGTGTTCAAGGTTGAGCTTCGCTGCACTAATGAATGGATTGTTCTGTTTTCGCATGCCTTTCTCAGTATGGAGGCCTGCACCCACTCTCAGAGAGGCGGGCACGGGCAGAGTAACCTTGAAACAAAGATAGCATGTACCCAGTCTCAGGATGGTTGCTCATCCTTCTGTACCACCTTTGTTTGTTAGCTCTGAGACCGGAAAATTCCAGTCTGGGCGGGTCTCTAGGGATGCTAGAAATGTATATCTGGTATTGCTATGTGAACGGGGGTCAGTCCCTCTGGCGCAATCTGAGGAGGCTGGTCAGACCGGACTCCGCTTGAGCGTATACTTATAAATAACTTTGGCTTGTATTCTCTACTGTCTGACCGACTCTTCATTTGTATGGAAGGCTGAGAGGTGGTCTCTGTCAGGGACTGTCCGGGACTATGTCGGGAACACAATCAGGGACTTGGGCAAGGACTGGGAACGGGGTAGAAAACGTACACAGAGAGAGGAGTACAGCGCTGCCCAGGATCACACAGGAAGTCAGAGGAGAAAAGGGATCCAAAGGGGAAGCCTGTACAAAGGAACAAGATGGCTAAGACTCAGAAAGGAAGGGCACTCACAAGGCAATTTAGCATTCAGACTAACTACACCCAGGACGGACGTGCAAGACATATATATAATACAACAATAAAGGGAATGTGGGGTAAAGCACTCAGGAGCTCCACACGGTAAGACTGAAGCTCAGTAAGTTCCTCACCCACAATTGCGGTTACAGATACTGACTGAAAATACCCACATATAGGATATGTATGCAAAAGCAGGGTCTGTGGAGCTTATACCTATGGTGATGTTATAACAGTAACTCAAAGACAATACTCACAGTGAACAAGAAACACCACCTAGGTAGTCAGCTGTGCCCACGGATCCTGGCGATCAAACAGGAACACGCAAGGCAGTAACAGCAAAGGGGTAGAACTAAACACAAGCACAATAGACAAGGAGCTAGCAAGGAGGAGTGCTTAACAGGAAAGGAAGGAAATCACAGGGCACACTTGGCAGAAAGCAGGTAACAAACATACAAGGTAACAGAAGCAAGAGAGCAGAAATAGAAAGACAGCAAACTAGAACTGGAACCAAGGAAATGGGAAGAAAGGTAGGGACTGGAAAAGGATATACAGAAGGGGAGGCTAGAAGGGTATACTAGAATAGTGCAGGTTCAGGAATCAAGAAAACAAAGCATAGAAGGCAGTGCTGGGGCAGGAACAAGAATTGAGCTAAGGCTCAGGAGTCAAGGTAGCACTGCAGGTAGTGCTAGTACAGGAGAAGGGAAACTGCTGCAGGTCAGGAACAAGGAATGCCAAGGCTCAGGAGTCAGGATAGCACTGCAGGCAGTGCTAGGTCAGGAGAAGGGAAACTGCTGCAGGTCAGGAACAAGGAATGCTAAGGCTCAGGAGTCAGGGTAGCACTGCAGGCAGTGCTAGGTCAGGAGAAGGGAAACTGCTGCAGGTCAGGAACAAGGAATGCTAAGGCTCAGGAGTCAGGGTAGCACTGCAGGCAGTACTGGTTCAAGGGAACAGGAAATAGCTACAGCTCAGGAAGCAAGGAGTCAAGAGAGCACTGCAAGCAGTGCAAATCAGGCACAAGAAATAGCTGAAGCCCAGGAAAAGGAATAGCTATAACTCAGGAAACAAGGTAGCACTGCAGGCAGTGCTAATTCAGGTACAAGGAATAGCTATAGCTCAGAAACTCAGGAAACAAGGTAGCACTGCAGGCAGTGCTAATTCAGGCACAAGGAATAGCTATAGCTCAGGAACTCAGGAAACAAGGTAGCACTGCAGGCAGTGCTAATTCAGGCACAAGGAATAGCTATAGCTCAGGAACTCAGGAAACACTGGAAACAAGGATTGGCCTCACAGGTATACAGCTACAATGACCAACCCTGGGCTGAAGGGAGCTGGGGCTTAAAAGAGCTCACATTAATCATATGCATCAGGTGTGAGCAGGCTAGCAGCAGCCAGCCACAGGTGAGCTGAATTCCTCCACCCATCCTTGACCTGCAGGGGTGGAGACGAAGCAGTGAGCAGGGAATTCTGGGTAATGGAGTTTCAGGCATGAGCAGGATGGCTTCCACAAAACCCGGCATGGATTGGGAATGGATGTCAATTCCCAAATAGTGTTGAAATGGCTGGAAGTCAGTATGTACATGAAGGGGTGGGTCTGGAAGCTTGTTAGAACACTGGGAAGCACCACAATTCGGCCCCCTGGTGGTGGACACGAGAATGCAGGGAGCGAGTCGTGACAGTCGCGAGTGACCCGGGTGGCCCTAATCAGGTCACTTGCTTCATACCCCAAACAAACTCAGAGACAGAAGTCTGGTAGGATGAATGTGAGCTTTCAGCAGCCAGACAGTGAATACACACAAATGTTTTGACATTCTGTTTTCCTTCTTTGGACAACCCTGCAGAAAATGCAAAATTCCAACAGTAACTATTCCACCTTTCCTAGCGCCTGGGTAGTATGTGTCATTGGTCACCACTCTACTTACCCATGGGTGAGGAGGGCTTAAGAACTTAAAGCTGTCCAGAAGATGCCCTTTTTAAATAAGGCTTAGGGCAGGTGGCAGCCGACCTGCTCCTCTGTGGCCTGCAGCATTGAGCGGATCAATGAGGAGCAGGTCAGCTGGCATTCATTCCTGTGCTTTGTCACTAACTGCGAATAGCGCATAGGTGCAGAAGCCAGGTGACATGCTCCTTATAAAGGGTATCTGTCCTAATGTTTAACCATGTCACCTGCAGTAGCCATCTTTAAGTCATATCCCGCTGGAAGAGAGATTATTCGTTTGGTAGTACTTCTCAAGCAACAGTATGTAGGAGTTATATATCCAGAAAGGTGTCTTTGCTCAAGGATAAGGTTCACTACAGTTCGGTTTTGCGATAATTCCCCATTCCACAGCAACAATGTCTTCCAACAAGAGCCAAAGACTGAGGGCAGAGATATAGATTGGAGGCCAAGTCCACAGAGGGGCCCAGAATCCAGGAGAAGAACGCTTGCTTTGAACGGATAAGGTAACAATGGGGGGTGCTGGATGCAGCATTGCACTACTGTGGCGAAATAGATGCAGAAGGTGGGCTCTGGTTGTCATGACCACTCTCAGAGCAGCAACAGGAACAGCTCCAGCACAGGACCTTGACCTGGGCTTAGTGCAGGCCCAGAAGCAGAAAGTGGTGGGATTAGTCTTGGAGAGTGCAACATGCTTGCACAGGAAGTAGTGAATCCACATCATCACCCCATGGCACTTAATGGCTGTGTTGGTGATGAGTAGAACTTGATAGGAACCACACTAGTGAGGTTGGAGGGAATGGCAACCTTTGGTTGGGTACTCAGATAAGGCAGTTTGAACCTGAGAATGGAAAGTGTAGGGACAATGTATAAACTTTCTGTAATAGTGTAAGACTGCATCATCACTCATTTGCAAGTTAAACTTAACAGCAGCGATGGCAGGAATTCGAGTCAATATCATGGGGTGTCCAATCACCATTGCATATGGGCCCAGTTTAGTTTTCTGTGTTGGCACAGCCCTAATGGACCACAAAGCTAGGGGCAGAGCATCAGGCCATTTCAATTGTGACTCAGAACATACCACTGTTTCTTTCCACTTTGCCCACTGACTCTGGGTGATAGGCACAGTTGAAGTGCTGATCTATCCCTAGGACTTTGCAAATCTCCTGTACCACAGTGGAAATGAAGTGTGCTCCTCAGTCACTCGGGAGGTAACTCATAATTCAGAAACATTGAATAAAGTCCCTAAGGAAGAGCTTTGCAATTGTGATGCCATCTGCTGTTGTACAGGGATAAGCTTCCACCCACCCAGAAAACATAAAATGATGAGTACAAATTAATATGAAGCACACCTTGGCATCTGGAGACTATCCATCTGCAGAGATACCAACAGGCCTCAAGGAGAAAGGTGAGCAGCAGGGGAGGCTTTGATCCCTTTCCAAGGAATATGGCACTGACAAGTGACACAAGAGTGGTATTGATTTTGAGCCTCGAAGAGAAAGAAGGATGCATAGCAGTGGGCTGCTGTGGCATAAATCATGCCACCCGGACAGGCTTGCCCAGCTCTGTGATACAACTGTCAAAGGTTGGGGACTAGAAATTTCAGTACGACCACACACCCTTTGCTATCCCTCCAGACTCCTTTGTGATCCTGTGCACATTTCTGCTTGATCCAATAGTGTTTATCACTCTCAGATGCTCGTTCCTGTAACATACAAATCTTTCAAGGAAAGTTCAGGAAAAAATCAGTTTGTACAACATACATAGCAGCATCAGCACTGTTGGACAGAGCCCATCATGCCGCCTCAGATTAGACCACGTCTGGGCATACTTGTCCCACTAAGAGCGACACCCCGAAGTATACAAAAGAGTGTTAGATGGAATGCTTGAATTAATCTCAGCCACTCGTAATTACTACAGCCGCATCCCAGTCCTTTGTTATTTTGCACACCATGAGCCTGTCAAGCCACGTCCTCCATGAACTGGAACACAAGCAACCCAGGACCGCTTTTGCCCTTCTTAGGGCTCATAAATCAGGTATAGCTTGTCTCCAGTGGCAAAGTGTGCATGAGACACACGTCTGGGCATATCTGTACCACTTGGGGCAACACACTGAAGTATACATAAAAGTGATGGATAGAATACTTGAATTAATCTCAGCCACTGGTATTTACTCAGACCTCATCCAAGTCCATTATTATTTTGCACACCATGCCACCTCAGTTTGGACCCAGTCATATGCAAATCAATCTTGACCCTACTCCAACAGGAATAGTCCAGTCTGAACTGCCAGGCCAGGTCCTCCCTAAATCATTGCCGTTAACAGATGCATCAGCGGCTGCACTACCAGCCTTTTTGGCCAGCATGGGGAACATGTCTAGCAAATCCCCCTCTTTTTGGTCTTCACTCGCCTTCTTTTCTGGTTCATTTATCTGGGAATAGATAGAGAAAAGGTGGAGCAGTAGGAGCACAAACCTAACTCTGTATCTAAGGTGAATTATTTGGTACTACAGCTTCTTTTGGGGATTTTCCATAACATGGACTTGGGTTTCAAGCTTATGTTTATGAGCCTCTTCTTGCAAAAAGAGTGACCACTGCTCAGCATCTATCTTGTTTTTGATGTATTTCAAGTTCTTTTGTAAATTCTCTAATCTCACTATATCGGAGGTACCATGTTCAGGAAAGGACTTCTTCTGATCCTTATTAGTGAACCCCGACACTCGTTTAAATACTTGCACATGGCTTTACCATACTTGTGCTACATATGGTGGGAAAGAGTCCCCTTTCGGTGACGGCTCTCTATGTTTGGATTTATTAGCCCTCATCACTGTTTCTTGTTGTTCATCCACCCCTAGAAAGCGAGGAGAGGGTCCGCCAGCCTTGTGCCCTCAGCTCATCCTGTGGAAGGAGGCGGAAAGGAAACAGAGAACAAGATAGGGCTTTCCTTAGTTATTTCTCTAGCTAATCTTGTGGAGGGGAAAAAAAAGGTATCATACACTCACACCCAATGATCTCCTTGAATTCAGCTGACCTTTGGTTGTAAGCTCTGAAGGGCTAGCAAAGGGGCCAGAGAAGCTTGATAATAGGGCCTTTTCCCTCTCACATTCATCCTTCAAGGGTTTGTGGTTTGGGTCATGGCATTCGTGGCTTTTTGCAAATTTACTCACTATCTATAGAGCATGCTCGCTCTAAACCATGGATTCACACACACTCAATTTCCGTCTCTGGACTCCTCCCATTACCACCTACCCAAACAGGCTATTATCCATCATCGCCTACTCAGGTGACAACTTTTGTACACTTCTAACACCTTTCAGACAAACACAAGAGAAGAGTGGCATAGAGCATAGTAGAGTGGCGTAGAATGGATAGAGTGGCTTAGAGTAGAGTGGCAAAGAGTGGAGCGGAGTAAAATAGAGTGACGAAGACTGGAGCAGCGTAGTGTAGAGTACCATAGAGTAGCATTTTGTGGAGTGGCTCAGAGTAGTGTGGAGTAGAATGGAGTGGCGTAGAGTAGAGTAGCATTTTGTATAGTATACAGTATAGTGGAGTGATGTAGAATGGAGTGGTGCAGAGGGACGAAAGTCAAATAGAGTGGCATATCATAGAATGACAGAGTGGAGTGTCGTAGAGTGGCATTGTGTGTAATGGTGTGGCATAGAGTACAGTGGAATAGAGTAGAATCACGGAGTGTATAGTGGAGTGGTGTAGAGTGGTGTAGACTGGAATGGAGTAGAATGTGTAGAGTGGAGTAGCAAAAAGTGAAGTAGGGTGGAGTGGCATTGAGTAGAGTTGTTTAGATTAGAGTGGCTTAGAGTGGAGTGAAGTGGTGAAAACTAGTGTGCCACAAAGTAGAGTTGTGTAAAGTTTTGTCGAATAGAGTGGCATAGAGTAGGGTGGCATAGAGTAACATGGCATAGAGTAGAGTGACGTGGCATGCTGTGGAGTGGCGTAAAGTAGAGTGACGTAGAGTGGAGTAGCATAGAGTACAGTGGCATAGAGTAAGGTGGTCAGAGTAGAGTGACGTGGAGTGGAGTACCATAGAGTAGGGTGGTTAGAGTAAGGTGGTATAGAGTAGAGTGCCACAGAGTGGTATTGTGTGGAGTTGTGTAGAGTGGCGTAGAGTGGAGTGGCCTAGATTGGCATGGAGTGGAGCAGAGTGGAGTGGCATAGAGTAGAGTGGTGTGAAGTGGTATAGAGTGGCAAGGAGTGGCGTAGAGTGGAGTGGCATAGAGTGGAGTGGCATAAAGAAGAGTGGTGTAGAGTAGAGTGGTGTAGAGTGGAGTGGCATAGAGTAGAGTGGCTAGGATTAGAAGGGAGTGGCATAGAGTGGAGTGGCATAAAGTAGAGTGGCGTAGTGTTGAGTGGAGTGGTGTAGAGTGGCATAGACTGTAATGGAGTGGAATGATTGGAGTGGAGTAGAGTGGAGTGGTGCAGAGTGGTGTGGAGTAGGGTAGAGTGGCACTAGAATTGGATGATTTAGAGTAAAGTGGAGTAACATGGTGTAAAGTAGAGTGGTACAGAGTAAAGTGCCATTAAGCAGTGTGGAGTAGAGTGGCATAGAGTAGTGGGGTGTACAGTAGAGTGGCAGACATGGAGTGGCATAGAGTGACGTAGATTAGAGTGGCGTAGAGTAGGGTGGTATAGAGTAGAGTGCCGTAGAGTGTCATAGAGTGGCATTGTGTGGAGTGGAGTGGCATAGAGTAGAGTGGCATAGACTACAGTACAGTGGCATAGACTAGAGTGGAGTGGAGCAGAGTAAAGTGGTCTGAGTAGAGTGCAGTGGTAAAGAGAGTGGAGTGGCACAGATTGGCATGGAGTGGCATAGAGTGGAGTGTCAGAGTTGCGTGGCATGAAGTGGCATAGAGTGGCATGTAGGGGCATAGAGTGGAGTAGAGTAGAGTGACATAGAGTAGAGTGGGATAGAGTGGAGTGGTAGCTTGGTGAGGAGTAGAGGGGCGTGGAGTGGAGTGAAGTAGCATTGAGTAGAGAGGCGTAGAGTAGAGTGGAATACAGTAGAGTGGCGATGGGTAGTATTGAGTGGAGTGGCATTGAGTAGAGTGGCTTAGAGTGGAGTGACATAGAGTAGAGTGGAGTGGCGTAGAATAGAGTGGCATAAAGTGGAAGGGCTTAGAGTGGTGTGGAGTGGAGCAACGTAAAGAGGAGTAGAGTGGCATAAAGTGGAGTAGAGTGGTGTAGAGTGGAGTGGCGTAGAATGGTTTAGAGTGGGGTCGAATGACATAGATTAGAGTGGGGTGCAGTAGAGGGGAGCAGAGTGATGTAGAGAAGAGTAGTGCAGAGTAGAGGGGTGAAAAGTACAGGGGCGTAGAGTGGCATAGAGTAGAGTGGAACAGAGTAGCACTGTGTGGAGTAGAGTGGTGCAAAGTAAAGTGGAGTGGCGTAAAGTGCCATGGAGTGACATAGAATGGAGTTGTCGGAACCCCTTTCAGGGGGCCATGGGGCATGCAGGGGCTACTGCACCCAAACGTGGAGGTTGAGGCCTTTCACTCTTGATGTGCCGGGGCCCGACCAACTATGGTCCCATAGGCCAACTATGGTCTCAACTGGACCAAGTACTCCTTCTGCACTTGACTCTCAGTGGTAGCTGTGGTCGAGCGGTCAAGTCTCCGTTGGGGGGGATGTAGATACAGGTCAGTGAACACGACCCATAACTCAAAATGCAAACGGTATGAACAGTAAATTAATGTCCAGCCAAATACTTGCATTTATAAGAAAAAGTAGTATTTTATTTCAGATTGTACACATGCAAAGGAATACAACAATCAGAAGCAATGACAGAATTACCCTTGAGGTCGGGGCTCTAGTAGTTGTCAGGCAAATCCCTGTCCCACCCTCCTTCGTGTAATGTGTCCAGGGGTATTCTCCATTCACTGATGGACGAATCAGGGACAGGGCCAGACTAGGAACCCAAAGCAGCCCTGGCAATTTTCTCGGACCAGTCCGTGGGGAAGCAATGCCTGGCCCCAGGAGGATGGAGATGCTTGCTTGCTGTTTTTGTTACTGGGAGCTGATATTGCAGCTCTGCTGCAAAACCAGCCTCCACCACTGCAAAACTTCCCCCCACCCTTCCAGCCTCCAGGGGAAATGCACGATGCCTGGTACAGCCAGCCAAGCCCTGGTCAGGGAATGCAAACTATTAGGCCATACTCAAGAGTCCGCCTTCTGACCATTTAGGAACGTAATCAAATTTGTTTATAGTGCTGCAGTACCATTAACAGCAAATTCCCTGAGGCCCCAAAGGCCTGGTTTCAGTCTCACCCGTTCCGGCGGTATGGCAGTGTTCAGCAGTGCAACAAGTGCCCTCTTCTCTGCCGCTCCCCAGTCTAGATCCTGCCCGGCGAAGTTGGGCCGCTCTCGATGGATGTGGCAGCACCCAGCAGCGCAGGCTCTTCCTGTCGAGCAGCGCTGCAGGTCGGTTTCCATTAAATGGAGCTGCTTTCACTCAGTGGACACAAAAGGTAAGTTGCTCTTCCCCCTAGTGGAGGGGGATGCTGGTGTGATCCTCCATCTCCCAACCGAAGCTCCAACGAGGGTGCGACATCCTGGTGGCATCTCAGTGAACCTCGGGGACTTCATCAGATGCAGTTCACAGTGTGCGGGCTCAGCCCGCTGCTCACAGTAGTTCTCCTCCAGTCCGGGGCGATGGAAAGAACTCTAGGCCCCTCTTGGCATACGGGGTTGCCGTGGTACTCACTATCAGGGCACAGACTCTCCTTAGGCGCTTGCCCTATCTACGGCATCCCCTCCTGGCATATGGGGTCGCTGATCTTGACAGTCACAGGTCCAGCGCACCTGGCCCAAAATCAGTTCACTGGTGAGCCCCTCTGGCATATGGCGTCACCGCGGCAGTGCGGCTTGGTGCTTCCTGCCCCGCATTTCCGATACGGCTCAGAACAACGTGGCCCTCTCCTGGCATACTAGGGTCAAAGAGCAGATACTGCACATGGGCAATGGCCTGATCGGTGCATAGCCTCACACCTTGCTCAGGAAATCCTAACGCAGAGTTCCCCACTTAACCTCGCTACCTGCAAAGCTCTACCTCACAGGACACAATCAGCGGCGGCCGGCATGATCAGAGGTAGGGGGGCAGGGGCGGGAGGGGGGGGCGCGGGGGAAGCGGGTATAAAAAAAACAAAATAAAATCTTACATTTTCACTGCATCTCTTCTCCGTAGTCCTCCTTTGCTCTGCCACAGGAAGCACACCCAGGCTCCCAGACAGCCAATCACAACACTTCCTTAGCAGCGTTGTGATTGGTCTGAGCACCATGTTTCGATGCTCAGACGCTGACTGGAGGCATGGGCATGTTCTCCAAGTAGCCTGCGATGCAGCCTGCATGGAGAACATGCGAAGTGCACAAGACTGTTTTGGGCATCCCGAGAGGGCCGGACAAGCAGGCATTGCGCACTTAGGAGGTTGCTACCACTCCTCCCCTGCCCCTGGCCCCCCACGCAAAGCTGCGTAAGTAGGAGAAAATAAAATGATAATAACATGAGTTATTATCATTTTATTTTCCCTTTGTTTCACTACAAAAAAGCAGTGGGGTGACGCTCCTCCGCCTTAGTGGAGGAGCGGCCACTGGACACAATGTTCTTGGCAAGCAGACAGGCGATGGTGCTCCAGGCCAGTTGATCTTGGTATCCTGGGTGATGTCCCTTCACCCAGCAGGGAAGTTGTAGGCCTTTGCCCCCAGTCCTGGTCCCACGCCGAAGTCTTGCCGACCTTCTGCTACTCACACAGCCCATCTGGCTGCTTGGCAGATGACAGATTTTTGTGGACTCAACTTCTCCTTTTTATAGTCCTTTTCCAAACACCAAATGTAATTTAGGTGCTGGGTCTTTGAAGTTTTTTGTTTATGTTCTGCTTCTTTTGAATTGGGCACTTCTCCTTTTCATCTTCCTTCAGGAAAGAGAGCTGCCACAGCAGGACGACTCTGAAGCTGATTATCCACAACATAATTTAGCGGAATTGTCAGAGTTTACACCTGGTTATCAGCCGCAGTGATATGTGCATCAAAGGGTTAATCCGAGACCTCCAGTCTTACTCTTTAGGATTCTCTTATCAGCCTCATCTCCCTCCCTGATGTGTGTCTCCAGGCCCCCTCCTGGTGATCTATCAAAGAGCAGTTGTAAAGGGAGTCTGTTCCTTTTCTCCAGTGTGCCCTCACCCAGCTCACAGGAATGCAGCAATACACAAACCAGTCTGAGGGGAATTCCTCTCTTCCTCATATCTTCACCAGGCAGGCATGGCTTTCCCAACATGGAACCCAGGATCCTCCATACACTGTACCATTGCAGGCACACTCACTCAGTGTACATTCATAGCACACTTTCTGTTCAGCACTAATACCTCTGTGCCTTGTACCCTCACATGTACACATGCATTCAGTACACACTCAGTCTGCATGCACGGTTCAGTACTGAAGCTTTTCTGTCTTTCACCAATGTGTGTTATTTCAAAGCACATGCACTGCCAGTACACACACACTATGTGCACGCTGCACCACTCTTCACCCTTCATGCATTGTACTTCACACAAGCACACATTTCCTCTGTGCTATGCAATAGCAAACATCTACCGGATGTAGGCCAAGGCTGAGTTAAGCGCACAGCAGCAGAACTTTTAAAAAGGTGAGTGAGCCTGTAAGCCTCACCCCAGTGACACAGGGTAAAAAGGTCCTGTTCACTACTACCAATCACTACACGGTATGCTACCACCACCGCTGTTGTGCTGTTTTACTCCTGGTGGATGCAGTAGCCTTCCACCACTATGAGGGTATCGCTTTGGTGCCCCTCACGGTCACACAAAACTGCAATCCATCAGACAGGCCTATGTCATGGTGCACATCCTTGTTCGCCTATGACACAAAATCAGCATTAGGGATCCAGGCAACGGTACAGTTGGGAACTCAGGGAAGGGGTAAAAATTGCTTACCATGCAGAGGACTTTTAAGTCCCAACAGGAGTGGAGTAAAGTGGAGTGGATGGGAGTGGCATGGAGTGGAGTGACGTAGAGTACATTGGCTTAGAGTAGAGTGGTATCGCTTAGAGTAAAGTGGTGTAAGGTGGCGTGGAGTGGTGTAGAGCGGTACAGTTGTAGGTGTAACTAAAGCGTCAATACAGACAGCAGAGAGAGTGAAAACAAAATAAATAAGAAACTGTTTGCTTGTCTTAAAAGTAGGAAGGCATGTTGCACATCCAGGAATAATTACCGAAATGCTTATAGAATTTAAAAAAAAAAGTGTGTTGCAAAACAACGAGAAAGAACACATGTTACTGGTCCATGCTCCAATGCTCCAGGGAGGAGCTAACACAAGAAAGGAAGGGAAGTCTATGAGAGCAAAGCAATCAAACGATTTCAAATGAGAGTGATAAACAAAACAACTAATGGTATGCTGTGAGCGGGTTGTAAACCCACTGAATTGTAAACAATACGCCTCGCAGCACAGCTCATTCACTGTGTAAGCGAGACCTAAAAATGACTTGGATTTCAAGCTTCTAGTTGTCTCCTTTTTTTCTTCTGAATGATCCTCTCCTTACTTTCCATCCTGCTTGTCTCCTCTCTGTCCACACCCTACTCCAAGTCACATACGTTTACTTTAATCTCTGTTATTGTACTTCTGCAAACTGTTGCATTTCGAATATCACAACCCCTCCTTCTTTTAGTCATACCCTGCAGCCTAACAGTATCTAATCTCCACTACCTCCTTAGGTGACCCCACCAAACATCTGCATGTGCTCACATATCCCTCTCCCCCTCTAATGATCACACCTAATTCTTATTAATTTAAAGTACTGCAAAAAATACCTGGAGTAATGTACGGAATGGTTTCCTTTGAGAGCACACGACTAATATGACTGGTTTAACCACTAATATTGGGTTGCAAAGCAGCATAAAAGCGCTTTCACGTTTCATAAATATATAAATGCAATTACAATACAAATCAATATGAGTTTTAATTAGTTTCCTGCCGTAGAAATTACACGCAACATGCTAAATTTCTCTCAGATGTTTCCGAGGTACCCGAATACATTCCGGTATTGATACAGAAGCCCCCTTTAAATTGACACAAATTATACATATTGTCTCAAAATAACACAGTATTACCGCGAAGCCCCAAAAAATTGATACAAATTATCACCAAAAAATAAACATCGGGTAATCGAAATTGACAATACATAAGTGTCCGCTGGGGGGCAATGTTGTGCGCAAAGCAAGGGGCACTGCATTTAAAACAGTTTTGTCTCGCTAGAAAATGTACTGCTCCTGAACACTCCGACAGATAACGTTAAAGCCAAGTCTCATAACTAGGACAGCTTACAAATGTGTATTTTAAGTCTGCAAGAAGCAACGCAAGGTCTCCAGTCCATAAAGCATGCGGGTGTGAGGAAGTTAGCGTGGTGTGGTGCCTGTTCCTTTAACAGCGCGAGCCGAGTCTGGAATGCTGGCCTCAAGCCCAGCCTCTGCACCCTCTGCACTCCCACGCCTGTGCAAATTATTGTGATGACTCAGATCAGCTGCAGGAAACCAGAAGCGACCGAGCGGGGCAAAATGAAGAAACCCAAATACTCATTCAAGAAAAGGCAGATCCATGGAGGTGAAAACCTAAAAATAAGACGTAGATGTTACATTCCTGACTTTACGAAATCGTGACCGTCTACATAGAGGGTTCCTATGTATGCTAAAATGATATTCAGATAAATAAAAAAAGTGCACTACTACATTCAGGTTGTTTACAACGCAACCAATTATTTTTTACTTTTATATTCTATCATTAACATGATTTAATGGTTTATGACTTGCACATTAACACATATTTTACTGAAACAAATGTGGCGACATATATAACGCAGACATTTGGTTCGTTTCTCTTCGTACAAAAACGTTTTTCACTTTCTCAAGGTTAATAAATAAGTAATTTTCAAGATGGTGGCTCCTTTTGTTGCTGCCCGGTGCCGTTTTAAGTCAGTATTTTAATGTCTACGGTTCTCAACGTTGGACGCCGCCTTGTAGAGCAAAGGAAATGAAGGGGCTGGCTTCTCCGCCCAGCCAAACAATCCCCACCAATCCGCGCCTTTCAAGGTGACTTCAGCGTTGCCGGGTGATGAGGGTAGTTTTCGCGCCGTTTACCAAGATCATTCAGTTGCTGGATTTCGCGCCACTGCTTGATGTGGGCGGAACAGCTTGTGAGCTGACTTTTTTTTTCCCGCGTCCATTTTCGCGCCACAGATGAACGTTGACGTTTTTGTTTTCTATAGAAAGTCGTTAAAACGTCTTCTCAACGTTACTGTGCGTATTAATTCATTACACGCTAAAATTTAAGTAAGCTGCTCGAGCTTGGAGACTGCACCCGTCACTTATAAATCACTGGCTAGAAACGACTGAACTGCGCACGCCGACTTTTAATTACCCTTTACTTTGACAATGAGCTGCCACCGAAAAAGCATGGTCCCAATGTTTGAAGGGTACAAGTCAAATTTTGGTCAATGATTTGCTATTGTTAGGAACTTTTTAGTTTCGTTTAAATTTCAGAATAGGTTAATGGAGCATTAGATTCTTACCTCTTTCAGTAAGTGCTATTTAACTCCCCCTTTATCACTGGTACTCACAAACATTTTAATGGGACAAAAAGTATGGTCTGTGCAGTAACCGAGGGTGTCGCATTGATGCCAACAGGGTGGGCGTCGGAGGAAGGGGTGTAAGGTGGGCGCAGGAGAAGTGAAGCATGTACAGGGTGTGGACTTTGAGTGGTGGAGTTATTTTGACAGTTTTATTCCATACTGCCATCTAAATTAAGCCCCTAGTGTCCTGAAGAGTCGTAGATATCAAAATGCTGAGTTATGCTGTATCTGAGTCGCTGTCCGTTTTGGTGTACTGTTTGCTTCTGAATTTGAGCAAAATTTAGGAAGAGACATACAGATTGGCTTACCTGGGGTCCTCAACATGAATGACAGTACTCAATACAACAAATAAATGAGAACAAGCTGGATACCATATCATTCAGCCTGCATCAAGTCAACATTCAGTAGTCTCTGGGAAAAAAACCATTAGTTTTTTTTGAAGAACCCTCACCCACCAACCTAGTTGGTGGCATGCTTCATCATTGGGTTCCCACCTAGGGTGCTGAATGCATCCTCGGTGTGCTGCGATGCCTGATTACTGCAGTGCGGGTTTTATTTATTTTTTGTGACAATGTGAATTTAGTGAGTGTGATTTTAAAACTCTCTCCTGGATACCCTTCCTAATCTGGATGAGTTTTAATGGCAGGTTCCTGGGGCAGGATTAAGAGCAATAGTGGATGTGAAGGAGAGTAAAATGACTCACACATCCAAGAATGGTCTACATGTTTCAGCCAATCAATATATTTCAGGAGGCTTTTTTCAGGACCAGTGGTGACAGGCCCAGAAGCGACCCTAAAATGTGAACGCACACAGGTTAAGGTGTGCGTGAGTGGGGTGGACTCGTAACTTACGATTTTACACCTGAAGTATATTATTGTTGCAATAATTTATGCAACATGGGTCCCGGCGGAAGGCGATGCCTATTGTCACACTTTTGTCAAGGTTTTCCGCCTTATGGATTGCCTGTGCGGGATCCCTCAGATGTCACGGGCCCGGCTGCTGGCATTTAAATAGAAAAGATGGTGTTACCGTAACTCAGCGTCTCAGCGCGTAGTCCGACTCAATGCCAGCAGTAAAAGTGAGCATGATGCAAGAATGAGAGCGGTATTTCATAGACTTAATAAAAATGGCCCGATGCTCTACAGATTCAAATGGGAGTACTTGAGATCTAAATGGGAGCTCTCTGGTTTGGTATTTAGCAAACACAAATTATTTAGAAATAGGGGGCTTCCTTGTAACGATTAATTTACTACATGAGTATCAATCCCAATCTGGCAATGCTCCCAGAAAAACATCAAATAAAAGGTAATTCTGAGGTGTGCTCGGTAAAACACGAGGTATCCCTGGATAGTGAAGTCTAAGGCCGAGGTTACTGACAAAGGCTGATTGGTTGGAATTGATGAGATAGTCGAAGAACCAGTTGCAGGATGCACACTGGGTCATCCGCAACTTCTCACATAGCAGGGTATTGTGATCATAGTAGTAGTTCTGTGCGTATTCCAGCACCCATCCCAATACGTCTTCCTCATTGGTGATGGATAACAAATACTCAAAGCACCATGGAGTATTTTGTATTAATTTGACAGCTGTATAGGCGGTTATTCTAAAACTGCACAAGATGATGACCCAGCATGGGATGCTTCAGTAGGTAACAATGATTTTCTACTTCAAGGAATTCAGTTCCAAGAATACCTACCATAGCCTGGTGTGACCCATTGAAAAATCCCTCCATGTTAGCCACTTGCAAATAGTGAGGCTGAAAGATTCATAAGACCATTCAAAAGCTTCTAACAGACAGTAGCATGTTGACAGAAGATTAAAGAGGTGGCTATGTTTTAATTCCAAAGAGGGGTAACCATGAGAGACTTCACTCTTCCACGGAGAGTGCACCAGCTACTACCATAGATAGCAATCCGTTCAATACAGCAATACTGCCATATTTGGCAATCCTGTCAAGACAACAATATCTACCCACTAATCATGAACATATAGAGTCTACACCTAGAAAACTGCAGCCCTTCAAGCTTCATGCAATTCTGAAAACAACTGGAAACCAACCTCTTCTAATCCATTCTCTCATCTGTTGCCCCTGATTTAGTAACCTATGATCTACAACCATATCTGGCGTACACTTTGATAGTGATGTTCCACAATTTTGAGGAGCACAATATAGTTCTTTCACAAAGAGTCCAGAATGAATCCCAAATAATTCGTAATGTTTGTGTTCCACTTTTGTTCAAACAAGTAACAGCAAGTACCTCACTTAAGCTTAGATAAATGACAGCAAGAGAAATTATACTATTTCCATAACATACAAGTTGCCAGATTGTTTTTCATCATCTTTATTCTTAGATTTCTCAAATTTTATAGTAAGACAAAAAAACAAATGCACATTGGGAACAGCCTACGCGTTTCGTCCCTATTCGCATGGGACTTCTTCAGGGCAACAATCCAACTTGTGGGAAGTCTTGTCTATAATCAACTTGTATAATTCATTTCAATGTCAGGATCAATTGGTGATAACAGACTCCTATGAGGAACAGGGGGCATTACACGCCAGTGTGTTCAAGGATAAGTGCAGAGGGGCGGATAGAAGTCGATGCCTGCCACGAAGATGTTCGCTGAATGAAAGTTTGCATATCCTTTTCTCTCCTGATCACTGAACACAGGATCATAAGGAGAGAGTATAAATAAATGGGATATCGGTCTCGAATTCGATTGTGCTATAGAGGGTTTTACCAACCATTGGATCTACAGAAGAGACACTGGAGGCTTTAATAGTACACTAGAGGTGTTCGGAATTATACAAGTTGATTATAGACAAGACTTCCCACAAGTTGGATTGTTGCCCTGAAGAAGTCCCATGCGAATAGGGACGAAACGCGTAGGCTGTTCCCAATGTGCATTTGTTTCTTTGTCTTACTATAACATTTGAGAAATCTAAGAATAAAGATGAGGAAAAACAATCTGGCAACTTGTATGTTATGGAAATAGTATAATTTCTCTTGCTGTCATTTATCTAAGCTTAAGTGAGGTACTTGCTGTTACTTGTTTGAACAAAAGTGGAACACAAACATTACAAATTATTTGGGATTCAGTTTGGACTCTGTGAAAGAACTATATTGTGCTCCTCAAAATTGTGGAACTTCTTGTAGAGATTTGGGTTTTTTCGGTTGACCCAAATGAGTCTAAATCTAAATAAAAATCTAAATCTAAATCCGTATTTGTAAAGCGCGAACTACTCACCCTTATGGGTCTCAAGGCGCTGGGGGCCGTTGTGGAAATTAAGTGAGCTATTGCCCAGAGTCACAGGGTGCTGAGCTGAGCTGCCGCCGGAGCAAGGGTTCGAACCGTGACCCCTGTGCTCCGAAGTCAGCTGCCCTGGCCGCTGCACCACACCTCTCCACTGGTGAGCATTTTTTCGAAAAAATACTAGGGACAGACGGTGTGCAGGCGAAGTTTTAGCCATAACCGGTTTCTTGTTGTACTTTGATAGTGATGGCTAGGGAAGCGGCGCACACTCTATACTGGTACAGTCAAATGCAAGTAAATTCAATGTCCATGTGTTACAATCGGTGCTCAGGAGGAGGAAGAGCCATCAAATCTTCCTCAACTGGAAAGAAACTTCTCCTCAATAGTTCAAAATTACTCCAAGCACTCAAAATCAAGAATGAGTATAGTAATATGTAGAAGTGTCCAATGTCTTTTATTTTGACATCCAGGTTATCTTTCAGTAATTGTTATCCGTCATACATATCATTCCTTGTCATCAATACAGCTCCTTGCCAACACATGTTTAGTCCATTTACATACAACAAGACTTCGTCAGGGCAAATCAGTGATCTCTGCCGTCCTTATCAATATGAGGAATTATACTCTCTTTACGGCGCGTTCAGCTGAACGCCACGGAGCTATCATACTACGGGGAGTACTCTACCCACAAGCGCAAATAGTCAGAGGGCACTACTTCTTTGCTGCCACTCGAGTAGATTTTCTACTCGAGCATCAGCTTTCTCACCTCAAATGTTTGTGACCACCACCTGCGTTGAGAAAATCTCACAGGGTGACCTCCTAGTGCCCTCTTAAATTGCAATAGGCGATGCTAGTTCTCGCTCGCGACAAAAAACTCCACCACGCGGCGGTTGGGGGAATTTGGCCGGAACTCTGCATTACATGTGTAACGCAGAGAGGCCAAACATCTGCCACCTACTCCGGCTTTCCGGAATTTATCGCCCACCCCTAAAAAAAACTCCAATATGCGCAGTCTGATTTGCAGGTCATTTGTTGCAAGGTTGCAGTTTGGGACCTAGAGCAGAACTGGAGCTGGCAGGACTGGAGCAGAGCCAAAGCTGTAAGACTGGAGCACAGCTGGAACTGGCTGGCCTAGAGCAGAGCTAAAGCAAAGTTTTCAGAAGCAGGTACCAACAGTGGACTTTGCGATGCACTGGTACATTTATCAAAGGCTTGTTATACACCGCTAGAACATGAAATACCTGACATGAAGGGCTGGTTTATGAGCAGGAACCACGTGATAGGAAGGGAATATATCCAGAAAAGGCACTAACTCACAGGAAGGGGCTGGTACTACTGAAATAGCATTCATGTATATTGCTTAATCAAAATAACAAGATACCCATGTTTATCAGGAATGTTGGGAATTAGACCCATCCAATTCCATGACCCTGCTCTAAAAGAAACTTGCCCAGGGACCCTCACCCACAACTTGTTTGTGCCATGCTTCATCATTAGGACCCTCATCCAGCTTAATCGTACATCTCAGTGGGCTCGATCTGGTTCAGGGAGCTCTTTTATGCTCTAGGGATCAAGATGTATAAAATTACCTGAATATCTAAATTTAGTTTAGGTTACACTGGTATGGTTAAAAGCAGTTGTACAAATATATACCTTGGTGGATGTTCTGTGCTATTTATGGCTCTACCATCACTGGTCTACGGGAAACATCCATTACAACGCAGTCATTACAACGACCTACCTTTACAACGCAACTGTTACAACGCAACTGCCTTTACATCACGTCATTACAATGCATGCCATTACAACGCTTGTCACTATAATGCATGCCATTACAACGCATACCATTACAACGCATGCCATTACAACGCATTATAAGGTAAGTAATGGAGATTATTTTAGTATTAGGGTGGGTATGGGTTTTGGGATACATGGGAATAGTAATTATTACCCCTACACTATCCAACACTTTCCCTACTGTTGCACTCACTGGAGTGGGAATAGTAATTTTTACCCCTACACTATCCAACACTTAGTAATTATTACCCCTACACTAACCAACACTTTCCCTACTGTTGCACTCACTGGAGTGGGAATAGAAATTTTTACCCCTACACTATCCAACACTTAGTAATTTTTACCCCTACACTATCCAACACTTACCCTACTGTTGCACTCACGGGAGTGGGAATAGTAATTTTTACCCCTACACTATCCAACACTCACCCTACTGTTGCCCTAAAAGTATTATGCGTTGTAATGGTATGCGTTGTAATGGTATGCAGTGTAATGGAATGCGTTGTAATGGTAGTTTTTAAAAATGCGTTGTAATGGCATGCATTGTAAAATCATGCAATGTAATGGTAGTTGCGATGTAAAGACTGCGTTGTAAAAGCATGCGTTGTAATTGCATGCATTGTAACATCATACATTCCTGGTCTACATGTTACTGCCAATAAATTAGCCCGTATTGGTCAGTAGGCCTTCGTCAGGACTACCAAAATACCTAAACAATAGTTGTCATAATCCAGTATTGATTCACAGCTTGTGAAAAAGGTTTTGAAAAACACAACATGCACATACTCATGCACTCTTACACGTTTGTTGGGACATTTATTGGTCATCCCAGAAAAGGGAATGTAGTACCCCATAGGGTGTGTCGTGTGACCGGCTCTGTAGTCAAACAGTCTTCAAGAGTCCCAGTCTGCATTCTCACCTATTCTGTGTCGCACCGCCACTACTGCATCCTCAAAACCATTATAAAGGGGAGTTGAACTGAAGCTTTCCACTTACAACCATGCCTGTAGCTCACCTGGAACCATAACAAATGAGTATTCAGAAGATGTATGCGGATTGCTGTCTATTCATATGCATGAGTGGTGAAGTACACTTTGTCATGCATGCATATATTCTCTTTTTGGAATATGTTACAAACACAAATGTGTCCAGACATCCATTAATCAGATTAATCGAACGACGGTGGAGATCTATCCCATCCTCTGACCACCTCAAGGCTCTAAGAACCATTAGAAACACCTATTTCAGAAAGGTCAGACGATCTAAAGCTGACTTCTTCAGCACTCAATTAAACCTAGCCAAGAACCGACCCAAAAAACTATTCAAATTAATCAAGGCGCAAACTAAGGGTGCACCCCCCCTCCACCAAGATAATCCAGACATAAGACCCAATTGCGAGGATTTTGCCGCATTCTTTACTAGGAAGACGGAAAGCATAAAGACGGACCTGCTCAACGACTTAATAACCATCCCGGACACTCAGACAGTCTCTCCAATCACCACACCACTAGCCCCATCCCTCAGCTCTTCAAAATTCGACCTCAAAAACAACGCGTCATGGTCCTCCTTCAACTTTTACAGTGAAGAATCTATACAAAATATTCTGACGGCCTTGAATCCCTCCAACCACTTCACAGACCCTCTCCCCGCAAACTACCTAAAAGACTTAATACCATTGGTACTACCTCTGTGGACCAAGATCATAAACACATCCCTCAGTCAAGGACCCATCCCAGATATCCTTAAAGCAGGACAGGTATCCCCTATCTTAAAGAAGCCACTGGTGGACCCATCTGACTTAAACAACTGTCGCCCAATATCCAACATCCCCACTCTGGCCAAACTCCTAGAAAAATGTGTTCATACACAGTTGGGCAACCACATAGTCCATTTCAACCTGCTCAACCAATACCAATCTGGCTTCCGAGCAGGTCACAGTACAGAATCAGCTATGACACTCATAATAGACGACGCACTAAAAATCCTTGACCAAAACGAAACTTGTTTACTAATCTTGCTTGACCTATCTTCGGCCTTTGACACAGTCAAACATGACAACTTGCTAGACCTCCTGAAACACAGAATGGGTTTATCCGGCTCTGTACTTACTTGGTTCACCTCCTTCCTCCAAAACAGATCACAAAGATTCAAGGTCAACAATTACTTATCCAATCCCGTCCCAGTCACTCTAGGAGTACCACAAGGATCATGCCTCTCACCCACTCTTTTCAACCTCTATATGGAACCACTCACCGAACTTCTCAGCGCATCTAAGGTCCACTATCACATGTACGCAGATGATACGCAACTCTACATAAAGATCCATTCACTTGAGGACATCAAATCTCTCAACTCAACACTGCAAAAAACTCAATCCTGGCTGGCTGAAAACCCTCTGAAACTAAACACCCTAAAAACTGAATTCCTCCTAATCTCTCCCCCAACCATTCTTCCAGCATTCACGACTGGCTGAATCACCTAACAGCACTCAAAGGTCAACCACTCATTGTCGATTCAGCAAAATCACTGGGAATAACGTTGGACAGAAACCTAAACATGCAGAAACATATCAGTGCCTCTACAAAAGGAGCAAATTTTCAAATAAACACCTTGAGAAAACTGAAACCATTTTTGCCCGCAAATGACTTCAAACAGGCAGTGCAAGCCTTAGTAATCCCAAGAGTAGAATATGGGTGTGTCGCCCTTTGCGGTCTTCCCAGATCAACGACGGCCCGCTAAGAGCCACAATCAACACAGCGGCTAGACTAATCACAGGCTCCAAAAGAAACTGTCATATCTCCCCGGACCTTAGAGCTCTCAACTGGCTACCCTTCGAGGCGAAAATTCATCTGAAAATCGCTTGTATGACGCACAAGGCCCTACACCACAATACCCCAAGTTATCTAACACAAAAACTGTCACTCTCATGTGGTAACAGATCCCCCAGGAGCTCCAAGAATCTTCTTTTGAAACCGCAAAGATTTGCCAAGAAAAAAACATATAACCGATCCTTCTCAGGAATGGCCCCCAGGATCTGGAATACCCTACCCCCTGAAACGAGACAGAACCCCTCTACTGCCTTTTTAAAAAAAGAAGTGAAATCGATTCTCATGTCTAAGTTTACGTGAAATATTTTATATCCAGATTTTTAATGACTAACTTATATTGGACCTCTCGCAACAAGATTTGAACTATATTCTCAGGGATAATATGTTTGTAAAAAGTATATATATAACCTTGTAATATATTTGTTTTCTATTGTTGGCTACTTCTGTGTACTAGACTCAAACATATATTTTTCTACTATATTTGTATCTGCTCCTTACATCTTGCTTGTAAAGCCCTCTGATACCCGCAAGGTTCTTGTTCGCGCTATATAAAACTCTCAAATTCTCATGCTCACTTCCATGGCTATCATTCCAAATGTGTCTTTCTGCACATGCTTAAATAATATTTACGTCAAGCCCGTTGTTAAAGTCTTTAGTTCCATAGCTGGATTTAATTTATCGATTCTTGATCTGTACCTTGGCTCCGAGTGCATATTAAATTTGATACAAACGGTCCCGCAGAGCAGCAGTCGCCAGCAGTTGCCAGTTTGTGCTCCTCAGCGTGTTGGCGGACTACATAGCCCAAGTGCTTTTGCGGCAGGAGCCGTCCACCGCAATTCCTGCCGCCAGCTGGGAGAAGCGCCTGGAGGCGTTTTAAATAGAGGCGCGGGCTCCCACAGCGCGGGTCCCGCATAGCAGCAGTCGCTAGCAGTTGCCAGTTTGTGCTCCTCAGCGTGTTGGGTGACTACATAGCCCAAGTGCCTTTGCGGCAGGAGCCGTCCACCGGAAATACCGCCGCCAGCTGGGAGAAGCGCCTGGAGGCGCTTTAAATATAGGCGCGGGCTCCCGCAGCGCGGGACACCACCGGGCGTGCCCGGGCCGCGCCCGGGCCAAGGGCTGGCCCGTCTGCGCCCGTCATCGGCCGGACGAGGCAGGGCTGGGCCAGGTCATTTTCATCTGGCACTTTGGACATCCTTGGACCCTCTCCCTGCATTTCGGAGCCTTAGACTGAGACCTAGGAACTGAGGTACGAGGTCAATACATACATTATTGTGTAAACTAATCTTGCAAGAGGAATATGGCACAGAAATTATTGACTAATAATAAATCATTAATGGGCAAAGGAGTCGTGCGGACTCTGGATGCTTTTTTACAAAGGGCAGAGTCAGCACTCATCCATGAGATTGCCCTTACCGAGCGTAGATTGTCACTAGAGCCACAGGCCCCTCTAAGACAGCCTAAATTGCTTGACCCCGTAGACCACTCTAACTGTGGCCCATGTTCTCCCGTGATTGATGCACTGCCTAATCAGCCCTCTGCACAAGATAATGACCCAAAGACAAGTGAACCAGCTACTAGACCTAAAGTATTTACCAGAGGCCAAAAAAACAAAACCAGCCAGGGGGGTAGTCCTTTACCCAAGTCCAAGAAACGTAAAGGGCAGGCCACTTACAAGCAAATACATCCTATATCAAAAAGAGGGCGTAGAGATATAACAAGGGAGCTGGAGGAGGAAGGAAATCATCTAGTTACTGACACTGTTACTACTGTTACTACTGTGAAGGAGTCTCCCCCATTATCTCTATCTCCTCTGCAGTTTATTGGTAGTGGGGAGTTTTGGACCAAAATGGGTGAGGTTGTATCAGTTTTGTTGAACCCGCTGATACAAAAGTTATCTAGCTTGGAAGAGAGCATAGACAAACTAGAAAAGCTCGCAAGCACTGTGTATTCAAACCAGCAGAGTCAACAGAGTCAGCTAAGCCACAAGAGTACCCAGTCTCCTCAGCCACACCAGGCTAACTGATGTCATTGTAGCTCCAAGATCGTCCAGCCTAATAGGCCCAATAGCCGTCCAAATGTTCAGCCCAGCACTCCCGATCCTAGTCTAGTGTCAGTACCCCATACTGCCCCATTGGACTCCCAACCCAATAACCGCAGCAGGGTAGCAACGGGGAGGCCAAATGATACAGCACATACCCAAAGCACAATTCAAGAACGCCTGTTGAACATTCAAAAAGCACCTCCCCCCAATAGGCTTAATCGTGTAGGTAGGGTGGAAGTACAGCCTCAAAGTAGCCAGGGACAATATAATAAGACAGTGAGAGAACCAATAGGTGCTAATATACTACACCTACCCCCAGAAGCAACACCCTACACTATAGTGTTGGCTAATGTCCCTACACTGCCACATGGAGCAATGGAACACTGGACTAATCTGAAAAACAAATCACTACACAAGATAAGCATAAGGACACTTTTATCAAACCCTCTTTTTTCAGAGTTCAAAATGGTGAGACGGGTCAGTTGGATAGGGAGATCAAAAAAATCTCTAGAAGGTGACTGTGTAGTACTATCATTTGGGTCTCCTGATCTAGTCCAAGCAATACTAGAAAGGGCGGGTAACTGGTCTGTAGAACAAACGGGGATCAGCATCCTACCCCTTGGTTACTTTTACAAACCGCACAGCTTTACACAGTTTTTACAAGGGGAGAATCTAGGGGGGGTGCGGAGACACCAGAGATACACTATTCCAGTGAATAACTACTATGACGTTTTTAATCCCTTAGATGATAATGACTGACTGACCCCACTTAACGGGGGATCAGCTGTGGACGCAGGCGTCACTAGGGACAATACGACTGTAATAACATCTGATGATCATCCGGAAGCTCAGGAGACCCCTGATTCCAAGTCTCCGTGCAGGATAACTGCAAGGGAACCCCCTGAGAAATGTATCATTGGTAGTTGTCACATAGGGCAAAGGCTCAAATGGGGCACTGATTCCAACGCACTAATCATAGACCACTCAAGCATCAATAATGTATCAACCCTTGGGCTCCAGGGCAATAGTCACATTATTGAACACGTTATAAGTAATCTGCAATTGACTGAAAATACTGATGTGTTAACTAATAATACCACTAGTACAGCTATGATTATGTCCTCGTTGCAATATCATCAAACATCATGCCCGATCGATTCAATCAGTGACAACGATCCACCATGTAGTGCAGATACCCATGGTTGTGTACCCATAGACAAAAATGAGGTAAATAACAGACTAACATTAATATCCTGGAACTTGGCAGGGATCCATTCTAAACTTCAAGACCCATATTGGTTCTCCTATATAGGGAAAAACGATATCTGTGTCTTTCAAGAGACTTGGGCCGTAGACAGGGTGCACATAAACGGATATACCACTTATAGTGTGGAAGCTAACCCGCCCAAAAAAACGGGTAGGGCAAGTGGCGGGCAGCTAATCCTTGTAAAAAATACCTTAGCCTGCAAGTATAAGCAACTACCAATAAATTCACAAGATGTCTTGGGGATTCAGCTTGTCTTCCCGACCGGACTCATCTTGACCTTGTTTAATATTTATGCTAGGTCAGAATCATAAAGCAGTGAATCTCCTGTACTTTCACTGCTAGATGATTTGGTGGGAGTTTATCAATCTAAGTCCAAAATTATAGTTGCGGGGGATTTTAACGCTGCATTTGAACCCTCTTCCCTACTAAGTGCTTTGCTCGAGGAAGAGGATGAACTATGGGGTATCCCTAACCAGGTTGCTGGCGAATATGGCCAACGTCTATCAAATGTCTCCCTACAGATTGCTTCTATAGTCACAAGCAGGAGTCTGAGGGCTTGTAATGGGAGAACTGCATCTGACATAGGAAGACAGGTCACTTTTAAAAGGGGTGCCTACACAAGTATTATTGATTACATTTTTGTTGATGTAAGAGTGTGGTCGTTAGTGGAAGATATGATTATTGAACAAAGGACTGACAGCGTTCACAATTCCTTATTACTAAAAATGAGGGGCATGGATTTGGACAGGAATTCTTCTAGTCACATCTCTAAAATCGAAGAGCCGCATGTAACTAACAACCGCCGAAGAGTCACCTGCCCAAAGTCAAATCTGATCAGGTCCTTTACACTAGAATATATAAGCTTTTTGTATTGTTTTTAACTAACCTGTGTAGCAGTGTGGGAAGTATACAATCCCCTGAATTAATGCATATTACATCGGTGCACCAAGAGTTTTTTGAAGCTTTACAAACTGTTTTTATTAAAATTAGTTCTGGTAGAAGGCCTGCCAACATAGGGGAAACAAATGGCTCAACAATGAATGCAAGAGAGCCAAGAAGGCTCTGCAACTAGCAGTCAGAGAGCACTCTAGAGACGAAGTAATCCGGGCACGTAACAGCTATAAAGTAGTGATAAGTAAAGCAAAGCGAGATCATGCTGATAATAATTGGCAAGACTTGGTCCTAGCTGCTCAATGTAGAGATAGCCGGCTCTTTTGGCACATCGTTTCAAAGGGCAGCCGGGAAAATGTTTCCACTCTTAGTTATCACATTCAACCCGAGGCTTGGGTGGACCATTTTTCAAACCTATATTCCTGGACGGAGGACCAGGGTAGTTTATATACCCACATGGCCGATCAAAATTCTGTAATTACTGCCCCTGTGGTGAATGCAAACAACATAGCATTAACCTTCAGTTTAGAAGACACCCTGTCAGCGATCAACAGACTAAAGGCAGGCAAAGCCCCTGGCCCCGACCTGATACTGGGTGATTTGTATAAATCAGAATCTATGATATGGGCCCCGTATATAAATCTTTTGTCTAACTGCATAGTGGTTGGTGGGGATATTCCTGAAACTTGGAGGGGAGCGGAGATAATTACTATCTATAAAAAGGGTGATGCTGCTATCCCCTCCAATTACAGACCCATCAGTCTGATAGACAATTTACAAAAGATCTTTGCTAGGAAAGTTTAAGATAAACTTCAAGGCTGGATGGACGATAACATGATACTGTCCACATTCCAGGCGGGTTTTCGTTCCAAAATAAGCACGTGTGACCAAGCTTTCAGATTCACTTTATTAACATGGAAGTATGTGCTACTCAGGAAACAGAAGCTTTATGTAGCATTTGTGGATCTGCGAGCTGCGATTGATCTAGTACCGCGTGACTTGTTATGGAAGACCATGCGTGACCAAGGTGCTCCAGCGGATTTGGTAACAGTGATAGCTAGACTCCACAAGGATAATTACGCCCAGGTTAGATGGGGGAAAAATGGCGAATTAACAGAGAAGATACCGATCCAGCGAGGGGTGCGCCAGGGGTGTGTCCTCGCCCCCACGTTGTTTTCTTTATTTATCAAAGATGTGGTGAGTCGTTTGGTGGCTTGTAGGAACGACGCACCCTCCTTGAACGGTGAGAAAGTCCCTATCCTGCTTTTCGCAGATGACTCCCTATTAATATCTAAAACTCCTATGGGTTTACAGATTTTATTGGATAGATTCCTAGAATTTTGTAGGGACAGGAGATTGGAACTTAACACCTCCAAAACAAAATATATGGTGTTTGGGAAAGTTCGGGGAGGTCTACGGGAGATCAGGATTACACACAAACCTCTTGAACGGGTAAAAAGTTTTGATTACCTAGGCATAGGTCTGAATGAGTCACTCAGCTGGGAATACCAGTTGAGCAAGAGTTATTTAACCC
Source organism: Calotriton arnoldi (assembly GCA_963921515.1). Classification (NCBI taxonomy): domain Eukaryota; kingdom Metazoa; phylum Chordata; class Amphibia; order Caudata; family Salamandridae; genus Calotriton; species Calotriton arnoldi. The sequence goes on along the minus strand of CAWUFW010001477.1, from coordinate 1,690,286 downwards.
TATGTCAAAGATCTAAATCTATACTAAGATTCCACAAACAATCTTACACCCAACCCCTATCCCCAGCACTGGAAATCTATCGTGCAAAAGCCCAAAGTGGAGCCCTGTATGGAGCGGAGATATGGGGCTATACTACTGTTAATAAGTTAACGATTTGCGAAAACATCTTTATTAGGTCTCTTATTTCGGTACCTATTACAACTCATTTAATTCCCCTTTTTTGCGATCTTGGGTTGAAGAGAATAGGTGACATGGCTGCCCTGAAACCCCTAATCTATTGGTTGCGTTTATGGATAAGCCCCCAACTCACTGATTACCGAAACTCTTTACGGGAGGTTATGATGATCAGTGGTGCAAAAAACCTTCCATGGTTTAAACATAACGCAGGCCGGTGTAAGTCAATGAATATGTTGGATTTGTGGGAACACCCAGATAGGGCCACAAGAGGTGATCTGCTGAGATTAAAAGTTAGGTACTGGGAGGTGGTGGGTGATCGCTATACTAATAATTTAACTAGTAGTCAGTTATCATCCAAATTTCTAGCTATAAAATCATGCTTACAATTTGAACCCTTCCTGGACCAAATTTTGCCCCCTCTTGCTAAAAGTTTATATGTAAGATTCAGATATGGCAATCTGCTCTTAAAATTTCCTGGAAAGGAGGCGGTTGGTTTATTATTAGATTTTTGTCCTGCCTGTACTAAAGACAAAGAAACTGAAGAACATGTTTTGTTTTTTTGTCCTAAATATCAACAGATACGTAGGAAGTGGATAAGACCAATTTGCATTAACATAGGTGCAAGGCAGTACCAGATGGCGTTTAGAATTCTAAAAGCTGACGTATCTGGACCACTAGTTTTTGCTGTTAGCCGCTTTTTATTTTCTTTCTGGATAATCCGACAGAAGCTTTTATCATAGTTTGCATTGCTATATTTTCTGTCCTATGTTGTATATGTATTCTATGCATTGCATACTGACGGGACGCTTCCTCTCTTTTTATTGTATCTACGAGCAGTATTGCTCCCAGTAGGCAGTCTATATATGAGCTGTTTTTATGTATCTTGACGTATGCTGGCTGACCATTCATATAGTCCTTTTTTTGAAAATTGTGATTTTTGAATGTATTCGTTTTTATACTTTTGAATTGTAAATTGACAAATGTTTTTACCTTTTGTATACTTTGATGGTATTTGAACAAATAACCGAATAAAGTTATTTGATGATGATGATGATACAAACGGTCACAGTTTTTGTGACATTTCACATTTTCTGTGTTCCCTGAAAATCATGTGTTAAACAAGTGCTCACAAACTGACTTTTAAAACAAATTTTGAACTATTAACTCACTGAGCAATATTCACCAAGTTTGACTGGCTGAAACTCATGATATTCCTAGAGGCTATTCCAGATTTAGTGAGGATTGGTTAAAATTGCAAACATAATGGCCAAGGAACAATTTGCGATTGATTCCCTATTGAAAAAAACGTACAATGTAACTTTAACTATATGCAGGGCCACTGGAATAAAGTGATTCGGCAGCCACTGCGTTTTCCGCACAATTATGGATTTGCCTCATTTGCCACTTAATACATAATCTGTTGCATAATGTTCAGATTTTAACAAAAAAAGATTTCTAGCTCAAACAGTAGAAGGCCCCTTTTAAAGGTTGACTAGTTCCATTTCTGTTGTTTATTGCTGTATTTGGGTGTTAAACTGGTACTAATGAGGTGAAACCTTTGCCCAGACAGTATTAACATGTGTAAAAATGACAAAATAAGGAAGAAATGCTAGCACAAAATGTACAGCATTACTCCACAGAATTTTCCTTTTCTTGCCACATAATTTATTCAACACTGCTGCATAATTCCAGTGGCTCTGATTATATGGGCTCTTTTGCACCAGTAAATATTATAAATTTGATGATAACAATTCTGTAGTGATATTTCAAACCCAGCATAATGTACAGTCATTCTGCAGATATCGAGTTTCTACCAGGAACCTACTAACCTCCACATATAGAATATTGTAAACAGTATTTGGACTTACACAAAACTGAGAAGGTAAGTAATTAAATCGATTAGTGCATTGGGAAAGTATTTTTGTTATGTTTCTCTAAAAGTCAGGACCAGTTTAACAAATCTGCACAAAGCTTTCCAAGTAAATTAATGAATGTATCTAAGCCTGACTTAAGACGTTTTTGTGTTTATCAGTCAAGGAGCATAAAGGTTATAGGGATAGAGAGCATAAGATTTTTTTTTCCATTGAAACGCTCATCGGAAAGTTTTTGTCCATGGTACTGCAAGAGAACTTAATGAAACTACAACAAATTTGATAACACAAGATTGTTGTTTGCACTATACCCGGTAGCGATATTTCAGTCCCAGCTTAATGTACTGCTGATAATGAGTTTCTATCTGGACTTGCTACCCTCCACATATAGCATGTAGAAACATCTGCTACCCAAAAGGGCTATACAACCCCAACGTGCAGTGTGACACTCCCAAAGTTTCAAAAGGCAATATTTTTACCCATTGTAAAAACCAGAAGGTAATAATGTCTGGACCTGTTTGACAAATCTGTGTGAAGCTCTTGAAAAGCAATTATTTGAATATCTATGTGTTGTGCATATTGTCTAAGTGATTGTAGGAACTGGTTAGGGTGTCACAGGGCATGTGGGGCCCCAGTTGTATACTTTGGCACCCTTTATCTTTGATGTCTTAGTGCTTGACCTACTAATAATAATGATGTTTAGGCTAGCAAAGCACGGGCTTACTCAGGGAGGTGGTGTGAGGATAGAAATTTAGGAATCAGCACAATAGCAATAGCATACAATAAATCAATGTCCAATCAGTGCTTTATTTTTCTCTCTTATTTATGTCACAGTGGCAATCAAACTCTACTTCTAGAAATAGCGTAAATTCTCCACTGGAATTCTGGAATCCCCTACTTCTGGTTAACAGGTCCCACCTCCCACAGTCTCTTTTTGCTTGTTGTGTAAACTGCTCCATTGCACCCTAGGATTCATAGAAGATGGACCACGCTCTGGTAAGGGACATGCCTGTGGTGCTCCATGGTAATCCTCTCTCTTAGAAATATCCCTGCCAAGGTACTTTGCAGCTGTAAACGTTGAGAGTCCTAGTCAGGTATATGGCTGTTGGTTCAATCTCTTATCCATCAGAACCAGACAGCACCACATTAGCTGTGCCTGATCGCGTTCCGCTTGCTTCCCTGTTCAGAAGCATGTGCCTACACACCACTTGAGCTTGTGTGAGGTGACCCAAGGTGGGAGTAGGAAGGAAGTGCAGCCCTGGGCTGGTCTGGACAAATGCAGGCTAATATGCTTACACTCCTTACAGCTCTAGAAGGATGGATCTTTGGTGTACAGCATCTGAGGAGATTGTGCAGGCCCAATAATCCTCCACCAAAAGGATCAATTAGCCCACTTCAATGACTCAGGTATTCAAGTCAAGCTCAAGTGGGAAATCATAAGGGAGTCAAGTGAGGGTCCAGATTTGGGTTGTATGACACAACCACGCATTATTTTTCCACGCGTTTCTTAACAACGCGGGCGGAACAACAAATGCATCTGAACCACGCATTCCATTTACAACACAAGTCGTTACAACGACTTGCCTTAGGGGGGTGCTGGAGTTTGGAATAGTATATATTACTATTCCAACTCCAGTCACCGTAACAGTAGGGAAAGAGTTGGAATTTAAAGTCCAACACCCTTGACCTAACGCATGTTGTTGTAACGACTTGCATTGTAAATGTAATGCGTGGTTCAGACACATTCGTTAATCCACCCGCATTGCAAAGGCAACACGTTGTTCGGCAGTCGTTGTATTTGCCGTTTCCCCCAGATTTGTCACTAGGTGCTATTCCACAAAAATTCACATGCTGGAGCAGTGAAAGCTTTCTCAAACACAAAGATGGGTGATCTAGCCATGCACACAATTCTACCAGAAACTCTTCTGGGTTACTTAACTTTGTTCTATGCTGCAGAGCCTAGTACAATGCAGCCACAGGGCTGCAGTTTATGTTTTGCTGAACTCTTGTAACAAGGAATCTCCATTACTGCGGTATGTATGCAGGGGTAGACCTGATACATTCAGTAGACTCAGTTAGCCTAGCCCTAGTAGGACGGGACAACAGTCAGCTCAACATAACTCTGGTCAAACTACTCGGTCACCAGTGTTGCTCTCAGTGCTTCATTGGTGTTGTTCAGTCTTTCCTGCTCAGTTTCTTCTCTCCTTCAGGCACCTGGACTGTGGGTCGCTAATCTAGGCATCTTGTTTAAAGGTATACCTCCAATACCTCTTTCTCACCACTGATAGCTCCTTCTCCCAAGCACATCAAGAAGGATTCTTACGGGACTTTCTGGTCTATTCCTGTCTACACACTCCACGCGCACTCTGCCTCCAGTCACAGAATGTACATATGCCATCCATTCCTCACATGGAGTGAAGGACCCGGGTAAAAGAGACTGTCAGAATCCACCTTAACATTTCCATTTTGTTGTTTTAATTTCACTATTTTGAAAGTGGCTTCAAACTAGTTTGTTTATGATGATTTTGGCTCTTCTAAATGGGACTGATGACGAGTTGGAAGCTGGAATAATAGAAATTGCACCGATGTTACATTCAAAAGAGCAAAAAGCATCAAATACATATTAGTTAGAAGCCATTTCCAAAATCGTGAAATTTAAACAACATGGTGGAAAGAACCAATGGGTTTTGCAAGAACAATCAGTGTAAGGCATACATGTTCAACATTACGAAACAGCTGATAGACAGATAAAGGAAATTAAATATAAAATCACACACAGAAGCACATTTTTGGTTTATGTCCTAATGTTCTTTTGCACCAAAATATATTCAAAGCATGAGCTGTGAACTCGATAATTTCATTCTCGAACATATGAGTAGTTGTTAACAATAATCGAAGCTTTGCCATGACAAAGCACAGTGAGAACGGACACAGCAGTGACTGGCAAGCAATGGGATTCAATGGCATCGACAGTGCAATCAAGTCAAAGATGACATGACAGGGAAAGGAAGCTCTACCAGTTGGAATCATGATACATACTATCCTTACAAATGATGTCCCCGACAGGACTGAATTATGATGAAGAATTATTTGTACATATGTAATGAAATATTTAAAATAATCTTAGTACATTAACCTATTATTAGCGAAATCTGTCACAATATTCACCATAACATGCGAGTGCAAAGAGTAATATTAATGTGGATGGAAAATTGAATTTTAAATCACTATGAAGAAAAATTGCTTTTTTGCTTAGCATTGATTTATAGGCTTCAAATAATGATAATAGAGGTGTCTGAGAACTTATCAGTGGTATTGCATGGGGTGACGTTTAAGACAGTGCTGGTAGCTGAAAAGAGCAAGGGGAATGTGCGCTGTACAAGAAGCAAAGCTTATAGTGGTTTTAATGACAACGGACAGTGAGTTTTAAAAAGGATAATCATTTGTCAAACAGTTATATGACTTTCACGGATAAGTAGAGCCAAGCCTGTTGATTGCTCAACAAAGCTAGTTCAAACAAGCATTGTAAATGATTTGATTTGCTCCATGAATGAGAAATTAAAAACAGGTTTTACATGTTTGAATTATAGCATGTGATACAGGGACTCTGAATTTATTAACTTAGTCATTAGTGGCGGAATGTTGTTTTCAGAACTGGCAGCTCAGTGGTGCTTAATGTATTATAAATGCCCCAATCCGTTCTCAAGAAGTTTCATGTTGAAGAGTGTCTGGAAAGAACAACGTCCAGCACCTGGACTAATAAATGACTTCACCTGTATTGACTTCTGAGAGACACTGAGTGCCTTCTGGGTAGCTAGTGGTGAGCCCTGCCTCTGAGTTTGCTTTGTAAATTGGCCTGGACCAGTCCTCTCTACCTGACCACTGCCAATCTAGCTAATTAAAATAACCAAACAACTAAAATGGCCACCAGAAGAATGCACCAAGATGGTTAATCCCATAAGATTCAGATTATCTTTGAATGATATATGGAAAGACACTTTGGGCCTAATTTAAAAAAAAAAAAAAGGAATTACCTGTATGATCAGATGTAGTCATATGCATTGCCAGTGGTAGTGCCATACTGAGATTTAATCTTCTAGGGGTATTGTGGCCATGCATAGTTTGTGGGCATTATTTATTGACTATTCCTGTGTATTTTTTGTTCACATGTAACACATTCTTCCACATTAAGTTTTTCTTTCTTTCGAACTCCTTTAAAAGTGGGTTCTTCATTGAGGCTTCCACGTTTTCTGCACTGGATCATTCTGGTATATGCTTAGTAATGCAGCTTAGTGTGGGAAAGGTATTGCATGTTTGTCACTACCCCGCAAAAGTACTAATCTGTAAGTGTATATCTCATTTATAAAGGACCACTGCTCTGACACACCCCTGAGAACATCCATGAGGCAATTATGGAAAAAATCTGCATTCAAGGCAGAACATCTTCAGCCTTAAATAACACGTTCATATGTAAAGGCTCGCTTATCCTGCGAATCAGGATCTGCTTTTGTGTGTGTCTAGGTTCTGCTTTTTCTTTGCGTAAATGTGACTTACGTATTTTTTTATTGTAATTGTAAATTGTATTTATATAGTGCTTATTACACTTGACAAGGTGTTGACGCACTTTGCAGGGTGTAGCACGGTACTCAGGAAGTAAAGATTAGAGTTAAATAGCTAGTAGATTAGTAATAATTGCTTTCTTTTTCCTTGTGGATTAGTTGTGTTAAATTTGTGCTCTTGATTTCTTGTGTATTTAGTACAGTTTATAGTAGGGATAGAATGATGGGAATGGATTAGAAAAGGGAAAGTAGTGAGTTGTTATTGTAAGTAGTGGATATATGCGCCTGTTAGTTGGGTGAATTAGCTATAAAAAAAAAGGGGGTGCTTTAAGAGGATGTTTGGGAGGCTGTGAAGGCGCCTGTTAGTTGTAATTAGGTTTTTTTATTTACAGAAAGGACAGAAACACTGCTTAATGCACAGAGTTCGTCGTTACCATGTCAGTGATGCTTGAGGCAGGAAAAAGAGATAGTTTTCAGGTTGGTTCTCAGTTTTAGCCTTTGTATAACTGAAAATAATGTGACAGGATGTGTTTCCAGCATAGGATGTATACATTTAACATAATTCTCATGTTATTGTTGTTTCTCTTTTGTTCTAAATGGCAGTAGTCAGTGCATATTAGTCCAGGCTCAGTGGATGTTTGTTAAAATCCACTTCCTGAGTTTGAGGACTTATTTTCGCCATTCAGTGGATAAATGCATTTACTTTTGATTTAATAATAACTTTTCAATAACCCTTTTTAATCGGGCATTTAAAATGCAGGTTTGCTATTTCAAAACACTGTCAATAGCAGGTGATAATATTACCAATGTATTTTCAACCAATTTATTGGCCACCGAAGGATAAACTGCTGAGCTGCCCATTGCTAGCAATCAAATTGGTGACCTGCATGCCACACAACATTATCAGCAGGCACATCATTTATGGTACTGTTTCTCGGTTAATGCCAGGCTCCTGTTAATTGCAAGATCCTGGAAGCCTTTGATGTTTCGCTGTCCTAGTCAGTCTGTGCTGACAGGGCTATGCCATTATTTTTCTTTTGAAAACCAGAATATGTTGTATGTCCTATTATGGATTACCATTTCATTGCCTGGACTCGTTTTGAAATGAAGGCGCCTCCTGTCAACCTATTGATTACCTTCATGCTACCTGAAGTTTATTGGCGATCCATCTGACCAAGTATGCAGGTTAGTTTGGGCCTGGATCAATGATCCTTTGTCTTGTCTTAGGGTTCTGTATTTCTATTTGGAGCATATGTGCTAGACAAAGCAATCTGTATGCTTTTTCCTGATTACACATGGGTTCAGGAAATGGCAGGTGCTTACTGTATGAACACAGCCATGGATGACCTGTGGAATCAGCACACCTGTGACTGCTAGGTTCTAGTTTAAACACACCCAAGACATTTGATCTAATGAGCTCTTTAAAAGCCTCTGCTTAACATTGTCAAGGCTTGGTTATTGATGCAGTGTTCCTGTTTGGCTGTATCCAAAGATTCCTGATTAATGTGCTATATAGCACTTCCTTTTTTTCTGAGCCTGCACTTTTTAGCAGATTGTCCTTGTGTCGTGAACTAGTACTGTCTTGCAGAGCATCCTTGTTTCCTGGACATGCACTGTTAAGCAGCGAATTCTTCTTTCCCAAGCTAGTGCTAATTTACTCCACCATTCGTGAACTACCACTACTTTCTGTGGACACTCTTTTCTCAGACCTTGTTATACCATCTCTGTTCTCTTAGTGGCCAATTTCAGTGTCTGAGGTGTGGTTGCTTTTTGCCAAATGTTACCTGCATTTTCCCTTCTTTCATAAGCCCGCTCCTTTCAAGCTCCATTGTATGTCGTGACTGTGTATCGTTCCCTACATTTGCTGATACTGCCTTGTGTCTGCCTTGTGATCTCCATGACTTCTGGGAATAGCTGGCAGCCTTTCTCGTTCACAGGGAGTATTATTTTTACGTTACCTTTTATAAAATCATCAAAGTTATAAGCTTACTGTGTGTACATACTACAAGTAGGTATTTTTCAAACTATCTCTAACAGTAGTCGTGAGTAAGGAATTTAATGATCAGTCTTATCATGTGAAGCCCCAAGGGGCTTTGCCGCCTTTCCCCTTTGAATTAAGTTTGTTATGTTTATAGCTTGCATGCTGTTGGTTACTCTGGATGATGAATTGCCTCTTGAGTGCCTCAACTGTATGAAAACATTTTTTTATCCAATCCTGGGCTTCCTCATTGATCTCTCTTCACCTCTGACTCTCTGTGACCTCTAGGGCAGCTGTGGTACCAATATTATTTTTCATTTGCCTTTCTTATCGCAAGCTCTTGAGAGATCCTTGACAGCGGTTTGTCGGGTATTTAAATATATCTTTTACATCTATCAATCAATCAATCAGGAATTGTGAAGCATGCTACTCACCCGTGAGGGTCCCAAGGCGCTTGCGGAGGTGGGAGGGGGGTTCGCTGCTCCGTTCAGTCGAAGAGCCAGGTCTTGAGTGTTTTCCTGAAGCTGTTCAGGGAAGGGGCGAGTCTGATGTCGATCGGGAGTGCGGTCCAGGTCTTGGCCGCTATGTGGGAGAATGCTCTTCCACCTGTCCTGGTTTTGTGATGCGCGGGGTTTCGGCGAGGGCGAGGTTGGCGGAGCGGAGGTTTCTCTTGGGTACGTGGAAGGAGATTCTCTCCTTGAGGTATTGGGGTCCGGTGTTGTGGAGGCATTTGTAGGCGTGTGTGAGTATCTTGAAACTGACTCTCTTCTCTATGGGGAGCCAGTGGAGGTTGCGCAGGTGTTGGGTGATGTGTTCCTGTCGAGGGATGCCGAGGACGAGTCTGGCTGCGGTGTTCTGTATGGTCTGTAGTTTGTGGGTGAGAGGCTTGTTGATCCCAGCGTAGAGGGCGTTTCCGTAGTCCAGTCTGCTGGTTATGAGTGCATGGGTGACAGTCTTCCTTGATTCGGGGGGGGGTCCATTTGAAGGTCTTTCTGAGGATGCGGAGGATGTTGAAGCAGCTGGGGGCGACGGCGTTGACCTGTCGGGTCATGGAGAGGGAGGAGTTGAGTACGATGCCGAGGTTTCGGGCGTGGTCCGTGGGTGTGGGAGGGCTGCCGAGGTAGGTGGGCCACCAGGTGTTGTCCCATGCAGTGGGGGAGGGTCCGAGGATGAGGACTTCTGTCTTCTCTGAGTTGAGCTTCAGGCAGCTGTTGCTCATCCAGGATACGACATCCTTCATTGCTTCCTGGAAGTTGAGTCTGGTGGTGACGGGGTCTTTGGTGAAGGAGAGGATTAGCTGGGTGTCGTCGACGTAGTATACGATGCTGAGTCCGTGGTGTCTGACGATGGGGGCGAGGGGGGCCATGTAGATGTTGAAGAGTGTGGGGCTGAGTGACGATCCTTGGGGTACTCCGCAGTTGATTTCCGTGGATTCGGAGAGGAAAGGTGGCAGTCTGATCTTTTGGGTTCTGCCGGTGAGGAAGGAGCTGATCCATTTGACGGCGGTCCCCTGTATGCCTGCGTCGTGGAGTCTGTTGGTGAGTGTACGTTGGGAGACGGTGTCGAATGCTGCAGAGAGGTCGAGTAGGATCAGGGCCGTGGTGTGTGTCCTTGGTCGAGGAGGATGCGGATGCCGTTTGTGGCGGCAAGTAGAGCGGTCTCGGTGCTGTGGTTGCTTCGGAATCCGGATTGGGAGGCGTCGAGGATGGAGTTTTCTTCGATAAATGTAGTTAGCTGGGCATTGACGATCTTCTCTGCAACTTTGGCCACGAAAGGGAGGAGGGAGATGGGTCGGTAGTTCTTGAGGTCCGTGGGGTCTGCTGATGGTTTCTCGAGCAGGGGTCTGACTTCTGCGCGTTTGCAGTCTTCGGGGAAAGTGCCGGTCTTGAAGGCGGTGTTCATGGTGCGTCGAAGCTCGGGAGCGATGGCGGTGGTGGCTCTGTGGTAGATGTGTGGCGGGCAGGGGTCCGTGGGGGCTCCTGAGTGAATGCCTTTCATGGTCGAGGTGGTGTCTTCGGTTGTGGCTGGGGTCCAGCAGGAGATGGTTGGCCCGTTGGTGTTGCTGGAGAGGGCGGTGTCAGGTATTTGGTCATTGAAATGGTTGTAGGAGCCCTTGATTTTCAGATGGAAGTAGGATCCGAGCTTGTCACAGAGGTCCTGGGAGGGGGTGATGTCTGTGGTTTCGCTGGGGGACTTGGTGAATTCCTGGATGACGCTGAAGAGTTCCTTGTAGTTGCTGGAGTTGGCGGCAATCTTGTTTTGGATGAAGGTCCTTTTGGTGGCTCTGATGCGTTGGTGGTATTCTGTCATGGAAGTCTTGTAGGTGGTGTGATCTCCTGGGGTTTTGCTGTTTCTCCAGTTCTTCTCAAGACTTCTGCAGGTGCGTCTGGATTCTTGGAGATCGGTGGATTCCTGTCCTGCTATTATGTCCTTATGTTGGGTCTGGCGGCTGAATAGATGACCACATCCTTTACAGGGATATGCTTATGACCCCCATTGTCACTTTGTCACTGGTTCAAATCTTTATGGGTCTACTCGCCTTCTGTGGTTAATATATTGAGTATCTTTGATTTGGGTCAAAGATGAAAAAGTGGCAAACTGTAGCCAAGCAACAAGTGATGTAGGGTAGGAAGAGACCCCAACTATTCTTTCACATGTGATCTCCTCTAACATTATTGTACACTTTCTGGTAAATCAACTGACAGTGGCGGCCAGCGGCAAATAAAACAGGTGAGGCGAATATTTAATCCACTGACAGGCACTAATAAAAACCAGCAGTGCCCTTAGGCTCAAAGCCAAAGCTCTCAATTGTGGCCTGTTTAAACAGTGTTTATAATGGGCCATGACTTAGAGCTCTGGAGTTGAGACTGAAAGCACTGCTAGTTTCTCACAGTGCCTGTCAGTGAGATAAACCAACGTAAAATAATTTTTAAAAAACCCATGATTTACTTACCTACTGCCTCGTGCTCCTCTTCATCTCAACAGAGATGTTTGCATCACTTTGTGAAACCTTCATTCTTCCTTTTCAGCACTGAGCTCTCACACTCTTGTCCCCTGCGCTGCCCTGTCAGCCCTCTTTATGGCAGGTAAGCACCATCTGTGTTGCTCAGCCCAGGATAGGATTGAAAAGCATTCTGGTGTCCTGAACACTTTGGTCTGTACCTCTGTCACTGTTGCAGAGAAGTGAAGCATTTTCCCAGGTTTCTATATAGGGGCTCCAAAATATAGAAACTGTGCATCCCCATACCTGCCAACCTGAACAAAAATCTTACAGCGTGAGTAGCAGGCGGGGCCTTGTAGGGGGGCAGGGCCTCAGGCCGAGAAGTACCTAAGAGGCACTTTTGAACCCCACCCCGCCCCCAAGACCCCTCCTTTCAAAAAAGAAAAAGGCTTGCTGAGGCTGGTGCTGATGTCCTGGGGTGTTTCACACCCCTTAATGGACGTCGGCTGTTCAAAGCCTCGGAAAGCGAGCTGAAAACCACTATTTACAGTGGTTTTCATCTTGTTTTACCTGCCACCGTATGATATAGGCTCCTCACCGGGAGACTGTGTGATGGGAGCCGATATCGTGTGTCACACGGTGGCACGGTGTGAGTTGGCAGGTATGCATCCTTCTCGCCATGATGTTAGCAGTTTACATCTCATTGCAGTAAGAGGCTCAGTGATGCTCCTTTCCTGCTTTTCTTCCTCTCTTGACAGAATCTGTGGAGAAAAAGTGTCCAATGAGATAGTCCTCTCAGTCCTTCTTAATTTAATTTAACTCTACATGAAGTTTTAAATTTTTTGATGCATTTAAAGGGACCTGGTGATTAACTGAATAATCAATACAGATTTGTACCAAAGGGAATGTTGTGTTTTTAAAAACGCTTTCCTTCATTCAGACCTATTTGCTTAAAACCCTATTCTTGTTTGTATGGGCTATAGCCAGGGCCACTTTAATTATGAGCCTGGGAAGGACCAAATTATGCAACAGGGTTGGCTAAATTATGCAGCAAGAAAAGGCAAATTGTGTTGCCTAATGAAGCACATTTTGTGATAGTATTATTTCATAATTTTTCTATTTTTCACAACACGTTAACACTGTATGAACGAAGGTTTTACTTTAGCATCAATTTAACATCCAGATACAGTAATAAACAACAGAAAGGTGACCCATCAACTCCTGTGAAAGGCCTTTCACAACACCGCAACATGTGTTGCTGCATTTTTGGTAACGTTTGACCCACTTGAAGTAGAATTTTTGTTTCCGTTACAATGTTCAGGTTATACAGCAGAAGATGGATAATGTGGCAAATGCGGCAAATACATAATTATGCGATACACACCGCAGCCGCAAAATTGCAGAATTCCAGTGGCCCTGACTATAGCCGTCTGCGGAGCGGGGTACCCCAAGGATCGTCGCTCAGCCCCACACTCTTCAACATCTACATGGCCCCCCTCGCCGCCATCGTCAGACACACAGACTCAGTATAGTATCCTACGCCGACGACACCCAGCTCATCCTCTCCCTCACCAAGGACCCCATCACCACCAGACTCAACTTCCAGGAAGGGATGAAGAACATCGCATCCTGGATGAGCAGCAGCTGCCTGAAGCTCAACTCAGGGAAGACAGAGATCCTTGTCCTCGGACCCTCACCCTCTGTATAGGACACCACCTGGTGGTCCACCACCCTCGGCAGCCCCCCCCGACCCCCACGGACCACGTCCAAAACCTCGGCATGGTACTCGGCTCCTCCCTCTCCATGACCCGACAGGTCAACGCCGTAGCCTCCACCTGCTTCAACACCCTCCGCATCCTCCAAAAGACCTTCAAATGGATCCCCCCCCGAATCAAGAAAGGCCGTCACCTACGCACTCAAAACCAGCAGACTGGACTACGGAAACGCCCTCTACGCCGGGATCAACAAGTCTCTGCTCCGCAAACTCCAGACCATACAGAACACCGCAGCCAGACTCGTCCTCGGCATCCCTTGACACATACACATCACCCAACACCTGCGTAACCTCCACTGCCTCCCCGTTGAGAAGAGAGTGACCTTCAAGATACTCACCCACGCCTACAAATGCCTCCACAACACCGGACCCCAATATCTCAACGATAGAATCTCCTTCCACGTACTCAAGCGAAACCTACGATCAACCGACCTTGCCCTCGCCGAACCCCCGCGCATCCGCAGAGCAAGAACAGGTGGAAGAACCTTCTCCTACATTGCGGCCAAGACCTGGAACGAGCTCCCAGTCAACATCAGATGCGCCCCTACCCTGCACATCTTCAGGAAAACCCTCAAGACCTGGCTCTTCGACTGACCGGAGCTGCTCCCCCCCCACCCCCAAGGCCTTGAGACCCTCACGGGTGAGTAGCGCGCTTTAAAAATTCCCTGATTGATTGATCTTTGCCCTGTCTGCAGGTTTCCATCTTAGAAGTGTCTGAAGCTGTTCTACCAATGTATTGCAATCACAGCCCTCTCCAACCTCACAAAATCCTCTTACAACCTTTCTCCCCTCTCGCAGCATGTCGTAGATAACACACTCTCTGAATGTGGAGCTATCGCTCACTTATTCCTGAAGGGAATTCATGAGAGCAAAAACTTAGGTGCCTGGTAGCTCAGGAGTATATTCACTTCAAGCACGTGGGTGGTTCGGTGTGTGTCTCACAAGTGCAATTCCATAAGTGTGTACTCAGCCATTCGTTCTTCCAAGATCAATCAAATGGATACCACTGGTATCTACAGATGGTTATTTTTAGTAATTATGTAAAGTATGACTATATATTAAAATTTACATCGTATTTATTGGCTTGTATAAACTAAACCTTGTTTTTTTAGAGCATTCGGCTGTTTCAGTACAGTTTTTAGCCTTGCATAAATGCATCTATTAGAACTTAACAATATACACATGGGCGCGCCCAATCCCTGGTGTGAACATTATTCTGCAAAGTATACCAAATATGTATTATAAGCTTAGCTACTAAATCTCTCTATGCGATTATACTGTTAGGTTTGTCCCTGTGTTGTGTGCTTTCTGGCTGCCTTACTTAAGTTACTTAAGTTAAAGATATAGTTTTCCGTAAATGCATTTTCCATGTATAGCTTATTTACACTTCTTAGGAATACTTCTTACAGAAAATAAAGACTGCAAGACAGGTATGAGCACATTTAGTGTGTCTGGATGGAATAGTGCATCTGCAGAAGCTGTTTGTTCTCTTGGACATTTGAGCATGCTTGAAGGGCAGGGGCACATACTGTGTACCTGTGTCTATTACAAGTGTGTTTGAGGCAAGCATTTGTGGGGAGGGTGAACGAGTGCATGCGTTGTGCGTAGACTTGATGAAAGTGGTCCCATTAGTATTTATTGAGCACCCGCTCTGCTTACAGCAACCACAAGGCTCCAGTGTTTTACCTAAAGAAATGTACTCCCAGTGAATAATAGCCAAGCCAAGTGCCAAGCCACCTTGGTAAGGGAACAGTACTCACAAAGAACATCACACAATCAATCCCATCGCGCACCGTGAAGGAAGTGACCCGTTTAGGGTAACCCAGGTCACTAATGACCACCTCTCAGCCTTCCATACCAAATGAAGAGTCGGTCAGACAGTAGAGAATACAAACCAATAACTGTTTATTCATATACACTCAGAGCGGAGCCCAGTCTGCCCAGTCGCTAGGAGTGCTGCAGAGGGACTGACATCAACAAGCAAAAAGATACATTATGTACATCTCGCAATGGGGCTAAAACACGCCCACAGTGGAATTTTCCAGGCAGATGCAGCGGGACAGCAAAATGCAAAAAAAAATAAGTTTCGATTCTCATATCTCACACCAGTTAATACAACCCAAGGTCGTTTCACCCTGCACCCGCCACCAGACAAATGGGAGAGGGCATCTATCTAGTGAGAAAGGTATGCACTAATATGAACAGTCTATTCATTAGTGAAGGAAAACCTAACATTGCATAAACGAAACGTAACAGAGGCTTTTTCTCAGAAACAGCAAAGGATTAGTTTCGATCATGATTCAAAATGGCGCCTGAATAGAAAATGGTGCTGCGAATGCTAACTTACATAGAGTAATGCGCAAACATGAATATTTCTATTCTAACAGACCCTCCTTTTAGCATGAGCTAAAACATTTTCTAAGGGCAGCAAGGAAAATATAAAACCAGGAAAACAGGAAACCATAAACAACAATAACAATAAATCTGAGCATTCCATGTTCTCAATATCGGGAAAGGAGACTGTAAGGAGGGTAGAAGTCTCGAAAATGCCCTCATATATGTTCATGAGGTCCTCTATTTCCTTCTGTACCATAATTGCAGCGTTGGTATCATGAATCAATATTTTCCGTTTGGGGGTGAGAATGGTGGTGCAATAAGAGGCAACAGAAGGGGAGGCACTGAACAAGGGCACATCAAAGCACAAATATCACAATCATGTAGATCACCTTTTCAAGAATCCAGCCCCTACTACCGAAAAGAGACCAACTCCAATTTCCACTTTCCATTCCCTTGACATTCTCGAGGATATCGAGAATGTGCTTGGTAATATTCTTTTCCATATTCTTGATCCCGACTACACACTGGTCTCCCACTACCGGGCATACACCACCACTCTTGGCTAAGATGAAATCAACCGCGTATCTAGTCTGTTCGGAATATATTCACATACTTTCCAACTAAGTGGTGATGTCGCGTAAAGCTGCCACGGTAGTGTTAGATAAAATTTGCAACTTGCACCCAAAATATTCTCTAGCTTTCTCACCCTGAGCCATAGAGGTACCACCCAAAGTGAAAATGGAAGAAAGGATGTATCCAAAAGTGATCCCATTACTATAATTATTGACCTCTATATCGGTCACTCACTCACAGAATTC
The DNA here is from genome assembly GCA_963921515.1 of Calotriton arnoldi. NCBI lineage: Eukaryota > Metazoa > Chordata > Amphibia > Caudata > Salamandridae > Calotriton > Calotriton arnoldi. The sequence goes on along the minus strand of CAWUFW010001477.1, from coordinate 1,673,831 downwards.
TTTGGTCAAAGTCCTTTTAACCCAACAGACATTAGGCTCAGCGTATTTACAGGGCACACCTAAGGGCAACACCATCCCAAGAGCTACATCGCCTGTACCATTATGAACGTTAGAATAGGTACCGTTAGACAAAAAGTAAAACCCTGGGTGTGCATAAATTGGTCCTTCGTAATCTACTGCAGCATATCTGGTGTTCATTCCAAAAGTACTCGAATCCTTGTCATTCACTAAGGGGATTGTATTTTTGTACAACACTATTCCAGAACAATTGATATACAAAGAAGTGTCCGTACTATTCACTATAGGGCAACAAGTAGGATAATAACCAGCCTCTCTGGTGACTATCAATTCCTTGTAATGCCAACCCACCAGTGTGAAATTCTGTTCTTCCATATAGAAGTTGTCGCAATATGTGTTGTTATCACAACCTGGATAACCCATTCCCAGTGGCTTTCTATAATATAAACAAGGACCTGGATAGCCAAAACCAAAAACTCCCTTCACTTCTGTAAATTGCGGTGGACGAGTATATGTATAGTTTACAAGTGACAATGGGTATGCAGACCATAAACTAGTGACAGATTCAGTGGGGTGGCAAGCTGTCCCTTCTCCAAAGAATCTCTTGTGTGTGTCTAAAAATACATTACTCGGGGCTGTCCTTTCTTTCTTGTTGGGGAAATAAACTTAACCTTGGTATGTATCGGCACATCCTGATCATTTTCCAAAACCCATGACACCCCACACAATATTATTAACAACAAAACCACAAAAGCAACACATGTTATTTTCTGCTTGCGAGTCCACACCACATTATGCTGGGCAACAAAAATCACTGGTTGCTCTTCCTCAGCAATCGGTCTACCAAAAGGATGCATAACAAATGATAAAAAGGGGGCAAAATGCAAAGGAAATATACAAGTTCCCAGTGTCCGTGAGAGCCCCACTGGTACAGGCTCCTATTGTCCATCAATAAGTTGGCGCTCTTGAGCACCGGCGGTGGAGCTTGCTCTGTCCTAAGCTCTTTAATGTATCTCACATCTATCAAGATGGTACACCTTCAAGGTATACTTCGGCCTTCCCTAACTAACGTTCAAACAACTAGAATAAAGTAAGCAAAAATCCTTCACTAATTTCAGCTAATTCCGTTGGTAGTATACCTCAGTACGACCTATCTTATGAAGTCCATCCCTAATCTCTTTTCTCCTTGGACTCGTTTTCCCTCAGTCGAGGGCGCAAATTGTACCTGGTAGCCCCAGGCACCGTGTGATCAGTGAACAAAGGCTCTTGGATAGCTCGTATTTCTGGAAGAACTGCCTCGTTCAACACATTCTCATTTTCCTTATCCGTGTGTGTCCACGTTAGCTGGGCATCACTAAAAGGTACAAACCTGGGCACCTGCTTGCACTTCACGTCCCCAATCCCGTCCTTGACCTACTGGTCGTAGGGCAGAGGCAAGGGAACCCTCCGACAGTAGGTAGCATGGACCGACTTCTTACGGCCAGCAACCTTCACAGCAGTACGTGTCACCAACAGAACCTGCTCAGGGCCCTTCCAGCGTGGCTCCAAACTTTTCTTCCTCTGGAAATTTGCGCAATAAAACAAAGTCACCAGGCTGGATATCTTTGCCGGGTCCCTCTGGTGTAGAAGGTAGGGACTCTCGCACCTGTTGGTGAATAGAACGCAAATTTTCTGTTAACTGGCCAAGATAAGCAACACAGGGTACTCAATATCTGAGAACCTACGAGGACGCGGGACGCCCCAGACGTTTGAGGGCACCCAAGCACAACCTCGTAAGGAGACAATCCTGTCCTAGAATGTGCTGTTGTTCTTGTTGACAAAAGAGCTAACGGTAAATCTGGCCACTTTAACCCTGTGGTCTCCTGAATTTTTGCCAATTTCAGTTTGAGAGTACCATTGTACTTCTCAACCAAACATGCTGACTGTGGATGATTGGCACTATGGAATTTTTGTTTGACAAAGAGACCCTCACAAATCAATTGAATCACTTTCGCTTTAAAATGACTTTTGTTGTCACTCCAGATAACTCGTGGCAAGCCGAAACGAGGAAAAAACTCCTTCAGGAGTACCTTTGCAGTCGTAACGGCTGTATTATCTTTAGTGGGGTAAGCCTCAACCCATTTACTGAATGTACATACAACCACCAAAACATACTTAAGATCATTGCATCTCTCTAATTCAATACAGTCAATTTGAAGGACTTCAAAAGGAAAAGTGGGTGGTGCAAAATTATCGGGTGGTGTAGGGGTACCCTTCCCTGGATTATGCATCATGCAAACCATGCAATATTTCACAAAATGCGCAGCTGTCTTAGAGATATTGTCATTCTGCCATACAGGGTCTAACAGCTTACGAATGCCTTTTTCACTAATATGAGCTGGACCATGTGCCATAGTAACCACGGGAAGAACATATGCATCTGGCAACATCCATCTCTGCTCCCCTGATTTATCAATCCAACATCCTTCCTCATTTAATTGTGCTGTACTTTCCTGCCATTCCCCTAATTCTTCCATTGTGGCTTCACTCTGTATCTCCTTTACACTTTCAAGGGTATTCTCAAACATGACAACTTCAGGGACCCACCTAGCTGGATCCGCTATAAACATACATTTCATCTTTGTACGGGCCGCTTCCTTAGCTGTCAGGTCTGCAAAAGCATTTCCTCTATTCACGTCATCAGTAACCTTCCTGTGGGCACTACATGTAATTATGGCCAATTTCTTGGGGAGTGTTAAAGCAGACAAAAGCCTCAATATGAGGTGCCCATGCTGAATCTTGGTGCCATGAGAAGTAAGGAACCCTATCTCTGCCAGAGTCGCCCAAAATTATGCGCGACCCCGAAAGCATACTGGCTGTCAGTATAAATGTTGACAATCAGTCCCTCACTCAATTCGCAAGCTCGAATAAGAGCGGCAAGCTCAGCAGCTTGAGACAACTGATAGGGGACCCGTGATGTCTCTACCACCGTGCGTATCGTAGTGACAGCATAAGCTGCCATTGTGGTGCCATCTGGTAATTTAAAACAAGAGCAATCGACATATAGTTCCCCTTGGGGGTCAGATAAGGGAACATCAGTCAAGTCTACCCGCCCCTTTGTCTCTTCATGTTTGTCAACTGCATCGTTCTCAGAAGGGAGGGGTAGTAACGTGGCTGGATTCAGAGTAGCACATCTTTTAATTGTAATATGCTTAGCAATGAGGGTCAATTCATAGCCGGTAAGACGTGCACTGGTGAGGTGCTGTGTCTTTGTCTTATTCAAAAGTGTATCCACAGCATGGGGTACCATAACTGTGAGGTCAGTATCAAGCACAAGTCCAGCCGATTGCCTGCTTGAGGTGGCCACAGCCGCAACTGCTCTCAGACAACTCGGGAGGGCCCTTGCAGCGGGATCAAGCACAGCAGAGAAATAAGCACACGGCCGTTGCTTATCCAAAAATATTTGTGTTAGGACAGAAAGCGCGCAGCCAGCCATCTCGTGGACATAGAGCACAAACGGCTTGCCGTAGTTAGGTGTACCAAGCACTGGAGCCAAACAAAGCGCAGTTTTCAATTGCTCAAAAGACTGCTGGCATTCGGATGTCCAAGGCAAAGGCTCATGCACTTCTTTCATTATTAATGCAAGCAAAGGTTTAATTAGAAGGGAATAGTTAGGTATCCATTGCCGACAGTAGGAAGTGATACCTATAAAAGCGCACACATCTTTTTGAGTTTGTGGAATGGGCCTTTTAACAATAGTACTGATGCGCTCAGGGGTCAACCTCCTACCCTCCTTCGACAGTAGATGACCTAAGTAGGTGACCTCCTGTCGACCATACTGAAATTTAGAAAGGGAAACCTTATGTCCATGATGGGTCAAATGCAACAACAATTTGACTGTACTATCTTTGCAACCCTGTTCCGTATCAGAAGCTATCAGTAGATCATCAACATATTGCACCAATACATTACCTGAGGAAAGCGATAAGGAATCCAACTGACCTTTTAATGCTTGACTCTCTGTATAGCCCTGAAGAACGCAACAGAATCTAAAACTCCTACCACCTAGTGTGAACCCAAACAAATATCTACTGTCTGGATGGATGGGAATACTAAAGAAAGCATTTTTCAAATCAATAACAGAGAAAAATTTAGCAGTAGAAAGAATCATTGTCAAAAGCGCAGTAATATCAGGAACCACAGGGAACTGTGGAACCACTATTTTGTTAACCTCGCGCAGATCAATCACAAAACGATAAACATCATCAGCGTTCTCAGAGGAGCCTGAGGGTGTCCTTTTAAGAATCTGAAGAATAGGACTAATACAAATATTGCCAGACGTTTCCTCAACTACTCCCTTTTGTATCAAATCCTGAATAATCTGAAGAAGAGCCCGTTCTCCTGCCTGCGGTATCTTATACTGAGGAATACGAGGCAAAACATCCTCTTTATCTTGTATAGAAACTGGTGGTATATGCAACAGCCCTACATCCGTGTCACCTGTGGCCCATAGAGTGGGTGGGACATCAGCAAATTCAGCTGGGAGGGGTGCATTCTGGGACAAACACTGTTTAGTTTCTCATCTTGACCCATAGTAATATAGACACCTGCAGGAGAGCAGTAGATAGTAGCATACAACTTCTTCAACAAATCCAAACCCATTAGATTCTCACCACAGTTGGATGTCAACAAAAATGGAGATTCCACAGTAAAAGGACCAACAGTCAATGGAAGGGGGCGTGAAATGGGGCTTACAACCGGTACACCTGAAAAACCTACCGAAACATTTTTGTGGCCAGACAGGGCTGCCCCAGGGACCATGGGGCATATGTATCAAGCCCATTTCCCGTTCGCAAACGGGCCGATTCTCAGAATCGGCCCGGTTGCGAACGGGAAAAAGCCTTTTGGGATGTATCATCCCAAAAGGCCCTTGCAAAATAGGGAATCGCAAAATTTGCGATTCCCTATTTTGCAAATGCATTTAAGGAATCGCAAATTGCGACTCCTTAAATGCAATGCAGGAAGCACCCAAGTTGTACTTTGGCTTAAGAAATCGCAAATTACCACCAACTTCAAGTTGGTGGTAATTTGCGATTTCTTTGAAAAATGCACTTTTTGCATTTTTCAGTGCCATGTGGCTTACATACATGCCCTTAGGGCATGTATGTGCGCCACATGTGCACACATACATATTTCAGGGGTGCAACAGGGTGTCCTTTTGACACCCTTGCACTCCTGAAATTGCATTCGCAATTTGCGAATACCTAATGGGTTCTCGCAAATTGTGACATGTCTTCCCATTCATTCCTATGGGCCTCTAGGCCCATAGGAATGAATGGGAAGAGTATTCCTTAATTGCGATTCGCAAATTGCAGAGTCGCAATTAAGGAATATGTAGGAATCGCAATTATTATTGCGATTCCGACATACATTGTATTTGCGAGTCCTTAATAGCGATTCGCAAAAAATCGCTATTAAGGACTCGCAAAACGATGTTTTCATACATATGCCCCCATATGTTGAGAAACAGAACTCTTTGTTGCACCTATGTCCACCAAATATTCCTTAGACGAGCCTTGCAAATCCACTGTGACATAAGGACCGCGCTAATCTACAGGTATCTGAACTGGTCCCTCTCCCTGTCCCTGGCTGTCCTAGCTATAGGACATAACTGTCACCTCATCCATATCGTAATCATCATGATAATACTGGCCATCACAAGGGGCATCATAGTAGTTAATATCAGAACAATCCTGTGAAACCGTAGTATTCTGAGCTCTCTCTGTTCCACGACCTCTCCCACCAGAACCGCGCCCTCTAGGAGCTGCAACTTTCTGTAAAAGCACAGGGCACTGACTATGCCAATGACCCTCCTCCTTACAATACGCACACTGATTTGGCCCTAAAGGTGTCGTTGAAGGCTGTCTACTGGTACGTGGAAGCTGTCTAGAAGGACCACCCCATCTCCTACTATTTCCCCTAAATGCTTGCTGCAACAACACCTTCATCTTTAATTCCTTGTGTTTCTTATCAGTCCTATCCTTCTCTTCCTGATCTTGGTGTTCATAGTACTGAGCCATATTCAAAATAACAGAGGGGGAAGAGGTGGACCAAGTACTCTCAGACGCCTGTAACGAGTCGTAATTTCAGGAAGAAGATTAAGACAAATCTATCAACGAACAATCTAACTCCTCCCTCAATAGACATATCCTGCCCACTATAGTCCAAAAACGTATCTTCAAACCGGGTAAAGAAATCAGACACACTCTCATCCTTCTTCTGTCGACAAGCCGTCAATTTGTCCCAGCTTACCTTCTTAGGCGGAATAAGGGAATGCATATATGTAATGATGCGCCTGGCAAAGCAAGTATCTCGGCTCGGGGTTTATCACCTGGCTTCCTTTCCTGATCCCATCCCTTAATCACATCCCATGTACCACCCAACTCCGCGACATGACCTTGAGTATGAACCTGTCTCAAAACATCAACCAGAACGAAGACACCAAAAAACATTTCAATATCAGCAAGAGTCATTACAGTAGAGGAGGCAGCCTCTGTTAATTCTTTATAATAAGTTGTGGGATTCTTCCTAGGATCAGGCAAATGAGCCTTAAGGGCTAGAACCTCACTCCTTTTCCATGGAGTATAAACCCATTGTTCCTGAAAATGGGCCGCTACAGCCGGTCTAGTAACATTACCACGCTGATCCGATAACTCAGGTATTTCTGGATGATATATGGGATGGACCTCCCGCATCAGAAACTGAGTTATCTGAGTAGGGCTCCTCTCATGTAGTCTACCCCTGTAGGCAACTAGAGTGGTAACATTCCCAAATACTTGGCCCGGCTTCAAGTGAGTAGCACAATCTCTAATATCAAATAAAATTTGAGGCGCTTCTGTCCCAATGTGTTTTTGCCAAAGACTAATCAATGTAGCAGACATATGCTTAAGGGCATGTTGCTGTATAAAGGATTCAAAATCTCGCATAACTTCCCAAACATCCTCCACACTATAGATCGCATTACGAGCCCACCGCACAGCCTGGTCAGCTATTACTTGTTTCTCTTAATCCCCTATCCCAGATCACACTAACGGGCCTATTCGCTCTTTGAATTTCGTCCAATCTCTATCCTCAAATCCACGTACCGGTGTCTCAACTTTCAAAGGTATTGGAGGATGAAAAACCATGGAAGGAGAAACAAAAGAAGTGACAGGTACAATTGTTGCTGGCGCTTGCACCAGAGGAGAAAGAACAGAGGATACAGGAGTCGAGATCGTAGATGTGCTGAAAGTCACAGATGCCAAAGATGGCGAGGAGAAAGAAGGAGTGGGAGGTGCCGTATCCAAAGCCATCGAAACAACAGCCGTAGATATGGGAACAGCCGAAGCAGTTGTAACAGGCTGCTGTGACTGTAAAGAAACGGCGGGATATATCCTCTGCGGGCATAAGGAGGCAGGTCGAGTATCTAGCAACTCCTCTACAAAGTTATCGTCTCTCTTCTTTGGTCAAATAAGACTTATCAATATGCAGTCGAAATCTCCTACCTTCACATTCAATTCTAGACTCTTGTTTTTCTCTATCATATGCCACAGCTTTTTGTGTCAATGTTTGCATTTTCCCCTTCTGTGCATCTCTTTCCATCTTTAACCGTCTCTGTCTAGCCTCCTTCTGCCAAGTTCTGAGGGAGTCAAACATGGACTGTCGACTTCTTTTCTTAAATAATTGCTCCTGTAAAAACCCAGTTTTTGTTCATCGAAAGTGCCCGTCAACGGCCACTTCAACTAGGTTTTTCCTCATATATTTGTGCCATAATGTACTAAACATAATAGAGCCAAGACCATTCTTCACATACATATCAAAATTAGGGCTGCCTTTAGGAGGCGCCGGCTGAGCTTCTTCCAATCAAGCATCTGCAGAACAACAACGACAACACGAATACAAGATTTTACTACGACCAGGCATTTTAAAAAAAAAACAAGTTTGTTATTATTATTATTATTTTTTACCTGGCAAAGTAGTTGCAAATACTTTTATCAAAAACAGTCCTCAGACCATACCACACTCAAACCACAATGGTACCATATCCACAAAGAACCAAAACAAATTCACCCGATGTCCGTAGCACAAACGAACCAATTCTCCACTGCCGACTCTTCAGACCAAACAGTCAGATCGAAGGGTTTCGCCGTTCAGGACTCAAGTCAGGATGACCACTGGGCGAGGCACCGTCCGGTGGGACAGAAGGGGCAGCTGCGAGTAACAGAAACTCTTCGTGCAGGGATCCCTGAACCGTCAGTCCGACCCAACGATGTCCTCGCCCCCCCCCCCCCGTCTGCGGAAAGGGGATGGATCAATCACCCGAAGGAGTCCCTGTTTGGGCGCCAACTGAAGGAAGTGACCCGTTTAGGGTCACCCGAGTCACTAATGACCACCTCTCAGCCTTCCATACCAAATGAAGAGTAGGTCAGACAGTAGAGAATACAAACCAATAACTGTTTATTCATATACACTCAGAGCGGAGCCCAGTCTGCCCAGTCGCTAGGAGTGCTGCAGAGGGACTGACATCAACAAGCAAAAAGATACATTATGTACATCTTGCAACTGGACTAAAACACGCCCACAGTGGAATTTTCCAGGCAGATGCAGCTGGACAGCAAAATACAAAAAAAATAAGTTTTGATTCTCATATCTCACACCACCTAATACAACCCAAGGTTGTTTCACCCTGTACCCGCCACCAGACAAGTGGGAGAGGGCCTCTATCTAGTGAGAAAGGTATGCACTAATATGAACAGTCTATTCATTAGTGAAGCAAAACCTAACATTGCAGAAACGAAACGTAACAGAGGCTTTTTCTCAGAAGCATCAAAGGATTAGTTTCGATCATGATTCAAAATGGCGCCTGAATAGAAAATGGTGCCGCGAATGCTAACTTACATAGAGTAATGCGCAAACATGAATATTTCTATTCTAACAACCGTTCTTAATAACCAAGTAAGTCCTGATAAACCTTGGACTTGTGTCTGCAGTCTCTTGTATATGGAAAAAATTGCAGATTTTTTTTCTGTTCCCAGTGCCAATTGAGATCAATGCATTCTTTAGGAGATTATAATTCTTACTCTAGCCATAAAGTGTGAGCCAGTGAACAGTAGTATAATGTGTAGAACAGATACGGTGAATGGAAGACCCAAAGTGAAATACCCACATAAAGTGAGCACTAGCAGTGCTGTTAAGACTTTGGGCCTGATCACGATCTTGGCGGATGGGAAACTTTGTCACAATTGTGACGGATATCCCGTCTGCCATATTATAAGTTCCATAGGATATAATGGAATTGTAATACAGTGGACTGGATATCTGTCACGCTTGTGACGGAGTATACCATCCGCCAAGATCGTAATCAAGCCCTTTCTCTTCGCCACAGTTGTGGACCGAATGGTGTCTTAAGCAATTGCAAAACTATCAGGTGCACTATTTTACTTGGCCTGGGTGAAATTTAAATTACACTGGTCTAATTTGTGTAATTTTGGGAATTTCATGTCACATCTGTTAGGCAAAATTCCAGAAACTATGCCCTTATGCTACGTCGCCCAATTACATCACCATCTGCGGTACAATTATGGTGCTGTAGAAGCATAAATAACCAGAATGCTAGCGGATTTTGTTTGTGGCAATTGTATTTTTAATGCTCAAAATACCTCGTTGCCCCAAAAATTGACACATGGGTGCATTTTTCTCTTAAATATAATGATAAATGACTGATTTGAAATTTACGTAATTTCACATAATTTTCCTTGTTGGCATAATTACACAAAAGAAAATTATGAAAATTTTGCATGCCTTTATATTTTATCACCTTACATAGTAGTAAAGGGCTATTTGCTATAGGAAATTTCAAGGCATGCGCTGCTTTTGGCTGAAATTGTAGCAGCATTTGGCGACAACTCAACATTACACAATAACATACACAAAGCAAAATAACAAAAAAAATTATGTAACAGGGCACATCACAACAAAGCAGTCAAAAGTGAAGGTATCACAATTGTAGTACAACACAAAACAACAAAATTATATTGCACTAATGCAGTACAAATACACAACCGCACAAAAAGCAACAGAACACAACAACACCACAATAAAATGATGTACAAATAATATGAACAAACGTTCTTCTCACACATTATAACCCCCAGAATCCTGTTTTCATAATACGGCGGTAAAAGGTGTTGGGAGTGAGCACTGCCTTAACTTACTACCAAGGACATGAAATCACTCCATTCAAAAATGTTTTGTGATCCAGTCACCTGCCTCTTCAAAGTGTTGTCAGAACTGATCTGCTTTTGACACAATGGCAAGCCCTTCCAAGGCTTGCCACACTACTAAGCAACCCGCTTACACCGCAGATTTCCAGCCAATTACTAAGGAAGATTATCTTTTTTTAACTTCTGCCCGACAGAGAATAATGAAGAAGGGTCAGCCATTGTTTACCAGCAAACACCCACGTTTTGAATGAAAACACAACCACAGTGCATTGTGTGAATGTCCAATTTCTTGTTTTTTATTTTACTCACAGTGATTAGTAATAGTTGTACTAACAGCCCATGACCGAAATGTAGATTTTGCATATATTCATGCTGCAAAGTAGGACTCCCTCTTTTGTACCTTTCTATGTGTCGTCTGTTCAATAATAAAATCATAGAGTAGGTACATGTCTTTTTGTTTAGGGCTAATAAACATTTTGATATATGTTAACGGCATCTGGCCATTCGAATGACCATTTTATTATGCAAGGGATAGCTCCCAGTGTTATTGTTAAGTTGCACAATACCCTGAATTCAAAAGTCAAAACGTGACGTCTCCCGTGATTAAAACATTTTTGGGTATTAGCCTTTAGCAGCTTTATTCAGCCAATACTTTAAAGGTGTGTGCCTTCATCTTTTACAGTTTAAGCTACCAATATGCAGTGCTTTGTTTGTCTTTTACAAGGAGCCCAATTACAATGTAGTAATCATAGACATTTTAACACACAAATGCGTCAAACACCCTGTTTAGTAAATAACAAGAGCGGCGCTGGAGCGGATAACAGTTCTGTTACAAGAGCCTAAGACTTCAGGAAATGTGAATACCAATGTTTTTGTCAAACTTTCACCTGCTAAGACTTTTATCACATAGAAACTGAGGCATTTTTCATGAAAGCTTTGCATCTGTCAAATCAGTGATCTGCATCCGTTTGTAGTGCATATAATTACTGAATGACTTGAATGCAACACACAATAAAATGTAGAGGTAAACAGATCTGTTTGAAGGGACATCCAGGAGACATAACTACTGCAGTCTTTGTCTCCCTGGGATTCCTGAAGTTGAATTTCAAAACGACATGTTGCTGCCCTCCTATGGACTTATCTCAGATATTTGTACTGTAAACTGGTTCATCAGGATGTCAGTTGTTTGCTCATAATTAGTTTTTCTACAGGTTGCCATGTCACCTTCCAAACCGACACACACTGTTAAAATATTTTTTTTTCTCAAGAAATTGAAGATGGTAAATACTTTTCCTAAATGTTTTGAAAGATATATTGTTTTGATCTGACATTCTTTTTCAGAAAAGACACACACAAACACACACATCCATACCCAACTCCTTTTAGAAATAAGTGTGAATTCTTGTTAATACAGTTGCTGTAAATAATATTTGTTATATATTAGGCCTGGCCTTTGAGACAGCTTTTGCTGTTGCGCCTGACTCTTGTTTTTCCAAAAAAGCAATACATAATATACATACAGACATTGGATTTTGGTCAGCGGGCTTCAATCCATTTGTCTTTTATATTGTCATTCACAATTTCCCTCCACACACCACAACATTGAGCATGGGACAATGGGTCAGCCTGCTTTGCCCATTGACTCCTTTCACTTTGTGTGACTGCACAAAGCATGTGCAGATTGTTTACATACACTGTAAAATAGTCCTTTTCTTTCAGTAACACAGCCGGTTAAAAGTATGTTTTATTTCAGGTATTTTTAAATTAACTTTAAATGCTAGCTCTTTATTTTTCCTACACTTACGGTGCTCAGTTAAACTATAATTTATTTTCCCATCTCCTTTTAAAAAATGCTATTATAAAGTGTTTAAGTGGCACTGCAGCTCTTAAGAAGCCTCCAATTTGTGGATTGGTTAGGTAGTGATTTATTCTTGTCCATTTTATTAGCAATAACAATAATAATTATTATTATTAACTGCTTCGCTGCGGCGCACATTCCCCCGCTGTGCGGGCGAATTCCTCTCGTGTGCAAATCGGACGGCCCCCGGCCGTCCGACGCACACGCCCACGGTGACGTCGGACGGCCGAAGGCCGTCCGACGCATGGAACGGGTTAATAAAGTAAAAATTTCACTAGTAAAACAGCCACATCAGTGAATGTTTTTTATTTTATTTTAAAAATTGTATTGTAAGCATATGCCAACCATTTTTAAGTGGCTACATGTTTTCTTTTTTTCTATTTATTTTTGTGGCATATGCTTGCAATAAAAAATGCAAAATAACTATTGCACTAGAATGCCAAGGCCAGACCTCTTGACTTTGCCAATGCCTACTGTATTTGCATTCTAGGGCTTGCAATCCTGATTTTATAATGGAATAAATGGGACTGCAATCCACATAATGCAATGCAAACTCCTAGACTGGAATAGTTACTCACACATGGACATAGGAAACCCGAGAGCTTTGCACCTAGAGGTGAGATTATGCCGCTGTAGTACAAAGGTTCCACACCTACTGTCATGATTGTTGCTGTCTCTGGCGCCTGTCATTTGTTAAAGTGTGGTGCTATGATGCCTCCTGATGCTCATTGTCCATTGTCCTCACTCCTAATCCACTCCCTCCAGTGTGGGGCCAAAAGAGAAGGAAATTAAACTAAGGCATCTTCCCTTGCAGGCCTCGGCCAAAGCGCATAAAACACACTCAAAATAACTATATTGGCCAATCACCAGGCCAGGTCGTTGCCCAATGTGTTTGTAGGCCCGTGTCCCCAGTGTAATATATTAGCATGCTAGCAAGCACCAGCCGGGGCCTGCAGCGACAGAGCTGATACATATTGACAAATGAAGTGACAAAGCTAATAAGTCTGGCCTTGGCTAGTGTCCATTGTTCTTTATTTTTGCAAAGATTTGAAAATATGCCAAATTGACCAAAAATATATAAAATAAAGGAGGGGCCTATAAGCGCGCAAACACCAGCCCTGGCACTGATGTACACTTCTGCTGTCACTCAGTGTGCAAGACATCTTATTTATGAAGTTGGGTATCAATTGCCCCATGCTGTAAGCTTTGGTAGGCGGAAGCAAAATGCAAATTACACTTGAACAGACCAATGGAAGAAAGGGGCTTTTTGAAAATCAAGTGCTGAGGTACAACGCCGTTAGTACATGTGTAAATAAGCACCTGCAGGGAGGCAACTGATAGGAGTACTGCTCCTTGGCTGCGACTATTACCATTGTTGTCTTATTTGCTGCCTGCAACACAGCGTTAGAGTCCTGGGGCTTTGCGCGCCCCCGGGGCACATTGGTATTACAAAAGGGCATCAGAAACTTGTGCGGCCCCTTTTGTAATACAGATAGCGCTGGTGCACTTATAGCGCCAGCGCTATCTCAAGAGGGAGTTCCCTCATTTGCATGGGGGCGTGGCCCCATGCAAATGAGGGGATCTCTGACTCTGCATCCGCACTACATTATAGACACGGGCGCAGAGGCAAATAAGCTGTCAGTGTACCCCCTGATGACAGCTCTCTCGAGGTGAAAGTGGGGTCTGTGGACCCACCTGACACCCCCTTGCAGGTAGGTACAGTCCCTCACTGCACCCACCTGCAAGGGGATCTCTCACCCCTCTTAAAAGTGCAGGCGGGTTGCCGCCTGCACGGAGAAATACAGAGCAGCTTTTAAATAGCTGCTCTGGATTTCTCTTGAATGCACTGGCCTGGGGGCAGCGTGAGTTCGCGGCTGCTCTGAGGGCAGCGCAGACTACATGATAGGGTGCACTTTTCCTCTTTTCACCCGGCGCACTTGCTTAAAGGTGCACCGTGGCACAACAGGAAAAGTGTGCCCTATCTTTAATAGGGCCTATGGTGAGCAAGAACAAACATTGGTGGGACTTACTGGCACAAATTAACCACTTCTGTGGTCCCATCCCAAGGGATGCTGTAGCAACTTATTGGAGAGGATAGAAATAACACTAAAATGTTTCCTTATGATTCCTATTCCTCAGGGATCATTCTTCCCTAATGGTGCATTCACCATAGTGTCAATCTGTAACCACTGGATTACGGTAAAAGCTTGCCGTGGGATCTAGGTATCTCTGATCAGTCTGAAAGCAAACAAAGTTTGCCTGATTGCAGACTTATGGGTAAAGGGATGACTCTTCTATATCATTTGTAACTTCTACGTCACATGGAACCTCTCAGGACACCTCAATGTGTGCCTAGACGTACCAGAGCATACTTTAGATTGGGTGTACAAAAAGCTCAAACTGGCATTGCCTCCTTGTGTTCTCCTTGTCACATAACTTGACCAAGCAGCTGTTTTAGAGTTTTAAGAGGTACATGAACCTACAAATCACAAGATGGTCTGGATAAGAGAACCCGGAAAAATAGGATCAATACACAGACCTCAATGTTAGATGCAAGTCTTCCTCCGCTCTTTATAAAGACACTGAGCTAAGTTATGCTCAGTTTGTGATCCAGATCATGAAAGGGTTCGGTAGAGTGGCTGTGATATAAAGAACGATTCCGAACAGCAGGAGTAAAGCAGCTCTTCAAAAAATAAACACCAGGAAAACAGAGAGACTTTGGCAGAGATAATGAAATTCTTAGTGGAAAGAAGAGCATGAACTAGGATTCTGGTTCTATAAAATTGTACTGATTACCGCAGGAAATGCTTTTTGCCAAAAGAATCTCTGCAGTTCAGAATCAGCAAAGTGAAATATTTTTAAGGCTACCAAAACTAGATGAATTTCTTTACCAAAGGTTCCATAAATTGAAAGCAACATTTTGCTAGCCAAATTGTAACTATCCACATGTAGGGAAGTGTGCCGGTAATCACACTGGATTTCTTTTGTCCAGTTACACACAACATGCAGTGATGGGGACATCTGTCAAGGATTTGCTATGCAGCTCTGCAACACACGTGAATGACAAATGGCTTAAACAGCTGTTCCCAGTTCTATGTCTTCCATTAAAAACACTAATTAAATGGAAAAGTCCGGAGCAGGTAAAAAAGGCAGCAATCAACACTTTTAAAATCCTCACCCTAGACCTGGATGAGTATAGAAACTTCAGGACTATTTCTTCTCTGTGCTTGAAATATTCATCAAGGAGATGGGCTTGCTCATGTTGCTTTTGCTGAAAAAGCTTTGGTGTTGCTGCTTCTTTTGTGGCCTCATTTGCCTGCATTCTGCAACAGTGGTGGCGGTATCAATATAGGATTCTCCCTCTGTTAGAAATGGGATTTTTGGTAGGCTAGGGCATGTGCCAAAGCTAGGCAGAAACCACCACTCTAGTCAGGATAAGGGAGTTACACTCCTAAAATAACCCCTGCTCACCCCCTTGGTAGCTTGGCACGAGCAGTCAGGCTTATCTTAGAGGCAGTGTGTAAAGCATTTGCACATAACCAACAGTAATACAGTGTAAGCACTACAAAAGAACACCACACCAGTTTAGAAAAATATCCAATATTTTTATATACTTAAGACAAGACCAAAAATGATAAAAAAATCCACAATACAGTACTTAAAAATCTTCAGTTATCAAAATGTGCTTGAAAAACAGTTCCTTGATGTCGATAGCTCCGTCCGGGGCTATCATGGCATCGTGAACAAACAAATCCAAACAGTTCTGGCTGACCGCAGCGTTGCGGGCCAGCTACGGTGTCGGGAAGACCCGCAAACAGTACCTTTTAGAAATGCAGGGCGTCTGCGACCTCTCGTTGAGCTTCCGAAAGCACGGCGTCCGCAGGCGTCGGTTCCGGAGGTCGGTGCAGGAGTCGTCGGGGCCCTCGAAGTCACACGTGTTGCAGATTGAATTCCTCTCTGTTGAAGTCAGGAGCGCTGGCGTTGGGAGCTGCGGTGCGAAGTGCAGCGGCGCGGCATGCGGTGCCCTCAGGTCGCATTGCGAGCAGCGGCTCGGTGGCGGCATCAGATGGCGTCGTCGGTTAGACCAGGGTCGCGGTGCGAAGTGAATGAGGTGCTCGTCGCGGTGCTGGCAGGTTGCGGTGCAAGCAGAGGCGTCGTCGTTGCTGAAGTGCTGTCGTCGGCTGACGAACGGGAGTCGATGGCGCCGGCGTCGGTAGGCCAATGCTGCGGTGCAGGATGAGGGCGGTGCGTCGTGTAACTTTACGAGCGGTGCCCTCGAACCACGGTGCAAGCAGCGGCGTCGTCGGGGCTACCAAGGCGTCGTCGCGAGGCGGAGCGGAGTGCGGTGCCCACAGGTCGCGGTGCGAGCAGCGGCTCGGTGGCGGTGTCAGCAGGCAGCGTCGGTGAGACCAGGGTCGCGGTGCGGCGGTGCCCTCTGCGGTGCCTTCAGGACACGGAGTCGGCAGCGGCGTCGTCGACGTCATCGGGTTGCTTTTTCTTCGGTTGCAGCACAAAACACACAGTCCCCAGTGCTGAGGGCAGAAGAGCTTGAAGTCTTTGCTGTTCCTGAGACTTCTTGAACAGGGGGCAAGCTCTACCTCATGCCCTTGGAGAAACTCACAAAAGTAGATTGCAGAAAGTCCAGTCCAGTCCTTTCACTGCCCAAGACAGAAGCAGCCACTGCAGGCCAACACAGCAAAGCACACAGCAAAGTGGTAGTTCCTCCTCACAGCTTCTCCAGCTTTTCTTCTTGGCAGTCTTCTTGGTCCAAAAGAGTTCTAAAAGTCAGGGGTCTGGGCCCCAATATTTATATCCCAAAATCCTTTGATCTCTTAGGCAGAGAGTGTCTTTGCCCAGCCAGAACCAGTTCTGCCCTCTCTGGTGTGACTTCCTGGCAGGAGGTGGAGACGGCATGGTCAGAGGCAGACCAGGCCCTTTGAGGTGCAAGGAAATCTCCTCCCCCTCCCCCAATTGCAGCCCAGGTCTATTCAGCCCTTTCCTGACCCACCTAGACTATCTGGAGCCACTCCTGCTCCCCAGCCTTCTGTCATCCAAAACCCAGACAGGCAATCCACATTCCAGCAGAGGCACATGGGATGACTGAGCAAGAAAATACCTACTTTCTAAAAGTGGTATTTTCAAACACAGAATGTAAAAATCACCTTCACTAAAAGATGCATCTTTAGATTCTGAGTTCAGGCATACTAAACTCTATTTTCCTACCTAATTCCCCAGGCCAGTTATGTTTATAAGATGTTATAAACAAACTCCCCATTCTGTCCTATGGGGAACAGGTAGCCTTGCAATAGTGAAAAACGAAATGGGCAGTAATTCACTATCAGGACATGCCACACACACCAGGGCATGCCCTACCTTTCACATACACTGCACCCTGCCCACAGGGGTACCTTGGGCCTACCTGAGGGGTGACTGACATGTAAGAAAAGGGAAGGTTAGGGCCTGGCAAGTGGGTGCACTTGCCAAGTCGACATGGCAGTACCAGACTGCACACAGGCTCTGCAATGGCAGGCCAGAGTTACCTTTTACAGGCTGTTTGTCTGGGTAGAACAATCCAGTGCTGCAGCCCACCAACAGCATTTGATTTACAGGCCCTGGCACACGCAGTGCACTTTACTAGGGACTGACACATAAATCAAACAGGCCAATCATGGAAACAACAATCCATAACACAATTTACCCCAGGAGCACTTGCACTTTACCACTGATCAGCAGTGAGAAAAGTGCGCAGAAACACTACGCCAGCAAAAACAGAGTCAAAACCGGGAGGTCAGAAAGCAAAAACTCAGTGGAAACACGCCAAAAGATGCCAAGTCTAACACCCTCCATCCTTTCATACAAGGTCCAGGAATTTCTGGGTCTATGCTCATTCAGCCACTGCTCCCTTTCAAAGATGAGCAGCGCCCCTTCTTGCTTTTGCAGCCCATCTGTGGCTTCAAGGGTCCCAACAAAAGAAGCACCTACTCCCTCAGCTTCCTCAGACTTCAACGTCACTTCTGGCTCCTCAATAGGTGATCCTGTATCCATTCTGAGGCCTCTGATAATCAGCACTAGAATATTGGCATCCTCTGTCTCATTGTGTCCGGATTCTGCCCAACAATCTGCCCTGACAGTTCCAGCTACACTATCCTGAGAGGACACTCCTCCAGCTAAAGTTTTCCGCTTTACTCCTTTTGCCTGCTTTTCAAGGTGTGTCTTCAGGAAGTACTCTGCTCAAGGGGAGTAGGGAAAGTGATTGAGTCCATATCTTTTTCACTTCATTACACCCTCTCCTAATCCTTCCATTTTAGGAGCGCTCAGGCTGCATCACGTCTCCAGGCGAGCACTGTGTCAGTCATCTTGACGCTAAGAGGAAGGAAACAATAAAGTTCCGTTTAAAGTAATTAGGATTTACATATTTTAGCAGCAAATACAAGAGTCATATGAGAATATATCACTTTCTGATATCCTAATCTATCAAATGTATTGGGGCAGGCATCATGCACCTCTTCCCTTTCAGGTCATGTGTCAAATTATATAAATTGTACCTAAGGAAGCATTTTAGATAGTCCCAGACATAATCAATCCTTGAGGGGTAATACGCAAATCTTACAGGAGGAAGATAGAAAAGAAGAAACCCCAGACCTATTATTACATCCATGGACTAAGAGGCTTCCCTGCTGGGTATGCTGATTGCTTAAAGGGCAGGGATTAAGAAGATGGACAGGGATGAAATAAAGACAACGGAATGAGTGACCAGACAAAGTGCAACAAGAAGTGTCTATAGACTTTACACTTCGGTGAAAATAGATAGGATCTATAGGCTGAGGAAAGAGGTCAAGAATATCAGAAGAAAATAGTAGATAGCCAGATGATATATCAAACAGTATTTAAGGATAAACATGATTGGGATGTACCTGGCTTGGAAAATTAAATCTAGATCCATTGCCAATCAAATCAAGGATTTCAGAGATAATAAGTAAGGTGTGTTGGAAGAGGACCTGGAGTGCAAAACAAAATGTTTCCTGAAATATTTCAAGGATTCTAAAAGGAAGTTATGTCTCTAGCATGGACCTATGTAGGATAGTTTTTGGCGAAAGCTGGTGTAGACAGGTTTACTATGGAGAAACAAATGGAGCTCAGACAGCAAACCCTTCTCTGTAGAAACATTTATAGAGGCAATTATATCACCACCCTCTGCAAAAGCCCCAGGTGAGAATGGAATGCATGTTACATTATATAAGGTGTATAACGTTCTCATGGTTCCTCAGAGAGCCTTTACTGTCCTTCCTGAAACCAGTTAGGGACTCAGAGAGCTGTGGGTCATATAGTTCAATAACATTGCTCAACATAATTTCTAAAATATTCTTAAAAATTCATGTAAAATCACGAAAATTCATGGCTAAGCTAATTAAAGATTGGTAAATCCAAAGCAGATGGGGGCTTATTTACAAGCGCCTTGCGCCACTTTTGCGTCATTTCTAACATGGGAAAAATGACATACGGGTGGCGCAAGGGGCTTGTAAATAAGCCCCATGGGGATTTATCCCTGGTAGAATATTGACATCATCCATATACTACTTCTGGCGTGGGAGGCATTAGAGAGGACCAAAGCAGCATCAAATTGGTTGAGAGGGTGTTTTGCTCACAGCAGCCTTAGGAGAGCCCGTGCCCATTCTCACCCTGAAGACTTGTCCAGGAACAAAGAATTCCACTTTGGATGGGCGTTTGTGGAATGTATCTGTGAGGACATCTGGAACCTGACATCTGTATTTTCGGCCAGCTACTGAATAAAATTCCCTTACTTCAAAATCTCTTGGCCCTTACCCCTTTGTAACTCTTGTGATTGCACTTCTATTGTTTGTCAACCTGTGGAAGATTGTAAATCCTCTTTATTGCTCCAAACAAAAAGAGATAATAGTATTTAAATAACAACATAAATTAATAACGTGTTTTGTATGTAAACTTAAACATTATAGGTAAAAAATACAGTGTAGAGATTATAGCAAATCTGCCAGTAAAGAATCAGCTCATCACCTTTGAAGTGATCATAATAATCATACAAATTCCTTGTTTGATCATTAATTCCAAAGTAGGTGTTTTTTTTATGAGTAGCATAGCATGTTAAATCAGCATGCTAATGTCCTAGGCAATGTATTCATGTTTAAAATCATTATGTTATGTCCTGCCATATTGACCCACCATGAACCAAAGGGAGGGCTAACCCATGTAGTTATGGACTGGGGTGGGGCCACAGAGCCAGGGTGAAGCTGGTGACCCTACTCCATCCGCACAGTCAACATCAGTCAGTAACCTCCCTCAAATACTACTATTGTAAATCAAGCCCTTTAAATATGGGGTGCAATTCTCATAATTTTTTGTTGGAAAGTGTGAATATTAATAGTACCATATGAATGGAAAACTTCTTTAAACATAACTGTTGCATTGTTTTGGTGATTAGGCTCAGCTTTAGTTTCTCTTGGAACAACTTGAGAAAGGTATTGAAATTCTAGAACACATAAAAAAAATATATAAGTGAGCTAATAACATTTAAATCATGTTCTAGTTCGGACACGGTTTCGGAATAGTAATACATTTTACAGTGATTTTACCTTGTGAAAAAGGCTGACTGCCCCTTGGGATTTGATACACTATCTTTTAGGTTTTCAGTTTGTATAATGTAATGGGTACAAAAAATTGCTTTCAAAAAACGAAAACATTGCCTTCAAAGAAGGAAACCTCTGGGAAAGAGACTAAAGAGTGGATATAAACTGAGCTAGAACTAGATCATAGAAGTAAGGACTACGCACTGCTATACAATGGGAGGGAGAAAACAACCTTTCAGTCAACAGCTAGATAGATGCCATTGCAAATATGTCTAGAAAATTGATCCATAACAACAACCTCGTAGGTCAAGTAGGGCAGTTGGTTACAACTCTAGTGACTAAAGGTGTATGAGTTTATAGGTCAGAGGAAAGGTGAACGAGAAGCAGGGCAGACCTTATAGTGACAGAATTACTGGAATATTAAAGCAAAAGATAAAATATAAATACAATGTTAAGGTAGGGTCAGATAGCCCTTATGGACTTCGGGCCCGATTCACAAAAGTAATCTGAGACAAAATCCTAACTTTACGACTTTCGGTATTCACAAAAGGCATTTAGTACTAGTAAAGTTAGGATTCCTAACTTTACTACTATTAAACTGAGACAAAATCCTAACTTTACGACTTTCGGTATTCACAAAAGGCATTTAGAAGTAGTAAAGTTAGGATTCCTAACTTTACTACTACTAAATGCCTTTTGTGAATACCGAAAGTCGTAAAGTTAGGATTTTTCTCAGTTTAGTAGTAGTAAAGTTAGGATTCCTAACTTTACTACTACTAAATGCCTTTTGTGAATACCGAAAGTCGTAAAGTTAGGATTTTTCTCAGTTTAGTAGTAGTAAGTTAGGAATCCTAACTTTACTACTACTAAATGCCTTTTGTGAATACCGAAAGTCGTAAAGTTAGGATTTTGTCTCAGATTACTTTTGTGAATCGGGCCCTTCGTCTTTGGTGACTTTGTTCTTTGGTCAAGGACTCTAAAATAGATGTGTGCTGAGGAGGTTTGGTAATATGGGGCGTATTGGGGCAAAGCTTGTGTTCTGACTGACGTCTTCTGCTATTTGTTTGAGTCGATGGGTGAGACAGATAGATCTACCCTTGGTGGCAGGTGGGTTCAAATTCTCTTTCTATATAAATCATATTTTTTGAAAAGCGTAGGAAGTCATGCTATCATCTTTGGGAGAAAACATTTGTCACTTATGTTTTTTCCATTGAAATTATGGGTAGTGGTCCAGAAAGCTGAAAAGAGGCTACATTTTGAGTAAGACATATACCTCCAACAGTAGCAGTCTGCCAGTTGCTCCTTTGTTCTACTGTAGCTTGATCACAATGCTTACTTTCTGTTTTCATGACAGAAAAGAGGAACATCTGTACACCATGCTTACGAATTTAAAGCATTTCACGGAGATCAAGCTGCAGGAAGTGGTCTTCATTATTAGTGTAGATTTGAAAAAGATTATAGAAAAATATGTGGTAAGAGTTATGGCGTTTCAGTTGTTTATTGAATAATATACCTTTAAAGTGCTGAAAACAGCTGAGCCAAATTTCTCTCTACATCCACGTCTCTTTCCTCCGACTATACCTTATTTCTGGCGCTTATTACCTTCTAAATTTTAATATCTCAAAATCGGAACTTTTTGGTAGATGATTGAAGTTGGCGTTACTCTGCTTTTGTAATGCAGGAGCAAGTTTTTCAAAGGGGCAGGTAGATATTTGATCGATTTCACTTTTTAAATAAATAGCAACGTAATCAAATGGTTAGTCTGACCCTCCAAGAAAGCTGCCGTTTTTACACTTCTTTTTCATTTTTACTCCTCACTTTTTATTTTTCATTTGTTTCTTTGACATTCTCCAACATGAAAGTGCAGTGGCTTCAAAATAATTTTATTTTTAGAAAAATGTAAGGAAACAATGTTAACACAGGACATTCTCTGGATCTGCCCCGAGTACATGGAACTCTCCAGTCAGAGATGTGGTCTGACCCATCGACTTTCACTTTCAAGAAAGAGGTCAAAGGGATTTTAATGAACAGATTCTTTACATAAGGATCTGGGCCAGGGGCAGTTCAGTCCTGCCTGACACCCAGGGACCAGTCGTCATTAGTCTTGATGTCATGCCGCCAGGAAAGCTGCCAAAGGAAAGCGAACTTTATGGTTTGTGTCTTGGTGTTTTGTTGTCTATTGCTAGATACTATATGATCAAGTAATGTGTTATGAGTTTTCTAAGTACAGTGCGCTGATACCCTTGAGTCATGTTTGCACTTTATAAAACTCTCTAAATAAATAAATAAACACATCTCGAAAATATATATTATCTAGAAAGAAATTAGATGTACATGTACACTGGATATAGCAATATTTACTGTTAATTAATTATAACATATTTTAAAATCATTAACATTCTTAGTCAAACACAGCTATTTATTCATGTAGCAAAACATGTTGCTGCATTGTTGGGCCACAGCAAAACTAAACACAGCACTGACGAATTTAAAACCAGCTCGAACGCTTATACAAATAAAACGTCTAACTTGTAAGCTTAGAGAAAAGACACCCATCCTTTCTCTTGCAGTTTCAGCGATATCCTGTACCTTTATTCTTGCAGTGCTATTTGTAGCACTTTACATTGCATTTTAAGTCATGCTCTAATACTGTTTTGTACTTCACTGTTCTGAGCATGTATGGCTATATACATATATATTTAAGGATGGGTGCTTATTAATAGGGCTATATGGGACTGGCTCGCCTTCATTTCACGGACCTGTTATGGAGTACTGGTGTTGGGGGTGTTGGGGCTGCTGCCTTACAAGGACATCAGTACTACTGAACTCTCCAGCTTTGACAGGGTTGAGGGAAGTCTGGGGCCCTGCCCACTGGTGCTACGGGACAATCCTTGATTCAGCAATGAATATGCATTGAAGGTGACAGTAGGACTCCCTGCCTCTCCCAATTAAACTCATGGCAGTCATGCGGCCTGGTGAAGTTGTTTAGGAAGAGTGTTAGGAAGATTCTGGAAGTTAAGGATATTCTACGCCCTGGAAAGGGGATCCACATGTGGTACTCTCTTCCCCACTGGATATCATTTTCAGTGCGCCTATGGGGATTCATTGGACTCCAGCTAGTCTCACTCTTGAGTTGCCAGCCAGTCAGTGATACAAATGTAAGAGCTACCCTGATTAGGAATGTATATAGCCTATAAGAGGCCTAACGTAAAAGATCTCCTGTTTCTGTGATTTTACAGGGTTGTACCCTGGGAGGATGGGCCTCTGTCCAGGTTGTATGCTTAGATGTGCTTACGTCCCCCATCGACAGGACACCGGATTTACAGTTTGCAGATAAGAAAGCCTTCTGCACAGAACGTAATCCAGATATTTTAGTTTGTATCTAAAAAGCAAGTCATGTGCAGTTTCCAAGTAGTCATTTAGGCAAATGTCCTTTCCTTAAAAAAGCTGCATCTTTTTCATGAGATGACATAAGTCTCCACCTATAAACAGATAACATAATACAGCAAGTCCAATATTTTAGTCGACATTAGATCTATTTCTTATCTTCTCAAGTTTAGAAATCTGTCACGTCATCTGTCCCCACTCCGGGTGATCAACCCTCACTTTTGTATCCATACAGCCAATGGCATTCTCTTCTCCTCAGTTAGTTCCCACTCATCCACATCTTGCTCCCATCTCTCAAACAATGGGCCATTATTTTGCAGCCAGTGAATCATCAAATGTATTTTAGCTAACACACAGCACAGTGCCACAGATTTACCTAATTTAGCTTCTTTTCGGTCTAGAGCAAAGCCCCAGAATACAATGTTTCACTATGTCTTCCACTGTATGTCCCACAGCTGTGTAAAGCATAACCTAGTAATCACAGTCCTCCCAAAAATAGTTTAAATCCTCAAATGCCATCAAGTGTATTAAGTCCGCATTCAGCTCTTCACATTCGGAATAGGTGTGAGGTCTATGCAGATTACTTTTATGTATAATTTTGCGTATAAAATAAACCCGGTGGAGGTATTGTCATTGGATCAGCTTGAAATGGTGGTCTATGCTAAAGTATTTGACAGGATACATCTCAATTTTTCCACTGATTATCATCTAGAATATATGGAAGATCCCTGTCCCATTTATTTCTAATTCCAAGCCTCCCTTTTGCACAGTATACATAGAGGAGATTAGTCATCCCCTTGTTAATGCCTTTAATACCCCATGTATTTCAGATGCCAGGGGTCTGCCAGGGCTGCCTGGCCATAGTATCCTCATTTTTCTCGCCAGCCTGGCATAGAACAGACTTGCCGGGTCACCCAAATGCTTCCTTTATCTCCTGAAATGCCAGTAGGCTATCTTTGCTGTATTGGTTCCCGATTAGGCTCAGCCTCCCCAATCCATCTGGTGCTTCAGCCTCAAGTCTCATAGCATTAAAGTGCAGGTAGTCCCTTACAGATATATTATCACGAAACAGGGTTCTGCTTGTCCTTTAAATCCATGTACTGATCGTATGTTAGGTCGATGTGGTAATAGCGAAATGCTGTCAGTCTACAACATGAACAATTGGTCAAGGTCATCATGATCCTTTCCCCCCCTGAGGTAGCTGGTTTTCTCGATTAGAGTTCCACCCAACTACAATAGCAATTGCTATAGTTGTGCAGCTAAATACATTTCCAAATCAGGCAAAGCAAAGCCTCTCTTTTCATAGGACAGCTTCAATTCTCAAATTTAACCGTAGGCCCCTTATCGTGCAAAATAAAGGAGGTAAACAACTGATTCCACTCTTTAAAGACTTTTTTGGAGACTATGCAGAAAATATTCTGGAATGTGTATAACCATCTTGGAATAAGGATCTTTTTAATTATTGAGATTTGTCCATCAATGTTAACTTGAGGATGGCCTAGAGTAAGATTAAGTTTTTCTCACTGTGTAAGACCCTTTATATATATACTGTTCAAGGATATCACCAGAAGACTGTGAAATCTGTACTCCCAAATACTCAAAGTCCTGGTCTTGCCACTTCACTCACAAGCTTTGAAGGTCTCTTCTATATTGTCCCACTAAGATACCCATGGGAAACAGTTGGGACTTGGATGCATTAATCCACAAATTAGACACTGTCTCAACTTTTTGCAGGACAAGCATTAGCGGTAGCAGTGCTATGAGCAGGTTTTTGAAATAAATGAGAGTGTTGTCTGCATAGGGAGACACCAACCCGGAAGGATAGTAGACGATAGCTGACAGTCCCAGTGCCTCCTCTGAGTCATGTATCGGTGCGAAATGAAGAAACAAGTACTGAAAAAAGACCAAAGGGAAACAGGGAAAACAAGTTGGGAAAGGGAGAAACACTGGCTTATTCCTCTGGCACTCAGGATCTTCAGTTGAAGCCTATATGTTAGTAGCATACAAAGAGTATGTATACATGACCACCAAGGTGTTATATGTTTATAGCACTATAAAATCCACCCACCATCATGGATAGATGGGGCTGTTTCATCTGGGTCGAACTTGAACAATCAGAAGATCTCCCGACTAGGAACCAGCAAAGGAACCCCTGAGAATCTGGAATTTGATAAATCCTAGAAAATGCAGAAGAGCAGGCACTGTTGAAAAATGAGTTAGGCAAACGAATATAGGAAACTTATGAAATAATGGAGGAACCTGAAGCAGTAGCAAAAGACTCAAGTCTCTCACAGCACTAAAATACTTTACACATAGACAGTACCACACTACAACACGCAAAAACCAAGCACACACCCGCAGTGTAGTGTTCTACCTACCTGATAATGTGCTTCTGCACATTAAAGGGGTATGAAGTGCTATACAAATGCAATTACAAATAAATAGAGCGTGTGTAATGGCCAGTATTTTTAGTACATTTGTAGATAAACTTATCTGCATAGGTTGCATGTGAGCAGCTGTTTAGGTTTTCTATTTTTTTTTTTTTTAAATAAAACATTTTATTGAGTTTACACTCCAAAACAAGACACCTAAGTCATGACGCAAAGCGTGGCATCACAACATCATACACAGTACATCAACCATCAATGATAAGTAGTGATACACCATCAGAGGCCGCCTATCATAATTGCAAATTACACATCCTTCTTTCATGGCCCGGGTGCGACGGACTGCCCTATACCCATGTCCCTCACCGTCCTCCAAGATGTGGTATTGAGTGGGGGATAGAACGATCCCCCTATAGATGCTCTAAACAGTCCAAAGTTTGTAATGTTTCTGAGGACAGCCACCTGCCTGGTACTTTGGCCTCTCTAGACTCATGCATCTATCCAGGCCCTTCTTCTGTTCCCCAAGCTTAGGGATCTTCTAGATCTTTCCAGCACTTGGCAATGTCCCTTTTGGCAACAAGGAGTCTGAGCCACAACAAAAGCTAGTTTATACCTTTTAGAGTCCAGATCAATTGGAATATGTAGTAAGGCAAGTTTGGGATCAGGGAGTATCGGACATCCCAGTACTGCCGCCAATGTGTTAAAGACCCCTTTTCAGAAATGGATACATTTGACGCATCCCCAGACCGCATGTATAAGGTCTGAGTCATACCTGTTACATGTCAAACAGGTGGGGGAATACATCTATCCTCTCTGGTGAAATGTACTCTTTGCAGGTATTTGAATTAGACAAGTCGGTATTGAGAAGCAATTGTCTACTCTCTAGAGGATGCCAGCACTTCCTGCCAGTCCTTTTCAAAGATAGATCTTCCACCCACCCCCCGGCAAAGCCCCCCAAAAGAGTTGGTGGTGTTAATGACCAGGGATCGATATATCTGAGTTATTATGTGACTCTCTAAATTCCCCATCAGCAGTTTAGCCTCAAGCGGATAAAAATCCAGGATTATCTCCATGGTAGACACACAAAGGATAAGTGCATGGGGGAGTTGGAGGTACCTGAAAAACTGGGTTATATGATTAAGCACATACTTCTCCTGAAGTTGATTGAATGATTTAATACTTCCACCCTCCATCACTACCCCAGTTGAGATATTCCTATAGTGTCCCAGAGACCAAGGGGCATATGTATGAAGCCTATTTTTCGTTCGCAAACGGGCCGATTCTCAGAATCGGCCCGTTTGCGAACGGGAAAAAGCCTTTTGGGATGTATTATCCCAAAAGGCCCTCGCACAATAGAGAATCGCAAAATCTGCGATTTCCTATTCTGCGAATGCATTTAAGGAATCGCAAATTGCGATTCCTTAAATGCAATTCCTGAAACACCCAAGTTGTGCAATTTTGCCTTTGGAAATCGCAAATTACCACCACCTTCAAGTTGGTGGTAATTTGCGATTTCTTTGAAAAATGCACTTTT
The DNA here is from genome assembly GCA_963921515.1 of Calotriton arnoldi. Classification (NCBI taxonomy): domain Eukaryota; kingdom Metazoa; phylum Chordata; class Amphibia; order Caudata; family Salamandridae; genus Calotriton; species Calotriton arnoldi. The sequence goes on along the minus strand of CAWUFW010001477.1, from coordinate 1,645,803 downwards.
TGGCATTTTTCAAAGTGCCATGTGGCGCAGCGCACATACATGCCCTTGCATGTATGTGCGCCACATGTGCACACATGCTCATTTCAGGGGTGCAACAGGGTGTCCTTTTGACACCCTTGCACCCTTGAAATTGCATTCGCAATTTGAGAGTACCTAATGGGTACTCGCAAATTGCGAATGTCTTCCCATTCATTCCTATGGGCCTCTAGGCCCATAGGAATGAATGGGAAGGTATTCCTTAATTGTGAATCACAATTAAGGAATACGTAGGAATCGCAATTAATACTGCGAATCCTACATACATTACCTTTTGCGAGTCCTTAATAGCGATTCACTAAAAATCGCTATTAAGGACTCGCAAAACTGATTTTTCATACATATGCCCCCATATCCCCGGTTGGCTAACACCTGTTTAAGCACAGATCCTAGGTTTTCTATTTTTAATTATTAATTGTTTAAGCTACTCCATGAGACACTTCAGATCTCCTCCTGATGTCTTTACGAAGTCCACACAGTGACAATTCCTTTGTGTTGATGAAATGTGCCGTTCCAGCCTGAGTTTTTCCCAGCACTACCAGGACATAAGTGCCAGGAAAAGAGCATTATGTTTCCACTCCAAAGCTGACCTTGCCTTGTAAACATTCTAAGTAATTACTTATCTCTAATAGTTTCTTGAATGTTGACACTTTTGCTGCCAGAAGCTCTGAGTCAGTGTGCTGCTCAGACTTAAACAAACATTTACCATAAGTAGCTAGCTACCAGGTCTGCCTCTGATTGCTTAACCATTTAAGGGAAAGAGGTTCCAAGGGAAACCCTTCCACTTTGCGAAGGAATTACCACCTCTTTTGAGGAGTCTGTAACTGGTCGCAAGCCACTGATGCATAGGTTATTGAAGCAGAATTTGGAAAGAACCCCCTTTTCATGCCTCTTCAAAAATGCGATTTGGTATGTGTTGCAAAACCCATTTTCTAAGATGGGAAAACTTTTCCTCCTGCCACCCACCCGTTGAAATCCAAATATTAAATTTAAAAAAAAACCTGTCCACCTGCCCCACCCACCCTCACCTCCCTCTGTGCCATTCCACCACCTCACTGCCCAAAGCTGCACTCTGCACTCATATTGAGAGCGCAGAGCCAGCACAGTGCTGGCAGCGGCTCTGTGAGATCCACCTATCAGCCAAGGCTGTTTTGTCTGGCCAGAGGGGTCTGCAGAGACCTGTGCTGACTGGTGAGAAGGCGGTTGGCATAGGCACAGTGCTGCCATCTTCTCCCAACTCCCTCAGGGCTCTGGAGATCCAGAAGAGGCAGATGAAGGTGGTTGAGACCCCTACAACTTTGGTTCCCTACTGTAGTGCAGTGCCGTCTTAACGCATGGGCACTCTGGGCAGTTGCCCGGGGGCCCCACGAGCATAGGAACCCCATGCAGACCAGAAATTAACACAAATTTTTCGTTCAAAATTTGTATTCCTGTGAGTGGTTGTATAGACAGGGCCCAGTGTACTGCTTTTCCAAGGGGTCTATAATGCAGTTAAGATGGCCCTGCTGTAGTGATGCCAATAAAGAGAATCACCAGATTTTGATCCAGTAGTTCACGACAGATGCTTCCTGTGGAAGCCATATATAGAATTATAAACAGGCACCGTAGAATAATGGGTATGTTTTTCACTGAGGGGTTCTAGGTGACATCTAAGAGATACCGAGAGCGAAGCTCGGGTTGTCTACGCTTCCACTCAGAACCTCATGATATTCATTTTTGCCCATCTATCATTCTATGTTATGTATGGCCCCAAAACCATCCAGTTCTGCTTTTAAAGGCCTCCCAGTAGCAGAGGAGTAATGGGGGAGCGACATAGCATAACCACTCTTCCCTGTCCCAAATATATAAAAGAAAATACCTTGCGCCCTGCCAAGCAGCCCCACCACCCTCTGTGCCTTCTCTCCCAGCCCGCCTGCACCTGTGCTCTCTGCTCTCCGACAGAGCAGAGAGCCAGAACTGCACTGACAAGCTCTTAGAGAGCCCTGCCAAAGGCAAGGGAGTCCAATCTAATGTGGCAACAGTGCCACTGGTGCTATGTCATGGAAGAGGAAAAACAGATTTAGGATCTCGTATTTACGCTAGTGGCTCTCAATGCGAGCCATAAAAAATTATAATAATAGTAGTCGTATTAATAATAATAAAAACAATAATAAAAAACAATGTGATTATTATTATTATTATTGTTATTATTATTATTATTATTATTATTATTATTATTATGTCTGACAGCCCTCATGTTCTTTTGGGCCAACATACCCCTGCTCTACTTTGACAAGCTGCACTAATGAAAATATGCGTTCTCAGCATAATATATAAAATACTATTAAGGTTCTGTTGATTCTTTGGACTAAGGTACAAATATCAATTAATAAGGTTGTGATAAATAACTATTACAGGTAAAGCAGCTCTTTATGTATGTATCAGTATGTGGATTGACACGCTCAACAATTGTACTGTTTCCTCCTCCTTCATTATATTGGGCCTATATTTATTTTACTTCTGCATTTTATTTGAATTAGGCTTTCAATTGCTTTCTCTTCTCAAAAATAAATAAAACTGTTTGGACTCAAAAAGGAGCAATGATGCCACGAAAAAGCAAGAAAAAAGAAAGATGAGCACAGACCAGCCGAGAAAGCATTAAAGGACATAACGTAATCTCTTTCATATCACCCTAAACCTCTGCATTGCTTCTGTAGCCTCCATCCTCAGTCACTCTAACATACCAAAGCACTTTTATGAGACAGACACCTAATGCTATCTATCTCGAAAGTGACAGCACCAAAGATGTTAACTACTTAGCCAATGGTCTTGAGGACATCCAAACTTGCATGTTGCATCACTTGAATAACTCGCTCAAAAAAAAGAGTTTCTTTTGCTCTCCCCTCCCACCTGCCCCATCTTGATTCAAAAATGGTTTAACTCGCAGTGTTAAACTCTTACACTTTCATCATGGAATATGCCAAATCTCTTCACTTCTTCATGGAGTAAAACCTAAACTTTCAATCACACATAAATGCAACTGCAAAGGGGACACTTTCAACTTAGACTCTTGTGGTTAATTGAACCTTTTAGACCTGATACAGGTTTCAATCTGTTAACCCTACCCCTTGTGCTGTTGAAGTTAGACCATAGAAACTCCCTAGTTGTAGGAATTTCCAGCGCACACCTGCTCCCCTCAGTCGTCGTCATCCATGCAGCTGACAACGTGATCGCCAGCACAAGAAAGCTTGACCGGAGACGTTCCTCCCCAGGCTCCATGCTAGGGACATCTTTGTAGGTGACTACCACCAGCATGAGGGAGATTCTCAAGGGTTAATTGTTGATGCTACAAATGGTGCCGCTTTGACCCAAGAAGCAGTTCGACATACTTGGGACCCAGTCGGAGACATTGATCTGTGAGCAGCTGCTCCCCGGTATATCGGTGAATACAAGATGGCATCTGGAACCACTCAGAGAGAACTCTCTCACATTTAGGTTGAGTTTGAAAAGCATTCATTGCAAATACTAATAGTATGTGAGTATCAGACAAGGGGACCTTGAGCCAAGCCCTCCAAAAGAAGGCAGGATGTACATATACACCTTATCACAGAAGTTCCTAGCATGGATGACTTTACTTAATTCTCACCAAGAGTTCAAGCAGTCACATAGATGATGAGCTCATGAGAGAGTGTGTTGATAGCCTTCATAAGAAAGCATTATGTACACAACTTCAGCTGTGCAAATTAGACTTTCAAAATTCACCCCTCAGATGCCAAGGTGCATCTTGTCTCGCCTCAGAGATAAGTACATCTGGTGAGCAGAGTTAGCATGAGCAGAAAAACATGGCTATTATGAGATTCTATAAACAAGGATTATGTGTTTTAATTCCACATAGGAAAACCATAATAAAAGAGAATATTCAGAAGAGAAGGAAAGTACAACGTACCAGATAATAGTCTGGGGAATCAAAACCTCTTCTCTGGGAGATGATAGGTTGATAGGCATGTTTTTCTGTACGAGATTGGTTAATGGGGCTGCTGTGGTGGTGTGCTGGGAGAGAGAGATTAATAGATATCTATATTAGGACAATAGTCCATAAAACAAATACACATGCAATAAAAAAAATCACAGTGTATCGTAATAGTTGAAATTTCTCACAGATCTTAAAAAACATCCCAATCCCACCGCAACATCGAAAAAATGCATATTAGATAACAAACCAACGGCATTGTATCTCATGTAAATCCCATATTTTAAAACAAATTCTTTATACAATTATGATGCAACTTTAAAAAACAAAGGACAATCAATTAGAACAAGTGTAATAGTACATTTCATCATCAGAGCACACACAGAGAAACCTCTCCTTTCTTTAATTTTCCCTGCAACACTTGGAACAGCCAATATTGGGTTACATCTAAATTTATAATTTAAAATTTCAAGAAGTTCAGGGTCTAATAAATAAAAAAGGTACCGAAACAAATCGGAATGTGTGTTGGGGACTAAATCTCTAACAGAAACCAGGTAAATCTGGAAAGGATCATACCCTTTCCAAAGGGATCCTTTGAATGGAATGTAGCTTAGACAAGTAGATGCTATCTGTCTGTGTTCTAAGGTCTGACCCAAATACTACAACTGTTTAACAGCTAATAGTTTCTTATTGAGTTTGGCATGAAGGCCAGATTCTGTCAGGGCCTTGACTATGGCTCACAAGTGTTGCAAACGTTTTTCCAAAATAGGACTGAATATGACAATGTCGTCAAGGCAAGCAGCAGCATATTCTTGCTGATGGTTTAGATACAGTTCCAACGGGGAGACGACCAAGCCCATTAAGATTGTCAGGGGTGTCAATCAAGGCTGTGTCCTGGCCCCCTTTCTGTTCATCTTGTACATCAACGGGTTGAAAAAGTGTATGTACCGTACGTTGGTACCCGTCCAATTCCTTCCTTATTATATGCAGACGCATTGTCCTCATGGTTCAGACTCCACTTGGGCTTCATAGGCTATTGGGCAGGTTTTCAAATTTCATGACAAATCTTGATCTCACAATAAACTAGGCAAAGACTATTATGGTCGTTTGGCTTAAAAAGTTACAAAAATAAGTCTAATTATTAATCAAACTAAGATTAGTTTCAGTCCTTCTTTTTCTTACTATTTCATGATTCTTGTGGTTAGTCCAACTTGGTCGAAGTTGGGTGGGCCTGTTTAGAAGAAGCATAGAAGCACTCTTTAAATTTGCTTTAAGGATAGGCAACAAACCGGTTAGAGAATTAGTTACAGTGTATAAATCCAAGTGCCTTTCTATTGCTACATATTGTGCAGGGTTATGGGGACTGCAGGAGTACGACGTTATAGAGTACTTCCACCTTTTTGTGCCACACTGAATTAGGGTTGAACTATATAATGATATCATCGGGGGGTGTGGTCTGCCAAGATGACGGACGACACGTAATTAATCTGTGCTCCAACACTCTCCGCCGAAATCCTACAAAATCCTAAGTAAAGCAGGGAAAAAATTACGGGACGGCACCGCCCCTCTTGCTTTGAAGTGGAAGCTGCTTCGTATTGCTTCTCTGACTGTTGTGTGAGGCTCTGATAGTGGTGGTGTCCTGGATGAGGCCTGCGGAGAGAGAAGTGGCCTGGTGGGACCTGGCAGGGACGAATACAGCAGGCTCTGCTGTTCTACAATGTTGTGCAGCCTGACTTGGAGGGGACCTCTTGCCCTGTGCCCGTGTTGGGAGGTGCCTGCCAGTTCCAAGAGCAGAATAGAGTGGCATTTGGGATTGGCCAGCCTGCAGCAGCCTAACCTGCCTGGGCATGGGGCTGCTCGGCCTGTGGACCTGGGCGCCCCCGTGGAGTGCGTGGACGCTATGCTTGTTGCCTCTGAGGCCAGGCGTGGAAGCATGGCCTGAGGAGTCTGGTGGGTGAGGTCAGCGGCCCCTCCCCCTATTGTTTGCTTTTGCCTCGGGGCCGGCTGTATTGGATTATGGCCTGCACCTGTGCCTCTCTGGGTGGTGCTGTGACCCTGGAGCCCCCATAGGACTGTGTGTGGGAAGACTGTGCTTCTAAGCAGATGGAGGCTTCCGGAAGTTACAGTGGGGAGAGAGCGCTTGGGTTCATTGCTGCCCCTTCCCCCCGGCTGAACCTGTAACACTTCTGTGCCCCATGTGGACTTGGAAGCACACAGCCTGTAGCCCTGAGGTGAGGGACCACCCCAGGTTGGCTGGCGAAGTGACTTTGCTGGCCTGGAATTCAGCCATATTCCGTAGTTTGGGGACCTGCAGAACACTCCACCCTGGATTGGGATTGCTGGGGGAGAGCAAGGGACTTGATTTGGGGGCAGAGATGCTCGAGGGGATGGGACTCCTGGCAGATACGTGAAGGACAGGTTCTACATATTAAAACTGCAACATAGTTGACCTCCGGTGGCAGCACGCGCTACCTTCCCACCCTTCCCCATGGGGAAAGACAGAGAGCTACGCTCTTCCCAGTAGATGAAAATGGAGCAATGTACGGGGGCCCGTGGGGGACCAGAGAGAGATGCCCAGTGGGAGCAAACATAAGGCCAGAGACAGACTCCTCAGGCACACAGATGCTAGCGGCAATTGAGAAGTGAAATTTGCTTCTGGAAGATAAAATTGACATGGTCTCAAAAGTGGATAAAGGAGGCCCTACAACCCAAGGGCCTCTGTAGACATTTTGTTGTGGAGCATGCCCAAAGGGCTCTGGTGCCCACACCCCCACCGGGGAGACACCATGGGCCCTCATAGCCAAATTCTGATTTCTAAAGACAGGGATATTGTACTGCGGCAAGCCTGCAAATTGGGAGATGTGAAATTTGAAAACCACGTGATTCACATTTTTCCTGACTATACGCAGAAAGGACAAAAAATAAGAAAGTAATTTGAAGCAGTGAAACGCAAGTTACGAACTATGGGATTGCAATACATGCTATTGTTCCCAGGCAAACTGTGGGTGGTACATGGTGGGCACTCACACTTTTTTCTGGACGCTGAGGAGGTATGGAAATGGCTTGCTATGGTGGGTGCCAGGGTGGTGTTCTGAATGAATTTGGACCCCGGAGGAGATGAGAACGGGGTGAAGGACTGGATGTGATTCGCAACGACATACCCATGGATCTATCCATTAACCTATGACCTGTGCTTAAAGTTTAGATTTTCATTTTTTGTCATTTTCATCACCTTACAGGGTTACATATCCCCTGAGGAAGGGCCTACTCAGAAATGCATTGGGATGTTTAAAGTCTTGGAATGAAGCATTTACTTGTACATACAACTGGTTACACTTGGAATGCTTAGAATTAAATTGCCATTCAAATGAATTACATTTGAAGAACCTTTGCTTGATTTTCCAAGTGTTTAATTTCTCGAAGAAGCTTTTGAACAATTCAAGTACATCTCTAATAGGGGACAAAGGTGGTGCAGAAAGGGGATTATTACCCTGGTGAGGGGAGTGCAAATATTGATATTGTGGGTGCCAGGCGTAGTTCGCAGCGACCCAGCATAAAGAAGCTTGTCATACAAAGGATCAGAGTGCTGAAGGATGGCACACTGGGGCTCAAGCCCCCATAGAAACAGGCAAGTGGAACTACCACTGGAGAGGAGAACACTGCCTGGAATTGTCTGACAACAGAGCTGGAGCCCCGGGAGGATGCTATAGCATCCACCTTTTGGAATGCAGGATGATCACTGGATGCCTAATTAACTCTGAACTCGCTGGGACATGCTCATATTGTTCCACTGGGGGGGCGAGATATAGTGGTACTTCCAATAGCTTACCTGAATATAGAATATCACCTCATATAAGTGGGAAGGGCAGGAAGCTGTTATTCTTCAACTGTAGGTGGACACACGCTTTACTCACGGCCCCCTATTTTTCTTTCTTTTTTATACTCTTCTTATTCTTTCTCAGTTCTTCTTTTGTCTATTCTCGTCTAGGACCACTGATGTGACACTCGCCATTGGAGTTTGCCCGGCCAGACGCTCTGCTTGGTGGGCACCCTAGGTGAGTCAAACCCTCCTATAATGAGAGACTTTTACACATAAGACTGCTTTCAAGTTAATTTGCAGTTTGTGTTAGACTTCTGCAGACCACTGGGTTTACATTTTTCTCTTTCATTATAAAGTTGCTTGGGTAGATAACGTCCAGTGTTGGATAAATATAGGGAAACGTACCCACCTGTTACAATATGTTTACCCAGGGGGTGGAGGGAGGCATAAGGTTAAAATTTGTAATGTAACGTTTGCATTTCATGAATCAGTACAATGGCTTTTTTCTCCTTCTTGCAAGTGGCTATAAGTGTGGTGGCCACTGAGACCCACCATGAGGCTAAATGAGGATGGGAGGTCTCAAGATAGAATTTCCCACTGCTAGGTCGATCTTTTAGTATAGATGGCGAGACATGGTGGACAGGTTTAGGTTTGTGACGTGGAACGTCAGAGGTCTTAATACTCCTGTGAAGAGGTATAGAATAAACTCCTATCTCAGACAACAGTCCAGACATATTGCATTCCTGCAGGAAATGCATCTGATTGATGCTGAGGCATAAAAGCTCTGTAGGAAGTGGCAGGGCAAACTATACTCCTCTATGTATTCCTTCAACTCTAGGGGGGTATAGATCTGAATGACCTTGAGGGTCTACTTCACACACCGTTACTTCTGTGCAGATGTTATGGGACGCTATATATTATTATACAGCCTGTTGGATGGTACTGACGTCTGCCTCTTTGACATTTATATCTCAAACACTGATGATGAGACCTTTTTCCCGTCCATCATGGAATTACTCGTGCCTCATTTGAATGTACCGCTTATGTGGGGAGGGGGAACTACATCTGCACAATAGACAGGACTTTTGATAGGCTCCCACTGCGCCCCTCAGCTAAGCCTAATACGACAAGAGCACTGGCGGTATATTCTTGTTACTCGGCAACCCACGAACGCACAGCAGATTAGATCGTACACTAGTAACAAGGTCTCTGGCAGAGAAAATAGAATTATCCCAGTATCAGTATCAGTTCCTTTTGGACTGGACCCCACTGATAGTTGAGTACCATAGCACTCCCCTGATCTCTAGTTCAGTTGTGGAGGCTCCGCCTAGAGACCCTCAGCAATCAGATCTTCCAAGCTGAAATCCCGGAAACAATAATGATACATTTTGATAACATCTGGGGCTCTACTGCCACCAGAGCCAATGAATGATAAACTTTCAAAACCGTGTTAAGAGGAGAATGCTTGAGCAAGGTGGTTGTGATCAAACACCAATTTAAGCTTGATCTAATACAGCGGGAAGAGCAGCTATCGCGGCTACAGATGCTGGGAAGCGCTGATGCTACACATTCCTCTGAACTGCTTGATACTGAGAAAACTCTGCTGGAAATGTGGGATGATTTGGACAGGCTCACGCTTTGTTAATATAGGCAATTGCTCCATGGGGAGGGAGACAAGTCGGGGAGACTTCGTGATTGGCTGATCCACAGGGAACAACATATACATAGGTCCTGACCATTCGGAGATTGGATGGTATGGAGGTGTCAACCAGAGTGAGAATTGTGGAGGTCTTCTGGGGCTTCCTGAAGGACATTGTAGGAAAGTGTCTGTTTTAACATGGTTACCACCCACTTTTTGCCTGGTATCTGATGCAACTTGACCTAGAGTGTGCTGTGTTCCTGCTAACCAGGTCCCCAGCACCAGGGTTCTCCCTAAAACTGTACTTTTGTTCCACAATTGGCACCCCTTTAAGTCCCTAGTAAGTGGTACCCCTGGTACCTAGGGCCTCGGAACTAAAGATGGTCTCTAAGGGCTGCATCACGAATTGTGGCACCCTAAAGGACTCCTCACCAAGCTAATGCAAACTGCCATTGCAGCCTCCGTGTCTTGCAGAGAAAACAGAAGAGTCGCCATGGCACACACCTCTGTGCGCCATGCCAGCAAAGCACTGCATGTGGTATAGGTAAGTCACCCCTACGGCAGGCCTTACAACCCAAAGGCAGGGTGCACTATACCCATGTGTGGGCATATCTACCCGAGTAGATGTGTCCCAGCGATATCCAAGTTCACCGTAGATATTATGAGTGTGCAGGGAAGCCATAACAAGTGCATGGGCTGGAAACCCGTCATTACGGGTTCTCCAGCTTCAGTACGGCTTCACTGTATCCCAAGGTGTTTGGTACCAAATACCTTGTCTTAATGAACCAACACTGATGCCAGTGGTGGATTTATTAATAGATGCTCCCAGAGAGCACCTACCAGGTGCCCCCTGAAAACCTACCGACTACTAGTGTGTTGACTGACTGGTCTCAACCAGCCAGCCACCCTAGACAAGCTTTTGACCTCCTGAGGTGACAGCCTACGCTCTCAGAGGCCGGGAACAAAGCCTGCTCTGGGCAGAGGTGTTCACACCTCATTCAAGCTGGTTGGGCATTCCAGGGCGGGAAGCTTCAAAGGCCCTGCCGTCTTTGATATGCGACCCTGGGCCTTTCCAGATAGTGGAGGTGTCCACTCCCCGGTCCTGATCCCACTGTTTGGTGGCAAGACAGGCAGGAAAATTAGTTAGATTAGGAGGTGTGCCCACACTCAGCCAGTGCCACCCCTAAGGCGGGCCAGCTGATGAGGACCCCACTTTTCAAATTCCTCCATGTTGTTTTTGGAAGGAATTAGCCTTCTAGGGTCAGCATTATGCCCACTTCCCACAGGAAGTGGTCATATAGAGGGTGTAGACACCCTAAGGTAGGTAGCCCATTGGCTACTACCTTTCACTCCGCATAAACGCCCCTAAATTGAGTATTTAGGTGGCACCCCTGAACCCAAGACGTCAGATTTGACGGATCAACAGAAGAAGGATGAAGAAGAGTCACTGCCTGGTGAGAACTGCAGTAGCACTTTGGACTTTGGCGAGAAAACCTGTAAGATTAGAAATGTTACTCCCTTGCAATACTCATACTCTATTCCATGTTAAGTTAGCATTCACGGCGCCATCTTTATTGGCACCATCTTCTTCTGTAACTGAGATTGAGCTTCTGTCCCATAATACTTGCCTCAGCAGGAAAGCTGCCTCTGCGTATCCAGCTTGTATTTCTCAAGTTTGAAGCTTCGCTGCACTAATGAATGTACTATCTACTGTTGCATACCTTTGCTGTTAGATAGACCCGTTCCCACATCTTAGGATGGTAGGCACCGGCCGAACGGCCTTGGGGTCGAGATAGCATGTACCCAGCCCTGTGCCATGGCTCATCCTTCTTTGCTTCCTTTGTTCACTGTAGCCTGAGCCGGAATTTTCCACTGTGGGCGTGTTCTTTGAGAATTGGGAACGTATAATATCTGATTTTATGTTGGGGGGAGTCAGTCCCTCGGCAGTCATCTCAGGAGACTGGTCAGACTGGGCTCCGCTGCAGCGAATTCCTAATAAACTATTTGGTTTGTATTCTCTACTGTCTGACCGACTCTTCATTTATTGGGAAGGTGGAGAGGTAGTCGTGAGTGACCCGGGTGATCCTAATCGGGCCACTTCCTCCAACCCTGCCGTCCTCAGCCCTCTCTCGACAAGCGCATCAGAGCGACTCGTCCTGTGAGCTGGAGAACTACCAAAGCCTTGGGTAGCCTGCCAGCACTTCAACAAACACTAAATGCCTCCCTTGGAGTAGAGGAGCTACTCCCCTGCAGTCTGCAAGCACCGACAAAGAAGAGTCTGGTCCACCGCCTTGCAGATCCCCGGCCCGACCAACACCACAGACGGCTAGGAGAAGGTACTCGTTCTTTGGAAGGTCAGATCTGTCTCCCCACCGAGTGTGAAGACACTAGGACCAACCGGAACCGTGCAGTAACAACCCAGGGGAACTGGACGCCCTGCACCAAACACCGATCGTGAGGTTCCAATCCGGACTCTCACAGGACCAAATAGCCGTCGAGGGACATCAGCATCACTGAGACACACTTTGAGAGTGGCCTAGCTGCCTTTATTTCTCCTCTTCCAACTGTTTGTTCCTGACTGCGAGGTGCATCTTTTACACATCCAGGCCAGCCGACCAAACCCCCTGGTCCCGAGCCCTCCAGCCCGGGTCCCGACGAACCGGCTGTGCACCTGTGCTTCAAGAGCCCTTGCAACCTGAGCCCTCATTTGGGAGCCCTCAGACTTGCCCACAAGCCCCCCTGTGCAGCCTCTTTTCAGGTGGCCCCCCTTCTCCGTAGCGCACCAGCTACCAGCCTCACCAGCATCCTGCTCCGGGTAGAACCCAGGCGGTGTCCGAAGAACTGCTGGTATTACTTTGAACCTTGGCTCACTACTATTCCAATTCCAGAAGGTGAACCCCTCAAACCAACTGTACCTATTTTTATGCACCTTTGACTTTTCCTTGCATGGAAATCCATTGTGCGTAAAAGCGCACAAGTTTGTAACGTTTACTTACCTGTGCATATTTTCTATAGAAAACTGTACTTACCTTGAAGCGAAGTCCTTGAGTTTGAAATATATATAAAAAGACTTGTTATTTTTCAAATTTGGACTTGGTTTTATTCTGTGAGTGTGTGTCTCATTTATTGCCTCTGTGAGTGCAACAAATGCTTAGCACTATAGTCTGATAAGCCTAACTGCTCCCCCACACTACCACAAAAGAGAGCATTAGCATTATCTACTTTTGCCTCTGTAAACCAATGGAGGACCGACTGAACTCTCTGCACAGTGTATACTTTGTTTTAGTACAATTTTTATGAAGCGAGCCAGTTTCCTGCAGACATATATAGGTCCCAAGGGGCTGGGGCTCAAGCTCCCTTGAGTGATTATTTGGGGGGCTGCGGTTGCATTCCCTTACAGAGGAGCAGCTCGAGGGCTTGGAGGCAGAAATAACTGGACTAGAACTGATGGTGGCACTAAAGGGTATGCCGCACAATAAGACTCCTGGATTGGATGGGTTCCCCCCAAAGTTTTACCAGACATTCACCCCCTCCCTGACAGAGAGACTGTTAGAGGTTTATACAGAAGCAGGGCAGATGGGGAGACTTCCTGAATCAATGTGTGAGGTGGTTATAGTGATGTTGCCTACACCAGATAGACCGGCGGATGAGATGGCCTCCTATAGGACCTTTCCATGATAAATACGGATGCCAAGTTGCTAGCCAAGGTATTAGTGCATAGTCTTAAGAGGGTAGTGGGGTCCCGGTACATGAAGGTTAGTGCCGTTTTATCCCTGGTCATAGCACTGCAATGAACCTTAAAGAACTAACACATGTTCTACACTCAACGACGGATACTGACATGGAGGGTTCCCTGATAGCGTTTGACATAGAAAAAGCATTTGACACCGTCAGCTAGTTGTATATGCTCCAGGTACTACAGGCAATGGGCTTCAGGTCATGTTTCTAGGGGTTGGGTAAAGCTCCTACATACCGAACTGTGGCAGGTGGCGTGGGAGTGGAATGGTGTCTTCTAGGTGAAAGTTCGAGAGAGGTACCTGACAGGGATGACCCCTGTCCTCGCTCCTGTTCAGTCTGGCTATGGAGCCATTAGCAATGCGCCTCCGCAAGGTATTGCACACCTGAGGAGTTAAGGTGGGTAATGTCATGCATATAGTTTCAATGCATGCAGACGACACACTAATCTATCTTAGAGATCTCCATGTCTCCCTGTAGATCCTGTTCCCAGAGCTGGAACTCTTTGGGGCAACCTCTGGCTTACTGATTAAGTGGGACAAGACAGTGCTATTTCCACTGGGCAGACTGGCTAGAAATCCACGAGATGGCCTGCTGGATGTGGGTCTGTGGTGGGAGATCAATAAATTCAGGTACCTGGGTGAACAAATTGCGCTAGGTCCCACTACTCAACTCACACATAACTTGGGCAGAGTTATGGAGGGAGTTCAGAGCTGTATCACATTCTGGAACACACTCCCTCTTTCCATTGCGGGCAGCATAGCGCTTGCGAAAATGGTGCTTCTACCTGTTGTTTGTACCACCTACAGAATACACTGAGCTGTATTCCTAGATTCACCTACAAGTAGTTGGACTCTGTCTTGACCTCGTTGGTCTGGGCGGGTAAAAGGAGTAGGGTGAGACTGCCTGTTTTTAAACTGGACAGACGGGAGGGTGGGCAGGGACTTCCAGATTTATATTTATATTATATTGCATTCCAGCTCTAGTATGGAGTCGCATGACGCTTGGCGTTAGATATTTGGGAGGAACGTCCCTTGAGTGGATGCTGGGAGGTGGAGCCACTCCCGGTCACATTGATGAGGGGTAGAAGTGTGCTGTCTCATTTTCCCTTCATGCTTAAGAATGAGGCCATAACATGGGAGACAGCGACGTGTGTGTCCTTCGGAGGTCCCTCTTTTCCAGATCTCTAGAGATCTGATGGCTGCAGCCTTATTGGTCCATTAATGATGCTATGACTGTTGACAGGTGAGAAGAGGGTGGTTGCTTGAAATTGGGAGACTTATTTCCCTTAGACATATTCATCTCCTTCGAAGAGGTTCAGACTCAATTCGGGGTGGGCCCTGGTCAGTTCATGCAATATGATAAACTGACCAAGACTATGCAGGAAATATGTTTGTGGTTCTCAGCCGCCCCTGGGTCCCTCAGCAGTTACAACCACAAATATGGGACTTGGCTGTGCGACGCATGCGATCTCCCACTTTCACAAGGCTTTATAGGCTGACCGCACCCGGCCGGACCTTCCGGTCTGACTGCTGTGGGATGCAGAGCTTGATGCACCCCTGACAGATGGAGATTGGGACATGGCAAAAGAGTGTGTGTGGACAATTTCAAGCAATGCCCGATTTTAATTGACTCACTTCTATTTCCTACATCGCACTTACATGCCTCACATACGGCTCCACAGAATCTGTCGGAAAGGCTATCCACATGTCCCTAATGTGGGAGGGTGGGGCAGACTTCATCCACATGATGTGGAGGTTTGGTCACTTGGAGGTGTATTGGCAAGCGGGGGTGTTTTCGCTGACAGGATTAACCAGTATTTCAATAGAGGTGTCGCTGCTTCACAGTTTGCTCAATTTAATACCCAAGCCTCTGAAACAGAAGATCGCATATAAATTTGCCTACTTGGGATTAGTGCTGGCTAAATGCAGGGTAGCTATGCACTGGATCAGAGCACAGTGCCTCATTCTGAGAGATGTGGAGGAGGGATCTACGAGAATGGACAATAGCAGAGGAGATACAGATGAAAATGGTCAGGACTGACCCAAAGCTACAGAAAGACCTGGAATTGTGGTCCAGTATTCTTGTTGAATTGCATTCTGAGACTGTGGCAGAAGATGGTAGGAGGGATGAGGGAACTATGGAAGATTGATCAGGGCTATGTCACCCCTGTACTCATACACGCCACTGCACCATGTTGTCTACATGTCATTTGTACTGTGGTTATTGTTACAGGAGAAATACAAGTTTAAAACAAATTGATATCATTATAGGTCATGCGGCCTTATTATGCCTGTTGATTTGATCTGACACCCAAACCAGCCTCATGCTACAGTTTGTGGAAGGATCTCCAAGCTTGGACATGGCAAAATAAATCTACGGTTAACATATATTGATGAGCTAAGTCACAGCCTGGATATTCCTGAATTGTTTGACACCCCTATTGATCTGTTTTTTAAGGAGAAATTTTTAGATACGTGTCGATCTTTGAGACTGCAAACAGAAATTAGGAAGTTTCTGTAAGTAAATACATTCCACGCTTTATGAGCCCACTGACAGACTCATACCTTGTTTAGATTTCTCATAAATACCATAGGTATTTATTGACGCGCCTGAGATTTGACGCCGTGCACTTTATAGTGGCTATTCCCATTCCTGTTTTATATCAAGTGATCTTACCACCCTGCCCTTGTGATCATAAATCCATTCATTCAACGTTGCATTTTCTTTTCGTTTGTAAACTTTATGCTTCTTTCAGACGCCGTTTTTTGTTGCCAATTTTGAAATGTGCTAATTGTAGCTCTGGCTTTTATTCAACCCTTTTTAAAAAAAATAAAAATTATTGACGTTTTATATATCAATAAACAACAGTTTAGAGCGCAAGTCCGCATCCAAAATACATGAATCCAACAGAGGAGGAAAAAGAGACATGCAACCATTCACATAAGTCAAGCACATGGCAACAAGAGTAAGAGTGAAGACGAATACAATAAATTATGAATTGGGACGACATTACACTGCACATCAAGATTCAGGATCATAGTGAGAGAGCTGGTGCATCTTCCAAGAGGTAGAGACTCTAATGCCTAAGCACACCTCTCCAGACCTTGAAGAACTTAAGAGGACATCCTCTGCTTTAGTATGTAACTTTCTCAGCAGCCATATAAAAATCCATCCCCATCTTCCACTCAGTCATGGCAGGAACCTCCGGTGTACCCCAGTGGTGCGCCACATCTAGTTTAGCCACCACAAGCACCAGGTTGCAGAAAAGAAGTTGTTCTGGGAACATCAACATCACTTGGGACACCCAATATAATGTGTTTAGGATCAAGAGGGATGACTGTTTCCCACACTCAGCTGAGCTCACTCACCACCCATGACTAATATGTGTGAATAGCTGGGCAGCCCCATAACCTACGTATGAATGTACCTCTAGTATTCCCACAGCGCAGGCAGGTCGGGGAAACTGCCCTCCCAATGCGGTGCAGGCGGCCTCCGTCATATTAGACCCGAAGGAGTATCTTAAGTTGAATCAGGCGCGGTTGTCACTTACTGGCTGTTTCCCTCAGGTTCATCAAGGCCGCCTCCCAGTGGACGTCCTCCCGTTCCCCCATGTCTGTCTCCCATATGGCCCTCAGCCTAGTTAATGTGCCTGGCATATTAATGTTCAGCGTCTCATAGGTGAGAGGGATAGCCTTCTGTTCTAACTATTCAAGTAACAACCTGCCCTCCAACGGGGAATATTCAGGCAGATTCAATTCTCCCAATCACTCCGTATGCCAGGCATGTCACAACTGCACATATTTGAGATACTGGTTCTGGTGCATGGAATACTCCCTTCGTAGGAAAGAAAAGAGCATCAACACATCCTCCACCAGGAGGTCTCCTATCCGGGAGAATCCTGCCAAGGGTCCCAGGCCTCAAAGCCCCTGAGTTTTCCTATCTTGTGCATCCACGCGCCCGCCCATACCAGCGTCACCCGCATCATCTTTCCTCCCCAACCAATGGGTCTAGTGGCTTTCTGCCATGCATCTGACACCACCTGCTTCTCGGGCAGCAGCCATCGAACTCCATTCCACGATAAAGGTATTGCAGGCAAGACTGGCCAGCGGACTGTGCTTGCTCCAGTCTATAGGTAGACTGATCATCTTGTTGTGTAAGTAGCCAATCATTTATGACCACCATATGGGCTGCCCAATAATAGGCCTGCATGTCTGGGAGAGAGATCCCACCATTGTAAGGTTTGCGGTGGAGGGTTGCAAGCTATATCCTAGGATGTCCACCGCGCCACAGCAAGGTCCTCAAATCACCTCCTACTTGACAAACAGAGCCTCCAGGATCGGGTAGTAAGTATTCTGCAAGATGTAAAAGTTTGAGGAGTGTAATGATTTTAAAAACAGCCGCCCTTCCCATCAATGTAAGAGGCAGAGGACGCCACCTCCCGGCATCAGCCTGAAAGTCGTGTACCACCCAACCCTGATTTTTAGCCATACACGTCTCACTGTGGGGAGTGACATAAATGCCCAGGTAACATAAGCCATCATTTGTCATCTGGAGCATCCAAGTAAGCACAGATGGATTAAACGGGCCATAGGGGTGGTAAAGAACCGATTTGCCCCAATTGATATGGTAGCCAGTGTGAGCCTCGTAGATCTCAAACAGCTATAGAATAGCCAGAATTGTGGTTGCCGGCTTGATGACATAAAGGAGTATGTTGTCTGCATATATCGAGACTTTCTCGACATCCCAGCCAGTGTCAGAAATTTTAAACCCATGAATGTCAGGACAGGCACGGGGCATAGTAGCTAAGGTTTCTATGGTAAGGGCAAATAGCAAAGGACACAGGGTGCTTACATGTCAGGTGTCCCACCCAATCAGGGAGGCAGTTGATAGGGCACCATTCACCCTTACCATCGCAGTGGGGGCCTGGTAAAGCAGTGAAATCCACTGTCTGTATTTAGGGCAAAGCTGAATTTCCATGGAGTCTGTTGGAGGAAGGACCAATAAATGGCGTCCAACACTAAAAAGACATTTCCACAGAGTCTGGTGGAGGAAGGGCCAATAAATGGCGTACAACACTTAAAAGATATGGTGTTCCATCTTATGGCAAACCTCCGTCATCCAATTATGCAAACATCGGAGGTTAAATCTGGTGGATCTGCCGGGCATAAAGCCTGACTGATCCTTGTGAATGATGGGACTATCAACTTTAGAAGCCGGGAGCCCAGAATCATGGCCAACACCTTAGTTTCAATGTTTAAATACTAATTAGGGCAATCGGAACCACAACTGGACTCCTGCTTGCCTTGCTTATGAATTACAGCAATGGTCGCATGCTGCAGGTTCAGCTGGAGCTCCTCCCTATCTTGGGCCTCTTAAAAGAGGTCAAGCATACAGGGGCCCAGCAGCCCGAGTAGCACTTGAAGAACTCAGCCGAAAGGCCATTAGGTCCTGGCACCTTCCCTTGTTTAAGTCGCGCAATTGCCACCTGAACCTCCTGGAGTGTAATATCCTCTTCCAACATCTGACGATCCTCAGCTGGAACCATGGGCTTATCAATCGTATCTAAATAGTCCGTTATTTGCTGAGTGTCTGCCAGCAGATGGGCCCTATAAAGCGAGGCATATAATGAATTAGGAATTATTAACTGATGCTTGTGATTTTATACATTTGATATTTCATTTTTTTCTCAGTATTTTTATTATAACTATGTAATCGATAAATGTGGTTTTAATGTACTTTAGGGTTGTTATTTACATCCAAATAAAGTAATTTGATTTAGAATATGATTCATTACTGTTTGAGAGGTGGCAGTTGCTCCAGGGAGAGCAAATGGAAACACAGTGAACTGGTAGAGTCCGGGAGTGGTGGCAAATGTTGAGTTTCCATTTTCCTGTAGGATAGAGGATATTTGGCAGTATCCTTTGGATAGATTGTTGACAAATACTGGGCCTGTCTGAAATTCTCAATCATCTCATCTTCTGAAGGCATTGGATAGGTGTTGAATTGGAAAATAGCATTACCTCCACCAAAGTCCATGCAGAAGTGAATATTGCCTTCAGGTTAAAGTGCCAGAATGATGGCATACTTCCAGAAACATCTGGTTGTTTCGATAATTCCTTACTTTAATATATTCTGTATTTGAATCTGTATTGCTTCTCAGCATGCTTCATAAACCCAATAAGAACTATTTGATTAGGCTGCATCACTGTGTGATGTTGGATCAAATGTGTGTGGCTAGGGTTTTCTGAATAAAAGATCTGGAAAGGACTGAGGCAAGAGGTTTAATTCATTGGTTTGTTTTTCGATACATTTGATACAAAGGAAATGGATTCTGGGATTCCATTTTCCAGGCCAGGATATTCGATCTCTACGCAATCTTTGGTGGTGATCATCAGGGGTGTTGAGCAGTAGGATTCCAAGCAAGGCAGCTTCTACCATTTCTTTTTGAAAATTAAAGTGATATGTTTGTTCTTTGTTCGGACACAAAGCTACTCAGTACGAAACTGAAGTTATCTGTTTGACTACCATGTATGGTCTCTGTGAATATGCTAATAACTTTTGATCATTTGAGGGTAGCAACGACGGTACTTTTCCCAGGTTGAAAGATAAGGAGTTTGATTCCACTATCATATCTTTGTTTTTTGTTTTTCTCAATGTAACTTACTTTAATTGTATACAAAGAACAGCATTTTCTATTGTTTTTTTATGTTCTAGTTTCCATGAGCAATTAATAAGTCTTTTTTCTTTCTTTCTCGGTGCCAGAAATAACAATTGTGAGAAAATGGTCTTTTTTAGTTGGTCATCCCTCACTTTTTGCAGGATATTATTGCTGGTGTATGGACTCTGAACACTGGGGCACTGCCTTCATGTGCCCAGTGTATGTGCTCTGACCCCTAAAATCATATAGAATTGCCTAATACCTGATTGGTATATTTAGCTTAGCTATAGGTCCCGGAACATAGAGTACCCAGTAAACAGTGTACCTAGGGTCTGTAAGTTAAGTATCAGTAGTGGAATGCTGCACCTATTTTGCCATCACTAAAGTGGCAAAGCATGTCTTCAGACTTGCCACTGCAGCCTGAGTGTACAGTTTTAAAGCTGCAAATACAACCTTGCAATAAGAAAACCTTTGCAAGGCCGAAACCTTCCATTTTAATACTGTTAAGTCACCCCCAAGGTAGGCCTTAAATGCCCTTATCACAGGCTGCCTGTTATTTAAAAGGTAGGACATGTGTGCTTAAGCTTTTCATGTCCTAGCAGTGAACAATTACCAATGTTGTTTTACACTGTGGCAAGGCTGGCTCCCCCTTAGAAAAGCACTGGCTTGCGTTATAACACCTTAAAAGGTATAACTTCAGTTTGGAATAGCTAGAATCAGGATTCAAGGACTCAAACAGAATTTAAAATCCAATCTGATGGTAAAGTCGGATTCCTAAAATAGTATTGTGAAAATGCTACTTTTAGAAAGCTGCCATTTTTCAGCCTAACAGCCTCAAGTAACCCTTTCAAAGATAATCCCCAGCTGTCTTAACCCCCAAGTGGTGTCCCTCAAGTCCTGAGGCCCTGGGATAATTTTAAGCAATAAGTGTCCTTCCTAACCCTAAACCTGGGACATAAATATTTTCTAAGGATTTTTGCAAAAAGAACCAGTGGCTTACCACCTGACCATTGCTAAACCACGACCTCTGACCTCATATCGCCAGTCGCATTCAACTTGGTGGTTTACTCCGCTGAAAGAATTTTGACTTTCAAAAAGTTTATAAGTCTGAAGGTAGAAATCTTCACCAGGACAAGATGCTGAAAGTATCCGGCCGGTGAGGGACCTTTCCTGTGCACAAATTTTTTATTTCTCCTGCTCGGAGCTTTTCCACCAAAAGTCAACAGCTTTCTCCAGGACTTCATCTGGCTGCTATCTGATTTCCTGGAACCCAATAGACTGCTCCTTGCCTTTCTGAGGATTTTACACTTCCAAAATAGTTTCTAAGTCAGAAGGTAAAACGATCCACCAGACCGAACCTGGTCCGACCCACAGTCCATCAGGTTGGCTCTAAGTTCTGACCTTGACCCGGTCTTTTGCGACCAGATATACACGGCTGGCGCTTCGGGGGAAAGTCACAAGTTCAGGCCAATTGCGATGGAGCATGGGTCAGATACAGGGACCAGGTTAATCGCACTGAAAAGTTACCTTTTATGTCCGGCGTGAAGAGTTCTGTTCGCGTTGGAGGTGGGTGGTGGTCGCTGAAGCACAAAGAGCCAATCGAGCGTCATGGACGGTCGTTGATGTAGCTTTGAGTTGCCGGTTGATGTATGGTATGTGCCACTTGACAATTATGCCTTTACAAAGAAAGTCTCACTTTGACCTATCAAACACAACAAGATGATGGACAGAGCGCCGAAACACCCCAAACACCCACCCCCACTCAAGAGACCCGGGCTAAATCCAACGTTCTTTTGCTCACTATGGACTCGACCCAGAACGCTTGACTGGGGGCGAGTGGCCAAAAAGCCCCAGCACTCTGTCCACCATCCTGCTGTGCCTGCTATGTTCCCCCTAAGTGGCCAATGGTATTCCCAGACGTGGGTCCCTTGCTCGATGTGCCACTGGATTGGAGCTAGCATGGCTAATGTGGGGTAATACCCCGAAACCGGTCCCAGGATGCTTTTTTCCGGTCCAGAAAGGACCTGGTCTGGCAGTTCGGGCTGGACTTTTCCCATGAGGAGGAGGGACAAGACTGATGTGCATATGGCTGGGTCCAAACTAGGGTGGCATAGTGAGCAAAAGAGTGATGGATTCAACCCAGATTTCTTGACTGGGGATGAGTGGTTGAAAAGTTTGAGCACTCCGTCCATCATCTTGTTGTGTTTGCTCACTTTGACCTATCACTTTGTTAATATTACACTATTTTACAACTGTACACATAGGAGTGTTTTTACTAAATTGAAAATAATGCTTAATTTGGTTGTGCTTAAGATAGCATGACTAGGCTGAATCACGTTTGCATTTACATATGTTCCTGTTTGTAGAAAGAAATGTGCACTTTTGTTTTATGTGAACAAGCCTTCATTGAAACAGGAGCCCAGATCATGGTCTATGTATTAATAAATTGTATTACTTTTGTTCCTCTTGATGAAGGCATGCTCAAGATGTTCCTGTCTTTCTATCTTTCAAGGTCTTTTGCTCGAGTCTTTTCTAGAGTTTTTTTTTTTTTAACTTTATTTACCATTTTAGCACATCATAACAAACAATCACAGTCGTTCACTGTCTCTGGCATTACAATTGGAAAAGGTGAGAAGAAGAAGAATGTATCAATACTGTACATGTCATGTCATGGATCAATAAGAAGAGAAGCAGCAGCCAAAGTCTAATATACAATCCCGAAATCCTAGTCCCATCTCTGAGCACAATCACCCACCGTCCAACAGCAGGTCAACGAGCCCATCCAAACCCAACAGTTACAGGTGGAGTCATCTAGTCAAAGAGTTGTGGTACCTGCAAGGATCATCTTAGCAATGGATGGCGATCAATTGGAAATAACAAAACAGGTTACCCCACCCCGGCAGGGACTATGCCCCGTTCCAGCTGCGAGTCAGCGGCCTGTCGAACGGTTGCCACATAGGACCTGTATGGTCCCCAAATATCCTTGGGGCGGGAGGAGCCAGGCAGGGTGTCAGAGTATAGTTCGCTATTGATGTTACAGTAAGCCAGGCTGTTCAGCCAACTCTGCAAAGTGGGAACCGACCTACGGCCCCAGTGTATAGCGATTTCTCTTTTGGCTAGCAGCAAGCTGAGGGACACAAATTTCCTAACGTTTTTGGGGAAATTTACCACATAACCCAGGAGTGCCACTTCAGGCGTGGGGATGAGGGACAGTTCAGTCATGTCACCTAGTGTTTTATGCACCGCCACCCAATATGGCTGTAGCTATGTGCAGGTCCAGGTGAGGTGGGCGAAATCAGCGTGTGGGGCGTCGCATTTACGGCAGGTGTGGGGCCTAGACGGATCCAGTCTATGGGCTCTGGCAGGAGTGATGTATATTCTACGCAAGAATTTAAAATGTAGTAGTTTATGCCTGCTGTTTAATGAGATTTCCTTCGTGACTGCACAGCATTTAGCCCATTGATAGTCCGTGATGGGGCGACCCAAGTCGCCTTCCCAATCCCTGCGGACCTTACCATCGTCGACCGGTATCATCCCAGAGCATGCCTTATAGAGTTTAGATATAAGGTGAACCCCGCTTTTGTTCTCAATGATGAGCGAGAGTGGAGGGAACGAGTCCGGTTCAATGGGAAACCCAGGCAGCGTGGCTCGCAAAGACGAACGAAGCCGCCCTAAAATGAAGGTATCCATAAATGAAGTGTCGTTAAAGCGGGCATCTTCCGTCGCCCAAAAAATGTGCCCATCTGGGTACAGATCCCCCAGACATGTGATATCAAATTTGGCTAAAGTGCGCTGTACCAATTTTTCACCGGTAATTGGCAGCCAGCGGGCGTTGGGGATGGGGAGAGCTGAGGAATACAGTGTCGAGGTGCCGGAGATTCGTTTTAGCTTATCCCAGGCCCAGCTGGTGGTGGAAACCGTCTGTATATCATTAGGGTCTCTGGGTACGCCCTTGGGCAATACCGTAAACAGCTGCTCCGGGAGAACGAAATCCGCCTCTGGGCAGAGAAACGGAATCCTAGCGTCAGGGTGGTACCATGCAAAGGCGTAGCTGCATTAAGCCACAAGGTAGTATAATTGTAGGTCCGGCACCCCATATCCTCCCCTTTCGTATGGGAGGGTGAGCACCTGCCAGCGAACGCGAGCCTGTTTACCCCCCCAGACCAGTTTGATAAGGTGAGAACGCAGCGTCAAAAAGAATCTGTTCGGGAGGGGAATAGGGAATTTATTGAAAAGATATAAAAATTTGGGAAGAACCACCATTTTAATGAGTGCAACTCTGCCAGCGATGGACAATGGCAGCCGAAGCCATCTTTCCACCTGGGCCTCTAGGGCACTGACTGCCTGCCCGTAATTGAGACGGAGGATCTGGGCGGTATCAAGGTGGATGTGAATGCCCAAATACTTAATGGAGTCAGAGCACCACTCGAGGGGAAATTCACATTCCCATGGAGTCGTACTGGGGGTTAAAGTAAAAATAACTGACTTGCGCCAATTAATGCCCAGGACGGAATGTTGACCGAATCGGAGAATCTCTCTTATGAGTGGCTCTAGGTTAATCTGGCGTTCTCTAACATAGAGAATGGTGTCGTCCGCGTAAAGGGAGACCAGAAGAGGGCCAGTGTTAAATTGCAGGCCTCTCTGTAGATGCCTTTCCTGGAAATGGCGGATTAAAGGGTCCATGGCAAGGATAAACAATAAAGGCGACAGGGGGCAGCCTTGTCGTGTGCCTCGGGATAAAAGGAAGGGTCGGGAGAGTGTGCTGTTCAGGCGAAGTCTCGCCGTGGGCTGGCGGTATGGGAGTGCAGTGGTGGCTATGAATCCCAGAGGCATACCCATGAGGCGCATAAACGACACAAAGAAAGGCCACTCCAAGGAATCAAAGGCCTTCTCAGTGTCTAAGAGGATTGCGGCGGCTGGGACCTCGGGGTTAATTCTGTGGAGAACCGCAAAGAGCGTCCTGAGATTCAAGGAGGTCGAACGGTGGGGCACAAAGCCGGATTGGGCTGGTGAAATAATAAATTCCATCAATTGGGACAAGCGCATGGCAATGATCTTAGCAAGAATTTTATAATCCAAATTGAGTAGGGACAAAGGTCTGTAGGACCCACATAATGCCGGGCCTTTGCCGGGCTTGGAGAGGAGTATAACGACCCCTTCGCGAAGCGTGGGGGGTAGAATTTGTTTCTCCAGGGCC
The DNA here is from genome assembly GCA_963921515.1 of Calotriton arnoldi. Lineage (NCBI taxonomy): Eukaryota > Metazoa > Chordata > Amphibia > Caudata > Salamandridae > Calotriton > Calotriton arnoldi. The sequence goes on along the minus strand of CAWUFW010001477.1, from coordinate 1,620,766 downwards.
TCTGCGTACACCTCAATTAGTTGCGGTGCCAGCAAGTCTTTGTAAGCCTTGTAAAACTCCCCTGTGAAGCCATCCAGCCCAGGGGCGGAATAGCCTCGAAGGGCGTCAATGGCCCCGAGTACATCGGCCTCGGAGATCGGCTCCGCCAGAAAGTCCTACATATTTTTTTCCAGATAGACCAGAGCGATCTCGGATAAATAAGCTTCCTGCACCGTGGGATCGCGTCCTACTTTAGAGGTGTAGAGCGATGTAAAATAAGCAAGGAATTCGTCGCGAATCTCCGTGGTGTCAGTGAGCACCTGATTAGCGGAAGAACGCAGCTCGGTGACATAGGCTTTGCTGTACGGGGGCCGAAGCATCTGAGCAGGCACCCGGCCTGGACACTCGCCTTCTCCATATCGCCAAGCGGTTTGATATTTACCCAAAAAGAGTATCTCACGATCCGCAGAGTCCCTGTATTCAGTAAGGAGTGCCAACCGTTTACCCGCCGTATCCGGATTAGGAGTGTGCAGTGTTGTGGTGTCTAATTCTGTGAGATCGCGCTTTAAGCGGGAAAGCGTTGTGCGGAGATCTTTGAGTGCACCCGCATGTTTGGCAATGCAGACGCCTCTGATGTAGGCCTTGAAACCCTCCCACAGAACCGCCCAAGTGTCAACGGAGCCGGTGTTGATGGTGAAGTAGTCTTCAATGGCCTCGCGCACTTCAGTGTGGAAAAGGTCATCGTTGAGAGCGCGACTTGGGAAGCGCCATTGCCGCTCGAACCCATCGGGTCGGGGAACCCGAAGTAAAAGCTGGATAGGGGAGTGGTCAGAGTATGTTCTCGGGACTGTCATGAGGGAATGGAACCAGCCTGAGACGCCAGGGGAAATAAGCCAACAATCGATTCTAGTCCAGGTGTTATGTTGGCCGGCATAATGCTTGTATTCGGTGTGGGAGGGGTTGTGCTGGCGCCAAACATCAAGGAGGGAGAATTGTTCGCAGAGGTCCAGAAGCGCACGACGCATGCGCGGTTTAGTGCCAGGCGAGTTGGCGGTGCCATCTAAGTCAGGGTTAAGGAGCAGGTTGAAATCCCCCCCTACCAACAGTAAGATAGGATCTAACTTTGAGAGTTGTGTATGTAGGGAATGGAAAAATTCCGGGGAGTCAGTGTTCGGGGCATATACACATACCAAAGCCGCGCTGTGACCCATTAGTGACTGTGAGGCAGCAAGCACGGGGGCGCCGTTCTTACCTGCTGTCATAGACCGGCATCGACCAACCTCTTCCTCGAGTAGGGACCGGACTCCGAGGGTCGGTTTTCGGGAAGCCCAGTCCAGGAGATTAGACACACCCACCTGTCGTGTTTCCCTACAGCGAGAGCGAGACCAGGAACCGGAACCAGGAGGAGCTGACCCCGGAAGCAGTTTATTCCGGCCAATGAAAACGGGCCAAGACCAGGAGGGAAGGTCGTCGACCAGAGAAGGAGTGGAGGTGTATACCGAGCGGAACGCGGAGAGTTTGGAGAACGAAGACGGAGACCAGAGCGGAGTGACTGACGAGGAGACGGACGAGCGGTGGAGCGAGGAGTGGTGGTGTCCACCGGAGGAGGCTGGAGAGCGGCCGCAACTCAGGAGAGTTGCGGCAGAGCCGGTGAGTGACTGTAGCTCCGGGGAAGGCGGGGGAGGGTACGAGGGTGGTGGGAGGAAAGTGGAGATAGAGGGCACGGGTTAACCAGGCGGAAACTCCGACCAGCACTGACGGCACGTTTAGGGTTATACCACGACCTGAGACCTTTTTTTTTGTCCCTCACCATTCTTATCCTTTTCCGTATATATCTCCGGAACGTCTGTGAACACTGGCAAAGATAGACCACTCACCAAAGGCTTAGTTAAAGTCTTTATTTCTTCCCCTTTTTGTTTTCGACCATCCGGTCAACACCCTTCTGGTGTGGTGATGGGTAGTAACTAAATCCCCACCCCACAAGTCACACGAATACTGACGGCTTCCTTTTCTTCTCTCTTATGAGCCTCCGGGGTAACATCAGCAAGACCGAGGAGCCGGGCCCAGTGTCATCCCAACCCCGCCCGGGAATCACGAAGACGGACGAGAGAGAAGATGAAGGAAGAACACCTACAACTATATCGAAAACCTCACACCCTGTCAATAAAACACTTACCTTTGGAAAGTATATTCAGCCTCCGCGTCTGTTCATCCGGCCCGCCCTCCCACAGGTGGTGTCAGAAGTGGGATCCACCGGACACATGGAGGCTGCACTCGCCAAGATGGCGGAAAACCAAGAACATCTGGGAAAAGTAATGGAGCGCTTCCTCACTGTGGTGGAAGAGGACAGGGGCAAACTACAGCAAGTGCTTACGGGACAGAGTCAATCGCATGGGGCTGCTATGGATAAAATCACTGAGGCCCTTGGACATCAGAGGGGACCTACTACTCTTCCTTCCGTAGTCCTACAAGGGTATGTGAGTGGTGAAGACCCGGATTCTTTCTTTAATAATTTCGAGCGAATGGCCACTGCGGCTGCCTGGCCCGCGGACAAATGGGGCCAGTACCTGGGCCCCCTCCTGTCCGGCGACCTACAAGCAGCCTATCAAGCTGCAACCACACAAGGAGCAATCCCGTATGCCGACATCAAGCGATGTATCATGGAGGGATTGGGAGTAGATGATGAGTCATACCGGATGAAGCTGCGTCAAATAAAAGAGGGACCCCAAGAAACCCCTAGAGCCTTGTACTTCCGGGTAAAAGACATGGCAGATCGCTGGCTGAAACCTGCCACTACCGACAAAGACGGGATTATGGCCAAGATTTACTTGGAACAATATCTGTCCTCCCTTCATCCACCCATCCAGAGGTGGGTCCGACAACAGGCCCATCTCACTCTGGAAACGGCAGTAGAGATAGCCAGTGCCTACAGTCGGGCACAAGAAATCCAAAAGGGGCGAGAAGACCCATCCTGGAGACCTGGGGGAGCCGGGGTCCATCGCCCACCCCGTCCTCCTGTGAAGAAACCCGAACCTGTCACCATCATCCCCGGGACCCCGGTGTTCCGACCCCCTCCTGTTGGCCCTCAATGTTTTAACTGTGGAGGGTTGGGGCATATCGCCAGGTTCTGCCCCCAAAAGGAAGAGCCAATGGAGATAGGGATGGCCCGAAACTACTATTGTTCTCCCTCTGGGAAAAGACCACCCCCTTATCACTGCAGAGTGACTGTAAACGGACAGCCAGTAATGGCATTGGCAGACCCGGGCTGCCACCAGAGTGTTATACGACCCCAGGATCTGGAACCAGGGATCAGACCCATTGACGGGACCGTAGCCATACGATGTGTTCACGGGGATACGAAGCAGTATCCCACCACCCGAGTACGGATACAACACCAAAACGACTCTGGGACCTCGCTGAAGGTGGGACTTATTCCCAGTCTACCCGAACAAGTCATTCTTGGGAACGATTACCCGAACTTATCACAAATGATAAAGGATACCCCAACGAAAGATGAAGAGTGGTGGACCACGGAGCCCTTTTCCAGAGAGGAGGACCAGGAGTGGCCACCCTCTAAACCACGAAAAAGTAGAAAACAGAGAAGGGCGGAAAAAGGGAAAACCCCCGTGACGTTGCCTGTTTTGCGGGATGACAACCCCTGGGAAGCCGACAGAAACTTTCACGCCACTCAAAGGGAAGACCCCGTCCTACGAGAAGCCTGGGATACAGCCCTAGCGAACAAAGATCCTCTTCATGTAGGTCCCTACTTCTTTATTACAAATGGGTTGTTATACAGAAAAGGAGGTCCCGCCCAAAATCCCCAATTATTGATCCCAGGGCCATTCTGAGAAAAGGTTTTATTTCTGGCTCATAGCCACCTGTTAGGGGGACATTTCGGGAACGAAAAAACAGAAAAGCAGATCACAGAACATTTCTACTGGCCTGGTATATACCAACAAGTAAAAAGGTACTGTCGAGAATGTCCTGTATGCCAGAAAAACAGTCGGTACCGGCCTCCCCGTGCACCCCTTCATCCTCTCCCCATCATTAGTGAACCCTTCCGCAGAGTAGGGATGGACATTATAGGTCCTTTGTTGCCTTCCCGAAGCGGGTGTCGTTACGTTCTTGTCATTGTCGACTATGCCACCCGTTTTCCGGAAGCTATGGCCTTACGCCGTCCGGACGCCACCAACATTGCAAAAGCCATGGTGACGGTATTCTCACAAGTAGGATTCCCAAAAGAGATCTTGACGGATCAAGGGACTCCGTTTGTGTCCAAAGTAATGAAACAGGTGTGTGCCCAGTTAGGGATCAAACAGATACGGACCGCGGCATACCATCCCAAGACGGATGGACTAGTCGAGCGGTACAATGCCACCATTAAAACCACCCTCAAGAAACTCCTGGCCTTAGAATCCAGAAAATGGGAGGATATGTTACCCCTGGCGTTATTCGCTGTTCGATGTAAAGTACAAAAAAGCACCGGTTATTCCCCATTCGAATTATTATACGGCAACCAGCCACGTACACTGTTGGAAATGGCTCAAGAGAAATGGGAAACAGAATCAGACGACTCAAAACCACTGGTGGATTATGTGTCCGACTTGAAAACACACTTAGGACAAATCAGAGCCATAGTCCGTAATAACCTGGAAGATGCACAGACAGCCCAAAAGGGACAATACGATAAAAAAACGAGAGAAAAGGTCCTTCAATGTAGGAGATCCTGTGTTGCTAATGATGGCTTCCTCTGACCACAAATTATTGGGACAATGGCAGGGGCCCTACACAGTGATCGAAAAGGTGACACCTGTGACCTACCGCATCGAAACGGATACGGCTAGGGGCACCTCCCAGATCTTTCACATTAATCTGTTGAAGAGATGGGAGGGGCCCTTGCCGGCACTCGTGAGCAGGGCGAAGGCACAAACCCCTTTGTTTGATCAGTGTATAGACCCTGTTCTCCCTTCTAATTTGAGGCAAGAGTTGACGGACGTCCTTTTTCCTCTCCAGGACAACTTCTCCTTAACCCCGGGTAGAACCTCCCTGTTGGAAGATGCCATTAAAACCCCTCCCGGGAAACGGGTGCGTCTCCGACCGTACCGTATACCCGAGGCACGCCGACTCACCATTAGAGACGAAGTACAGCAGATGCTACGGATGGATATCATCGAGCCGTCCATAAGCGAATGGAATTCGCCTATCGTTCTCGTGCCGAAGCCAGATGGCTCTGTACGGTTCTGTATCGATTTTAGAGAAGTAAATAAAATATCTGAATTTGACACATACCCCCTCCCCAGGGTAGATGAAATGGTCGAGAGAATAGGCAGAGCCAAATATATCAGTACCCTTGACCTTTGTAAAGGGTACTGGCAAATCCCCTTACGCGAACAAGACAAGGAAAAAACTGCGTTTTCCACCCCTGATGGTTTATATCAATTCAAAGTGCTACCCTTTGGGTTACACGAGCTCTGGCTACTTTTCAAAGAGCCATGAATCAGATACTATGGCCCCATGAAAACTGTGCCGGAGCATATATAGACAATATCATAATCTACAGCGACACCTGGGAACAACATATGTCACATCTGTCCCAGGTGATACAGGCTTTAGGACAACATGGTCTCAAAATAAACCCCGCCAAAAGCCATCTAGCAGCTCAGACAGTGCGATACCTGGGATACTTGTTGGGGGAAGGGGTTATTAGACCCCAAAACACCAAACTTACAGCCATCTCACAGATCCCGTTACCAAAAACCAAGAGAGCCCCCCGAGCATTTCTAGGTTTACTCGGTTACTACCGACGATTCATTCCCAATTTCTCCCACCTGGCGGCCCCCCTTACAAATCTGCTACAGAAAACCGTAAACACCGAGGCTTTGTTAAAACACCCTTCTCCCGACATCTTACAGGCCTTTGAGACCCTAAAAATGTCCCTCACTTCCGACAATGTTTTGGCCAGTCCTGATTACTCCCTTCCATTCGTTCTCCAGACTGATGCATCAGAGCAGGGGCTAGGGGCCATATTGTCTCAGATAACGGACCAGGGAGAGGAGAAACCCATCCTGTACATCAGCCGGAAGTTGTTCCCTCGGGAGCGAAACCATGCTGTTCTGGAAAAAGAAGCCCTTGCGATCAAGTGGGCCATAGATACCCTACGGTATTATCTTGAAGGGAGGGAATTCACCTTATACACGGACCATGCCCCCTTAGAGTGGCTAGCACGGAACAAGGGCAACAATGAAAGGGTGTTGAGGTGGTTCCTGTCTTTACAGCCATACAGGTTTCATACAAAACACCGAAAGGGAACAGAGCAAGGGAACGTGGACTATCTGTCGAGATACCCCGAAGATCACAACCCTAGTAGAATGACAGCAAGGGGTAGGGAATGTGAGGCAGCAAGCACGGGGGCGCCGTTCTTACCTGCTGTCATAGACCGGCATCGACCAACCTCCTCCTCGAGTAGGGACCGGACTCCGAGGGTCGGTTTTCGGGAAGCCCAGTCCAGGAGATTAGACACACCCACCTGTCGTGTTTCCCTACAGCGAGAGCGAGACCAGGAACCGGAAGCAGGAGGAGCTGACCCCGGAAGCAGTTTATTCCGGCCAATGAAAATGGGCCAAGACCAGGAGGGAAGGTCGTCGACCAGAGAAGGAGTGAAGGTGTATACCGAGCGGAACGCGGAGAGTTTGGAGAACGAAGACGGAGACCAGAGCGGAGTGACTGACGAGGAGACGGACGAGCGGTGGAGCGAGGAGTGGTGGTGTCCACCAGAGGAGGCTGGAGAGCGGCCGCAACTCAGGAGAGTTGCGGCGGAGCCGGTGAGTGACTGTAGCTCCGGGGAAGGCGGGGGAGGGTACGAGGGTGGTGGGAGGAAAGTGGAGATAGAGGGCACGGTATAACCAGGCGGAAACTCCGACCAGCACTGACGGCACGTTTAGGGTTATACCACGACCTGAGACCTTTTTTTTTTGTCCCTCACCATTCTTATCCTTTTCCGTATATATCTCCGGAACGTCTGTGAGCACTGGCAAAGATAGACCACTCACCAAAGGCTTAGTTAAAGCCTTTATTTCTTCCCATTTTTGTTTTCGACCATCCGGTCAACAGCCTTCTGGTGTGGTGATGGGTAGTAACTAAATCCCCACCCCACAAGTCACACGAATACTGACGGCTTCCTTTTCTTCTCTCTTATGAGCCTCCGGGGTAACATCAGCGAGACCGAGGAGCCGGGCCCAGTGTCATCCCAACGCCGTCCAGGAATCACGAAGATGGACGAGAGAGAAGAAGGAAGAACACCTACAACTATACCGAAAACCTCACACCCTGTCAATAAAACACTTACCTTTGGAAAGTATATTCAGCCTCCGCGTCTGTTCATCTGGCCCGCCCTCCCACAGTGACCCAGTGACAATGGTGTATCTACCCTCGCTGTCTACTGCAACAGAGCGGAGACTGAAGGGGACCCTCTTATGAATGAGAATTGCCGTGCCCCTAGCGTAATTGCTGTAGTTGGCGAAATATCTGTGCGCTCCCCAGCTTGAAGCGAAGCGAGAGGAGTCAGATTTGGGCAAATGCGTTTCCTGGAGGAAAGCAACGTCCACATTGTGCCGGATTAGATAGTGGACAACGTGCCTTCTCTTGCGGTTATCGTTGAGACCCCGGACATTCCAGGACATCAAGGACAAGCTGGAGGGGCCATCAATATTACCCAGCTGCGCCATCTGGAAGTCTTGGCGTGAATGGCCGATACAAGCACCAGCAGTTGAATGCGAACTGTGACAGTGAACAAACCAAAGAATATTCAACAAGATCCATAGAATGGCAATTGCCCCCCCCACCCTTACTACAAAGAGAGCAAGGCATATCCACAACAGATAACAATACGGGAAGTACCAATTGACTTTACAGTGGAGTGAGACAACCCTGAAACAGTACATCCGCGAAACAAGGAATGAACCCAAGGTGTACACCATGAGGGGTGGCAACACCACGCCAGACGTCCAGCTTCTAGAACATTACAAAATGATGAGCAGAAATATCCCCATACAAACCTGCTATAATGGAGAAGAAACCACTCGGCAGAGTCAGCCAGTTCCGGCCCCTAAGAAGAGATCCATGCTTGCCTCGGAGCCACTATGCAAAGGGAGGGTCTGCCCCTGCCAGCAGCCGCCTGGTTGTTGTTTTGTTTATAAGTTTGGCAAAAGTCCTGTACCTCGGTGGGATTCTCAAAGATACGAGCCCGGCCATTAACATCCACCCTCAATCTGCCAGGGTATAACATGCCGTATTTCAAGCCTAAGTTCCTGAAGGTGGCCTTGGCCCCATTGTATTTGCGACGGGCCTCCTGCACCATGATGGTGAAGTCCGGGTAGAAGGCAAGTTTGGAGCCCTGCCAGGTGGTGTCTCCGCGTTCTCTAGCGAGGCGTAGCGCAGTGTCGCGATCCCGAAAGTTCATGATGCGCGCGATGATTGGTCGTGGAGGACAGCCCCGGTTGGGCCGCGGGCCTAAGGTACGGTGAGCTCACTGCACCACAAATCCGGGGGTAAAAGACTCTCACCCAAACATGTCGGCCAGTAAAGTCTCAACGAAGAGATCAAGGTGGCCCGTGGCGGTGGTCTCAGGCACCCCCAGAATGCGTATATTGTTACGCCTACTTCTCGCATCGAGGTCCTCGTTCTTGATGGCCACCTCCTTGAGAATACGTTCCACCCGTTCCAGCCTTATAAGGGTTTGCACGGTACCATCTTCAATATCTGAGATACGTGCCTCCGCCACGTCTAGGCGTCTGTCATGCACTTGGATTTTGGCCCCTAGGCTCGCAAGATTCTTGTCGAGAGCATCAAATCGTCCATCCAGTGCTCTGAAGCCTGCTCTCATCTCCTGAAGTAGTGAAATGGATGGGGCGGAGGAGTCGTCCACTCGGTCCGCTACCTGCCCACCCTCCGCCATGCTGGAGCCGTCTTCTGGGACCCTCTCCACAAGTTTCTCAAACGGCAGGGTCTTCTGCTTTGGATCTTTGCGGCCCATGCCGCGACACAGTGGTGCAAGCGGGCCGTCGATGGAGCAGTCCCTGAATTTGGCTGCAGGAAGAGAAGCACGAGTCCAGGGACTGGCGTTGGAGAGAGCGGAGGAGATCTGCGCGTGGGGCCACGGGCTGCGACGGAACAGGCGTTATTTCCCCCAGGACAATGTGGCGTGGGGAGTTGTGGGCACCCTAGGAGGCGGGTGCGCAGAGCGAGACCTCCCAATGTGGTGCCGAGACCAGGCCCAAATCTTGACGCTGAGGGCTAATGGGGCTCCACTGGAGTCGCGCGGCGGACCGGCAGAAGTCAGCTCAAGGGGCGCAGACAAACTGACCCATGGAACAAGCGCGCTGGGGCGAGCCACCCTGAAGAGATAGAGCAGCGAGGCTCAAATCTTGGTGATAGGAGCGGATAGGGCACCCGATTAGGCTGCGTAGAGGGCCAGGTACAGGCGATGCAAGGGGCATTGACGTTCTTATGTAGGCCCCGACTCCAGTGTGGACGTTGGCCTTTGCTGCATGTCGAAATTGAGCGGCAGCATCCGGTGCGGGCCCCCTGCAGTATGTGGTGGCTTGTCGTTGGGCCCAGTGGTCGAAGGCCGCGTTCTGGCAGGGCCGTACGTAGGGGGGGACGCGCCGGGATGCAACCGGGTGCAGGGAGCAACAGACCGCCCCCAGCTACTCCCCCACTCCTCGCCCCTTCGCGGCTGGGTGGCTGCCTCCCAGGCTCGCCCGCGGGCCCTGTCCCCGTGGGGCCTCAGGGAGTCGGCGGGAGCGCGCTGTGCGGTCCGGGGGCAGCCAAGCGTGGCCACGTCCCTACCGAGCCTCAATCAGCGTGTGAGGGGGGAGGGCAAGAAGGCAGACCCGCGCCCGGTACACTCACCGCTGCAAAGTGTCCCCGCATTGGTCCGGCCCCAGCCGCTGCTCGCCGTCACTCCTCTGCCGCACCACGAGGTACCAGATCGAGCCTCATCCGCCACCTGCTCCGCCCCTCAGTTCGTCTATGGCTGGATCTTCAATACGGAGGCGCCGCTCCGGGATCAGGTCGAATCTGCATGGTCAGTGAGCCATCAGCAGCTTAGCGATGTCTAGCACGGGGCGACTACCGCCGATTATGTGGGGGATTAGGCAGTATTGCTGGAACGGCTGGCAGAGCTTCAACGCCGCGCTGCCATCATGGTCGGCGGCTTGGCCACGCCCTCCACATCTTTGTTTCTACTAATCTTTTGGGTGTGGCTATGTTCTTCAGCCAGTCTTTATACAAGTTCCATTCTCACAAGCAGCTTTTGCACATACTCCAAGGGTCAGACTGGCCTATAGGGCAATGAGGCAGTACCCGATGGAATGGTTTGATAGGTCAGTGTTTGAGCCGTTTTTTCGGCTGGTTGTAGGACTGTTTTATGGTCTGCTGGGCTGCTTTTTACTGTTGATTTCCCTGATATTAAAACAAACATTGCCTGCACCAAAATCAAAACCATACAGTCTTCTATACCTTGCAAAACACTTATACAGCATGGCTTTACAAATTCAAAACTGCCCCAATTTCCAAACATGGGCCACTTTTTCAGCTTCCTAATTCACTAATGGGGGACACTTTTAGTTTGGTGCCCGGGCCAAAGACGTTTTAGTCTCATGCTTTTCTTACCATCTTTCAAAGACCATGTGCTGGCTAGTCTAGCAAACAAAAACTCAAAAAGTTAAAACCTGGTAGCGCTTTGAAGATGGTACCTGATAACAATTACTGGCAAAGCCTGGCTACAAATAGCTCTTTTTTCCCTAACTTTTAGCCATGCTGCACACAACATGGCTAACATGGCCAAAAACAGTGTCAAAGCCAATAGCTTTCACACAGGCAAGACCTATTCTATTCGCTTTGCCAATGCTTGGTTCCAATGCCAGCACTACTGCCACTGAGTGTTCTCGATCTATTGTAAGCAAAAAACATTTCACTGCAGCTGCCTGCTCTGTGTATGCAAAGCTGAACAACACAGTGGTATTGCTGTATCTTCAAAGCTGTTAATACCTTTAATTTTATTCACCTCTTTCCCTTTCAATGTATTTAATTACTTATAGTGTGGTTTTCAAGTGTCTATTTTTTTAATTAAGGGCTAAAATCTGTAAGAATCAGCAAGTCAACCTGCTTTAAAACTCTTCACTTGTTGCATACTGCTGCAGGTCCGTGGATTAGAGCTGAAAGAGAAAATGTACGTCCCTTCGCAGCAAACAAGAGCGTAATGATCCTCTATCTTTGCGTGTTGTGCATCGTGTTGTTTGTGAGACACTGTGCAGCCGTGCTTTGAATGGGATAGAACAAGTTGTTGTGAAGTTTTCTTTTGTTGTCCTGGAAATGGTGTGGTTGAAAAAATTTACATTTAAAAAAAAAGCAATGTTTATGCTGGAAAAATTGGTGCATCTGGTAAAGACATATAGTCACACGAACATTTCAAGTATGCGTTCAAAGGTAAATAAAAAAAATGCTGTTGCATTAAGTGTTTAAAGTATAGTATAATCTATACTTTAAGCAATAAAAATAGTGCCCCAATCACAGCGCGAGCAGTGGAATGGTACTAATCAAGATGATTCAATCCATACTTGGTCCATGCTCCCAAGAAAAGAAGAGGAAGTGAAGCCAGCATGCTCTGCTCAATTAGGAGGCACAAATAAGATTCATAATGAAGCCAACGAATGTTAAGCATGGGCAGGCTCCAAGCCCCTTGCCGTATACAATAGCTCTCGCAAGCAAGAGCACATGCAGCGTATGCGCTGTCTCAGGCGAGACCTAAAAAAGCATTAAGGCAAGTTGACAGTCCAATTATTACTTTTTTTAAATTTGCTCTATCCTCATATTCTTGCAGATTTGCTATGGTATTATTTGACCTGTCTTGGCTCTTTCTTGTAATTAAACAGTCATCATGAATTAATTTTTTCTCAAACATCTCATTGATGTTTCCTCATTTCCCTTCAGTAAATCAGCACTGGCTGTATTGCACCTCAGTACCTCCATTTTAACATTACTAAGTTGATTTAGATTTATAATTGATCTGACTGCACGAGTGACCCCACCAGAGGCTCATTCTTAGCCCTCTGTGGAAACTCCAATGTTTAAATATCCTTACTCAGAGCTTTCTGCTTGTTTTGAAAGTTTGTAGGAGGGAGTGGTCATTTCTCTATAATAACTACTCGGAACAAGAATTGTTTGCTGGGAAATATTAGCCAAACCAACTTCCTTTGCATATCACTCCATCTGGTACTCTTCAGTCATTGGATGCACAATTAATTAAGATGCCTTGCTATCACCGTAATCAAATGGGTGGGCTTGTCTTTCCATTGCTGGTCCTTCAATACTGATGCACCCTCCTTCAATATACAAGGAACCTATTCTCGTTTCAGGAAATCGCTGTGAGAACGCTTGCAAAGAACAAAACGGGGTCGGCGTAATCATGGATAATGGAACAGTAAGCAAATGGCTCACACAAAAGACATGAGTGCATACCGGAACAGACAACAATTTGAATACACACTACATGAAAACGGTGGGTGGAAAGGGTATGAGAGATTGGTGAGAAAGATTTACATGGGCAGCCCTGGCTGGCATGGGGAGAAAAATCTGTCAAAACCGGGAAACAGAAAGAAAGAAAGGGAACTTTAATTTATCGTAAAAAATGCATAAATGAGCTTTTTACAAATAAAAATAAACCGAAAATGAATTAAAACAATATTTTCTCATCCAAATGTAGGCAATTTTATTTTTCAGTAATTTATTTCACTGTGTTTCTGTTTGACATACTGATAAAATGGTTGGTAAAACACTCGTAGTTTGAGCGTGTGTTTGCCTGTGCGTTCTACTGTCCACTGATTAAAAAATGCATGACCGTGTACAATTTAATCAAACGAGAGCTTATTTGCGTAGTAAACAAGCAAGATACGGTGGCGCGGGTGTTTCATACACCAGCATATTCTCAAAGAGAACGCTCCTGACATGTCCACTAAGTCAACAACTTCTAATTCCAGAGGCAGCAGCAGCAGAAAATAGTTCGGAGCAACTGGCTGTTCTCCCACGTGGCTTCACTGGAAAGACCTCCTCGTGGTCTGCTGCACTTAGTCATAGTGACACAGACACATTCTCTGCTGCTCGAGAACGCACCGTGCTCGAATAGGGTTGAAGAAAGTGTAAATTGCCTAGTCCGTTTGTCCAGTATGCCCTGACTAACCTGACACCTCTCCGCCCTCGAATTTCAAATATTTGGCGACTGCGCAGGATGCCTGTGTCACACAGCACGTATTGGAGTGGGCGCTTTGGGGACCCTGAAACGTCTGACATCCCAAAATGCCCAAGTGACGAGTAAAATATAGAGAAATACGGAATTCATCAATAATAGAACAGGAAAGTCTTCTGGCTTACCCCCAAAATCGAGGGTTTTTATATATTATTAAAATGTTACCAGTGGCGGCTGGTGACATTTGAAAGTGGTGCGTCGTAAAATTATTGTCATACTGCACCGCAGCGAGCGAGCCGTGAACAACCTACAGGGGGTTCGGGGAGGAGGGGGGTGTTCTCTCACAAGGAAAGAACCCGTGCGCAAAATTTGATGCTCCGGCAGCTGAGTCTCAGCGATGGCCCCAGGAACAATCCGACAAAGTCACAGAGGGAGGGTAGTATGAATCCCCAAGGAACAACCGGCTCAGGAGTGAAAACTTGCTGTTTCAAAGGGGCTCAGGGACGACCACCAGGGAGGGAAAAATCTACCTGTCCCCAAATGAACCAGGCTCAGGCGGCCTGGATGGTGACCGGACTCGCCGGTAGACAGCGGTGACTGGCAGAGTCCAGACCACCACAGGTAAGAAGTTGGCCACGTATGGGGTGTGGTAAACTCCACCCCAGCTCATAAATGTGTTTTTGCAGGGGCTGGAAAACTCTAGCATACTCATGGCCCAAAGACACCAAGGTCTTAACAAAAGTGTAACAACAAGTCAACCCCTGACCTCAACCATCACTGCGCCTCTCCCTGCCACCCACCCCATTCGGACAATCCTCTGCTGACGTAGTGCAGCTGTCTCTGCTCTCACAAAACACACATTAAAAAAAACACTTGCAATTAAGTTTCATGTTTGCGGTTAGAATTCATTTGCATATACAGGTAAGCTCACAACAAAGGTCAGCTTCGCAGTCGTGAGTTTAGAATTGCAGTCCAGTTCAAGGAAGAGCAGACCAATGAGTGTCTTGCTGTTTTTCTCACACTGTTCGAAGAGGAGAGATAACCTAGAAAGTCAGTCCAGTTTATCATTTGAATGTACCCTGCTCTGCGTGCGCAGTTGGCGACCTCCCTGGGGGCATGGTGGTACTCTGTCTCACAGCAGCCAGAGCTCTTAAAATACTGATTTGCCACTCTTAAGTGATAGTTTTCAAAGGTCTGTCATGCGTGTACACTAGAGTAACTGAATTAAACCAGACATACGGACTCTGATGCTGCAGTTTCATTTGCGCATCTTACAAAGTTTGAAGTCTACTCGTCTTGTGTTTTTTTTAATTCTCTCCGGTCGAGGCCACTGGTAGGAACTCACAGTGATAAATTGCACTCTGTAAGAAGCAAGAGCCGCAAATATGTACAGAAGTCAAAGAGAGAGTGGGGGGGAGGGAAAGGAAAGAATAAAGCATTGCGAGGGAAGAAGGAAGATGATTTTATGGGTGAGGGAAGGAGAGAAAAAGTGATGAGGGAGATTGGTGAGAGTGGAGAGACAGTCACAGTCACAAAGCAAAAAGGGAGACACAGAGGGAAAAAGAAAAAAGAAGGGCAAAGAGTTACAGTAGAATGAAAGACACATGGAGGATGGTGAGAGACAAGGAGATGGGGATACACTTAGGAGGGAGCTAAAGATAGGAGTGAGGTGAGTGTGGTGTAAAGACGCCTGCTTTCTTTGTACATTTCTGGTTGTACCTGGAGGGACTCCCTCAGTGTGAGCTTCATTTAACGTTTAATATTACTTATTTTTACTAATTCAGCTTCTTTAAAAATTCAACATAAAGCGCTGTTCTTTAGAATTACACTGAAACATGAAGGAGGCACACATACTGTGTGATTCCGAGTGAAGAGAGTCCCAGGCGCATGGCGCAAAAACTTACACTATGCATCGTGCTGGAATACGACTGACTGAAACAGCCGAGGGGCAGAATGCTTAAGTAGTTAGCAACGATTCTCAAAACTGCATGTTGTGATTCAGAATTACACAGAAAATGCTGGGATAGCCTAAGTTTTTGCTGCCACGCGCTTGGAACTCTCTTCGCCCGGATTGACCCTGACGAGATCCCCTACGATCAACTTGTGACACCAGGAGAAAAGGTTGAACAAACCATCTTCATGGGTCTGAATAATGGCACGGCCCTAATTGGGAAATGACTGGATTTCACGGATCAAACTCTCACATGACCCCTGTTAAGAGTTCTAATTGCCGGGTCATTGTGCTCCTCCCCGAGTATCCGGGTAACCGTAACACTCGCATCCCAGTGCCCCCCTTCACCCAGTAATTAGAATCAGCACCGTGTCAAACAAACAGCTACGAGAAACAAAATAACACGGGCCCTACTTCCGCCTGGGAAAGTCACGCGAAGAGCTGTGTGATCCTCGGCGTTTTACCTCCCGGAAATCAGTTCCTTTATCTGAAGATATTGTTCAGATCACTTATTCTCTCTAACAAACAGACATTCCTCAGCCCTGGCCTAAAGTGTAACAGCAAGTTTAGAACTACAAGTCCCAGAGTGCAAATGCTGGGTCACACTTAATCACAGCCGGCATTACGGGCGGGTGGGGAGGGAGGGGATGGAAATGGGGTCGTCGCGCCACGGGGGGGATGAGGGGAGGCGGGAGGGGTTTATTTAAATAAAAATATCAAATAAAAGTACTTACTCAGCTTATGGATGGGTCTGACTCCCGAATCCCGCCGTCCTGCGCCAATTCCTGCAGCTCTCCTCGTGACCTAAAAGGCAGCCTCCCTCCCTCCCCTCCGCCTCCGCCAATCAAAACGCTGCAATGGCAGCGTTGTGATTGGTGAGGCGCAGGGGAGAGCGCCCCAGCCGCGCCATTTTCTCCTACACAAAGAAAAAGGGAGAGTGGGCGGTCGCGCTCGAGGCAGGGGGGTGGCTTACCCACTGTTGTGGGTACTGACTGTTTGGTCGGCTCCAAGGGCCGACCAAACAGTCAGTACCCACAACAGTGGGTAAGCCACTCCCCTTGCCCTCGAGCACGACCGCCCACCCTCCTGCCCCCAACCAGGCACTTCTGCTTTCTCGCAGTGCGAGAAGCAGAAACATAAAATGGTAGTTTTTACCATTTTATGTTTCTGCTTCTCGCACTGCGAGAAAGCAGTGGGGCGACGCCCAAACGCCCCTATGGAGGAGCCGCCACTGAATGTTACACTCATAGAAAATCAGAGCACTGTCTCATAAAACGCCATTGCATTAGCCCTCAGAACCAGTCGCGGGTGGGGGGGTCGTGCGGTGAGGTCGCGCGGGGGGGGTTATTATATATATTTTTTTAAATAATTAAACGTACCTTTCCGCCGGCCGGGTCCCGCGTCTTCTCTTCTCCTGCTCACAGAAACAGGAAGCAGCAGCAGACAGCCAGGCTCCCTCCCCTAAGCCAATCACAACGCTGCAAGCAGCGTTGTGATTGATCGGGACACCGCCTAGCCAGCGGCTTATGGGGAGGCCATCTTCTAAATGCAGGCTGCAATGCAGCCTACATGGAGAAGGACAGAGTACGCATCACTGGTTTGGGCAGCCCCAGGGGCGCGACCAAACAATCTTTGCACACTCTGGAGTGGGCAGGCACACCACTGCTCCCCTGCCTTCTCGCAGAGCAGCCCCGCCCGCAACCAAACATAAAATGGTAATAATTGAAACTTATTACCATTTTATGTTTCTGCTTCTCGCACTGCAAGAAAGCAGTGGGGTGACGCTCCTCTGCCCTAGTGGAGGAGCCCCCTTGCTCAGAACTATCCCTCTACATGAATAATCATTCTGGCACCACTATGTTAATGCAATCCCGAGATGGTGTAATAAACTATATACATAAAAAGAGTATTATATGAATAAATATGGCACAACGATCTAGTGGCAGGATCTTGAAGTAATAGTTGAAAGTTAATTGAGAATAGCATACACAATAACAATGGAAATAAACAAATGAAGTCTTGCTTGACTGTGTGCTGCAGAAATAACAAGGAGAGAGATGGGGAGGGAAGGAAAGCCACAGAGGAATCCATTTTAAATAAAATGGTTGACAGGCCCAAATTGAGGCCTAGTTGTCAAGAGTCAAGAAAATGCATGTCTACACAACATTGTTGAATGCACCCGCAGACCGTGTCGTTTTGGGAATGGTTAGCTTCCTGTGGGATGCGTCTGCCGAGGAGAAGCTTCCCTTCTCGTAGTAATACAGGCGCACCCGTGGGATGCGCTGGCATGATAACGTATCTCCAGCATCCATCCAGAGAGGTGGGGGCCTTGGAGTGTCCGCATAGTTTGTTTGGGCATCAGGAAAGACTCAGTTGTGTAGTAGGAAATGGTGGCGGCATAATGGGGCGGACTTTCTGGTCAAGAACCCAATCCATCATGGCTGCCATCCCATAGACTATAATGAAACCTTCCCTAACAATATGTAAGAAGTACTTCCTTAAGTCCTAGTTCCATTTCCAGGTCATATTTCACTATATAAGCCTGCGATGATCACAGTCCTGTGCGTCACAATGCTCCTGGATTCTGGTCTGGTTCTTGTTTGTTATTTTCTCTACTGTTGCCTTTTGTTATGTTCTTGTTCTATTGCTGTTGGCAAGTTTCTGGAGGTTTCTTCTGCCACTGGCTTTTTCCACCTGGCGGTTTACTTATAGGGCATGTTTCAGCTTTGTATTTTCTCCACTGGCTGGCAAGGTGGCATCCGGAGGAGCTCGTTCTGTCTTCAAATCAAGAACCGTCAGGCTCAAATGACTCTTCAAGCACCTAGCTCTCGAAAGATTACAACGCCAACATTGGCTGTATGAAATAAATCCTACTTAGGCTTTATTGGATACCATACAGCAGCAGACTGTTGAATTGGATTCCCATCATAGTGTAACTGCGATCCTGTGTTAAGCCTTGTCAGCCAGGGTACCATCTGAGTTACCACCATTCCTGCTGGGGCCCAACATTATGATAGGGTCTCCAATAAACTCAAGGAGGTTTTGTACTCGTTAACAGTTTAGCTTGCTTTCTGTCCTACCCAATTCTCCCAGGACATGATTACAGTGGGATATCTTATCAACTGTTTATCTGTAGCTGCCTTGGCATGGGATACACTGCTGGTCATGACTGCTGACTCTAGTCTGAATGATTATTCAACGATTCTATTGCCCCTCCTCTGATTGTTCGATATAATTGATTTAGAAAGTTCCTCAGAACAGGCCCTGCATGAGATTCAGCAGGGTTCCCATGATGTATTGTCATATGTAACATGCTTTAAACTTTTGGCTGCAGACACCACCTGGGTAGAGCAAGCACTATTGACTCTTTTCCGTAAGGGACTCAAGATAGATATTAAGGATAAGTTAATCCATGTTCCTTGTCCCATACCCTTAAATGAAGCAATCCAGTCTGCCTTGTACATCGAACATCATAAGAAAGAAAGAAACAAAGAAACAAAGAAGCAAAGAAAGAAGTGGAATGGTTTCGGTCACAGCCTTCAACCATGAGCCTAAGGTGCTTGTGCCTCGCAGATACAAGAATCCTGCTTCTAGTTCATCATCTGTGAAACCTATGCAAATAGGAATTACTAGAGGGCCTCTGCAGAAGAGGAGAGGCAAAGAGCAAGATTGAAAGGGCTCTGCCTATATTGTGGAGAAAGCGGTCATTTACTTCGTAAGTGTCCAATTAGACTAGCAAAGGCCTTGGGAAATGAATAAACCCATCCTTTGAGAGGAAGGAAGTTTTGGATAATGGAACACTTCCTCAGGTGTTGTCTTCTGAACCCTGAAGTGAGTCTGTGAATGTCCATCTATTTTTATTACCAATGCACATAGGAACTGCTTCATTCTTCGTATCAGTCCTGGCCCTATTGGATACTGGGATAATAGGCATGTTTACAGACAAAAATTGGGCTTTGAAGAGCAACCTTCCGACCCAAGCAAAGGCCAAGGTGGATATCGTACAGATGGTATGCAGTACTCCATTAGTATTAGGACCAGTTACTCAATGTACTGAACCCCTTCAAGTGTTAATATTTAATCATCATGAAAACGTTGATTTTTTTTATTAACATAGCTGAATCACCCTGTGATCTTTGGAGCATCATGAGTAGTTCTTCATAGCCTTTATGTGAACTCGTCTCCTAGAGTTTTGTCTCTTAGCTCAGCGTTCTGTGTTCATAATTGCCTACGCTCAAAGCAAACCAAAGTTCATGAAGCGCGATTCACTCCTGACATGCCAGAAACTCTAATTGCTACACTGTCCCTTGTTCCAGAACAATACCATGACTTTAGTGATGTGTTAAAAAAAGAATCCAAGACTAAGATGCTGCCTCTGCATTGACTGTGCTTTAAATCTGGAGCCAGTATCCGAAATTCCTTATGGTAGGATGTATTTACTCTTGGAGTCAGAAAAGAAGGTGCTGTGGCAATATATTGATGAAAACATTGAGAACGGCGCCTGGGCGGAGTTCGCGGAGTTCTGCTTCACGGAACTCCGCGAAGGGCAAAAAAAACTTTGCTGCACTACGCAGAGCTCCGCAAGCAGCGGAGTGCGTTGGATAAATGCTGTTTGTGGTTATTTTCAGTGCCAGGTGCTTGTCCGCACTGTGCAATCATCGCAAAAGGCACCATGCACAGCGCAAGCGGGCGCTGCTTCTTTTCTGCCGCTCGAGTAGATATTTACTCAGCGGCAGCTTTCTCAACGCGAGCGAACAGTTACTCTACGCGAGCGGTCGCGAGTATACGCGTCCACTCGCAATGAGAAATCTGGCCGCCTGCGTTGAGAAATCTCGCCCGGAGTCTGATTTTCCATGCTCACACTCGCCAACTTGATGTTGACGATCACGAACGAGGGAAAATCTCGACGGGAGGTGGATTTTCCTCGCTCGCCAACTTGACATTGACGAACGCAAGCGAGGGAAAAAACTCAGCGAGCTCCGCGTAACATGGAGTGCGGAAATCTACGCAAACTCTGTGAGCGGAGCGGAGTTCACCACCCATGGTTACTTTTGAGCTTCATTTGGATACTTTGAGTACTGGGTGATGCCCTTCAGTTTGAGCAATGCACTCGCAATCTTACAACATTTTTAGAACAACATTTTCTTTGACCTTCTAAACTGAAATGTAATAGTCTCCCTGGAAAACATTTAGATTTTCTGCAGGTCTCTGGAAGATCATCGCCATCATGTCCACAAAGTCCTTCAACGATTGCGGAATCCCTCCTTGAAATGCACACCAGAGAAATGCTTGTTTAAACAGACAAGAATAGAGTATCTTGGGTTAATAATGTTTCCCAGAGGTCTCTTGCTGCATCCCAGCAAGATATAAGTTGTGTTGAATTGGCCATCTCCTTCTTCAGTCAAAGAAACCCAAAGTTTTCTAGGGTTTGCCAATTTTTATAGACTTTGCATCCATCATTTGTCAGATTATTCCTTCAACATTTCACGGCTATTAAAGAAGGCAAACTTAAACTTTGGATTTCCTTGGGATACACGAGCTGAAGCAGCCTTTCAAACCCTAAAAGAGGCTTTCACTACAGCCTGATACTTAGACAGCCAGATCCTTTGAAGAAATTTATAGTGGAGACAGAAGCCGCTGATAAAGCTCTCTGAGCTGTACTGCTATAAAAGCAAGAGGACGATGGATTGGAGCATCCCATTTTTTGTCATCAAAGAACTTTGTCACCCTCTGAATTATGCAGTGATTGAAAAGTAGTTGTTGGCGATGAAAGAGGCTGATATAGAGTGGAGACATTTTCTTCAAAGTTCTTGTCATTAGTTTGCGGTCAGGACAGTTCATTGTAATCTTCAAGTATTGAAAGAATTTCAATGCCGGCACAGGCGACAGGCCCATTGAGCATATGTTTTCTCTCAGTTTGATTTTGTAATCACGTATATTCCTGGATCTAGTAATGTCCTTGCAAATGCATCATCTCGTCGATATTGCTCCCATTTTGAGGTACAACCTTCAAACATGTTGGCTCCTGAACTAATAATTTCCCTAGCTACTTTCTTTTTGAATGAAGTTGAACAAGCCTATTTTACTATGGATCAAGAAGAACTGAAAGAATTACAAAGATATTTAAATCTGAAAGAAAGGGGAACTATATTTCTCTAAAAAGGCCTTTTTCATTCCTGTACCATTGTTACAAAGGACAATTTTGAACTTATGCTATAATTCTGTGAGCTCAGGACATTGTGGCAAGAAGAATACTTTAGATTTAATACTTCAATCTTTCTGGTGGCCCACACTAGTGAAGGACATGAAACTCCTTCAGTGATTCCGTAATTGTCTCCTGTAGGGGATCACATTTTATCTCCAAGTTTTGGAAAGCTATTTGTTCAGCTTTTGGAATCTCTAAAGCATTGTCATCAGGGTTCCATTCCCAGACCAGTGGTCTCACTGAACATACCAACCAGAAAAGGGAACAATATTTATAATGTTTTTATAATGCCACATTGTAGGAAGCTGGCTCTGTATATACTATACCAAAGTAAGGTATAGTGTGCACAGAGTCCAGTGGAACCCCAAAGGTAGGCAGAGGTAAAAGTAGATTATACCTTACTCTCTATTTGTGGTAGTGTGGGCGAACAGTAAGGCTTTATCAGAGGCTAATGTTAAGCATTTGTTGTACACACTCAGGCAAGAAATGATGTCACACACTCAAAGACTGAACTCAGACCAATTTTGTTTGTATAAAAATATTATTTCGTTATTTTATTTTTAGAACCAAGCCAGGCCTGGTGCAGGTAAGTGTAATAATACATTGTAAGATTTAAGCAGTGATTTACAGTTGAATGCAGGCTAAAATACAGTTGGTTGATTTACAGGTAAGTCAACAGTCAAAATTACTTTTCAGTTACTTTGTAGATTACTGTACATGTTACTTCTTGGATTACTTTTTAAGTTACTTTTGCTAATCAGTGTGATATGCCTAGATATCACACTGTGACATTTCCTAGACAAAAGGTAAGTAATTCAGTTTTTGTATATTTGCAGTTTTTCAAGGTTTCATAGAAACCAACTCCACACAAGAATTTTCAAAGAAAAGTAGTCAATGCAATCCTATGGGAGGAAATTAAGTTATCGGTTTACAGGTAAGTACTTGGTTGTGGGAGTTGGGTTTCTGGGGTTAGAACCAGGGTTCCCCCAGGGTCGAGGATGCACTCTCAAAGCACCCTCAGCGGCACTAGGGCGGCCGGGTGCAAAGTGCTGAGGCCCTATAATCCAATAGGGAATAGGGGGCCTCCGGTTGGTAGCTGCTCACGAGCAGGCCACAAGGTTGTGGGAGCAGAGCTCCTGGTGTTTGGCTCAGGGCAAACGGGGATCCGATTTAGCACACAAGGTGCACCCACAGCTGCACAGGGGCGGCCGGGTGCAGGGTGCTGGTTTGGCGTTGGGTGTCCTGTTGATTTCAATGGGGATTCTCCGGTTGCAACAAACACTGCAGGCTCGGGGACAAAGATCTTCTGGAGGAGACCACCGGTTGGAGAGGTAAGTTGGGATGCCTGGGGATGCTGGGACACGGTTGTCTGTGCCACCCAAGGCCGTGGGACGTTGGGTGCAGCGGTGTCTTTAGGCGTCAGGTTTTTCTTACCGGCTCCGTCGCGGTTGGGGGATTCTCCAGAAAGGGGCTGCAGGTGTCGGTTGGAGAATTGAGGCTGGTCAGGGATCACAGATCCCAGGTCAGGATCGCAGGGGAGACCTCCTCGGGGTGTTGGGCCACTCAAACTCGGTCCGTGGGCGTCTGGTGCAGAGTGGTGCAGACTCACGGATTTGGCCGGAGCCAGAGTCTGTTGGTGAGCAAATCCGGTGCTCACGGGATACAAAGTCTTGGTTTAGGAAGGCAGGGCAGGTCCTCCGGGTTCTTGGGGGCTGCTTGCTGCAGGACACACCAAGGTTTTGCTGAAGCAGGTTCGAGGTTGGTACAGGACGGTAGGGCTGGGACCAAGTCAATTGGTGTCCTCCTCTTCTTCTTTCAGCACAGCTTTTTTGGTCCTTCTTCTATTATGCCACCCTCCAGTGGGAGGGGGGCATAAGCCTCACTCTGGTTGGCTGGGTCCCCCCATCTGCAAGATGGCGGGGACTGAGAGTTGTGCTTCACCTCACCTCCCCCACCTGAGGGCTGGGATTGGCAAAGGTGGACACATGTCTCCTCCTAACTTTTACCGCAGATTCTCCCGCCCAAAGTGGGGGTCAGAACCGGTGGGGGCCAGTTGCAGGGAGCAGCAAATAGCTGGGGTAGCTCTCAAAGGCGGCAAGCCTTTGAAACTTCCCCTTTGTGGACCCTGCCCATCATGAGGGAGGAGGCTTGGCACCTCGTCCCAGGATGTGCTTTGTTTCAGGACCCCGAGAGCGGCAGGCTCTCGACCCAGGGGTCCAGAATCATGTCTGGTGGTGGCTGCTGGCGAGCAGTCGCTCAGCCAGGACACTAGACTTAGGTTATTTTTCAGGGGGCATCTCTACGATGCCCTCTGAGTGCATTTTTCATTAGATCGCACACTGGCATCAGTGTGGGTTTATTGTGCTGAGACGTTTGATACCCCACTTCCCAGTTTTCAGTAAAGCCATTATGGTGCTGTGGAGTTCGCAATGACAACCTCCCAGCACCATATACTCTTTATGGCGTTACTGCACTTACAATGTCTCTAAGAATTGACTTAAACACTGTAGGGGTACATGGCTCATGCACCTGTACCCTCACCACTGGTATAGTGCACCCAGATAGAGGGGTGGCTTACCTATGCCAGGGCAGTGGATTGTAGGCATGGCACACAGGGATGTGTGCCATATCGACTTTTCACTTTGTTCTGCACCAAAACACGCAGCCTGCAATGGCAGTGTGTGTGTGTGTAAAGGTACAGGGCCTCTAAGGGTGGCACAATAAGTGCTGCAACCCTTAGAGGCCTTCCTGATCACAGTGCCCTTGGTACCTATGGTACCTTTACAAGGGACTTACATGTGGCCAGAGAGTTCCCTATTGGGTTTTGCAACAGTACAGTTTAGGGAAAGAACATAGGCCCTGGGTACCTGGTTGGCAGAAACCCAGGGCACACTCAGTCAAAGTACATCAACAGTTTGGCAAAAAGTGGGGGCAACCATGCTTTCCTACACACATATAGTAAATTGGGCCTCTTTTTTGCTCTATGCAGAATGTACCTACAACAAGAGCACACACAGTGCTACTGAAGAATCCCCTTTCTTTTGTCTACAGGATTTTCACCCTAAGATGGGTCCTAAACTGGTTCCCATTGATTCCTTGGTATCGCAACTTCTGAATCCCTGGAATATTTTGTGTCAGTAAGAGATATGGTAAAAAGAAAATTTGACAGTAGACAAAGAGCGGATGAAAGAACAGGCTGAAAAGCATTGTCACCCTGCTCTTGTTTATTCTGTGGGAGAAAAAGTCTGCTTGTCTTCTCATTTTTTACCACTTCAGAAAAAACAACCACATTATCTGGGTCCCTTTCCTGTAGTTAAAATCTTTGATACCGTTACAGTACGTATTCATCTCCCTCCCTCTTCATGAATGCATCCGGTGTTCCATGTCATCCAACTTAGAACTTATATTCTGGATTTTACAGTGTCAAACCTCCCCCTCCTCTGGTTTTGGTTCAGGGAAATCCTGAGTTTAAGGTTTTAGAAATGTGGGATTCTCGCACTAGTTGTAGGATACTGCAGTTTTTGGTATGTTGGAAAGGGTTAATGACCAATCTTTGAAATCAGCTACTTCATACCCCTCGGCTGGCACAAAGATTCTTTCAACTGCATCCTCGTAAGCCTGGAGCCCCAGAATGGGGTATACTTTTGGATGTGCTCGCAGGCCTCATCCTTTTGATAATTGTGTGTGCTCCCAAGGGTTGAGGAAAGTGCTTATGAGAAGCTTCCCTTCTCATGGTAATGTGGGCGTGCATGGGTGACAAGCTTGCATGATAACTTACCTGCAGAATTCATCTACGGTGGTGGGGGCCTTGGAAAGTCTGCATAGTTTGTCTGAGCATCAGGTAGGACTCAGCAGTAGGAAATGATGGTGCCATGATGGGGTGGGACTTCGTAGTGATCAACCCAATCAATCATGGCTGCCATCCCATAGAATATAATGACACCTTCCTCATCCAATAGATTTTCCTTTGGTCCTAGTTCAATTTCCAGGTCATATTTCACTATATAAGCCTATGATCACAGTACTGTGCGTCGCAATGCTCCTGGACTCTGCTTTGGTTCTTGTCCCTTATTTTCTTTGCTGTTGTCTTTTGTTAAGTTACTGTGCTATAGCTATTGGCAAGTTCTGGAGGTTATTTCTGCCACTGGCTTTTTCCTACGGGCAGTTTTCTTAGAGGGAACGTTGCAGCTTTGTGTTTTCTCTACTGCCTGGAAAAGTGCCTTCCAGAGGAGATCGTCCTATCTTCAAGCCGAGAACCTTCAGGCCCAAACGACTCTTCGAGTGTCTGGCCCTTAAAAAATATAGGAAATTTGTTTCAAAGACAATAGTACTATATCAGTATGTATATGTATAATTGAGTGTAAAACCACAATTTGCACATTGTTAAAATTGTATGAAAACATAAATGCAGAAAAATCTTTAACAACACCCACCTTTTGATTATTCTATAATCACTAAAAAGCACAATTAATCAAATTAGTAACACAGTCTGCATCACTTTCTGCTTCTTTCGAGATGATTCCTCCATCATTTTCAATTGGTTGTAAACTCGATCCTTGGAATCCTCTAACTCAGATTCTTCTATCTTTCTCTTTACCAATTCTCCTTAGCCCTCACACCTACATTTTAAAAACAAACACTCAGAAAATGTGAATAAGAATAACCAAACAATTGTCCAAATCAATATAATTATTACAGGGCTTAATATGAGCATGAACATAACCCCTCCCAGACTATCAAACCATTCACCAACCTTACTTCCTATCTCACTAAGCCAAGAACCTGCTGATTCCCACAAGCGGTGCTCTTCTAAAGCTTGGGCTTCACAAGAAACGTTAGTTAAGTTTTGAACATATGCATTAATAACCCTATTGTCAACAGGTATGAAGGTACAACACTCCCGAACCTTCAATACCTTGCAAATACTGCCTTCCTTCGCAAGAAAGATATCCAGCACTAAGAGGTTTTGCATAATAGTTACATGCATAGCAATTAACTCAGAATTATTCTGGGTTAAAGTGCCAGCGGTGTTAGGAGCAAGCCGGTCCACAAGTGTAGACAAACATCTGATCTTCACATCATTCATAGCCACACCTATAGATGGAATCACAAAACCTAATATATTTAATACTATCTGTCTAAAACCATGTTTCACTCTCTTCATGCCAATAGCATCATCCACTCAACTCATATGATAGACTCTAGGAAACGCTAAAGCAAAATAGCATGAACCCATCCAATTACATGGCAGGCTGAAATAAGCAGTCTTACTTCACACGTATTAAATTCCTCTAAAAAATTGTTTCTTCACCAATCAGATCACTATTTGCAAAGTCACTTCTTTCACAGTCACTTTCACCCACGTATTCAACTAACCTAACACCTACACAACGAATCACACATAATTCATCCTTTCTCTCATGCTCCATTCTCAACCTAGGATGCAAATTTGACAATCTAAAAACCTCTCCAGCCTTAATCTGCTCTTTTTTTTTGTCTCTTCAATCTCTGATAATTTTCACTTTTCTCTCATATTCCCTAACACACATATCCTCCTCTTAACATAAACTGCACACATACTCCTGTTTACTATGGTTAGTATAACAGTTACCTAGCGCAATTGTATTCGGGAATTTACCATATTTTAACCCATTCTTAGCAAGACAGGCAGATCTTGTAGCAGAATGCTGAAATCCGACAGCTATGGCAATAGAAATTCATGATTATTAAAAATACAAACATACACTTTGCACCATAAGACATAGGAAGTCGTAGATATGTAGCTCCTTCACCTGCAGCAGAAGGGAGAAAAGTACACACAAAACAATCTTTGACGTCCATAATATCCACAATTTCAGACAGCATTTTAGTATAGATATTATCATTAAATCTACTAACCAAACTTTCCTATGTGTCAATGTTTTAGATTTAGCATCATGTCGTACTGTAGTTAACTCAATTCCAGTGGAGTTGTATCTCACCAGAATATGAAGAAACAACAATAAGCCAACTAACACTATTAGTTTTCTTATCAAGGAGATTCGGCCAGTAATCTTTCAACATCTACCATGTGCCATTTTCTATTTAGATCAAAAACAAAAAGGAACCTTGGAACTCCAAAAATTAACCAAACTTTTCTTCAAAACAATAATAGAACTTTTCTGCCTTTTCTCATAAATAGACTTCAAAAGTGTTTTTTAAGAGTTCTTCTAGTTCAGTTCATACAGTTCATTCCCTCAAACTCTTTTCTTGATCTGGATTCTTTTCAAAATGTAAACTAACCTCTGTCAGTCATTTTTGAGCATTCAAGTTAGTTCTGCTTCACTTTCAAGGACATATTTACAAGAGCTTATTGCACTGTAGATTTCTGTATCTGACTCTTCCTCTTCTTCGGATACTGATGCTAGATACGCCCATTTGGGTGAAGCATACTTTCTATTTACAGTTCTTTTTCTTGCTTGATCTTTTAGCAGCTGGAGACTCCTTTCACAGTTCTCTGAGTCAATTTCAATTACTTCAAGTTCTTCATTGATTTGCTTTAGCCTTCCATTCTGCCAGTGCTTTCTTTTACAGGTTATCTTTAGTGTCTTTGTTGTTTCGATTCTTGAATCTTCACTTGTGACTACTGCTGAATCTTCTCCACTCAGTGATGAACTTGAACTTTGATCAGCCTCAGCAACTGAATTTACTGTGGATTGTTTTCTTCTTCTGGGACTTTTGGGACTTGAATTTTCGACTGGAGCTTTTCACTGGCCGGATCAGAGACTACTAATTCTTGCTGCTACTCATGACTTTGTAACAGCTCTTCACTCTGACTCTAGATTTGAAACTGGCCGCTGGTATCTTCACCAGGATCTTCGGTCTCATCAGCAGCAACTTCTATAACTTCATCATCTTTACCAGTTACATTTTCAAATTTTCTACCCCCTCTGAATTCACACTGCAAACTTGAGCTTGACTCTTTGAATCAAATGGTTGTTTTCACTACCTCGTCATCCACTGCCTTCACTCTTCAGCAGTGTTAGTCACAAGTATGACTTGAAATTAGCCTTGCAGCATACTTTTAGGTTGTTTTTATGGATGTCTTTCTCGATGACCACCCTATCCCCTGGATTTAATGGGTGGCATTGAATTTTGTCAATGCCATTGCCAAATTCCTCTGATGGGAAAAAGATTTCACCATATCAGCCAGACCTTTGCAGTAATCTAGAATGATGTCATCAGTTACTGAAACAAGTGTAGCTGAATGAATGTAAGCCATTCTCATTGCTCTGCCCATTAACACTTCATGGGACGAGAGACCAGTATTTTTGTCTGGGATACTTCTAACACTCATTAGGACAAGAAGAAGGGCATCAGGCTATTTCAGTATAGTGGACGCGCACACTTTGGTCAGCTTATTTTTGATGGTCCCCTTCATCCTCTTAGCTATTCCAGATGGTTGAATAAAATAGCTACAATAGAACCTTTGTTCAGTTTGGAGTGCTGTACAGATCAATTTCAAAATTTCATTTTAAAAACATGAGCTACAATCTGTTTCAATAGATGTCAGCAGGCCAAAACAGGTTATTAGTTCCCTCAACAAAAGCTTGGCAACAGTCAGGCTAGCCAGTCTCCAAGTGAGGTAGGCCTCAACCCATTTAAAGAATAAGCGGACAATCATGAGTATGTACTTAAGGCCATTGAAAACTGGCATCTCAATGAAATCTGCTTTAAGTCTCGTAAATGGACCCTCTAATTTGTCAATATGATTCATGAGGACATTAGTCCTCTTTCCTTGATTATTTTTCTGACAAACTAAGCATTGTTGGCACAAATCTCCTGCAACACTTCTGAATTTAAAATCCGACCAGTATTTATTAAATGTGCATACCATAGAATCTCTCCCTGTGTGTGACTTATGTAAATAACTAATCATGCAGCTGAGCATTGTATCAAGCAAAACAGATTTACACTCAGGAATGATGTACAATCCCGATAACTCTTTTTGAAACCCAACATTTCCCATTTCCTTGTCTCATCCTTTGGAGCTTCTTCCTGGAGATCCCTCATTTCAATCTTGCAAATAACCGAAACAAGAGCAGAAACTTCACAGCACTTGTCAATTACAATTCACACTAAACCAGACTCCCATCCAACGGCAATCTAACTCTGGCTAGTGAATTACTCCTGTGCACCGAAAAGCAAAAGACAGCAACCTAGATTAGACATAAAAACTTATAGAAAGGAAAACTAGTTAATACAGAATCCATTTCTGTGTGTATATGGAACACAACAAAACACACTACCGTTCTGCAGACAAGGTAAACAACATTCTCGAGATTTGGGATTTCAACTAATCCGATAACCAAATCAACCAATAATAAAAGTCAAAACCTTTTCAACGCAAATCACAAATAGGAATAGCACATCAAAATCATAGCACTCAAAATGCCAATTGAACACAAAATCAATATCACGTAACCAAAAGCCTCTCATCCATCACATAGCATAAGACTCAGTACTTCAAAAGCACACCTGAACACTCTCAACCATCACAATCATTCCACCCTATTTATACTTACAATTTCAATCGTTGCGGAGCAAGAGCAGCAATGCAAGTCAGGATCTGAACAAAATCCACATTGAACAAATCTCTAAAGCTGACAGGTCCTGCTCTGGGGACCCTGAAACGTTTGACACTCCAAAATATTTACCTCAATAAAATGACCAGAATTTAATGAATTGGAGATGGAGTTAAACCTCAATTTCATGAGGCAATGAGTCCCCGAGTTAAGGCACCTCCCAACCCATCAGAATATCAAATATAAGGTCAATTAAGTAAAGGGCCCACTCAGTGATTGAGTTCTAGATAAGAGGAATACTTTAAAAATGTATTACAAAATCTAAATATGGCAATACAGAGCTAATGCCATAAAAGGCTCTCATCAAATAGATCATTACAGAGAAATGCAAAATCCAAAATTATTCTAAGCCCCAAGTGGTCAGCACAATTGAGAGAAAAATGGCCATCAACCCTGATAGAACAGAAAATTCTTCTGGCTCACCCCCCAAAATCAATAGTTTTTATACATTATTTTCGCACACGAAATGAACAGAACTGCAGATTCATCATGGCATGATCACAGTTTCATAAAACGTCCTATTGCCTTAGCACCTAAGCACTATCCCATTACATGAATAATTACTCTGCCCCCTCTATGCTAATGCTAACTGGAGATGATAGAACAAACAAGATGCATGAACAAAAGCATGCTATATGAATGAATAGGGCCCAGGGATTCAGCTCAAGGACCTCGAAGTAATAGTTACAGTTCTGTGACTGAGTCGGAGAAAGTTCATTGAGAACAGTAGAAACAATAGCAATGGAAATAAACAAATTAAATCTTGCTTGACTGTGTGCTGCAGAGATAGTGAGGAGAGAGCTTGGCAGGGGGGAAGACACAGAGGAATCCATTTTGAATAAAAAGGTTGAGAGGCCCTAATTGAGGCTTAGTTGTCAAGAAAGTGCATTTCTACACCTCATAGGAAATTTGTCTTAAAGGTAATTATACTATATCATTGTGTATATGTATAACTGAGTGTAAACCCACAGCCTCCTGAGTTAGTCTTTGAATAAGCCTCTCAAGGAATCTAAGCACAATGTGCGTGACTATGTGCAAGGCCTGAGATCCTACATGGCAGAGTACATGTACAAGGCAAGCAGGAAGCTGGAGGCCAGCCAGGAGCTCATGAAGCATTGGAATGATCAGAAGGCTGCAATGCCTAAGTATGCTCCAGGTCAATTGGTGTGGGTATTGGAGCCTGTAGCTCCTAGGGTCCTCCACGACAAGTGGACTGGGCCCTATCTAATCCTGGCAAAGAAGAGTGAGGTTACCTACCTGGTAGACCTTAACACCCCCAGGAACTCTCATAGGGTCCTGCATGTCAACAGATTGAAACCCTACTATAACAGGGCAGACATGACTATGTTGTTGGTCATAGATGAGGGTATAGAGGAGAAGACTGAGCCAGTGCCCGACCTCCTCTCCAACAACGTGCAAGATGTGTCAGTGGAAGGACTTGTACTCTTTCCCAAACTTACAGATCAGCATCACAAAGACTGGAAGCAGGTGCTGGGGTAGTTTGCTGGTCTGTTCTCGTTGACATCAGGTGTCACTGATTGGTATGTGCAGCACATTGACACCGGTGACAATCCACCTGTCACAAACAAACTGTACAGGTTGTCTGACCATGTCAGAAACAGCATCAAGTCTGAGGTAGCTAAGATGCTGGAATTGGGGGTAGTTGAGCCCTCTGACAGTCCATGGGCCAGCCCAGTGGTGCTGGTGCCCAAACCTAATCCACGGTGGGACGAAGGAGTTAAGGTTCTGTGTGGACTACAGAGGACTGAATGCAGTCACTAAGACTGATGCTCATCCTGTACCTAGAGCTGATGAGCTCATTGATAGGTTAAGGGCTGCTAAGTATCTGCGTACATTTGATTTGACTTCAGGCTACTGGTAGATTGCCCTCACTGAAGGAGCAAAAGAAAGGTCAGCATTCTCCACACCAGAGGGACATTACCAGTTCATAGTAATGCCCCTTGGCTTAAAGAATGCCCCTGCAACCCTCCAAAGGTTGGTGAACAGGGCTCTGCCTGGGTTGGAGCAGTTCAGTGCAGCTTATTTGGATGATATAGTTGTGTACAGTTCCACCTGGGAAGATCACTTAAACCACCTGAGGGAAGTGCTTCAGGCCATGCAGCAGGCAGGCCTGACTATTAAGGCCAGCAAGTGCCAAATAGGGCAGAGTTCTTTGGTGTACCTGGGCCACCTGGAAGGGCGAGGCCATGTACAGCCTCTCCAGACCAATATCCAAACCATTTTGGATTGGACAGCTCCTACTGCCCAGACACAAGTCAGGGCATTCCTTGGTCTGACTGGGTACTATAGAAGATTTGTTCAGAATTATGGGACCATTGTGGCTCCCCTGACAGAACATACTTCTAAGAAGAGGCCATAGAAAGTAATGTGGACCCCAGAGTACCCAGAAGGCCTTTGACACTCTGAAAGATTCTATGTGTTCAGCCCCAGTGCTGCTGGCCCCTGACTACACAAAGGAATTTGTTGTTCAGACATTTGCCTCAGAACAAGGTATTGGGGAGGTGTTGGCACAGGTAAATGAAGAGGGCCTTGATCAGCCAGTTGCCTTCGTTAGCAGGCGACTTCTCCCCAGAGAACAAAGATGGCGTGCCATTGAAAGGGAAGCCTTTGCTGTGGTTCGGTCCTTGAAAAAGCTGAGACCATGCCTGTTTGGTACTCACTTTCGTGTTCAGACTGACTACAGGCCTCTCAGATGGCTTATGCAGATGGCGTGGGAGAATCCAAAGCTATTGAGGTGGTCCATTTCTCTACAGGGAATGGAGTTCACAGTGGAACACAGACCTGGGGTTGCCCATACCAATGCGATTGGACTTTCCAGGTTTTTCCACTTAGCTGATGAGGACTACCTGGGTGCAGGTTAGTGGACCCTCACCTTTCGTTTGGGGGGGCATGTTAGAAAGTCACCCTTTTGTCCTGTTCACCCCTAATTTTTGTGTGCTGACTGGTACTAATGGAAGTTGACTCTGACTGTGTCCTGAGCCCTGCTAGTCAGGCCCAGTGCTATGAAATACATAACTCATTTAGCTTAGATGCAGGAGGAGTTAGGTCCTGGCTGAAAGGCATTTTTGGAGGATGGGTAATAAAAGTCATTGAAAACTTTTACTTGAAATATCCATTCTTTTGGTGATTTTTATATTTTCATAAAGTTATGCATGTGCATTATTAATCATTTCAATGCTGAAAAAAAGCATTGCCTTTATCTGTTAACATTTACTGAATCTTGCCCGAGCTGTGTAAGCTTGAGACACCAAGAAGGGTATTGTGCTATTGGAATAAACAGGACGATAGCTGTAAATACCCTTTAGTTTGTACCTAGAGGTACAAAAGGGAGAGACTAAAACTTGTTTTGTATTTTCCATGATTTATGTTGAGTTAAACCTCATATTGATGAAAATGCTATGTTGTTTAGCCATTTTTATGCTAATGTTATACTTGGGTCTGTACTGTACTCTGGCTTCTGAAGTGTAGCTTCATTTTCATATTGGCAAGTGTACGTGAGGATTCATAAATGGCTAATCCAGTATCTGAGAATTGTAGATTTTCTGTATGTTTTTAAGGCCCTCTCAATCATTCTCATGAGAAAGCCCTGCACCTGTTGAGAATCCCACCGTCTTGAGTTTCAGTTTCTATGACATGTCTTTTCCATTTCTGCTTATGGAAAGAAAGAGCATACAAAGTAAACTGTGGGAAGGGTCAGCATTAACTTAACAGCTCAATAACTTGGGTAGGTGAAGCGCTATCTCACTGAGTGCTGGCTGCTAATTGTTTTATGTTTTTGATTTAATAAACATGTTTTAGACTTCAGGTAGGTTTTGAGTCATTTCTTTTCTTTCAAATCGAACATATTACTATATTGAAAAGTGGCAATGCAAATTGAACCGGAAAATACTGTGGCCATCACCAACAACAAAGAGCTGGAGGTAACTGCTCCACGCACAAATGTAGCACATATTGTAGCTGCAATTTATTTCCCTTTCATGTGCAAAAGCTGCCAACTCATTGCTAACGCCGCACCACCTGACTATGATAATGTGCATTGTGCTTTAACCCTTCATATTGTCCCTAATGAAAGTCTTATAGCTGTCTGCGCTTTTCACTAATAAATCTAAAGGGTGGATTTGCAGGATCGGGTCTGTGGGAGTCTCAGAAAACAGTGGCCCTTCGAATTAGATTCTAAAATTTTGCAAGGCAAAATTCAATGTCAAAACCATAAAGGTTTATTCAAAATGTAAGACTCATTACCGAAGACAAAAAGTAGTCAGTTAGTCAGATTCAACTTAGATCAAATATGCATAAAAATAAAGATCAATTGTGAGTGGTCATAACATAAGGGAATTATTATAAACCAAAATACAGTTCAGCATAGAACCAGTATAATTTGCTCAGTTCGCAAGTCAAGGAAAGTTTAAATATAAATCAGCAAGACTGCCGACACAAAGGCTGCCTCCATGAAAAGAGCCAAAAGATCTATAATCAGGAACCAGGCTAACATAGAGTCTGACTTCAGGAAAGCAAGCAAAAGTTCAAAATATAAAATCAAATAGCAAACTGATACTAGCACAGAAAGGTTCTGGCACATCTCCCAGAAAAGTCACATTTTATTGGTTTCAGACAGTGAAAAACCGAACACTCAGTGTCGGGCTCCGTGGGAAGCGCCGAATTCAGCGGCGCCTGTTTCCGCGTTCGAGCGCGGAGACGCGAGCCCCCCCCCGCCGTTCCCTGTCAGCAGGCGAGGGCAGCGCTCAATGGGTATTTAAGACGGGATCCGCACTGGCAACGCGCTTCGCGTTCCAGCTCGGATCCCGCTAAGCCTCCCACTGCTTGTTTTCCCCGACTTACCTGCATTCAAATCGGCCGCAGTTTCTTCTTCAGTCCCTTGCTCGCGTTGTTGGACTTCTGGTGTGTTTTTCCTCGTCCTGGGACCGCTGGTGTTCTTCCGGGGCTTGTAGTCACGCTGCTCCTTCCTGGCTGGTAACAATGTAGCAAGGGAGCTTCTGTTTCCTTAACCCTTTGCTTCCCGGTACTTGTCCCTGAAAGACAAAGATATAGGCAAGGGTTTAAAGAACCATAGTATCTTCTTTTCTGTAGTATTCAGAATTGTTTTTTGTGAGAAAATAGCAAAGGCACTTATCTGATGGTTCTGCGCTCTTGACGGCTATTCTTGAGGTTCTCGTGACATCTGGTAAACTATTTTCTGGCTGCAAAAAATTAAGAAAGAAACTCTATTTCAATAATTCAATACCCCACTATAGTGTTTTGCTTCTTTTTGGACCCTTGCTCTTTTTGCCCCTTTTTTTGTCCTGTGCTTCCTCCTGATGAGGGAAATCAGTTTTTTGGGTTTTCCCTAATTGCAGGAGTAACGGGTGGATTATTGTTTATTAACTAAGGGTCCTATCCACTCCGAAGATGTCCTTAATCTAGGTTTGCGTTTGTATTGTTCCCTTCTTGTTTTGAATGCAAACTTCAGCAGTCCTATTGTATATTGAATTTGTCTTTCCTTGTATACAGTGGGAGTGTTTTATCAACCTTGGGTGTCGCTACCCTCGCACACACTTGGCATATTCCCTTTGATGGAGCAGGGTATATGAAATTTTTTTTAACCTCCTAATAATTTTCGTAAAATAATCAATAAACATGTTTGTTTAAGTAAATAACCAACAATGTATGTTACATGTTAAGGGTTAAAGGTAACACGCTATTCCGTGGGCAAAATAATCAACTTATAATTGTTTACGTGTCTAACATAACATAATATTTGCGTACAAATTAAATAATAAACGCATGATCTGTGCTTTTAAATAAAACGTGTGGTTGCAAAATAAAGCGGTGGTAAGTAAGGGACAGCTTTATATGTTGCTTTTTTGCTAGGTAATACCTAATTGGGGTACGTAGAAAGACGGGAGGGAAACGAAAGGGTTTATATTTCTTTGTTTTAACAATATTTTGTTTATCTTTGAAAATAGTGCGCTTAGGCCTGTCGAGCAGCGATATAAAATGGCCGCCAGTTGCTAGAGTACGCATGAGCCGGGAACCATGTGATAGAGGAGAGGCTGTGGAAAAAGGATGATCACGTGCTGATGTTGAGAGGCTAAGATGGAAGTATGGTCAAGGCTATTGTGACCTTTCTGAGCAGATGTGTGCCAAGATGATCAGCAAGAAGCGTGAGAAGTCCAACTGAATCAATGGACGGAACTGTTAAACCCAAAATGTAGCAGAAAAAGTTACAAATTGGACTGATCGAA
The DNA here is from genome assembly GCA_963921515.1 of Calotriton arnoldi. Lineage (NCBI taxonomy): Eukaryota > Metazoa > Chordata > Amphibia > Caudata > Salamandridae > Calotriton > Calotriton arnoldi. The sequence continues at coordinate 1,584,501 of CAWUFW010001477.1, read as the reverse complement.
GCGGATGAGCAATATTCTGAACTGTGGGAAACGATGCAAGCATGGACATTCCACAAGGAACTGGTTAAGACCAGGAAGTTTGATTCAAATGTATATGGGCCTGAGGGGACCAATGAGAAAGAATCACGCCATGAAGATGAAACATTTTATTCTGTAAGCTAGAATTAGGGTATAAGAAGACCTACTCTTGGTGGGAGGGGTTAGGGGCTGCGGTAGATGCTGCGGGAGTTGCTGGGATGCTGGTTAGATGCTGTAGAAGTTAGATGCTGTAGATGGGTGAAGTTGCGGTTGCTGATGCTGACGAGCTGATGCTGCTACTGCTATTTTATTTTTCCAGTTGAGTATAAGATGTTGGTTTAGGAGAATTTTTCCTGATAGATTTTTATTTTAGAACTATTAGATTTTCCCAAGACAGATAGATTGATCTTTAGAGTTCTTACTATGATAACCTTATTTTTCCGTCTAATAGATATGCATTGCAATTTCATTTTATTCTTATATTGATTATGAATGTAATGATCTGAATAATAAGCTTAACCTCATTTCTTGCATCAAACTTTATATAAACTTTATTATTCTTTAAACAAATGACTCAGTGATTCTTTAGCTCAATGATTAAAGTAAATTGATGAAGAGTTTATTGTGATTGAGCTGGTCTTAATCACCATCAACTGATTCCTACTAATTGGTCCATCGACCAATGAGCGGAATACCTATAAAGCAAATGAGAAGTATTATGTCATGTTAAAAGAGGTATCCGTCTCCTTCCAGCGAATCGTTTTTCTCCTAGGTTGTTGACGAAGGAAATCCAGGGAATAAATGAGTAAGTGGATGTATATGCGGTGTTATGGGCCCCACCGACATATGGATATAGTGTGTGTGTTGAAGGAATAATTGCACCTGGATGACCGAAGTATATAGGAGAATAATTTTTATTGTTAGCGCTGGATCAGATTTCTTGGTAGCAGAGTTATGGTTATTATAGATTAGTTTGGTGATTATTGATTATTGATTATTGATAAGTTCATGTCTAACACTTTTTGTTGAGTCGCGTTATGTTATATGTAAGTTTTCACGCTTCCGGGAAGTAGGAAGTGGAACACGTGTGGCAAGAGAAGTCACATGGAATGGTGCATTGTCTGAATTCATATTGGTGATAACACAGGTTGTGTTATGATAGGGACATTTTCCGTATAAAAGGTGTGTACATGAAATAGTGATCGGTTTTTCTTGTGAAACTCTGGCCTTAATTCTCAGGAGCAGTATAGTCTCCACATGTGTTTTATCCCCAGAGAAACGGGTTTACTGATTGCTTGAAAGAAGGGTAAGGTAGAGGGAAATGCTACTTTATCGGCGAAACTGAAATTCTGTGGTAGGATAGAGGTAAGCGCTGCCTACTGGAAACTACAGAGTTCTTGTGTAAATGGTCGGAACTATCTTTTTGGTTTAGCGAATCAGACAATGGAAATGTGTTTTAAATGTTGTAACTAACGAAGAATTGTGGAAAAAGAAATTGCCGATAAATTTTGTAAAGGAGGGGTCAAGAGCAGAAGTGACGTAGACAAGAGTCGCGCTGGGATAGGACAGTGCGCTAGTCACACGGGAACAGGAGCAGAACTGACGTAGACAAAAGCAGGCGCTGGGATTGGACAGTGCGCGGTAGACAGAAATCGCTCTGATTGGAGCTTTGGTGTGAGTCGCGCTAGTATTGGTTGGAATAACGCATACAGAACAGTGTTGAATTACTGATCAATTGAGGAGAAAAGAGATTGTGAATCATGTCGTATTATGAGTATGGTAGAGAGAAAACGTCATGGATTACGAAAGTTAAGAATTTCTTTAAGAAAGACAAAAAGGTAGTGACTAGAGAGGGACAAATAATTCCTCCGCCGAAATCACCAGCTTCGCATATGATGCTGAAATATGGATATCATACATGCATATGGTTAGAAAATTGGACAAAATATACCAAGCATGATGGAGCTTTGGCTTTCCCTGAGAATGGTTCATTTAATGTAGCTGTACTACGAAACTTGAGAGAAAAGATGGCAATGTTAGAACCTAGACCTAGACCGACACAGTTTGAAGCTTTAACGGAATGGGAAGATGAGATGTACGAACGAGAGAGATTCAGAGGATTAAAGAATCATGAGTTTGTGCCTGGAAGGTTATGGGGAGTAAGTCATGAGGACAGAATAAAGCGTTGGAGATGTGCTAACATGACAGGAGGTTTGTTTCCAGCTTTTACAGTTGAGGAAGAAGCAAAGAGAAAGTGTACAGAGAAAAAGAAACATGTAGTGGTAGAAAAGTATGTGTATGGTGGTAGTGAAACAGATGACGAATTGCTGGAAGATATTTTAAACAGAAACCCACCTCCATACCAACAGACTTCTGCGGTGGTGACACCTAATGCACCGCCAATGGAAACTGGGAGGAATAAAAATCCAGAACGAAGAGATGAGACAAATAGGTCACAAGATCAATTAAAAACTTCACAAAATGAAGAGATAGAAAGTGACAATGCAACTGAATTAGCAAAAACGACAAGAGAATTGACTGAGAAAATAAGAGAATTGACAAAGAATATGGAAGCTGTAACTGTACCAGTAACGATAGGTCCAGTAATGCCAATTTTTGAGAATCAGAAAATTGATGAACGTTCTTTAGTGATTCCCATGAATTCACATGTGCAAAGAAAAAGAGAACGGATGGAACCGAATAATGAAGGTGCACACAATTTGGATAGTACATATAGACCAAGCCCACCTACTAATTTGACGATAATTGAGAATGAGATTAGGAGAATGCCTATGGTGATGGAGTCTGCATCAGGGACACCAGAAAGAAGTAGCAATTGGATAGAATTAAATAGTACGCCTGTAGGTCCGACTCCAGATGAGTTAAATGAATGGATGAAAGTGTTAAAAACAAAAGAACCGGAAGTGAAACCATTAGATGTAATTAGGTTGAAAATAGACATGGAAGAATTGATTTTAGGGACAATTGGTACAGAAAAATTAAAAAATTATCAGGATGATGAGATTATGTTTTTGTGCAAAAGTCTTACATGGAGAGCTAGAAATTTACATGACAAATTGGAAGAGACAGCGAGTGAACTAGGAGTGGAGTTTGTAAAAGTGAGAACGTTGCAGAAACCATACAGAGTAGATTTTTGTGAGAAGGATATAGAGAATTTGAACACATCAGGAAGACTGACTCAAATAAAAGAGTTAATTGTTTTATTGAGAAAATGGGGTGATGTGGATAGATGGAGAAATAGATGGTCGAAAAGGAATGAGAAAACAACAGATAAAGCATCTTTGGCTTTTGCAGTGACAGATAAGGAACCAGTTGTAAGGGAATACCCGATGAGAGAAACTCCAGGAGGTAGTTATGTGCATGTTCCATGGACCAGACAGGATATACTGTCATTTACAAATGACTTCCCAAAGTTGAGAGAGAAGCCAGTAGAATGGTACAGACAAGTGGAAAGATTTGTTAAGGTGTCAAAAGTGTTGTGGATAGATCTGGATGGATTGTTTGATATAGTAGTGCCAGCTGATTTGTGGACAGAATGTAAGATTACAATTGATTGGCCAACTGTAGAATATCCAAGGGACGCTAAAACAGGAGCGCCAGGACCAGAAGTGATGAGGAAGTACGACCAAGTAATTACCTTTTTGAAGAATAAGATTCCACCTAAAGAAACAGATTGGGTAAAAATTGACAGAACAACACAGGAAAGTAAAGAATCAGTGCATGCATACTATGAGAGGCTGTTGTTGGTTTTTAAACAGTACAGTGGTTATGAGACACTAAATGAGAAGGATATGAGTCATTTTGTATATAGGTTTGTGTATGGATTGAAACCAGAGATAAGTGAAATGATTAAGCAGCATATGATTTGTTGGCAGAATAGCACAGTGGATGAGGTTTTGAGATATGCTAAGTATTGCAGTGATGATATTGAGTGTAGACAGCGTAAATTGAAAGAAAAGGCCATGTGGGCGCAGGTGAAAGTTGCAGAGAAGCAAGAAGCTCAATTAAGTAATACTGGTAATGAAACAGGACAGGTTAGATCCCGACCAAATATAGGTAAAGGAAAAGGACAAATGAGCATAGATGAGGCAAAGAAAAAGTGGCCATGCCACAACTGTGGAAAGTTAGGACATTGGAGAAACGAGTGTAAATTTCCTCCAAAACCTAATGTGGAAAATCAATCATTAAATTCACAGGTGCAGAGTGAGGTAGTTACTCAACAAGGTCAGGTGCCACAACCACCACTTCCCAAGAGTGTTAACCAACAGAAATACAGTGCAGAAACAGGATTCTACGGAGGAGAACAGGTAACACAGTTGCCGCGTGCAGCTGCAATTTCTCAATATTGGTTACGACAGGATGAGGAGGACACGGATGAAAGTTTCTGACGGTGCCTAGGAGAGGGGGAAGAGTGCGTGCTTGGCGCAACTCTAGAGGTAGATCAGTCTGGTCCATTTGTGGATGGAGAAGTGAATGGTGCAAATGTAACATTCCTTGTTGACACTGGAGCTACCCGTTCTACTGTTAGGTCAGTGGAAATACCAAACCTTCCTCTCTCAGGTGAACATATCCAAGTAGTTGGAGTTTCGAATCAGCAAATTAAGACGCCTCTTACTAAATTAGTGGAGGTAAAGATTGGTCCATTTAGTGAAATGCACCGATTTGTGGTATGCGATTGTAGTCCCGTGAACTTATTAGGACGCGATTTATTGTGCAAGATGAATTGCACTATCTATTGTACTCCAGACGGAATTGCATTTCAGACTCCAGATGAGGATGTGCTGTATAAAATGACAATGGTGAATTTAGAACCAGAAGTAAATGGTTTGTTTCCTGTATTTGATGCAGAGAAAATCCCAATTGAATTGAAAAAGACAGTGAAAGAAGAAGTGTGGGACTTTACAGGAGAAGATGTAGGATTAATGAAAGGAGTAGATCCCGTTAAAATAACAGTGAAAGAGGGAACGAGTTACCCAAATACGCCCCAGTATAAATTGACACCAGAGATAATTGAAGGAATAACGCCAGTAATAAACAAAATGATTGAACAAGGGATTTTAAAAGAAATCATGAGCAGTCCATGTAATTCGCCAATAATGGGACTGAAAAAGCCAAACGGAACATATAGAATTGTACAGGATTTGAGGAAGGTAAACAAAATTGTTGTGCCTTGTTGCCCAATAGTACCGAACCCTGCTGTGATTCTATACCAGATTCCACGTGAAGCAGAATGGTACACAGTAATTGATTTATGTCATGCATTTTTCTCTATTCCATTGCATCCAGATAGCCAGCCATTATTTGCGTTCAGGTTTGGAGAGCGTATTTTGGCATGGTGCCGAATTCCTCAAGGGTACACAGAAAGTCCCTCAATCTTTAATCAGATCCTAAAGAAATCATTGGAAGATTTAAGAATGCCAGAAAAGTCAGTGATGGTTCAGTATATTGATGACCTACTGGTGGCATCAAAAACGAAAGAAGCATGTGTCAATGATACAATTGCTTTGCTGAATCATTTAGCAAAAAGAGGACATAAAGTGTCCCCTTCAAAATTGCAGTTTTGTCAACAAGAAGTCCAGTATTTAGGGCATAAAATTGAGAAAGGAGTGCGAAAGGTAACGACTGAAAGAATAAAAATGATTCAAGGAATGAGAGCTCCAATGACACAAAGAGAGGTAAGAATGTTTTTGGGAATGGTTGGATATTGTCGACAATGGATAAGCGGTTTTTCACTGATTGCTAAACCATTGCAGAAACTGACAAAGAAGGATGTTAAAGATCCTTTTGAAATGAATGATGAAGAAATGAAAGCATTCAGAGAGCTGAAAAAGAAATTATGTGAGGCTCCAGCATTAGGAATGCCTGACTATGAGAAAGATTTTGAGCTGTATTGCAGTGAAAGAGATGGATGTGCATTTTCAGTTTTGGTACAGAGACATGGAACTATGAAAAGACCAATTGCATATTTTTCAGCTGTTTTAGACCCTGTAGCGAAAGCGTTGCCTGGATGTTTGAAAGCAGTTGCTGCTACTTGTGTGAGTCTGGAACAGAGTGAAGGCATAGTGATGGGATATCCACTGAGAGTATATGTTCCCCATTCTGTGGAAATTCTCTTGACAAGAACGAAAACCCAATACATGACACATAGTCGGCTGACTAGGTATGAAAAAGTAATTTTGAGTGCAGATAATGTGACCATTGACAGATGTATGAATGTGAATCCTTCGACATCATTGCCAGATGAAGAGAGTGTGATTGAAATGGATGAAGTAGATCACGATTGTCTGAATGTGCTTGAATATTGTACAAAACCAAGGTCTGACATACGAGATGAGCCTTTGAAAGAATCAGATTATATTCTGTTTGTGGATGGCTCATGTTTGAGAACAGATGATGGAGTTCTAAGTGCAGCATATGCAGTTTGCACAGTAGCAACTGTAATGGAAGCATCTTGTCTGAAAGGGATACGGTCTGCCCAAGTTGCAGAATTAGTAGCTCTGATACAAGCATGCAAGTTGGGAAGAAATGTACGGGTTACGATTGTGACAGATAGCCAGTACGGCTTTGGGGTGGTGCATGACTTTGGTCAGATTTGGTCACAAAGGGGTTTCTTGACGTCTGCAGGAACGCCAATTAGAAATGGAGATTTTGTGAAAAAGCTGCTTGAGGCGATACAGCTGCCTAAACAGATTGCTGTTGTAAAGTGCAATGCACATAAAAATGGGGAAGACTACATAACTGTTGGTAATAAATATGCTGACTGAGATGGCACAGTACTGTGCAAAGAATGTGGTTTCATTAAATAAAAGTCGGGAAAGAGAGCATATTTCTTGTCCTTTGCTTTTTACTAACTCTATTGAGACATGGGATGAGGTGAGACAGTTACAGGAAGCTGCAGATGATGAGGAAAAAGATACATGGATAAAAGCAGGATGTAGAAAACATGAAGAAAATGATGTTTGGGTTTACAGAGATGAGAGACCAGTTATGCCTGATAGCATGATTTCTGACATGGCACGGATGTACCATGGACAAGCCCATATTGGGAGAGATTCAATGATCAGACTTTTTAGACAAACATGGTATAATCCAAAATTCAGAGCCATAGCTGAGAGTCTTTGTCAGAGATGTCTTATTTGTCAACAGTTAAATCCAGGAAGGAAGACAGTAGTGAGTCTAGGAACAATAGGACGAGAAGGAGGTCCTTTCACTAGAATGCAAATGGATTTTATTGAAATGCCACCTTGCAACAGACTAAGGTATGTCCTAGTGGTCGTCTGTTTGTTTTCCCGTTGGGTGGAAGCATACCCAACAAGAAGGAATGATGGTATTACGGTAGCAAAACTTATGCTGCGAGAATTCATTCCGAGGTATGGTTTTCCAGTCACGATTGAAACAGATAGAGGAACACATTTCCAAAATGAATTAGTTAAACTGATTTGTGAAGCACTTAGTATTAAACAGAAACTGCATTGTGCATACAGACCAGAGGCTTCTGGAATCGTAGAGCAAGTGAATGGAACAATCAAAAACAGGTTAGGAAAAATGTGTCAAGCTACAGGACTCAAATGGCCAGATGCCTTGCCATTAGTTTTAATGACAATCAGAAGTATTCCGGAAAGGAAAACTGGACTCAGTCCCCATGAAATAATTATGGGACGAGCAATGAGACAAGCACAAGTACCTGTCAACAAACTACTGACTATAACTGATGATCTAGTGCTGGATTATTGCAAAGGATTGGCTGATGTGGTGCGTTCTGTGTTTCATCAGGTTGGACCGGATGCGACAACTCTTGAAAGAAAACCAGCTCACGACTTGAATCCAGGAGATTGGGTCCGCATAAAAGTCCACAGGAGAAGAAACTGTTTGGTTCCTCGCTGGGACGAACCACGACAAGTGATCCTGGTGACAACCACTGCAGTCAAGTGTGCAGGAGTGAAACACTGGGTGCATGCCAGTCACACCATCAGAGTTCCAGAACCTGAAGATCGACAAGTGAGTCGACATCTGGAAATATTGGATAACAGTTCAGCATCAGAAACAGAAGAGGAAGCAAACCGGGTGCCAGAACCTGAAGATCGACAAGTGAGTCGACATCTGGAAGACCCAACTACAAGTGCAACGACAGAAGAAGTAGAGGAAATAGCTGAAGTTCCAGAACTTGAAGATCGACCTGTAAGTCGACATCTGGAAATATCAGATACCAGTTCAGAATCTGATACAGATCATTCGGATTGTGAAGAAAACCAGAAAAGAAATTGGAAATTTGAAAGCATAATTGAAGAAACTGAGCCAGAAGATAGTAGCAGTGAGCAACCAAGTACAAGTTGTGGTAAAAATCCTTCAAAGATAATACTAATAGATGAAGAAGGGAGAGTTTCAAACAGAAATTAGGAAAATTCTGAAGATCCCCAAGGAGCAATAGGGACAGATAGTCAAACACAAGAGCAGGGAAATTTAGAAGCAGATAGAGAGACTGACAAAAATTCGGAAGAACCTCGAGGAGGGACAGAAATAGGTGAACGAAGGAAGATAAGAAAAGAACCACAAGTAGAAGAAAATGAAATTATAAGTTTCAAAATAAGAGGCAATAACGAAAGAATTGAAACAGAGTCTGAAGAAAGTGGAGAAGAAAGAAACCAAAAACTAGAGACAAGAAAAAGAAATTGGAAAACAGAAAGAGAGGAAAAAGGAAGTGAGGCAAAAAGGCCAAGCTAAAGGAGACAATAGGCCCAACGAAGTAAGAAAATTAAGATACAGAATCATAAGGTTAGATGGGAAAAGTGCTGAACAAGTGAATGAAATAAGTCAGAAAGAGCAAGAAAAACAAGGTGGAAAACACTTGCAGAAAACAAAAAGAGTAAAGAAGGTAAATACGAAGTATAGATCGCCTGAATGGTTGTATCTTGCTTTGACTAGTAACAAAGAAGAAAAGAACACTCACGAGAACCCGGAAAGAGAAACCTAATGGGTGAAGGTGAAGTGCAACAAACCTGAAGAAGTCTAAACAGTTTCTACCGGATTTGACAAAACACTGGATCTGACAAATTTTACCGGATATGACAAAGAAAGAATTCTGAAAAAGAATTAAAAGAAAGTACCAAGCAAAGACAAAACATTGGAAAACAGAGTGGCAAATAAGTCATTCCTGAGGTGTAGTGACACAATTTTCTGGAAACAAAATAAATAAGTTACTATAAAACAAAATAGAGAATACTAGAGATAGAAAATGTAAATGTGAGTTTTTAAGTAGATGGTGCAAGATGTGCTGCTTTTGTACAGGATTATTAATGACAGTATGGGTGGTTTTAGCAATCAATATTCCAATTAGTTTTTCTGTAGTAGAAACGTCTAATAACACTGAGAAAGAAAAAGGAGCTAATACTCAAGAACCAGTTATATTAAAAAGTAGTGCAGAATTACACAAGGACAAATCAATAACAGATTTTTCTAAAAATGTTTTTACTAAATTATTATATGAGTATGTAGAAACAATGGATGTAAGAGATTGTTATGTTTGTATGCAGTTGCCTGCATCTGTAGCAGAGGGTGTGACTTATCATCACCTCCCTTTGACGTATGGAATAACATGTAGCGTTTTAGCAAGTTTATTTTATAAAACAGGTAGATTAGAATATTTTTACACTGACATAGATAGGATTTTTGCGAAAGTTTCTGTAGTTCCCGAGCTAAACAAAATAAAAGAGGGAAAAACGTTTGGTGAATATTTTCTAGAAGATAAGATTTTAACATTAGATAATATAATTAGGTACAACCTTACCTGTGAGTTAAAGAAGGAAGAAAAGGTATTTTTAGAGATGGTTGAAGAGAGAAGAGTGAAATTTCAAAGAAAAGTGATAGAAGAGACCAAATCACCTCTTTGGGCGTTTGAGGAAGACAATCATGACAAGAAAAAGACAAATGCAGCTATGACTCTGGATTGGCCCCAACAGGGAAGGTTGTGCATTAGAAGAAATAAGACAAGATATGACAATTATTTTGTGGGTTCCAGTATTTGCCATGACAATTATCAAATTTTAGGTGGATGGGGATTCAAAGGGGGAAAAGATCCAATATTTCCAGGGATCTATTATGTTTACGGAAATAGGGCTTATTATAGGTTGCCGGACCATTGGTATGGGTCATGTTACTTAGGCCTGGTCTTTCCAAAGATTTTTCATATGGATAGAAAAGAAAAAGGAACACACAAAATGATAAATACTTTTACACGTAGAAAAAGGGAAAGTTTTTCAGAAATAGTAGGTGATATTTTTGGCGCATTGATACCAGCAGTGGGAATATCTTTGAATGCATTTAAAATTAGGAAATTATCCACAGTGGTAGATCGTTTATCTACAGATACTGCTGGAGGGTTCTTGATGGTAAATACCGAGATGGTTGCCATGAGAGCTATGGTGATGCAAAATCGACTTGCCCTTGACATTCTTTTGGCAAAAGAGGGCGGAGTCTGTGGAATCCTGAAAGTCCAACATTGTTGCATTTACATTCCAGATAAAAGCGAAAATATACAGAAGTATATAACAAATAATACAAGTTTGCACAAAGAACTTGTTCCACTGGAGGTTGAAAGTGCTTTTGGAAAACTTGGTAAAGGGTTTTCTTCAGTAATAAATTGGTTAACAAGAATGAGTGGATTAATAATAGGGAAAGTTATAATAATAGCAACCGTGATAATAATAATAATTTTAGTACTAAAGCTTGTAATCACATGTATAAAGAGAAGAAGAAGACAGAAGAAAATAGAAAAAGAAAACATGATAAACCAGGAAAGAGAGAGAGAAATGGGTGAAATAGAGTTAGAAGAAATAAAAGAGAATATGTACAAGAAAACGAAGAGACAAGTTGAAAGGGATACAGTTGTGTAAATTAACAAAAGCAAACGGATAAAAGATATATGCTGTCTGAGAAAATTGTATAACTTGGGTTTTATGGTGATATTAAAAATCACCAAAGGGGGGAGTTGATGGAGCAGGGTATATGAATTTTTTTTTAACCTCCTAATAATTTTCGTAAAATAATCAATAAACATGTTCGTTTAAGTAAATAACCAACAATGTATGTTACATGTTAAGGGTTAAAGGTAACACGCTATTCCGTGTGCAAAATAATCAACTTATAATTGTTTACGTGTTTGTTTACGTGTTTGCGTACAAATTAAATAATAAACGCATGATCTGTGCTTTTAAATAAAACGTGTGGTTGCAAAATAAAGCGGTGGTAAGTAAGGGACAGCTTTATATGTTGCTTTTTGCTAGGTAATACCTAATTGGGGTACGTAGAAAGACGGGAGGGAAACGAAAGGGTTTATATTTCTTTGTTTTAACAATATTTTGTTTATCTTTGAAAATAGTGCGCTTAGGCCTGTCGAGCAGCGATATAAAATGGCCGCCAGTTGCTAGAGTACGCATGAGCGGGGAACCATGTGATAGAGGAGAGAGGCTGTGGAAAAAGGATGATCACGTGCTGATGTTGAGAGGCTAAGATGGAAGTATGGTCAAGGCTATTGTGACCTTTCTGAGCAGATGTGTGCCAAGATGATCAGCAAGAAGCGTGAGAAGTCCAACTGAATCAATGGACGGAACTGTTAAACCCAAAATGTAGCAGAAAAAGATACAAATTGGACTGATCGAAGCGGATGAGCAATATTCTGAACTGTGGGAAACGATGCAAGCATGGACATTCCACAAGGAACTGGTTAAGACCAGGAAGTTTGATTAAAATGTATATGGGCCTGAGGGGACCAATGAGAAAGAATCACGCCATGAAGATGAAACATTTTATTCTGTAAGCTAGAATTAGGGTATAAGAAGACCTACTCTTGGTGGGAGGGGTTAGTTGCTGCGGGAGTTGCTGCGGTAGATGCTGCGGGAGTTGCTGGGATGCTGGTTAGATGCTGTAGAAGTTAGATGCTGTAGATGGGTGAAGTTGTGGTTGCTGATGCTGACGAGCTGATGCTGCTGCTGCTATTTTATTTTTCCAGTTGAGTATAAGATGTTGGTTTAGGAGAATTTTTCCTGATAGATTTTTATTTTAGAACTATTAGATTTTCCCAAGACAGATAGATTGATCTTTAGAGTTCTTACTATGATAACCTTATTTTTCCGTCTAATAGATATGCATTGCAATTTCATTTTATTCTTATATTGATTATGAATGTAATGATCTGAATAATAAGCTTAACCTCATTTCTTGCATCAAACTTTATATAAACTTTATTATTCTTTAAACAAATGACTCAGTGATTCTTTAGCTCAATGATTAAAGTAAATTGATGAAGAGTTTATTGTGATTGAGCTGGTCTTAATCACCATCAACTGATTCCTACTAATTGGTCCATCGACCAATGAGCGGAATACCTATAAAGCAAATGAGAAGTATTATGTCATGTTAAAAAAGGTATCCTGTCTCCTTCCAGTGAATCGTTTTTCTCCTAGGTTGTTGACGAAGGAAATCCAGGGAATAAATGAGTAAGTGGATGTATATGCGGTGTTATGGGCCCCACCGACATATGGATATAGTGTGTGTGTTGAAGGAATAATTGCACCTGGATGACCGAAGTATATAGGAGAATAATTTTTATTGTTAGCGCTGGATCACCTTCAAGGTATCTCATTAGAATTAGGGGAGGGGCATTTTATAGCTAACTCTTGTACCCAAGTGTAGTACTCACCTTGTGTTTTCTCCTTCAGGGTTTAGAAGACTACCCCCACCGAAGATCCAGTGGAAGTCTACCCCTTCTTCCTTCCCTTGTTTTGTTTCCCTCCTTCCCCACCTTCCCTCTTTTGCTTTGACTAAGTTGGGCGAAGGAGGTGGGTGAGAAAAGTTGGGATTTAGCTTCGCTTCCATCCAAGTCACCCCTGCAGTAAATCTAGGTGAGCCATTACAGAACGCGAAGCCCACGTTTTACTTACTGCCCGGGCGTCATGGAGGAACATCTGATAACGTTAGAAGATGTGGCCAGTATGATAGGGAACCTACAGAAAGAAACCCAGGCCCTGTCTCTTAGAGTTGACTCCCTACAGCAAGCCTCTCGGACTGTGCACCCTTCTGATTTGCCTTCCGGTTCTTATGCTACCATGTTTACGTCTCCTCCTTCTCCGTCTAGCACTACACCTCCAGTGTATCACTTCACAACACCCTCTTCTATCCCTTTAGCACCCCCAGAAAGAATCATGGGTGATCCAGCTAGGTTCGCAACATTCATTAATCAGTGTCAATTACATTTCATGTGCAAAGCTTCCTGCTTTCCCACTGAACAGTCCAAGGTGGCTTTTGTCCTATCATACTTAGGTGGTACAGCCGCCACATGGTCAATTCCCTTAGTGGATAGAAACGATCCTCTGTTATATGATTATAGAGCCTTGAAGGAGGAGCTAAGGCGTTTATTCGACAGGCATTCATTCATGCAGTCTGTGGACACTGAGTTGCTAAACCTTAGGAAAGGATCTAAAGATCTTATGACTTACATCTCCAGTTTCAACAGATTGGTGGCTGAAGCAGGTTGGCCGGAGGCCAAACGAGGAGCTCTTTTTTACAAAGGTTTGAGAGGTGAACTAAAAGATATGTAAGCACATGTGGTCAATCCTCCAGAAACCTGTGATGCTTTAATCGATCTAGTAGTAAAATTGGATCACCGTTTGCATGAGAGAAAAAGGGAGAAAGGACGTACTGACACTAAGTTTCCTACTGTTAGAGAAAGGAAACCAGAAATGGACAAACCAGTAGAGGAGCCAGAACCCATGCAAATAGGTAGTATTAAAGGGCCCCTGAGCCAGGAAGAAAGGCAGAGATGACGGGCTAACAATCTGTGTCTCTATTGTGGCAAATCAGGTCACTTTCTGAGGGATTGCCATGTTAAACCTCAAAGATGCACAGAATCGGGAAACTGACTCGCCTGAGCATGGTGGAGACGAATCGCTCAGGTGAAACAGGCTTACTGGTCTCCCATTTGGTAGGGTTAAAACCTACTTCCTATCCTCTACAACATTTCTTTCTCTCGGCTCAGCTCAGTTGGGGTGATCAACGCATAGATGTACAACTCATGCTTGACTCAGGTGCCACTGGGAACTTTATTGATTCAGCATGGTTAGAGATCATGCATATTCCTATGAAACTAAAAAGGACTGTGGACATAGTTAAGACCATTGACTGAAGTCATATGAAGTCTGGACCGGTTACTCATACCACCACACAGTTAGATGTGCTCCTTTTAAACAAACACCATGAAACTATTCGTTTCGATGTTATCTCCTCGCCACAGTTCCAAGCCATCATTGGTCTTCCTTGGTTGATGAAACACAACCCTGACATTAATTGGGAAGACCATACCATAGGTTTTGCTTCTGAGTACTGAGAGAACCACTGTCTGGAGTCTTCTACAACACTGCAACATGTGGCTGGTAGTACTGATTGTACATTACCCGTTTTACCTAACTGTTATGAAGAGTTCAGAGAAGTGTTTGATGAAGAGAAGGCCTCTACTCTAGCACCCCTTCAGCCTTACGACTGTCACATAGACCTGGTATCCGGGGCCAAAATACCATGTAGTCGCATATATGCATTGACAGAAAAAGAAAACACGTACCTGAGGGAGTACTTAGACGTCATGTTGCATAAAGGATTCATTCACCCTTCTCGATCTGCGGCGTCCTCCCCTCTTTTTTTCATACCAAAACGGGAAGGGGGTCTTAGGTGCTGCATTGCCTACAGAGCCCTTAATTGCGTCACTATTAAGAATCGATATCCTTTGCCTCTAATACAAACTCTGCTCGACCAAGTGAAAAAAGCCTCCATATTTACCTAGTTGAATTTAAGAGGTGCGTATCACTTGGTTCGAGTAAGAGCAGGAGATGAGTGGAAGACGGCCTTCCGAACAAAGTTTGGATTATATGAGTACTTAGTGATGCCCTTTGGGCTGTGTAATGCCCCCGCGGCTTTTCAATTCTTTATTGATGACGTACTAAGAGAGACCCTGGATATAAACACTATTGCTTATATCGATGATATCCTGATCTACTCGTCATCTGTGGAAGAACACGTCAAACATGTAAAGAGTGTCCTAACACGTCTCAGAGATAACCACCTTTACGTGAAAATAGACAAATGTGAGTTTCATGTTCCTGAGGTCACCTACTTAGGTTTTGTATTGTCAGTGAAAGGGGTGACTATGGATCCCCAAAAGGTTGCTGCCATCACTAAGTGGCCCTCTCCTCATTCAGTAAAGGAAGTACAGAGCTTTCTGGGCTTCGCCAATTTTTATAGACGTTTCATACAAGGATTTGCAACTCTTACAACTCCCATCACCAGACTCTTGAAAAAGGGGATGCCGTTTAACTGGACACCAGAAGCTGAAAAGGCTTTTTCCTGTTTAAAAGAGGCTTTTGTCACAGCCCCTGTTGTGATACATCCTGACACTTCACAGCCATTCCTTCTGGAGACAGATGCACCCAAGTAGCCATAGGAGGAGTGTTATCACAGAGAGACAAACAGACAGGACATCTACATCCTGTGGCTTACTATTCTCATAAGTTAACACCTGCTGAAGTGAATTATTCTGTAGGGGATAGGGAGCTATTGGCAATAAAAAGGGCCTTCGAAGAATGGCGTCAGTACCTACTTGGAGCTGTGCACACTGTTACGGTCATCACCGATCACAGAAATCTGCAGTTCTTGAAAGCAGCTAGGGCCTTATCTATGAGACAGCTGAGATGGACCCATTTTTATAGTGATTTTGACTACGTCATTCAGTTTCAGGCTGGCACCAAACACAGCAAGGCAGATGCCCTATCCCGGTTTGGCTATGAAATCCCTGACAAGCAGAGCACACAATACCCACCTTTCATTCTAAGTCCTGATCGTGTTTTGGGAGGTACTTTCTCAGAGGATTAATCAAAAAGGAGGGACGCAGGGCTTTCTAGTAAGGTCCAGCATACATGCCCGGGCATTGTGTGTGCAGAAGTGGCTGATATTGTCACACAACTGTGGTAATAGTGGTAAAAACAAGCATGTGGTTAAAAAATAGATACAATCAATGTGGAGATCTTAATCTCGTATTCTAGCGGTAGCAAGGGATAGTGGACATAATGACTCACCTAATAGCTCTAGTAGCCTCGCCTCAACAGTGTCCGGCAGTGTGTGCAGAAGTGGCTGATATTGTCACACATCTGTGGGTACCTTACCTACAGAGATACAACGCGGTAGGTAGAAAGGTCTAATTTGCTACGGTGTGTAGATAGTATTTTTACTAGGTCCTGATGAATTGCCGCTTGATCCTCCAGACTATTAGGCAAGAAACAGGTCGACCCCGTAAGAGTAGAGCGTAGTTATCCTGAACCATTACTTCAGATAGTCGCCACTCTTTCTTTCTTTTTAATCAGGTGGGGAGCCATCCAGAATAAAGTTGCTCATTGGACTGCCCAACCTGTTTTAAGCCTCCACCATTGCACCACATCTACACTTTTTAGGCCCCTCACCCCCACTGCACCATACGGCAAGGAACAAAAGATCTCCTCCAAAGAGCCCCTCATTGGATGCCTGTCGGGTATTGCAGCGCCGACCCGACGAGGAGCAGGCCCAATGATGAAGCATTACACCTAGCTGGCTGGGTGTGTGAGGGCCCTAGTTCCGAAGGGAGGAATCCCCTCTCCCGCCTATCACTTTAGGACTGCCTTAAGCCCTTTGTGACAACACCCTGGAGCTCTCATTACTTCTCCTGACCCGCCAAGGAACTGCATACCCTTTTCTCTTGTACACTGCCCGGGCATGTATGCTGGACCTTACTAAAAGCCCTACGTCCCTCCTTTTTGATTAATTGTTTGCACGGGCGACCCCCGTGGGACTACTCCAATAGGTTACCGGAGATGCTAATTGCCTCTTCTGGCCCACCTAGTTCACCCCTCTTGACTTCGACCTTTAAGTCACCTGTCTGTTACACTGTACATGATGGAGAATAACCAGGGACTTGGCTTCAATGAAGAAGGGGTAGCCGAGATCCTGAGGACGCCTTCCCTCTTAGGGGCGGAAGGTAGTTCGGCCTCAGGCACTCAATCAGAAGATTGGACATCCCTCACCACTATGAAAAGGGAATGGCTAAAAATCACCCTCCATGGAGCAATGATGACCGAGTACCTGCGAGCTAACATCGCTCCGAATGGTCTCATTGTCAACAATTTCCCCAGATTTTTTCTGGAGGACGCGACATTCAAGAAAGAGCGGTCCCTAGTTGCATGGAAGTGCACTAGGGACTGGCTCGTCTTGATTATCAATACCGCTAAAAGGATAGCGGATGCCCTTCTGGTCAGGATACTGATAGCGGAAGGTGCTCTCAAGACCACAATACAAATATCCGCATTCAAGTCTAAACTAGCGGAAATAAACAATGAGATTGCAGACAATAAGGAGATTCTAATGAAACAAAAGATTACCAAGTTACAAAAGGACATACAAAAATTTGATAAGGAGAGGGTTTATCCTTATCTAAAAGCAGATTATACATCTGCAAAAAAGAGATACTCATCCGATGAGGGTTCTGATACCAATAGAAGGGGCTCATCCAACTGTGACTCCAGCACTGATAGTTGAGGCAGTAACAATTCAAGAAGGGCCTCCCGCCCAGCTTATCCCAACTACAATGTACCCACCTACCCCGGACCACCATTCTGGCAATTCCCAATGTACCCTCAAGGTCAGCCCCAATTCTTCCCTGGGAGTAACCCTCCTTTTTTAGACTGAGGTTGGGGCAGAGGAAGAGGGCGAAGAAGAGGGATGCAAAAACAGGTTCAGTGGCAAGAACAATCACCACATACCATAGAGACGAGGAGCAGGACCAGGGGAAAGAGAAACTAGTGGTGAACCTATCACATAGGACATTGACTGAGACTGAGAACGCAGTGCTTGAGAAGGGACTAGGGTATGTCCCCACTCCCAGGATTGACAAATTCCGGGACCACTGTGAGATACAGAATTTCTTCCATAAAATCAGTCTGAAAGCTTTCTTTCAAGACAAACCCCAACCTGCCTCAGTAGACACTGGGTTACGGAATCTGTCCACCTTCACACCTAATAACAGTATGGTCCCCACTGAGATACCTACCTTTGAGGAAGCAGTACTGAAAGACCTGTCATTGAACTTCGGTCGGGCCCCCTTCCACAACCTCTCATCAGCCGAATTAGCTGCTGCCAGATCTCTTGCAGACGACACCAGCATCACTATCAAACAGGCGGACAAGGGTGGGGCCATTGTAATCATGTCAACTATTTATTACGACCTAGAATGCCAACGTCAACTCAATAATGTGAGATATTACACACCAATCTCTGACAACCCTACCACGCGACTGGCCACCAAGATCTCTATCATGGTGTTCGCAGCAGAGACCAATGGTTGGATCAGTAAAAAAGAGGCAGACTTTCTTACCACCAAAGAACCCAAAACACTTTACTTTTATATCCTGCCTAAAATTCACAAGGGTATAACACCGGTCCCAGGGCGACCCATAGTGTCAGGTATAGGCTCACTCCTCGAACCCTTATCCAAATTCTGTGTCTACTTTCTGCAGCCACTAGTTAGACAGACTCCTTCCTTTGTGCGAGACACCACAGACATCTTGCGCACAATAGAGGATGTACCAGACAAAGAAGAGATTAGCCTCCTAGTCACATTGGACGTTGAGGCGCTATATACCAACATTCCTCAACGGGCCACCCTGACTGTCATTGAGGCAGCCCTCGAGAAGGTTGAATGGAACTCACCTACACCGGTCTCATTCATTATGGAGTGCGCCACACTGGCACTAACTGAGAACTTCTTTGAGTTCAAAAACAGCTCTTTCACCAGTCCCAAGGAACCTCTATGGGCAGCACATTTGCCCCAAGTGTAGCCTGCCTCTATATGGCGGCCTTCGAAGAGAATGTCATCTTACACCCCAGAAACCCCTACACCAGTAATCTGATATTGTGGAAATGATTTATCGATGACATTCTCATATTTTGGAAAGGTGACTTGTCCACTTGCGAAAGCTTCTGCCAGTGGATTAACAGACAGAATGAGTACCTACACTTTACTAACACCATATCAGACACCTGTATACCGTTCCTGGATCTCAACATCAGACTGAATAATGGCCAATTGAGTACCACTCTCTAGAAGAAAACTACTGACAGGAATAGTCTGTTACTATACAGTAGCCACCACCCGAGAGCCCTCAAAGATAATCTGCCATTCGGGCAGTTTTTGCGTGTCAGGAGAAATTGTAGCTCCATAACAGACTACAAAACTGAGGCAAAAGCCCTAGCCACCAACTTAAGACAAAGAGAGTACCCACAACGCCACGTTATGAACTCAATGAAGAGAGCCAGAAACAATCACCGTGAGGCCCTGTTAGAGGTATCCCCTAAAGAACCCATGGATGCTCTTACATGCGTCACCTCATTCACACCTGATTCTAACCGCATCAAAGGCATTATTAAAAAACATTGGGGTATTCTGACCACCGGGTCCCTACAATTGCCTATACCCAGGTTCTCTTACAAACGAACAAAGAATTTGAAGGACATTCTTGTGCATACAAGACCCAAGGCTCAGAGAACAAATGACCAGAGATCCCTCTGGGACCTCCCACCAGTGAAGGGCCACTACCCTTGTGGCTCGTGCACAGTGTGTCGCCAAACAACACCCACCAAGGAGATAATTTTCTCTTACACCTTCTCTTGGCAACTGACAAAATACACTAACTGTAACACCACCCACTGCATCTACATGGTCTTGTGCCCGTGCAACCTGAGGTACATAGGCATGACCATGAGGATGATCAAAACGTGCATCACAGAGCACAAGAGCAATATCCGCTGCCAACGGGTGACAACCAAGATGTGTACACATTTTAAAGACCTGAATCACCGACCAGACACCCTTAGGTGGTTGGTACTTGAAGCCCATCCTCAGATAACACAGAGAGCTCTGTTCAGGATGGAACAGAGATGGGTACATCGATTGTCCACCGACCGTCAGGGATTGAATGAGGACATTTCCTGGTGGTCTTTGTAAAACTCCAAGCGAGCAACCCCACCAGATGTGTCTACAACTAACTGGGGGGTCGCATTCAACATACGACTTGGACCTCTGAACATGTGTGTTTTTACACTCTCCACCTTACTGATACCTGCTCTGGCTCCCAAGAAGGGGCTACAACATACTAATCGTTACCTTACTAATGGTACACCACAATTGGGTACATCACCACTGTCGACATGAACTAGGGTGCCCACTATTCCCGATTGTTTGCCATCAGTGACCTCAATGGGCAAATCTGTCTTCCCCGTACCACTCTAAACGGAGCTTTGATAACACATTATAAGATGGCCGCCACCTTTGCTTAGCGAGCCTCATCCTATACGTCCTTTATTGACACGTTAGCGCTCCCTACACTCCGGTTGCTAATTGGACGCCGGCCCCTCCCCTTACCAGGAACCGGTGAGTATATCAACGCCTTAGTGGGGCTGTACTTCACCACCCGGTTCCGGTGGTGAGGGGTAGGTCGTCCATCCTGGAAACACTGACTTGAGGTGAGTATGGCAGTAAAGAACTGAATCTGCGAGCAGCCTCAACCCAATCTGCAGCGACGCTGACGGTGAGTGATTGGGTAGCGAGGCAGCTGACTGCATAGGCAGACGCACGCTGCCTTTCCATGGAGCCGGTTATCCGCCTCGCCCCCCACGAGCACGGGAACATGACACTGCCCCATCCGCTGGGTCTGAGACATTGAGGGTCGCGACCTAGCGAGTGGTGGGGGAGCCTTTGTTCTCAGTTGCTTGGGCTAACGGGAACTATACAACCCTGTGAATGTACTCGTGCATCTGAGCAGGCACGTCGCTGTCCCTAATTCTTACCTTCAGCATGCTTATGATTCCGGGGTTACAGGTGACTCCGTGAATCTATTGTTTTGTGCCTAATGCTCCTGATTGCCATTTTGTTTCCTCAGGACACAATAATTGTATGTGTCTCAGCCCGCCGGACACTGTTGAGGTGAGGCTACTAGAGCTATTAGGTGAGTCTTGATGTCCACTATCCCTTGCTACCGCTAGAATACGAGATTAAGAGCTCCACATTGATTGTATCTATTTTTTAACCACATGCTTGTTTTTACCACTATTACCACAGTTGTGTGACAATATCAGCCACTTCTGCACACACAATGGGTCACCACATGGTTTTATTTAGAGAGAATGACGTTGTCACTAAGCTAATCTTGTCAATGACGCCTATGTAATTTGTCTTCTTTTAGGTCGTCTTCTACATCTGTGGGTACCTTACCTACAGAGATACAACGTGGTAGGCAGAAAGGTCTACTTTGCCACGGTGTGTAGATAGTATTTTCACTAGGTCCTGATAAAGTTCTGCTTGATCCTCCAGACTATTAGGCAAGAAACATGTCGACCCCGTAAGAGTAGAGCGTAGTTATCCTGAACCATTACTTCAGATAGTCACCACTCTTTCTTTCTTTTTAATCAGGTGGGGAGCCATCCAGAATAAAGTTGCTCATTGGACTGCCCAACCTGTTTTAAGCCTCCACCATTACACCACATCTACACTTTTTAGGCCCCTCACCCCCACTGCACCATACGGCAAGGAACAAAAGATCTCCGCCAAAGAGCCCCTCTTTGGGTGCCCGTCGGGTATTGCAGCGCCGACCCGACGAGGAGCAGGCCCAATGATGAAGCATGACACCTACCTGGCTGGGTGTGTGAGGGCCCTAGTTCCGAAGGGAGGAATCCCCCCTCGCGCCTATCACTTTAGGACTGCCTTCACCCCTTTGTGACAACACCCTGTAGCTCTCATTACTTCTCCTGACCCGCCAAGGAACTGCATACCCTTTTCTCTTGTACTTTCTCAGATGAATCATTTCTGAACAAAGTGGCTCAGGCACACGAATCAGATGAGCTCAGGAACCTCTAAACCAAATACAATGCGGTTAGTAGAAACAACTTAGTCTTTATTCAAGGTGGCTTAGTTCGCCCTACTCAATCTCTTCAGGCACAAGCACTGGGTTGGTGTCATACACACGCTCTGGCGGGCCATCCTGGACACAAGAAAACCCTTGCCTTGCTTATGAGGCATTTTTGGTGGCCATCCATGAATCAAGATGCCCGTTTGTATGTACAAAATTGTTACGTCTGCGCACAAAGCAAAAGCACTCGCCAAGCACCAGTCGGTCTCTTAACTCCTCTGCCTACACCCCCTACACCATGGCATTCCATTACTATGGACTTTATTGTAGAACTGCCTCCTACTAAGCAAGAGCATACTGTCATATTCGTTGTTGTTGACATGCTATCCAAAATGTCCCATTTCATACCCTTGAAGAAATTGCCTACTTCTAAAGAACTAGCTTGCGTGTTTCTCCAACAGATAGTGCTCCTTCATGGCATACCCTCCGTCATTGTTGTAGGAGAGTAGGATCTGCCTCTTATGTTGCCCCCATTTTTTTTCTGATGTTTACACTGGTTTCTGGCTATAGTCTGGCTGGGCCGCTGCTAATCAGGGCCCCAGCCTCTCTGTTCTCTCTAAACGACTTGGAGTGCACTCTAGGTGCACTAGTGATTGGATACTGTGGTACCTTATGAGTCCCTAGTATATGGTACCTTAGGTATCAAGGGCATAGGTACTTCACAGGCCTACCAGGGGCTGAAGCATGAATTATGCCACCCCTGGGAAGCAGACTAAATCTGACACCACAGGCCTGCTACTGCAGCCTGGGTGAGGTGGTGCTAGCACTCCTCACTAAGATATAGGTCCCCTATATCTCTCCTGCACACACATATGAACCTATCAGTCACCCCTAAGGCAGGCCCTATCAATCCCGAGGGCAGGGTGCTTGGCTTCTATGTGAGGGGGTGCCTCTGCCTGAGCAGGGCCCCTCTGCAGCTCTCAGAGTCCATTCTCTGGTGCTGTTTGTGGATGCGGTTAAACCATATACTTTTAAGTGCATTATATCCTTGCGGTAAAATGCTAACTTTGGAATGGCTGCATCGAAACATGTCGTGTTTGGTGTCAAACATCTTGGAATACTACCCCCGCCAGTCCTGGCGGCAGGGGTAGCATTCCACCCTTCTAGAGGGATAGACATGTACCTACTGTGGAAACGCGGTAGAATCCTGCAGAGCCCTGGCATCACAAAATGGATGCCACCAGTCACAGACACTGGGCTGCCCTCCTGCTGATGACCAACACTCGCAGTGGAGGAAGCCCAACAATAGATATCCTGTCCCAAGGGGGTGTGACCACCTCCCAGACAGGGTTTAGTGTATTGGGGCTGGGTGGGTGCACTCTTAGAGTGCTTTGAAGTCCTGCACTGGGGGAGCAGAAGGCTCCTCTGTGCATATGCCAGTTCAAACCGGCTCAGGGGCTACCTGCCCCTGCTCTGGCGCGAAACTGGACAAAGGGAAGTGGGTGTAGCCACCCACTCCCCTGACCCTCCCATAGGTAGGGTCATAGAGCTAGTCCCTCCCTTTCTTTTAGTATAAGAGGGGGAACCTGTGCATTGCAACCTAGATTTCCCTGGACGACGCTCTGAAGAAGAATCCCGGACCTTCGACGTTCCACTACCTTTGGAAGACTGAAGAATCTCCCTTGGAGTCAAGGAGTGACTCCCCTGCTTGGCATAAACCAAAAACTACAAATGACGGTCGCAAACTACGCCGCTCCCGCCGGAGTCCGAAGTCCCTGCAGCCCAAGAAGTAGATTTCCTGACTTCTCAAAAGCCATCGTGAGTCCCCAGCGAAGCTGAGGCCAGTGGACCCCAAGAATGACGAGGAACCGCGACCCCTGGGTACCGTGCACTATTGTCGAGTGCAACCCCTTCACAATGTTCCACGAACTTGTGCTTTGGACCACGTGTGGTCCCAGCCTCCAGCAGGAATCCCTCCTAAGAGCAGAGGCCTACCACGTCCCGAGTGACCGTGGGCCCCTGTGAGCGAATCCTCCCGAGGTGTCTTTGCGATCCCTTGCCAGCCGGCTTGTGGGTCCACAAAAGGCTTTCTAAAGAAACCAAAGGGCTCCCCTGGTTGCTCCAGGCCCGCCCTGACTTACCCTCGCTGGGTGAGTCCCACAGACCTTGCTGGTCTGTGCCATTGTCTCTTCACACTTTCCCCGAGACTTGCTGTTACCAAGGCTTGTTGGCTCCGATCGAGTCGCCGACACCGCAGTAAGCTGCAGACATCGTGGGACACGCCGAATCCAGCTCCTGGTCGTCGTCGATGCCTCCTGGACCTCGTGGCTGAAGAGTCAAGGCAACCGCAAATGACCTGAATCTTGCGACGACGGTGGGCATCCATCTTCCTTGCCCCGAGTCACTGCCAAGTGACTTTGAACACTGTCCCCTCTGCTTTCAGGTCTTCCATCTCCCGAACCCAGGCTTGGATTCCTCCGGACACTTCTCCTGTCGCCGCAAGCAGCAAGTCTTCACTGGCTCCCATTGAAAACGACGCCGCGACCCGACACCAAAGAACACCTATGCACCCGGCTCCCCTGGGTGAGGTAACTTCAGCACTACGGTGCTCCTGTGGGTGTGGGCCCTAGAACTACTTACCCTGTAAGTGACTTGCTTGTAGCTTCCCTCGAAGTGTCCTAAAACTCTAACTTTCTAAGTGCGACAATTGCGCTGACTCGTACAGGGTTCGCGTCTGTGGTAGACACACCGCGTCCATCTCCTTTGAAACACTATCTAGAACTGTATCCTTCGACTTGTACTGAGTCCGATCGGTGTTCGCCTCGAACACACAAAGGGCCTGTAGCACAGAGTTCTCCATTGCACTGACTCGCACCAGGTTCGCGTCTGTGTTAGACACAGCGCGTCCATCTCCCTTGCAACTCTATCTATAACCGCGTCCTTCGACTCGTACAAGGACCGATCGGTGTGTTCGCCTCGAACACGCAAGGGACCTTTAACATTGATATCCAAATCGTGTCTGAGCGCATAGACTCGCACAGGACTCGCACCGGTGCCATGTCACCGCGTCCGTCCCCTGTGGGTCTCCTACAACTACCTGGGGTGGTTCTTGGGGTCCCTCGATTCTAGATGCCCTAGACCTAGGTCTAGCAAACTAAGATTGTGATATTCGATGGTGCTAAACTTATTTTGATAACATTTGACTTGTACATATGTTCCTGACCTCTAATCTCATAAAGAGATTAGTAGAAAGTGTTTATTAATAAATACATATATATTTGATATATATACCTGTGTGGTGTCTTTTCATTTGGTGATTCAAGAGATTGTGTGGTAAAACAAGCTGCTTTACATTCCTTCAAGACTTAGCCTGAAGGCTGCTCTCCACAGCTACCACTAGGATAGCTTTCTATAAAGGTGGTCTTAAACCTATCTACCATAAGAGTCGAATTGTTCTGGTGCAAGGTGTTCACTTTAATTAGTGAACAGCATATACCAGGCCAACTTCTCACATTGGTGGGCAGCGTGTGGGATTCCAGCTTGCTATTGTTTTACCAGAAAATCTCTATTTGAATTACTAACTGAAAACCACTATAGGTACTCAAGGTACATATAAAGTCAAGCTTAGTATCAATAAGTTCTACTGAACTTAGAGCTGTGTGCCAAGGGATAGCACACCCTTTCTACAGCTCAAGCTAGTATCAGTAGGCCACAAACTAGTGTAGGTAGTACAACACTGCACAACACTAGAATGTCCTTAAAGGGTGGAACCAGTGGATCCACTCAGCCTCAGTATAAGGACATGGCTTTCTCTGACTTGAGAGCCATGTGTGTTGAAAGACACCTGAGGCTAGGACAGAGTCCCTCAACCCTACACCTGATAGATCTGCTGACAGCAGATGATCTTAGATTGGCTCTAGGAGCTAATGGGTCTGAATCAGTGGGTGGGTCAATTACAGTATCTGGGTCAGATGATGAAAATCAGACTGACCAGGACTCTGTGATTGAAGGGCCAGGCCTCAAGGGGCCTGAAAAGGACAGAGGAATTCTCCCTAAGAGAACTGACAGAGTGGATGAGAGGCAGAGGTCCCCTTCCAGGGAATCTGAGCACTCTTATCACTCTGGCAGAGAATTTGTCCACCAGAGGAACTCATACTTTCCCATAAGAGAGACCTCCTCTGAAAGAATGTGCAAACTGCTGCAGTATGAGGAAGCAAGAGTTGCCCTCAGAACCAAGCAGTTGGCACTGGATAGAGAAGCCCTGGAGATCCAGAGAGCTTCTAGAAGAGAGGGGTTAGAACCCCTTGGTGGCAGCAACAGTGTCCCTAGGGGCAGAGAATCTATTCCAGACCATAGGAACCTGAGCAAGGTTGTTCCTCCCTACCAGAGTGGGGATGATATCCACAAGTGGATAACTGCTATGGAGAGGGCCTGTAGAGTACAGCAGGTCCCCCAAAAGCAGTGGGCAGCAATCTTGTGGCTCTCCTTTTAGATAAAGGTAGAGACAAGCTCCTCACTGTTAGAGAAGAGGATGCTGATCGATTATGAAGTCCTGAAGAGTGCACTGATAGATGGGTTTGGCTTAACCACTGAACAGTACAGGTTGAAGTTCAGAGACACCCAGAAGGCACAGACTCAGGACTGGACTGACTTTGTAGATTGTGCAACCAAGGCTCTGGAGGGTTGGCTGGTTGGCAGTAGGGTTACTGATTTCAAGGGATTGTATAATCTGATGATGAGAGAACAGATCCTTAATAATTGCCAGAACCAGTTGTTTCATCAATACCTGGTGGACTCAGATCTGACCTCTCCCCAAGAATTGGGAAAGAAGGCAGACAAATGGGTCAGAACCAGGGTGAGGCAGAAACCCCAGAACCAAGGGGGTGACATTAAGAAGCAAGATCCTAAGGGCTCTGAGAAAGGTGGGGATAAGTCAAAAGACCAGAAGTCTTCACAAGGGCCCCAAAAATCTGCATCTGGTGGGGAGTCACAATCCAACAAGGGAAAAGGCCAAAGAAGCCCTGGTGCAAATTCTGTAAACAGAAAGGGCACTGGACTTCTGACTGTAACAAGTCCAAAGACCAAACCACCACCACTCCTGCCCCTAAGGCAACTGTTCCCCCTAGCTCAGCTACAGGTGGAGGTGGTACTCAGAATAAGGGTGTAGTAGGGTTGACCCTGGGTTCTGAAGTGGACTCTGACCTAGTCAGAGTGCCCACTCAGGCAATGCTGATTTGTGAGGGAGACCTTAATATGTCCTTCCTAGTAAGCCCAAGTAATCTGGGCAAATACAAACAGCAGCCTGTAATAAATGGCAAACAGGCTTTGGCATTTAGGGACACAGGTGCTAGTGTCACCATGGTGGCAGAGGATCTTGTGGACCCTGGACAGATCATCCTGGGCGAAATGTACCAGGTGACCAATGCAAGCAATGTCAAGACCAACCATAGTCTGGCAGTTGTGAATTTCTCCTGGGGAGGGGTAACTGGCCTCAAGAAGGTTGCAGTCAGTGCAGACCTCCCTGTCGAATGTCTATTGGGCAATGATCTAGAGACTTCAGCCTGGTCTGAAGTAGAGTTATGGACTCATGCTGAGATGTTGGGCATCCCTGCAGAGGTATTTGCTGTGACCAGGTCACAAGCAAGAATGCATGACACTGAACCAGCTCTGGATCCTGGAACAATGGACCAGATGCTTCCCAAGAGGAGGAGCAGTAGGGTAAAGGCAGTGCCTTCCCCTCTGTCTCAGATCACAGATTCACCCCCAGAGGGAGGTGAAGCAGATCCTGAAGAAGGAACTGCCCCAGAGGAACTTGAGCCTGATCAGGTTGAGTTCTTGGGGGCAGGGGGCCCTTCTAGGGAAGATCTGAGTAAGGAGCAACAGTGCTGCCCCTCTCTTGAACCCCTCAGACAGCAGGCTGCTGCTGAGGCTGCTGGGAGTGCTAGTGGGTCCCATAAAGTTTATTGGGATGAGGGACTCCTATATTCTGAGGGTAGAGATCCAGCCCCTGGAGCCACCAGGAGGATGGTAATACCTCAGAAGTTTAGGGGGTTCCTCTTGACCCTAGCACATGACATCCCTTTAGCAGGACACTTGGGCCAAAACAAGACCTGGGACAGGCTTGTTCCACATTTTCATTGGCCACATATGTCAGAGGACACAAAGGAGTTTTGTCGCTCCTGTGTCACATGCCAAGCCAGTGGTAAGGCAGGTGGCACAACAAAGGCCCCCTGATACCACTACCTATGGTGGGGGTACCCTTTGAAAGGGTAGGGATTGACATTGTTGGTCCCCTTGACCCTCAAACTGCATCTGGGCACAGGTTTATCCTGGTGGTAGTGGATCATGCCACCAGGTACCCAGAAGCAATTCCTCTGAGGACCACCACAGCCCCTGTGGTGGCAAGAGCCCTCATTGGAGTCTTCTCCAGAGTGGGTTTCCCAAAGGAGGTCATTTCTGACAGAGGTGCCAACTTCATGTCAGGATATCTGAAAGCAATGTGGAAGGAGTGTGGTGTAACTTACAAGTTCACCACCCCTATCACCCACAATGCAATGGTTTAGTTGAACGCTTCAACAAAACCTTGAAAGGAATGAATAAAGGACTCCCAGAGAAGCTTAGGCGGAAATGGGACCTTCTTCTTCCTTGCCTGTTGTTTGTATACAGAGAAGTTCCACAGAAGGGGGTTGGTTACAGCCCATTTGAGCTTCTGTTTGGGCATCCTGTGAGAGGTCCACTATGTTTGGTAAAAGAGGGCTGGGAGTTACCTCTCAAGCCCCCCAAACAAGATGTGATGGACTATGTACTTGGTCTCCGCTCCCGGATGGCAGAGTACATGAAAAAGGCAACCAAAAACCTAGAGGCCAGCCAAGAATTACAAAAAGCTTGGCATGACCAGAAGGCTGTACTGACTGTATACCAGCCAGGACAGAAGGTGTGGGTATTGGAGCCTGTGGTCCCAGCAGCCCTCCAGGACAAGTGGAGTGGCCCCCATACAATAGTTGAACAGAAGGGAGAAGTCACCTACCTGGTGAATCTTGGAACTCCCAGGAGCCCCCTGAGGGTGCTCCATGTCAACAGATTAAAGCCATATGTTGACAGGGCTGACATGGGCTTGCTCATGGCAACTGATGAGGACCAGGAGGAGGAGAGTGACCCTCTCCCTGACCTGCTCTCTCAGAACCCTGATGATGGGTCAGTAGATGGTGTTGCTTTGGCAAGCAGCCTCACTGACCATCAACAAACTGAGTGCAGACAAGTTCTGCAACAGTACCGACATATGTTTAGCCTGACCCCTAGTCAGACTTCCTGGGGCACCCATGAGGTGGACACTGGAGACAGTCTGCCTGTCAAGAATAAGATCTACAGGCAACCTGACCATGTCAGGGACTGTATCAGGACTGAAGTCCAGAAAATGTTGGAGCTAGGTGTAATTGAGCCTTCAGATAGCCCTTGGGCTAGCCCAGTAGTCCTGGTACCCAAGCCTCATACCCAGGGTGGTAAGAAAGAAATGAGGTTTTGTGTAGACTACCGAGGCCTCAATGCAGTCACTAGGACTGATGCCTATCCCATACCAAGGGCAGATGAGCTGATTGATACTTTGGCCTCAGCCAAGTATCTAAGCACGTTTGACCTGACAGCTGGCTACTGGCAGATCAGGTTAGCTGATGATGCAAAAGCCAAAACAGCATTTTCGACTCCCTGGTGGGCACTACCACTTTGTGGTGATGCCCTTTGGATTGAAAAATGCACCTGCCACTTTTCAGAGGTTGGTGAATAAAGTTCTGACAGGGATGGAAACTTATTGCTCAGCTTATCTAGATGATATTGCTGTCTTTAGTTCCTCCTGGCAGGATCACCTGGTCCACCTCAGGAATGTTTTGGAGGCCCTGCAGAAAGCAGGCCTCACTATCAAGGCCACTAAGTGCCAGATAGGGCAGAGTCAGGTTATATACCTGGGCCACCTTGTAGGTGGAGGCCAGGTTCAGCCTTTACAGAGCAAAATCCAAACCATAATGGAATGGGTTGCTCCAACCACCCAGACACAGGTGAGAGCCTTCTTAGGCCTGACTGGGTACTATAGGAGGTTTGTCAAGGGATATGGATCTATAGTGACCCCCTTGAATGATCTGACCTCAAAGAAAATGCCAAAAAGGTTCAGTGGACAGCTAGCTGTCAGAAGGCATTTGAAGACCTAAAGCAGGCCATGTGCACTGCCCCCATCTTGCAGAGTCCAGACTACACCAAAAAGTTCATTGTCCAAACAGATGCTTCTGAGCTGGGTGTGGGAGCTGTACTGTCTCAACTGAATGATGAAGGTCAAGACCAGCCAGTAGCTTTTATTAGCAGAAGGCTGACCCCTAGAGAGAAACGTTGGTCAGCTATAGAGAGGGAGGCCTTTGCTGTGGTGTGGGCCCTGAAGAAACTGAGGCCATACTTGTTTGGCACTCACTTCATAGTTCAGACTGACCACAAGCCCTCCTATGGCTTAAACAAATGAAAGGAGAAAACCCAAAACTTTTGAGGTGGTCCATTTCCCTACAGGGGATGGACTATACAGTGGAACATAGACCTGGGACCCAACATGCCAATGCAGATGGACTCTCAAGGTATTTCCACTTTGAACACGAAGACTCAACTGGTCAAGGTTAGTTTAGTGTCCCTGCGTTTGGGGGGGTTGTGTAGGAGAGTAGGATCTGCCTCTTATGTTGCCCCCACTTTTTTTCTGATGTTTACACTGGTTTCTGGCTATAGTCTGGCTGGGCCCCTGCTAATCAGGGCCCCAGCCTCTCTGTTCTCTCTAAACGATTTGGAGTGCACTAGTGATTGGATACTGTGGTACCTTATGAGTCCCTAGTATATGGTACCTTAGGTACCAAGGGCATAGGTACTTCACAGGCCTACCAGGGGCTGAAGCATGTATTATGCCACCCCTGGGAAGCAGACTAAATCTGACACCACAGGCCTGCTACTGCAGCCTGGGTGAGGTGGTGCTAGCACTCCTCACTAAGATATAGGTCCCCTATATCTCTCCTGCACACACATATGAACCTATCAGTCACCCCTAAGGCAGGCCCTATCAATCCTGAGGGCAGGGTGCTTGGCTTCTATGTGAGGGGGAGCCTCTGCCTGAGCAGGGCCCCTCTGCAGCTCTCAGAGTCCATTCTCTGGTGCTGTTTGTGGATGCGGTTAAACCATATACTTTTAAGTGCATTATATCCTTGCGGTAAAATGCTAACTTTGGAATGGCTGCATCGAAACATGTCGTGTTTGGTGTCAAACATCTTGGAATACTACTCCCCCGCCAGTCCTGGCGGCGGGGGTAGCATTCCGCCCTTCTAGAGGGATAGACATGTACCTACTGTGGAAACGCGGTAGAATCCTGCAGAGCCCTGGCATCACAAAATGGATGCCACCAGTCACAGACACTGGGCTGCCCTCCTGCTGATGACCAACACTCGCAGTGGAGGAAGCCCAACAATAGATATCCTGTCCCAAGGGGGTGTGACCACCTCCCAGACAGGGTTTAGTGTATTGGGGCTGGGTGGGTGCACTCTTAGAGTGCTTTGAAGTCCTGCACTGGGGGAGCAGAAGGCTCCTCTGTGCATATGCCAGTTCAAACCGGCTCAGGGGCTACCTGCCCCTGCTCTGGCGCGAAACTGGACAAAGGGAAGTGGGTGTAGCCACCCACTCCCTGACCCTCCCATAGGTAGGGTCATAGAGCTAGTCCCTCCCTTTCTTTTAGTATAAGAGGGGGAACCTGTGCATTGCAACCTAGATTTCCCTGGACGACGCTCTGAAGAAGAATCCCGTCCCTTCGACGTTCCACTACATTTGGAAGACTGAAGAATCTCCCTTGGAGTCAAGGAGTGACTCCCCTGCTTGGCAGGCACCAAAACTACAAACGATGGTCGCAAACTACGCCGCTCCTGCCGGAGTCCGAAGTCCCTGTAGCCCAAGAAGTGAATTTCCTGACTTCTCAAAGGCCATCGTGAGTCCCCAGCGAAGCTGAGGCCAGTGGACCCTAAGAGTGATGAGGAACCGCGACCCCTGGGTACCATGCACTATTGTCGAGTGCAACCCCTTCACAACGTTTCACGAACTTGTGCTTTGGACCACGTGTGGTCCCAGCCTCCAGCAGGAACCCCTCCTAAGATCAGAGGCCTACCACGTCCCGAGTGACCGTGGGCCTCTGTGAGCGAATCCTCCCGAGGCGTCTTCGTGATCCCTTGCCAGCCGGCTTGTGGGTCCCCAGAAGGCTTTCTAAAGAAATCAAAGGGCTCCCCTGGTTTCTCCAGGCCCGCCCTGACTTACCCTCACTGGGTGAGTCCCACAGACCTTGCTGGTCTGCTCCATTGTCTCTTCACGCTTTCCCTGAGACTTGCTGTTACCAAGGCTTGTTGGCTCTGATCGAGTCGCCAACACCGCAGTAAGCTGCAGACATCGTGGGACACGCTGAATTCAACTCCTGGTCGTCGTCGACGCCTCCTGGACCTCGTGGCTGAAGAGTCAAGGCAACCGCAAACGACCTGAATCTTGCGACGACGGTGGGCATCCATCTTCCTTGCCCCGAGTCACTGCCAAGTGACTTTGAACACTGTCCCCTCTGCTTTCAGGTCTTCCATCTCCCGAATCCAGGCTTGGATTCCTCCGGACACTTCTCCTGTCGCCGCAAGCAGCAAGTCTTCACTGGCTCCCATTGAAAACGACGCCGCGACCAGACACCAAAGAACACCTATGCACCCGGCTCCCCTGGGTGAGGTAACTTCAGCACTACGGTGCTCCTGTGGGTGTGGGCCCTAGAACTACTTACCCTGTAAGTGACTTGCTTGTAGCTTCCCTTGAAGTGTCCTAAAACTCTAACTTTCTAGGTGCGACAATTGCGCTGACTCGTACAGGGTTCGCGTCTGTGGTAGACACACCGCGTCCATCTCCTTTGAAACACTATCTAGAACTGTATCCTTCGACTCGTACTGAGTCCAATCGGTGTTCGCCTCGAACACACAAAGGGCCTGTAGCACAGAGATCTCCATTGCACTGACTCGCACCAGGTTCGCGTCTGTGTTAGACACAGCGCGTCCATCTCCCTTGCAACTCTATCTATAACCGCGTCCTTCGACTCGTACAAGGACCGATCGGTGTGTTCGCCTCGAACACGCAAGGAACCTTTAACATTGATATCCAAATCGCGTCTGAGCGCATAGACTCGCACAGGACTCGCACCGGTGCCAGGTCACCGCGTCCGTCCCCTGTGGGTCTCCTACAACTACCTGGGGTGGTTCTTGGGGGTCCCTCGATTCTAGATGCCCTAGACCTAGGTCTAGCAAACTAAGATTGTGATATTCGATGGTGCTAAACTTATTTTGATAACATTTGACTTGTACATATGTTCCTGACCTCTAATCTCATAAAGAGATTAGTAGAAAGTGTTTATTAATAAATACATATATATTTGATATATATACCTGTGTGGTGTCTTTTCATTTGGTGATTCAAGAGATTGTGTGGTAAAACAAGCTGCTTTACATTCCTTCAAGACTTAGCCTGAAGGCTGCTCTCCACAGCTACCACTAGGATAGCTTTCTATAAAGGTTGTCTTAAACCTATCTACCATAAGAGTCGAATTGTTCTGGTGCAAGGTGTTCACTTTAATTAGTGAACAGCATATACCAGGCCAACTTCTCACAATTGTATCAGACAGGGGCCCTCAATTTGTGTCCCGTTTTTGGAGAGGGTTGAATAACATGATGGAGATAGATGTACAGCTCTCTACTGCCCATCACCCTCAGACAGATGGTCAGACGGAAAGGGTCAACCAGTGTATTGAGCAATACCTGCAGTGTCACCTCCTACAGGGAGATAGGGATTGGGACTCGGTTTTGTGGACTGCGGAGTTTGTATATAACAACAGTGAACATGTATCTATTGGGGTTTCGCTTTTTTTCTGTAACTATGGGTTCCATCCTCGCTGTGGTCTGGTTTCGCCTTTAGAACCTGCTAATTCTCTGGCCGCTCTGGATTTGATGTCTCGTCTCCAGAATATTCATGCTTCTGCCAAGAAATCGTTGGACGAGGCCAAGAGCAGGTATAAGGAAGGAGCTGATCGGCATCATCGACCACCACCTGCTTATGCTATAGGAGACAGAGTATGGTTGTCCACTCGGAACATCCAGATTAAGGGTTCAGCCAAGTTTAAGCCCCGCTTTATTGGTCCTTATGTTGTTTCCAAAGTGGTGAATCCTGTCGCCCTGAAGCTCGACTTACCTGACTCATTGCATGTCCATCCTGTCTTTCATGTGTCCTTGTTGAAATTTGTCGCCCCTGGTACTGTTGTTCCTGCACAACTTCCCCCTGTTTTTGTGGATGATGGTCCCGAGTATGAGGTGGCGTATATTGTGGACTACCGCAGGGTGCGTCGTCGATTGCAGTACCTGATCCACTGGAAGGGTTATGGGCCGGATGAGAGGTCGTGGGAACCGGCCTCTAATGTGCATGCTCCCTGTTTGGTTCGCTTGTTTCATCGTCACTATTTGCACAGACCCAAGCCCGTTGGGGGTGTGGTTTTGGGGGGGGTGTACTGTCGGGCTCCGTGGGAAGCACCGATTTCAGCGGCGCTTGTTTCCGTGTTCGAGCGCGGAGACGCGAGCCCCGCCCGCCGTTCCCTGTCAGCAGGCGAGGGCGGCGCTTAACAGGTATTTAAGACGGGATCCGCACTGGCAACGCACTTCGCGTTCCAGCTCGGATCCCGCTAAGCCTCCCACCGCTTGTTTTCCCCGCCTTACCTGCATCCAAATCGGCCGCAGTTTCTTCTTCAGTCCCTTGCTCGCGTTTTTGGACTTTTGGTGTGTTTTTCCTCGTCCTGGGACCGCTGGTGTTCTTCCGGGGCTTGTAGTCACACTGCTCCTTCCTGGCTGGTAACAATGTAGCAAGGGAGCTTCTGTTTCCTTAACCCTTTGCTTCCCGGTACTTGTCCCTGAAAGACAAAGATATAGGCAAGGGTTTAAAGAACCATAGTATCTTGTTTTCTGTAGTATTCAGAATTGTTTTTTGTGAGAAAATAGCAAAGGCACTTATCTGATGGTTCTGCGCTCTTGACGGCTATTCTTGAAGTTCTCGTGACGTCTGGTAAACTTCTTTCTGGCTGCAAAAAATTAAGAAAGAAACTATTTCAATAATTCAATACCCCACTATAGTGTTTTGCTTCTTTTTGGACGCTTGCTCTTTTTCCCCCTTTTTTTGTTTTGTGCTTCCTCCTGACTAGGGAAATTAGTTTTTTGGTTTTTCCCTAATTGCAGGAGTAACGGGTGGATTATTGTTTTCTTAACTAAGGGTCCTATCCACTCCGAAGATGTCCTTAATCTAGGTTTGTGTTTTTATTGTTTCCTTCTTGTTTTGAATGCAAACTTCAGCAGTCCTATTGTATATTGAATTTGTCTTTCCTTGTATACAGTGGGAGTGTTTTATCAACCTTAGGAGTCGCTACCCTCACACACACTTGGCATATTCCCTTCAAGGTATCTCATTAGAATTAGGAGAGGGGCATTTTATAGCTAACTCTTTTACCCAAGTGTAGTACTCACCTTGTGTTTTCTCCTTCAGGGTTTAGAAGACTACCCCCACCGAAGATCCAGTGGACGTCTACCCCTTCTTCCTTCCCTTGTTTTGTTTCCCTCCTTCCCCAACTCCCCTCTTTTGCTTTGACTAAGTTGGGCGAAGGAGATCGGTGAGGGAAGTTGGGATTTAGCTTCGCTTCCATCCATGTCACCCCTGCAGTAAATCCAGGTGAGCCATTACACTCAGCATGGTGTGAAGTGACATAAAAGGGCTGGATTAACAAATATTCATGTGAATTAAACAATGAATCTGCAGTTTGTACATGCTGCCCTTGTTGTTTTATTTACATAATGCAATACCAATAACAAAGTTATAAAAAAAATTAATCAGTGGCTGCTCCAGCGCACACAATACATTAAATAAGTTACATCTAGTAAACACCGACTTTGCTGCATATTTAATATGTTTTACATGCATAGAAAATAAAGGAAATGTTGGTGTGTTTATGTATTTTGACTAACAATAATGAATTCATGAATATCTCTCTCTCGTTCAAGCCTAGAGAAAAGGCCTTGAATATTGCAGCATATGAGAACATCCCGACATGGCTTTTTTGTAAGGCAAACAAGTAAAAACATTTTATTCAGTACAAGAAAACAACACGATTAAATCAATCCTATTTTGAATATTCTATGAAAAGGAAAAACACAGAAGACAAACGTGCTTGCAGGTAACTTGTTTGTGCAAATTTTTATTTTTTTTAAACTCTTTTTATTAATACAGCTCATAAGACCATACATTGTATCATGACATCGCAGCTCAACAGCAATTTATACATACATAGTACATTTAGCAACAAGGGTGTGGGCTCATGCCTATCCTCCTGAGTCCCCGCTAAATTTTGCAGCCTCAGTCCTGTTCTACTATACTCGGGGTACGGTACTTCCTCCAAGGTGACCAGATCTTCTGCCACTTTTTGGTACATCCCCTGCTCCTATACACCACTTCCTCCGCCCTCTGGCACCAGTCTAGGTCCCTCTTCCAGTCAGCCAGCTGCGGTGGCGCCAGCGCACCCCAGCTCCGTGCAATATTGCGTTTGGCCACCCCTGCTGCTAGGGTCAGCCACAACTCTGTGTACCTGGGCCATCCCTCATCTCCCTTAATTGGGAGGATTAGCCATCTTGGGTCTAACGGCACCTCCCTCCCCAAGACTCTGGACATGCTACCCGTGATCTCTGCCCAGTATGACGCAATCTCTGGGCACTCCCACAATATATGGAAGAAAGAGCCTTCTTGGTGACACCCCCGTCTGCAATGTCCCGACTGGAGCCTGCCCCAGCGGTGTAAAAGTGTGCAGGGATAGTACGTGCGGTGGAGTATTTTTAACTGTACTAATCGGAATCTGGCCCGGATGGCGACCTCCCTGGGACTCTGTAGCGCTTCCTGCCAACTGTCGTCATCTATGTCCCCTAGGTCTGCCACCCACGCCGCTCGCAGGGGGATCAGTGGATCAGGGCAGTTACTCACCAGCTTACGGTATATCGTAGAGATGGGTTTAGCAATAATCGGGTCTAACAACAGGCGGTCCTCGAGCGGCGAGTAATCGGGTATCTCCACCCCGGGTTTAACGTGTACTTTGAGGGCGTGCATGAGTCTGATGTAGTGGTACCTCTGTGCCGGGTTCATGTCATATTCGGCCTGTAGATACTCAAACGTCCGGGGGGAGTCCCCTCGCCATATGTCACCCAGGTATTCTACACCTATAAGACGCTACCCCCGGAATCCCGCCAGGGCAGTCACCTCCCGGAGCTGGTCTCCCAGCCACAATGGGGTCTTGCCTGTTAGTTTCCGATCCCAGCCCAGGAGCCGATTAGCTTCCCTCCAACATTGCACCACCACCCTGGTATGCTCTGGCCAGTTTTCCCCACCCTTCGGGCGTAAAGAAGAGACTCACATGCACCCCCTCCATTGCCTCCCTATCTACCCGATACGCTGGTTCCGAGACATCCGCATACACCCAGTCGTTTACGACCTGTAAATGTGACGCCCAGTAGTACAGCTTGGCGTCAGGGATTGCTAGACCACCATCGTATACCCCTCTATGGAGTTTATTCAACGCAATCCTCGGGGGCCCCCGTCCCATAGCAACGCGCGCACCGCTTGAGCCACCCTTTTGAAGGAATGCGGAGGTATCAGGAACGGCGTGTTCTGTATGATGTAGAGGATTCTTGGTAGCGTAAGCATTTTGTATAAGGCCGCCCGGCCCATGAGGGAGAGCGGAAGAGCGCGCCAGTGGGCGACATCCGTCCCCATACGAGCGAGCAGCGGCTCCAGGTTTGCAGTTAGGAAGACATCCCTATTCCTTGTAATGTATATTCCCAGGTATTTAAACCCACCCGTGACCAGCGGTGCCGCGCAGCAAGCTGGGATACGCGGTGGAGGACCCGACAGTGAAAAGACCGCCGACTTCTGCCAGTTAATCCGATACCCGGAATAGCTGCCAAAGAGCTCAAAAATGTGCATCGCCCTGGCAAGCGAGTTGTACGGTCTGGCGAGGTAGAGGACAATGTCGTCCGCATAGAGCGATATCCGCTCCTCCCACCCCCGGGCGACACGATACCCCATATCATGGGATCCCTCCGTATCCAATGGGCCAGAGGCTCCAATGCTAGGGCAAACAGGAGGGGCGAAAGCGGGCACCCCTGTCTCATACCCCGCCTCAAGGGGAAGGACCTGGACACCGCCCCATTGACCCTCACCCTCGCCGTTGGCAGCGTATACAGCAGTTTCACCCAGCTACAGAAGATCGGCCCACAGCCCAGTCGCTGAAGGGTCATGAAAAGATAGGGCCATTCAATGCTGTCGAAAGCCATGGAGGCATCTAATGCTACCGCCGCTGCCTGGGGCAAGCCCACCCCTTCCGTCATGTGGAGCACCCCGTAGAGTCTCCTCAGATTGTGGCGCGTACTCCTTCGGGGC
This sequence comes from Calotriton arnoldi, assembly GCA_963921515.1. Taxonomy (NCBI): domain Eukaryota; kingdom Metazoa; phylum Chordata; class Amphibia; order Caudata; family Salamandridae; genus Calotriton; species Calotriton arnoldi. The sequence goes on along the minus strand of CAWUFW010001477.1, from coordinate 1,545,961 downwards.
ATGAACCCAGATTGGTCCACATGTACCAGGTCTGTGATGACGGACACGAGTCTCCCAGCCAGGGCCTTTGCCAGGATCTTTGCCTCCACATTGATTAGAGAGATCGGGCGATAGGAATCGCACCTGTCTGGTGGTTTGCCTGCTTTATGGATCGTTACTATAGTGGCTTCTCTCTGGTCCGGAGGGAGCCACCCCACTTTCCTGGCCTCAACCAACATCCGTAGGAGAGGGCCCAGTACCACCGCTGCTTGTTTCTTATAGATCTCGACCGGTAACCCATTAGGCCCGGCCGCTTTCCCCGATTGTAAGGAGCCCAAGGCAAGCCCCAGTTCCTCCACTGTCAGGTCAGCCTCAAGTCTGTCCCGTGCCTCTGGCGAGAGCGAGGGGAGGGCAAAGTCTCGCAGGAACTCCCCGCAATCTGCCTCTGATCTCACACAAACCGGCGAATATACCTGTTCATAATGCACAGCAAAGGCCTCTGATATGTCTCCACTGGTGGAGCATAACGCTCCCGATTTGTCTCGTATCCCTGGTACCCAGGAGCGGTCCCTATTGCGGCGCTCCAGCCACGCCAGTAACTTAAGCCCCTTGTCCCCTACATCATATAGCCGGTGCTGAGTCGCCAGCGCATAGGCCCGCGCCTCCTCTCGCGCCAAGGCCCTCAAGTCCTTCTGTTTCAGAGACAATTTGTGCTGTAGGTCAGCTGACTCCGTCAAGGCCGGGTCCGCCTCTAACGTCTCCACCTCCCTCTCAAGTCCCCTGATCTGCAGCAATTCCTCCTTTTTTGCCCCCCATTAAAGCCTGCGCTTGGCCCCGCAAGACCGTCTTAAATGCTTCCCATATCGTGATCTGGGAGGCGACAGACCCCTGATTCTCCTCAAAGTAGAGTTTGGAGCCCTCTCTGAGCTTATCGCAGAGGGTCGGGTCCCGGAGTCTCCAGGGATCTATCCTCGGGAAGGTGGCCTTATTGACTACTGGTCCCTGGAGAAACACCCTCACTGGGGAATGGTCTGAGATCCCCCGCGCCAGGTGCCTGACCTCCGTAAAGTCTCCCATATGCGTGAGCTGGGTGAAAAAATGGTCAATTCTAGAGAATGATCCATGTCTGGCCGAATAGAAAGTATATTCCCTAGTCAGAGGGTGGTGCGCTCGCCAAATGTCACTCAGGCCCATGGCCGAAATAAACCCCGCCATACCCCGCTCCTCCCGCGCCCCAGTCTCGGATTGGACCGGTCCGTGGATGGATCCATCACAGCATTGGTGTCTCCCCCAAGAAGGAGAACCCCCACAGGTAGGTCTGTTAAAAAGGCACCTAACTTTGGAAGAAAAGTGGAATGCAAGCCCGGGGGAGATAACAGGAGCAGAAGACCAACGTCCTTCCCTCCCATGTGCCCGCAGCTGCCGTTAGGCACCCAGAGGCGTCTGTCCATGTGTTAATAAGCACTAAAGGCAGGGAGGCGCGCACTAGGATTCCCACCCCTCTGGCCCCAGAGGAATATCCCGCGTGTGCGATCATTTTGTAGCCAAAGCGATCTAGTGCTTTGCACTTATTACCCTTCAGGTGTGTCTCCTGCAGCAGGACTACATCAGGGCTATGCCTCTTTAAGTGTTGGAGGACCAAGGTACGCTTTATTTTATCTCCCAGGCCGTGGACGTTCCACGTCCACACCTGCAGTTTAGCCGGGTCTCCCATCTGTTGGAATTAGTAACAGTTTGTCCCTCCGCTCCCGCCCCCCTGTCGCTACTCCTTGCACAAGCTGCCATCGATACCCACCATAGTGGTCATGAGCTAACTCCCGCGTCCCCCCCAACATAAGAAAAAACAACAACCCCTGTCTACCCCACACCCCACACCCCCCTCCCTGCAACCCTGCTAGGTGAGTCCCCAACCACCCACCCATGAAACTGGCAGAGTGCCTGTCGCCCCATATCGTAAGAACAAACAAATATATGGGGTTGCGTGCCTACAGCCACAAGAAAGATGTATGTGTGAATGACTACATTATCCGCCCATTTCTCCCCCTTCTCAGCGGGTTCCCTCCAGACTGCGGTTCACCAGCCCCTCCCCTGGCTATCCCTCAGCGCCCCCTCCAGGTGTGAATGCATTTGACCCCCTATCCCCCTGTCTGCAGAAGACATTCCCTAGTGTCGCTAGGCATTGGAGGCAGTTCCTCTCGTAGTAGTCCCCCATAGTCTCGGCTTTGTTTGTGCAAATTTGAGACATATTTGCTTCAGCAACTTTAAAATTGATGTCAGTGGAAGCACAGTGAGGCCCAGTAATTTAAATGTGTGGCCCAGTTATGCTAACGTAAACGCACATAAATAAACAATATTTTCTAATTAATAAAACCTCTTTCACAATTCCTCCCTCTGACATTTTTTTAAAAATCCTCATAAACTACTCTACTCTACAACAGTTACTCCATCATGTTTGGTTTCTACAACTTTATCTTCACCAAGGTCTTCATTTCATCATAAACTTGGGCTATGCTCAAGTATAATATATTCCCTCTTTCTTTTTCTGGTTGTCTTCTTCTCCCCACATTCACATTATAATCTTTGCTTAAAACAGAACAATATTATGTTGTGATATATTTCTGCTCTTTGACGCATGCCTAACCGGATAATACAGACACAGTAATACACCAATTAAAACTAGTGAAATAAAAATCATTAAAACTATTTTTAGAGCCAAGCAAATTTTTTTGCAAATAGCCATCTTCTTTCTATAAACAATTCCAAAAACAAAAACAAAATCTCTAAACAAGGTGCAAAATGTTCAAAAATAAATTCTTCAATAATGTTACAAATTCAATGTAAGTATTTTCAATTTAAAAAATAAGTGAATACAACCAGATTGTCAGGAAACCCCAGGCTAAAAAGCAGCGCAGGTCCAGATTGGTTGTTCTGTCAGTCTTCATTAAGGGGAAACCAGTCCATGACACATCTTTCAGGATTTGCCTGTCCTGGAAGGCCCTTTTACAGCGCAGAATGGGCTCAGGAGCTAGTGGACATTACGCAGTATAATCCCATTCTTGGGTCTGTATTCTTCACTTAATGTACAAAATGTTGCATGCTGTAAACCTTCTTTTACATTTCTCCTTGGCCACTTTTTTGGCACAGGTTTTGACCCCAGAATCCCATCTGGAGTACTCAGGGAACTCTGGAAAATCAGTCTCTGAACATGTAAAATAACCCCCCAGTTCAGGGCCACTCTACAGCCTCACTCTCGTGAGAACAAGAGTTCTTGCAGGATCGGGAAGTCTCTTCAGCCATTTTGAAACCGCTCAGATGCTCTACAGCAGAGTTGTTGCAGGCTCAGGAAGTCTCGGCTACTATTTTAAAACGGCTGAGACTATAAATCTCTCCCCTTGCAACCTTGATACTTTGTATTGAGGATTCGATGTGAGTGGGTTGAGAGCAGAGGATCTCCAGGCGGACCCCGGAGTTCCTCTCTTGTCACAAGAAAATTACTGCTACTCAGCCAGGAGAGGAGAATCTTCTGTCAGCGAAGGTTTTTACTAAACTCCAATAAAGGCCAGTCAAGTGCCCAATTTCTTGTTTACTGAGCATAAAGCATTCATTTGTGCAAGGATTATTACTGCATGGCTCAATGGAAGTGTAAAGAAACACAACAAGCTACAAGTTAAAACTCACCTGGCTAAACATACATACTTGTTTGAAAACTGAGAATTCTAGGACAGTCTTGAACTTTGCAGAGTGAATAGCCGTTGAGACTCATCGTACTGCCAAGCTTCGGGAAACACATGCCCGAAAACCTGTGCACAAAACAGACTAAGGCCCATAGTGAGTTATCCCTATTCCTCTAAAAACATTTACTAAGGTATGCTTGAGAGTTCTGTTAGTAACAGGGCTCGCATCCAGGATCCGGTCTACCACTAGCTACTCTTTAAGGAAATGCAGCCAGCCTCATGATACCCTGAATCACCAATCGCCACAGGTGTTCATTTTGGGTAAGTACACAAATCACCTAAGGGGGCAGAAGGGTAATAGTCATAGTGAGAATGTAAGACACACTCACCTCATTTGTTCTTTCTATCTGAAACAGGGAGCACACTGGGAGCCAAAAGAGGCATAAGAATCAAGCTGGACCTCTTCTCAAAAGTCTTGGACAATCTGCTATCATCCAGTCCTTCCCTGGTAGGGTGGTTTGGACTCATAATAAGAAAGAAAAGGGTTTAGTATGGAGAGAGAAATATAAAGAGTAGATAGGATTTCTAACTCTGCCCTTTTCTTTTCCAAGGAGATGAGTATCCAGTCTTTGTTTCTTTTTCACTTTAGTTTATTAATTTGTCCAGAACCCCTTTCCCTTGGGTTCATACTCTCGCCACCGATTGAAACTAAAACTTTGGTGGCAGTTGTATGGGCAAGAGGGCCCATGCTACCTCTGCAATTCAAAATCTGAAGTTGGACGCATCCAAAAAGAAGACGACATGACAAAATAAAAAGCCATTAATTCATCTGCCCAGGCAGCATGGCATCAGGTACCCACCTGGTGCCCACATTGGAAAATATTCTGCAGGAATTCCATAGACATCTAGAATTAACCCGGGTGGAGAATCAGACTCTTAGGAACCAAGTAGTGGGGTTAACCCACCATTTTGAGACCTTCCAAAGAACATAAAGCATGCAGCATCCAGGTGTCATGGTTGAGGGGACCCCCAACCCAGCAGGACACGTGTGCAGTAGCGGTATTCCTCCCAGTCAGGTACCTACAATCAATCTTGCCCAACAGTTAGCAGACCCGTAGACCGCTGCCGGTTGCATTTCCTCTGCCAGCCACACACCTTCCCAACCCAAGAGTCTTGAGCAGCTTTTGGCTGTCCTATCTCACTTGTGAAAATTTACAAACAAAACCCTTGGCAACTAAATAAATGAAAAGCTCACAATAGACAGATTTATATGACCCAAACGAACATGTATAAATAAAACAACAGGCTTATTAATTGATACAAATGGTAAAATAAATATAAGTAAAAAACCCTATGATGCATATTTCTAGGGTTTAAAGATAGTGTAATTTAAATAAAATCATATCACAACATATCAATCATACCTCCTCACAAGCATTCATGTTAACTACAAATTACATTCCAATCAGTAAATAAAAAAAAGCACAACAAGGTCATGCTAAAACACACTCCATATAATAAACATACAAAACTTGCCAAATGGGATACAAATGAGAACAATCAATCATTAAAATTGAAGAAGCTGTGGCTTAAATTCTTGATTCTTGATGCAAGAATGTACTCATAATCTACGCTTGTTTCGGTGGACTAACTGCCTTCATCAGGAAAGTCACAACATATTGGTTGTAAGTTAGTTAAAGAGGAAGTGGTCAGAGCCTTACTCAGGATGAACCCAAGAAGTAGATCAGATGTCTTGCCAAGGAAGGGAAAGCTCTTATGGCAAAAAGTTGGTATCGCCTCAACAGAATCAAATAATCAGATCAGTCATGCAAAATATCATGTATACCCATCATCAGCAATAAGTGCACATCTAAAGTAGTGGGAATAATAACAAAAAATGAAAATAAGGACCCCAGATTGTGAAAGTGGTGAGTGCGTGCACCCATCGTAATGGGGTGATCTTACCTTCAGTAACACCAATTCCTTATGGGTGTATGTTCCAGATTAAGTACATGGAAATATGATACCCGAGCTATAAGGAGACAGTATCAATTGACTCGACAAGTCATTTATAAAAGATGACATCTCTCTGGTTATTTAAGTTGCAAAATTGCTAAGGATGATTTAAGGAATACAACTAGCATCGTTGAAGTACTTTTATAATGGAAAGAGGAGAGGAAAGAATCTTGGTGTCGAAAATGCTTGGTGGCTACAGAATTTTCTCACAACGCAGAGTGCAGAATACAGTAGATGAAGGTTTTTCAAATATAAACTGTAAACAAAAACCGCTGCATTAAAGTACTACTTTTTTTTTTTAAAACATACTTTATTGCTTGCCAATACATCATTGCAGTGTAAAACATGGAGTATTAACGGCATTTTCCCTTTTTGATGTTCACCCCATCATTCACATTATAGAGTGGTGTGCTGCACATGTAAGTCTCTTACAGTTGTTCTCAGTTACATATCCATCACTGCATCTCTAAGGTGACTTAGAGTATTCTGGAAATGCAATATTCCTCCTAGAGTAATTTTACATAGTATGCTTCAACATTCTTAACATAACATTTCAAACTTATATAACGTCCCCCCTCCCTCCACCCTCCCTCCTGGTCTGCCGTTACTTATATATTTAGTAGCCTATTATAGTTATCTATATATCATTGGTTGCTCCTTACTGCTTAGGTAAGATGGTGTCGTGACTGGGGCCTATAACGATCTCTGGTGTTTGGTCCTAGAATAGTTAGGTCTGCTCTTGTGTGGGGTTGTTATGTGTGGGTATAAAGTCCAGCTGTTTAAAATCCTCCATCATGCTCTCCCAATCCATTGAGATAGGGTGTTTCCGCAGACCCCTTGCCTCTTCTCGTCTAAGTGCCATACCTTCGGCACTACCCCATTGCATCATATCTGCCTGCCATATAGTCAATAGTGGACTTCTAGGTGATTTCCATCTCATGGTGATTGTTCTTGCGGCCAGTATAAGGGCAAGGCCCAGGAACCTCAATTGTACCTTCTGTGCTGTAGTGCGTTGCGGAGACCCAAGAGGCACTCCAGGATATTTTCCTGTACAATTAGGTGCGTGACCTCTTGTAGTGACTGTCGTATTCCGTCCCAATAAGCATGGAGACGTGGACAGGCCCATAGCATGTGGGCAAAGTCTGCTTCATCTCCCTTACATCGGGGGCAGCAGTGTTGGGCCTCCGGAAACATACGGTGTATTCTCTTTGGGGTTAAGTAAGATCTATGTAATAGCATTGTTTGGATAAATTTAAGTTTAGCGTTACGGGACACCCGTTTGGGATGTTCCAACATGCTCGCCCAGGCTTTGTCAGTGAGTTCTGTGTTGGCATCCGTCTCCCATTTTGTTCTAAGGTCGGTGAGGTCGATGGATACCTGCGCTCTAACACCTGTGTACAGCTATTTGACTAGATGGCCCCCTTCCCCCATATAATACAGCAAATGGACCAGTCCGTGTTGTGGAGGTTCCCTACGTTCTGGTGCCCATGTCTTCTTAATATAGTGGGATACAGCCGCGTGTGTCATATATAAGCGGTCTGGCGCTCCAGTGGTTTGTATGAATGTGTTGTGAGCAAGGAGATTGCCGTCACCAAAGAACTGCCCGACTTCCTTCACTCCGGTCTCCGTCCAGGCATGAAGTCTGGCCTTAGTTAGCACACCCCCAAGGATGGGGATGCCCAGTAATGGGATATTAGTCGCATAGGGAGTCGTTCCTGAAGTATACCGCAGTGCTTTTCTCCAACATTGCAATGCGATCTTAAGTAATGGAGGCCCGTCCGAGGGATTTTAGCTTTTGGTAAGAGTAAGGAATGTAGTTTGCCCCGATCTATGTCCCGGGTTGTATACCCTATTTCTTGTAGGTTCCTACCCGCTGTCCAGTAGGACAGCCACTGGAGTTGACAGGCATAGTAATAGGCTCTGAAATCAGGAGCACCCAGACCTCCCCTATGGGACTCTAGTTGTAATTTCCGAAGACTTACTCTTCGGCGGCCCTTACCCCATTGAGTTCTATGAGGATAGTGTCCAAGGCACAGAAGACCGAGTGCGGTACCGCCAGCGGTAAATTCACTAAAAATATAATAAACGGGGAGTACTACCATCTTCGATATGGCAATCCGCCCCATCACCGATAGTGGCAGGGATATCCAGAAGGCCACACTCGAGCGTAAAGCGTTGATGGCCCTTAACAGGTTGCCTTCTAGCTGATCCGTCTGCGCCCTGTACACTTGTATTCCTAAATACTTGAATGTAGCGGGTGCCACGGGTAAGGTATAGTTACCAAATTGCGTCATTTCTAGGTGGGTTCCATCATGAAAATAAAACGCATTTGATTTCCGTGGATTAATGGCAAGGCCCGAAATATTTTCAAATGTGGAAAAGATCGTGGGGAGAGGTGCAGTGTCAGCAGTCAAATCTCGTAAGTAAAGCAGAATATCGTCAGCATATATTGAGATTAAATGTGCAGTTCCATCGATGATTATCCCCAGCTGTTCTGCTGACTGTCTCAGGGCTATCGCTAAGGGCTCTAGTGCTAGTACAAACAGTAGGGGGGATAGGGGACATCCCTGCCGTGTGCCCCTGTGTACCGTGTATTCGCCTGAGATATGGTGACCGGTGCGTGCTCTAGCAGTAGGAGAGGTATATAGCAGCCGTACCCATTTGAGATAGTCGCTAGGGAGGCCAAATCTCTGTAATGCAGCGAACATATAATCCCATGCTATAGAATCAAAGGCCTGGTGTAAGTCCAGTGCCAGACAGCCAGCCTCCGGATACTCGGCCGGGACGGCCGCCATTATATAATGTAAGCGTCTAGTGTTAAGGGACGTACTGCGGTTCGGTAAGAACCCGCATTGGTCCCTATGTATGAGCGTGGTTAAGTATGGCTGTATGCGGTTAGCTAATGTTTTGCTCAGGATTTTATATTCAGTTGCCAACAAGGAGAGAGGCCTATAATTGGAGATATCGGTGCCATCGCGTCCCGGCTTAAGAAGTGAAACGACTAATGCCTGCATGGTGGATTGTGGCAAGTGGCCAACCTCCAGGGCTGTCCTATACACCTCCTCCAGCCTGGGGATCAGGGCCTCCGAATAAGTTTCATAAAATTCTATGGGTAGGCCATCTAGGCCCGGCGCCTTGTTATGATTAAGGCCTTTGATCGCAGCTCGAATTTCTTGTTGTGTTATAGGGCCTGTGAGTTCTCTCTGCGTGTCCGCCGATAAAGAGGGGATATTTAAGTCCTGGAAGAAGTCCGCTATCTGCGTGTCATTGTTGTGTGTTGGGGCCGCATAGAGGTCACTAAGATACCTGCAAAAGGCTTCATTTATCTCGATTTGTGTGTGTACTGGTCCTTGGTTAGGTACATTAATGTGTGTAATGAGCGGTGGTTACGGTCTGTCCTGTACTATGCGGGCTAGTAGTGTCCCCGCCTTGTCTGCCTCAGTGTGCTTCCGTTGTGTGAAGGCCCTATGGTCAATAACCCGCAGAGTTTCTAGTGTGTCGGCATGGTTAATGCGGGCGTCCCGCAAGGCCTCTTGTTTTTCTGGATCTGCTACTGCCTCCTGCTCTAAAGTGTTCATCAGGTTTTCTATACTAATCAGGCGTTGGTGTATCTCTTGTCTCGCCCCCACCACCTGTCCAATGGCCGACCCCCTCACTACCACTTTAAGTGCGTCCCAATCTATCAGGTGGGAGGATGCAGTATTCCAGTTTTCCGTGAAGTAATTATTAATGGTATTGGAGATAGTGGTGCGGAACGGGGCGTCTTCCAATAACTGGGGCCATAGTTTCCAGGTGGGCACTGGGGTCGGTACTCGTCCCCAAGTCAGTGTGAGTTCTAGGGGATTGTGGTCCGAAAATGTCTTGGCTAGGTAAGTGGACTGACTGATATGCGTAGCAATGGTGTGTGAACATAAAAATCTGTCTATCCTGGTGTGGAGGTGATGGACCGGCGAATAGAAGGAATACTCTTTGTGAGTAGGGTGCATTAATCTCCAGACATCCGACAGTCCCCATCCATCTAACCATGTTTTTAGGAGATCCGCTTGCTTGCTGGCGCCAGCGCCATGTAGTGGGGGGTGAGATCTGTCTAGGTCTATATCTAGCACTGTATTGCAGTCTCCTCCCAGAATCCAGGGAATCGTGTCCCACCCTACAAGGGCTGCACCCAGACGGTGGAAGAATTTGTCTTGTTCAAAGTTAGGGGCGTATATACATCCCAAAACCATAGGTACGCCGTCAAGAGTTCCTTTCAGTAAAATATATCTACCCTGGTCATCTGTGCGACGATCAAGCTCCACAAATGGCACTCCATGCCGGATCCAGATAGTCGCCCTCTAGCAAACGCTGAGTAATTAGTGGAATATATATTGCCTCGCCATTTTTTACGCGTCTTTAAAGCCTCCGAGTCAGTAAGGTGTGATTCCTGAAGAAAAGCAATATGGGCTTTGCGCCTAAGTAAGTGAGCATGAACCCGGTGTCGTTTTTGTACAGCCCCCAACCCCCGCACATTCCAAGTCAGCAGGTTGTAAGAGCCTAAGGTGGTGTGATCTCTAGGCATAAGTTATTATGTGAGACGTCGCTCCTTGTAGCGAGGAGCCATTTAACTGATGCAGAACAGGAGTTCCCCTTTCCCTTAAAACTAACAATTCTCGGCTCAGCTAACAAACGGCGCTGGGCCCAACAAAGATTCCCAACATATAGGTACCACATAACGGTGCATTCGCTTATTGGGGGGTCGCTGCCACCATCCATATCGTGGCGGATGCAACAGCGGGGTCCCGGTAGCTCGACGGATCCCGGGGGGGGGTTATAAACATATCCTTGAAAAACAGTACAATCACCTCTTTTCAACATATTTGTGCGTTACCTGGGCCATTCGTACTGTGACCCGTAGCTATAAAGTTCTGCACCGCATTAATAGATCTGCTGTACATTATAGAACTACATATTAAAACCTCTCCAAAGGGTTTGATTACATTCAGATTGTCCCCTACAGATAAAGACTTGGAAAAGGATATTATTGTAACTATAACTTCTGCCACATCACTACCCCGGCCTCCCCCATTGATTATGGCATGGGGAAATACAAATCTGCACAGAGTAAATGTGGGTCGCCTTAGTTAAACATTCGATGCCTTGGCAGAGAGGTGATATCATCCCCTACATTGGTCCCTGAGGCGTCACCAGCCTGGCTGAGTGCTTTATCGCCCTAGGGAAGGAATATTTCACATTTAATTGTAAATAGTATCTGTAGGCAAGCCAGGTACAGTGCAGTGCAGCTATCTAAATGTCAAATTTGCATATATGACTATATTACCCCACAATTGGACATAACATAATCATTAAACTATCGCGCCTGAATTATCAGTACAGTAATAGACTTTCACAGCGTTTCAGGTGATTCCTCAAGGAATGTTAAAAGGATACTGTTGTGCCTGGTATTCTAGCGGACGTGCATACACCTTCTCGACCAAAGTTCGGACAATTGTGTGTTCCAGACATCTCAATTATCCACTATCTCGTCCACAGTCTGAGGTGTCACCGAAGGGAACAGAGTGATGCTGTGGTCAGAGTCTGACTGGATGGTGCTGTCCTCCGAATCAGTCAGGATCTTGGGGATGCTTTCCGAAAAAGTTCCGGCCACGGCCAGTGCCTCTGCTCTGCCAGCCAACTGCTGATCGTGCGTTGGGCCAATGCCAGTGTTACTCTGCAGGCTCTTGTTATTACGTCGGGGCCCATGTCTCGGAGGATTTGTCGTACCTTGGCGCGCCGAGCCCGACTGTCCGCTCTGGCTCGGGTCTAGGCTCATCACCTCCAGCCATTCCTCTGCGTCGTTTGGGCTATCAAAGAAGTACGTTTTCCGTTCATGGATAATCTTTAATCGGCCGGGAATAGCAATGCATATTTAAGTTGGGCCGCTCGTAGTTTCTTCTTGACTGCTTGATAGGATGATCGTTGGCGTTGGACCAGTTGCGAGTAATCGGGATACAGTGAAATTCTATGATTCTCAAATTGGATCTGCGTTTTTTCCCTTGCTTTTTGTAGCAGCATGTCTCGATCCCTATAGTTTAGTATTTTGACAATCAGGGGTCGTGGGGGCGCTCCTGTCTTTGGTGCTCCCGTTGGGATTTGGTGCGCCCGTTCCACACAGAAATATGGTGATAGGCCATCCTGTGTCACATATTCTCGGAACCATGTTTCCATGAAGTCCACGGCCTTGGTGCCCTCGCTGCGCTCCGGAAGGCCTATGACGCGTATGTTATTACGGCGATTCCTGCCCTCCGCGTCTTCGACCCTGTCCTGGAGACCAGTAACTTGTTGTTGCAGTTTTTGAAGCTGTAGGGTGTGTTCCGCAAGTTGGGGTTCCATATTGGTGAGCGCTTTGTCGTGTTCTCGAACGGTCTCAGCCATTTTCCCATGGTCCGCTCGGAGTAGGGTGAGGCCAGTCGTTAGGGTTCCGACCTGCTGCTCTATTGCCATGCGGGATTCCCGAACCTCTTTTAGGATCAAATCCAGTTTGTCAGGGGTGGTTTCAGCGAATTCAGGGCCAGGGGCCCCAGGTGATGAGGGTCTGGTGTTAGGTTCAGGCCCGCAAGCAGGGCCGCCTGTGCCAGGGTTGCCCTCCAGTACCTTCCCCTTAACTCTCCCCATATCGGTTGTCCGCTGCTACCGGGGAGGCCTGGCGCTTGCAAGGTATTAGTAGAGAGGGGGAACTCCGCCCCGTATGCCGCGCCTATATTCGCCTGTATCCTTATGGCACTCTTCACTGCAGGGATCGGGTCTATGACATGAGCTCCACAAAGCTCCCGAGAGCTCGCCGTATCTTCCCCTCACTCAGGCCCCTCGTGCTAGTACCATTTATTATGGCGTGTTAGTGCCTGATATGAGGTCGGCCGCACTCCCAGCACTTCCCAAGTGTCGCGTGGTCTCTTGGAGAACTGTCCTGTGCCACTTGCCGCCCCACTCCGCCGTCCACGCGTTTGTCACCAGTATGGTCTAGGAGGGAGACCAATGCATCCACAATGAGCAGTGACTCCCGGACCTCCACAGGGGCCCAGGCGCCTCTCACAGCACTCCTCAGTCCCGCTTTCAAGGGATGCCCCCTTCAGTATAGAGTGTCAGCTGCGGGGAGAAAAGGAGGGGGGGCGGGGGGGTCCATACCCCACCGAGTCAGACGTGGGCCGCTGCGGTCCAGGGTTCAGCGAATCTCACCCCCACCACGCTCCGCGTCTATCGGGCCAACGACTCTGTCAATCAGGCCAGGGACCATGTAGTGAGGCCCGCTGTCTCCAAACAACTATGGCGTCGTGGCGCAGTCCGCCTCAGTCTCCGCTTCAAAGTTCGGGGCAGTGATCGGCCTGATGAGCCCTACGCCGTTCACCACACGCTAGGCTCCTACAGCGCAGGAGGGGCCCGATCACCTCCGGCCGCCCCCCGGTCCCCAACGCGGCCCTCAGCACTCACCGCTCGCACCTCAGGTTGTCCACAGCGGGCCCGTCCAATCACCCGATGGGGCCCCACTCATTCACCCCTGCCTTCTTGCGTGTACCTTGGTTGTCGCGGGGGCAGCCACCGGGCGAGGCGGGTCACGCCGGAGGGCGAGTTTCACCGGGCTCCACGCACCGGACGGGGGACGCCGCGCTCCAGCTCCAGCGCCATGTCGCAGGCAGGCCTCAGTGTCCGCGGATGCGGTCAGGTGCCGATATCTCCGGCGTCGCTGTGGTCCCCGGGCTCAGATCAGGATGATCAACGCACCGGACCTCAGGCAATAAATTCCTATCTTTCCGACCGTAGTTGCTGCTCCTACGCTGGCGAGTGCTCAGGATCTTCCCCCCCCAGGGTCCGGAGCCTCACCGATACACGTCCGCCATCTTAGGCGGTTAGCCACGCCCCCTCCATTAAAGTACTACTTAAACAGTTGAATACCTAACAATGAATAAATATACATGTGCATAACGTCAGAATCCAAACCATGGTCTTACATTTCCAACCCAAATATCTGCGGCAGCGCCTAAACTACTGGGCTAGCCTAGTAAATGAGAGTCAGATTTGTAGATAACAATTACTGCAAACCCATGTGGCTATAATAAAATGTGGAATGTTTAACCAAACTAAACGGAAAACCCTGAGTGGCAAGAGCAGCATGGGCCGATGTATCGATTCAAGTGCAAAAAGAACAGTTGATGGACAGAATTCAGAACAATGTCATACATTCACCCCAGTACAGAGATCTGGGCCTAAATCCATCGTTTTTTTGCTCACCATGCCATTCCAGTTTGGACCCAACCATATGCAAATCAGTCTTGACCCTTCGCCCAATGGGAACAGTCCAGCCCGAACTGCCAGGCCAGGTCATCCCTGGACTGGAATCAAGCATCCTAGGACCGGTTTCGGGCTTTCAGCCCTCATCAGCCAGGATAGCTTGACTCCAGTGGCATGGAGAGCACGGGACCCACGTCTGGGCATACCCGTCCCACTCGGGGTGACAAATGCAAAAAGAACAATTGATGAACAGAATGCAGAACGATGTCATACATTCACCCCAGTACAGAGATCTGGGCCTAAATCCATCGTTTTTTTGCTCACCATGCCATTCCAGTTTGGACCCAGCCTACTGGGGTGGTGTGGTGAGCAAAAGAATGATGGATTTAACCCAGATCCTTGTGACTGGGGGTGAATGTTTGCATTGTCCAGCATTCCGTCCATCAATTGTTTCTTTTGCATTTGTCGCCCTAAGTGGGAAGGGTATGCCCAGACTGGGTCCCGTGCTCACTACACCACTGGATTCAAGCTAGCCTGGCTGATGAAGGGTGATGCCCTGAAACCGGTCCCAGGATGCTTGTTTCCGGTCCAGGGAGGACCTGGCTTGGCAGTTCGGGCTGGACTGTTCCCACAAGGAACAGGGTCAAGACTGATTTGCATATGGCTGGGTCCAAACTGGGGTGGTGTGGTGAGCAAAAGAATGATGGATTTAACCCAGATCCTTGTGACTGGGGGTAAATGTTTGCATTGTCCAGCATTCCGTTCATCAATTGTTTCTTTTGCATTTGTCGCCCTACGTGGGAAGGGTATGCCCAGACGTGGGTCCGTGCTCACTACACCACTGAATTCAAGCTAGCCTGGCTGATGAAGGGTGATGCCCTGAAACCGGTCCCAGGATGCTTGTTTCCGGTCCAGGGAGGACCTGTCTTGGCAGTTCGGGCTGGACTGTTCCCACAAGGAACAGGGTGAAGACTGATTTGCATATGGCTGGGTCCAAACTGGGGTGGTGTGGTGAGCAAAAGAATGATGGATTTAACCCAGATCCTTGTGGCTGGGGATGAATGTTTGCATTGTCCAGCATTCCGTCCATCAATTGTTTCTTTTGCATTTGTCGCCCTAAGTGGGAAGGGTATGCCCAGACGTGGGTCCCGTGCTCACTACACCACTGGATTCAAGCTAGCCTGGCTGATGAAGGGTGATGCCCTGAAACCGGTCCCAGGATGCTTGTTTCCGGTCCAGGGAGGACCTGGCTTGGCAGTTCGGGCTGGACTGTTCCCACAAGGAACAGGGTCAAGACTGATTTGCATATGGCTGGGTCCAAACTGGGGTGGTGTGGTGAGCAAAAGAATGATGGATTTAACCCAGATCCTTGTGACTGGGGGTGAATGTTTGCATTGTCCAGCATTCCGTCCATCAATTGTATCTTTTGCATTTGTCGCCCTAAGTGGGAAGGGTATGCCCAGACGTGGGTCTCGTGCTCACTACACCACTGGATTCAAGCTAGCCTGGCTGATGAAGGGTGATGCCCTGAAACCGGTCCCAGGATGCTTGTTTCCGGTCCCGGGAGGACCTGGCTTGGCAGTTCGGGCTGGACTGTTCCCACAAGTAACAGGGTCAAGACTGATTTGCATATGGCTGGGTCCAAACTGGGGTGTTGTGGTGAGCAAAAGAATGATGGATTTAACCCAGATCCTTGTGACTGGGGGTGAATGTTTGCATTGTCCAGCATTCCGTCCATCAATTGTTTCTTTTGCATGTATCGATTCAAGTGGCACTGGTTCACAAGTGTAGCTAAATTATCTTCTCAAATGTATGGACAGACAAATTAGTAACTACAAGGAAGAAAAAGGGAAAATTCAAACATTCCGACATAGCTTTACGGTTCATGTAAACAATCTAAGGTGGCGAAGCACATAGCAAAACAAAGTACTGTTCGGAAGCGTGAAGAATGGTGTACGCAATTGGCAGGTTGGCGCACCAGAGAATACATCTAAAACATAAGAAAAGGAATAGAGAAGAGGTAAAATGAATATATCGCCTGCAGTAAACAAGGTCAGCTAGACACGAAGAAAAGTGGATTCCTATTGCATAAAAACACTCACATTGGAACATGCTCCTGGGGCATTCAAACAGGCATCGCACAGAGTTCTACTATGTACAGCAAGTTATTACATTAAGTAATGCAGATAGAACTGTTGTGCATTGACTAGGCCCATCAAAAGTAATCCCTCTCAAAGACTTTCTGTTATTTGTCTGTCAATGATTCGTACCACACTCTCTTGGTCCTCCGATGGATCTTGTTTTGTGCTTAGAGGGGTTGGATATAAAGGGGCTCAACAGTCATCCAATGAGGACCAGGAATTGGATAACTGGACTACAAACTAGAAATTAGGCTCATATAGATTACCTTCACTTCAGAAAGCTTTATTTCGACATTGGTGTCATAAAAGCACGTACAACAGGACATTCATAATTTAACAAATGGTTGAATCATGCATGGCAAGCTGTAGCAATATATACAAATAAGCCAACCATAGGACATTTCATCCAGAGGAGGGATCACATCATTATTACCTCCTTAAATCACATAATATACTCTGAATACAGTAATAGCAGTAACATGTGATATATCAAGTAGCAGCACACAAACTTTAATAACCACAGAGCGGGCCATACACCATAGGATTAGTAATTAATAGATAACTAATAAAATTATTAAACTATAAAATCAGACTTGCAATAAAATACATTCGTAGACCAATGTGATAAAAGGTTAAAATATTGTTAGCACAGTATAAAAATGCAACTAGTAAAAATTTTGCATAATTAGATTCAATTGATAATACTCTTTAGGGTCTAATTAATACTGCAACAGGGGCGAAATCAGGTAGCAAGAGTGCATAATTATTCTATTAGTACACTTTTTAATCTAATGCACCAAACCCACTTTAAAAATTTGGCTAGGGGAACAGCATGGCGAAGCGATGGATCAGTCCTCAAGATTCTCAGCGCTACGCTGCTTTGCTTTGTGCCCAAGTTCCTACATAAAGGCACTAGCCAGGTCTTTCGCGGCATGGCATAGGCAGGACATACAAAGAGAACATGGGCATAGGTTTCTGTTTGTTCAACACACTGAGGACACTTATTATCCCCCGAATCTGACCACTTGGAGGTAAAGCATTTTAGCGGCAATGACCCAACTCTAAATTGAAAATAGAGTTTCCGGTCTAGGGGTTTGGAGATAGTGTCTCAGTATAGCTCAAAGTGGGGATGAGGTTTTGCAAGCAGGAATCCCCCAGTCAGCGTCGTGCTGTCGCTCAGCCTGCAGGTGTTTTGTCCCACCATGTCCCAATATTTGCTCTTAAGTGCAGCTTTAGACACAGACTGTAAATTGCTCGGATTCTCCCATAAGTTATTCAAACCCATTGTGGCCAGTGCCCCCTTGATATCGTTCAGCCACCTTATCTTATGGTTGCGATCAGCAGCTGTGACATCCCTGAGTCCGCTAGCAAAGGTAGTTAGCTCAGGTGTGACCCAGATTCGGCGCCAATACAGGAGGGGGCGAAGCCTTGCTATATCTGCTAAGGGGTACCTTCCCATATCACTAAGCAATGGGAGTGAAGGAGTACTCTTCGGAAGACTAGAAATCACACGCAAAAACTTATTTTCAGCAGTAGTCAGCTGTGTAAGATTTCCGTACCCCCATAGTTCCGAGCCATACAGAACTGAGCTGATTACCTTGGCATTATATATCTGTATTACTGGGCTGACTGGTTTGGTCAGGGACAACCTAAATTCTTTACTTAAGGCACCGGTTAGCTGTCTATGTTTTAATGCCATTTTTTTAATATGAGTTCTCCAATTCATCCTTTTCTCCATGGTGACACCTAGATACATAAATGCATCTACTTCCTCTAGTGCCACACCCTCCATGAAAACTTCCCCCCTGAATGATCGATGTTTGTTAAAAAGCATAAGTTTTGTTTTATCTGCATTGATCTTAAGCCCTCTAATTGTGCAGAATTCTTCGAACAGGGCCAGTGCACGCTGCAGTCCGCTGGGGGTCTTGGAGATGATAAGGGTATCGTACGCAAACATAAGTATTGGGACCTCGGAGCCAGCAAGGGACGGGGCGTCAGTGGGTATTGAGGCTAAACATTTTGCAGCTTCATTGATAAAAAGGGAGAACAATGTGGGTGCTAGAACGCACCCTTGACGCACTCCCTTATCAACCCAGAATGGGTCCGTAATTTCACCCTGGGCACCCCAGCATATGTGCATAGTTGCTCTTGTGAAGGCGCACTAGGAAAGATAACAAATTAGCCGGCATACCTAGATCACGTAACACCTCCCACAATTTGCCACGGGATACTAGATCAAAAGCTGATTTTAAATCAACAAAGACTGCGTATATGCTGCCTTCCCCAAGCACCACTGTCCGCCAGTATATCAAAATAAATCTAAAAACTTGATCTACGGTGCTAATATGGGCCCGAAAGCCAACCTGCTGAGGTGTTAAAATACTATGGTCTTCAATCCATTCCTGGACCTTGCCCAGAACAAGGCGTGCCACCACCTTCTGAATGGAGTCGATGAGACTAATGGGCCGATAATTCACAGGCTCGGATCTGTCCCCTTTTTTTTATACCGGAATAATCTCGGCCCCCTTCCACGAGTCAGGAATGGGGGCTCCTTGGGCCAGACCATTTGTCAGAAGTGTAATGTACCTGGTCCACCTTTCCCTATCATGTAGAAAAACATCTGCGGGAATACTGTCAATACCCGGAGCTCTACCCCCAGTGATTGCATTAAGGGCAACCATGACTTCCGAGGATTCAAATACCAGATTTGACGTCTGACTGGGTATGCTCAATGGAGGTTCAGAGATCCCTGCATCATAATCCGAGTACTGTTGCGAAAAATGTTTTACCCAATGATCAGGGGCTACATGATTTTCCGGTCGCGGGGGTTGTGCCCCGGTGCCCCACTTAACAAGGGCCCAGAAGTGCTGGAGATTACTTCTTGTGCATGCTAGCCTTAGTTCTTGCCACCTTTGCTTGTCCCATTCTCTTTTAGCTTTGGTCTGCACGGTTCTATAAGCATGCCTAGCTTCCCTAATAGAATCTAAGTTACGTGTTCTAATAGCTGCCCCTAGAGATCTACGGGCTTTACTGCATTCTTTATTATACCAGGTTTGCCTCTTTTGTTTGATAGAGCCTTTGCTTCTGCAGGGTTTCTGGAAATGGGTCCGTACTTTATCAAAAAGTGAGGCATGGGTGATGGTAATTAGGCTTATTGGTTGGTCGCTATCTCGAAGGCCCTCTAGCGCAATGATCGCCTCATCAACTTCTCTGCTGATAGAGGACAATGCCTCCGGGTCACCAATTATATTGGACCATTTGAGTCTCCTCATGTCTTTACTGACCGTTAGGTCTCTGGTGGTCATCAAACTAACTGGGCAGACAGGAACATCTGAAGGCAAGAGGGTGAGAGTTGCGGAGAGCGGATTATGATCACTCTCATCCCGTTCTATAACGGCCATATCGATTAGGGTATGCCACAGAGGTAGATCAATGAGAAGGTAGTCAATACGGCTAGTATAAAACCCGTTAATAAATGTACTAGTCCCTTTTCTGTCTGAATTGGTTCTACCGTTGGCTGCCCTGAGGCCTCTCTCTAAACACAATGCCTTCAATTGGATTCCTGCTTCAGTCCAGCGTTTGATTGGATCAATCTCCAATTTAGGAATGCCCCAGGCTGTGTCCTCGTCCTCTGCAAGGTCACTATCATCCCTGTCCATTGGCTCGAAGGTAGTGTTAAAATCACCTGCTATGATAACCAAGGATTCACCTGATCTTACACCCAGGAGCTCATCTAAGGCCTCTACAGTGGTAGATTTCCTCCCTCCTCTAGTCCCTCTTGCATATACATTATAAATGTCAAGGATGCTAGATGAGCTACACGTCAGTTGGATGACAAGAATGTCAGGGTTGCCCGATGGTAGCTCCCGGACAGAGGGGCACATATCTTGACGAAGCCACGTCATTAAACCCCCTGAGGGGCGCCCCTTACGTCCAGTTACAGCAGGTGCATGAAAATTAAGGTAGCCTGGGCAGTAGATCGGGGCAGTGCACCACGTTTCCTGAAATAAACAGATATCATAGTGTTCTACAAAATTGTTCCAGGACTCGGAAACGGTTTTGGACCTAAGCCCTGCAATATTCCATGACATAAAAGACGTTTGATGTAATACAGGTGGGGGAGCTGGCTGGGTACCTGTTCCATTAGTTGGGATCCCCAATGAAGGCCTCGCCTCTAAATGCCCATAGAATCCACGAGCAGGTAAGTTGGATACGTACTCTTGGTCATGGGCTGTACTATCTAGTTGAGAGGCAGAATTCCTGTCCGTTGCCAGGGAGGAGGATTGCTCCTCTACTAAAGAGCAGGAGTGCGATAGTCAGTCAATTTCCCGACAGGGGGATAATCTGCTGTCGGGAGGGGAAACAGGTAAATGAGATGCAGATGGAATTACCTCAGGAGGTGAATGTTTAATGCGGATGTTAGATTTAGTTAAATGATGAGTGCATAGGTCAAAGGCCACCAAATTTTCAGCCAGTTCTTGATGATGGAATGTGAGCGCTTTGGAATCCATGGGGCCATCCTTAGCTAGGCATCTGTATGCCCCTTTAATATCTTCCCTAATAATGGACCGGCACCCTCTTACATGCTGGATCCATTGGATGCTTTTGTTAATTAGAGATGTTTCATCCTCTCACCCGGAACTGGCTGGAAGTTTGGGGACACCCGTCAAATATACCCCTTTAGCCTTTGTCTTTTTAATGGTATTACCCGTGTTCTTTGTAAGATTAGATGTATTTTTCCAAGAGACAGTGGGTTCAGCTAGGGGGGCAATAGCTATATTAAAATTGGAACGATGTCGCTGGCCTGCCACCCTGTTTGTAGCAACTCTCTCGTAGACAGTATTCAGCAACCCCCTTTGGTGACACGTTTGTGGGTGGAACCTCCCCCCTCCCTCCCTTCCAGAGCCAACCGTCCCCTCCCTCAGCCCTTCAGGTACCACACTCGCCACTCTCGTACCACCTACTTTTTCCTGGGCATCTAGGTTAGATAATGGAAGGCTCATTCGTCTTTTCATATGGTGTATCTCGGAGAGGGCCATAGACAGAGAGTCAGAGAGACTGCTAACTAAATCTTTTAGATCTTTAACTACCTGGGCCAAGTCCTTTATCTGGACAAGAGGGTTACGGGAAGGGTCCACGCCTGAAACGGCTTGAGCCACTGTGCTTGGAGACTTGCCTTGGTTTGAGGAGAGCCCTGGGGTGGTAAATAAACAGTCCGGACTTGCTCTAGAAGCTGGGGTTTCGATCGATAGGTCAATTAACCTACCGTCGTTCGCTACACAGCTAGCAATACTATTAGGGGCATCATCCGGAGTGGAGTGGATCTGGGCCTGCAACACTGTGAACCTGTTGTTACATGGGAAATCCTTTAGAAGCGACGTGTCTGTAATCTCACATGGGGTTTGATTAGAGGGATGCGCAGATAAAGAGGACTGCTGCGTTCCCAAGTTTACACTTAGGCCCTTCGTGAACATATTCGGAATACGCCTGGTTCCAGCATGATTACATGATTCTGCCTGGTCAGATGATGTTACTAGCTTACTTGTTCCTGCAGGATCAAGTAAGACCTCACAATCCAATAATAAACTGTCAATACGCTCAAGTACCCCTTTCTTACCAACTGGGCTGCCTCTAGCAACATTCTTTTTCGTTTTCTTTTTATGGGCTACTCCCAGCCCTCCCTCCGCTGCTTTCTGTTTTCCCATCTAGGCAACTCACACACCACACAGAGTCAATCAGCCAGATTGCCAAGGTACCTTCAAGTTCTAAAGTCCTGCAATCTCCGCTTGAGATGTGTTTTTGTATGGTGGCCGGGAGAAAATGGCGAAGTTCCAGAGTCCCACCAATCCACCAATCCACCAGCCAAGAGAGTGGGCCCAGCCCGGCCTCGATCATCCGCGGACGTGCGCAGGCGGGCCCGGGCTTCGCCCGGACACGGCCCGGGTGCGCCCGCGCGCGTACCGCGCTGTGGGGGTCGCAAGTTGTTTAAATGTGCCTCCGGGAGCAGAGAACGGGCGTCGGCACCTCCAGGCACAGGATGTTCTGGGGGTTGAAGTCCCCTGGCTCCTCACTCCTCACTCGGGCTGTAAGCGGCTCCCGCGCTGCGGGGGCCGCAAGTTGTTTAAATGTGCCTCCGGGCGCAGAGAACGGGCGTCGGCACCTTCAAGCGCAGGATGTTGTGGGGATTGAAGTCCCCTGGCTTCTCACTCCTCACTCGGGCTGTAAGCGGCTCCCGCACTGCGGGGGCCGCGAGTTGTTTAAATGCGCCTCCGGGCGCAGAGAACGGGCGTCGGCACCTCCAGGCGCAGGATGTTGTGGGGATTGAAGTCCTCTGGATCCTCACTCCTCACTCAGGCTGTAAGCGGCTCCCCTCAACACAATACTATAAAGATAGAAAATTATCACAACCAGACCAAATCTCTTGAATAAACATAGGAGAGCCAAAATCATACACACTAAGAGTTCAGTCAAAGTTATACAGAATAACAGTATTAGTTTTTGATGTTCTGAGATCTCTCTAATATGATCTCCTCTGGACATTAGTTCCAAATTTGGAATGCACACTCAATTTAAGAGGAAGCAAATCATGATAACTGAGTTGATAGGGTAAATTTAGGTTAGTTTATCAAAATGTTTATGTAAACAAGTGCATCAATAAATCAGGTTATCAATAGTTTGGTTAAAGGTAAATAAGACATTAATATTAGATACCAAAGCTCAGAAGTTCCGAAAGGGATATGAAGCATGCCAGTTCTGGAAGTCTCCCAAGAAGGAAAAGACCACTCAATGCACACAGCGTAGATGTCAGTTCGTAAAGGAAGACAGGTGGGTCTGCATCGGGCAAGTCAAGATTGCCAAGATAAGTTCCGCAAAATGTTCAGTAAGTAAGGAAATAGTCACCATCCAGCTCCAACGACAGCTTGTCCTTGTACACTCCCACATGCTGTCCGTTAAATCGAGCAATATTATATTCTTAATGTTCCGGGGGTGACACCTCCTGGAGTCACCTCATCTGGTCAGACCACTCAGTCCATTGGTCAGTTCGTATAGGAAGAGTGTCAGACGACATAAAGAAGACACAAAATGCATAGAAAATAGGTGGAACTATTACGCAGTCTTTAAGCAATCCACTATGTGAAACGCTGGAACAATGCTCCTTTAGTTAGAAAACATAGGTGAGTTTAAGAGGACAGTTTCCCAGACAGCTGATTAGAATTGTAGCAAAAATTATAGCAAAATCTCTTGTTCAGTACACGAGATCTCAGGAAAGAAAACAATGTTCACATTAGTTGTTACATTGAGGAATTCTCTCATGAGTAATTGATTCAGTGAGTCAAGAAAGCTTCAAATGTGCAAATTGGCCTACCTTAAATTGTGAAATATATAGAATTATTAAGCCTACATTCATAAAAAATATAAAAGATGTCATGATGCTAGTATAACTTCAAATCATTAATGTGGGTACAAATAATTTGTGTCAGTGTGATGGATTTGTACTTTTCCGAATGTACCAATGTGTAAATATATTCTAAAATACATCTTAGGTAAATCGTTATTAATGCATAGAATTAGTACATATATGAAGTAAATTCTGTGAAAGTTTCATGAAGGCATCGTTATTTAGGAATATGTGACACCTACTTTTCTCTTGTCATTTTTGGTGCACACGTTTACACACACAAATTATAGATTTTAGTAAATTTGTCAACATAATCAGATTTAAACATTAATATTTTATAAATTCTCATCTGATATTCATACAGTAATTAAAATAGAGGATGATTAGCGATACATCCCATAACTTGAGAATTCACCATTTTGCACATTTTCTACCACATGTTAATAAAATATAGTACCTTATTGATTAATGTATCACAATTTATATTATTTATGTGAAAATATCATCTAGTCTACACTTTTTCTGCATGTTTTTATGATGTAGTAACTAACATTCTCTTGTTTTTGTCATTGTTTTCTAAAACATGTAGTTGGTGCACGTTTATTAATTTCTCTCAGAAATGTCATGAACCCGTTTCTCATGCCATTAAAGTTTTAATGAAATTTCCTCTCCAACAGAACGATAAAGGAGGAACACCACTCAAAGAATGAAAATCAAAATGTGGTACAGCACCTTCACATATCAGAGTGCACTCACCCGGATGAAAAACCTGTCTCTGTCAGCAAACTACCTGATCAGGCAGAAACTCTTCATGGGAAAGTCCATAAATTTAGGGCTATGACGGTGTCTTCCTTATAAGGAAATACCTGGGAGGGGCCAGCATGTCATGAGGTAAAGCTAAACTGTGCATAAGTGAAGTGACTTTGAACGTAAGCAGCATTCTAGGTTCCAACGTATGCAGATAGGTCACATGATAACTTGCGTGAATAAACAAACTGGACTGAAAATATCCAGACAGGAAAGAGACACATTGTCAAACTCAAGAAAGGAAAATAAGAGTAAAATGAAATATTTTATTAACAGTGAGATACTAATAGACTAAATCATGACTAGTGTCTTAGAATTAATGGAAAAGGTTCACATACTCGGGCTCCATGCTCGAAATAAAGGAACATAAACTTCAGATATCACAACTTGCAAAAGATATTGCAAACTGGGAAAAATGTCCCCAAGATTACTAGAGGGCAGAAAGGAAACAGAAATCGGGGAGACAGTGAAGGAAAATGTATAGCAATAGTAGGAATAATAAATACCGTAATACCAAATTGAAAGCTTCCAACCTTGCTAAGCCGAATTATAGCGGATGGCATTTTCCCATGGGGTGTCATTGTTTAAACCCTGTTTTGAATGTGTCAAAGGTAAACATCCAATAGACTTTCCTTCTCGCTGTCATACTTGCCATTTCCTGGCCAAGTTCAATTTTCTCTAGAATGAGCCATCTTATGTCGTCTGGCTCATGGTGTGACTCAAGGAAATGTTTCACTAGGGTTGCATTTAATCTTGCCATTCTGATGGCAGACTGATGTTCAGTAAAGCAACTCACCATGGGTCGGGTGGTCTCACCCACATATCCCACCTGACATGGGCATAGTAATAAATAGATAACATTTTTAGTTTTTACAGTTTGTAAATTTCTTTGCCTTCACCATGTGATCGTTCCGTGTGATGGTGTCTATTTCGAGAACTGAAGCGCACGCTTTACAATGTGTGCATCAATGAGTGTCCCCTACTGGTAACCTTGCATCAATAGTCTTTTGTATAAAAGTTTTGTTTTTTAAGTGAGACTGTACTACCAAATCTTTGATGTTTTTGTTTCGATGATGTGAGAACATCGGTTTAGGCAACTTTAGATTTCCATCTCACTGGTGATGCAGCCACTTGGTCAATATCTCTGGTTTCTAAAGATAACCCCATTTTGTATAACGTCAGTGCTTTTGAGAAAGAGTTACGAAGAATATTCAATAGGTGAACTATTACACAAACAGTAGACAATAAACTCCTGGAACTACATCAGGGCAACAGGGACTTACTCAAATATCAAGAACATTTTTATCGCCTGGTTGTTGAGACAAATTGGCCTGAAAACATGAGAGCCTCACTTTTTTGAAAGATGAGTGCAAGACAGGCTTGCTGAAGTCGTGGACAGACCAACAGAATTTGAGGCGCTAATTGACTTAGTCCTACAGATAGACCACCGTCTGATGGAACATAAGAGTCAGAAGAAGAAATCTGACTTTAATCCAAAACCCCCTCTAAGCGCTGAATGACCTCGCTCACCCCTTGATCAAGGGGAGCCCATGCAAGTTGTAGCTATCTGGCCACCTCTAAGGAAACAAGTGAAGGAAAAGAGATGAAAAGAGATTTCTATACTGTGGACAAAACAGCCATTGTGTGAAAGACTGTGACAAGAAGCCCAAGCGCAACTGGAAATTTTCCTCAAGCAATACTCTGGAACGAGACCCCTCGCATGAATACGGCTGCTTCAAGATGCTCCCTAAACTTGGAGGGGATCGGCACCTGATAAGTAACCCTGGGCGGTGAACTACGCTACGCTCGCGGAGTTTGCGTAGTTTCGGTAACTTCGCGGTTTGCGTAGTTGCGTAGTTACCGAATACTACGCAATCTGCAACGTAGCGTAGTTGTTTTTCTTCTTCGCGCGCTCAATATGCGTTCTCGCGCACGCAGTAACGACTTACCGGGATTCTGCGTTCGCCGACGAGATTTCCTATCCGTTCGCGTGCGCCACGAGATTTGGAATCCGGCCGCACGATCCCACGAGAGTGTGCGAACGCAAACACGTCATTCGGACGCGCCATCTGACTTCCGGCGGCAGTGTTGGTAAGATCGCGATCCCGAACACGCAGAAATTGCAATCCGGCGAAGAATATCTCTCGAGCATCATAAAACCTTCTCGAAAATGATCATTTGGCTCAAAAAAACTCCTCAGATTGTGATTTGGCTGTAGTTTTTTGTGCAAGGAGTCCTTTTTCTTTTTTTACTTTTTTTTTCAAGAGGAAGGAAGTGCCCCTGAGTCTCCAACTTCCTGTTCCTGTCCAGCAGGCTCCTCCCAGTGCTTTGTCCATGTGCTGTTCACTTTCATTTGGATTTGGAGCTGGAAGGATCACTTTTTGTGTCTGTCTGCTGCATCATATCATTGGATTGGATTTGAGGACTTTTGGATTTGAGATTTTACAAGTAAGTTGGAGAATTGGTGTACTTGTTTGTTTGATTGGGGCTTGTTTGTACCTACATTTTTTGGGGATTTTCATCGTTTTTAAAATTTATTGTTGTGGGTGGCCTGTAGTTTCAGTAGGGGCCTAGTTGTTTTTCTTTGATTGTAATTTCAGCCAGTAGGCCCAGAGGTACCCATGGGTGCATGTTTCTGTGGTGTCTGTTGAATTTAAACATCATGTAGGGCATGGATGGCATTGGATTGAATTTCTAAATGTGGTTTTTGGGGTGTATTTCACTTTTTGGTGTGTGTTAAATAAATAGGCCTTTTCAGCCAGTAGGTAACCCTGGGCGTTCAGCTCACGGAGTTTTGGCAACTCCGCACTGCGCGACAACGCGGACTTACACTTTTTTTTCTTCTTCGCGCGCTCAATATGCGTTTTTGCGCACCCAATAACGACTTTTTGTGGAGATCGCGATGCCGAACACGCAGAATTTGCAATCTGGCGAAGAATATCTCTCGAGCAGCATAAAACCTTCTCGAAAATGATGATTTTGTTCATTTTGCTCAAAAAACTCCTCAGGTTGTCATTTGGCTGTAGTTTTTTGAGCAAGGAGTAATTTTTCTTTTTTTTTACAATTTTTTTAAAGAGGAAGGAAGTTCCCCAGAGTCTCCAACTTCCTGGTCCTGTCCTTTGTCTTCACTTTCTTGTTATTGTAGGTGGCCTGGCCATGTGGGTGGCGGCCATTTTGTGAAGCCAGGCATTGTGCTTTTGCCATAGGCCTGCATTGTCTGTCTTGTCTTCCTTTTCTTGTTGTTGTGGGTGGCCTGGGCATGTGGTGGCGGCCATTTTGTGGGACCAGCCACTGTGCTTTTGCCATAGGCCTCCAAGCTTGTGGCCTAGTCTGCCAGTAGGCCCTGAGGTACTCATCAATCATCATGGGTGCATGAAACAACTGTTTTTGTGTATTCTGTTGAATTTAAACATCATTTAGGGCATGGATGGCATTGGATTGAATTGCAAAATGTGGTTTTTGGGGTGGTATTTCAGTTTTTTGGTGTGTGTTAAATAAATAGGCCTTTTCAGCCAGTAGGTAACCCTGGGCGTTCAGCTCGCGGAGTTTTGGCAACTCCGCACTGCGCGACAACGCGGACTTACACTTTTCTTCTTCTTCGCGCGCTCAATATGCGTTTTCGCGCGCGTGATAACGACTTTTTGTGAAGATCGCGATGCCGAACACGCAGAATTTGCAATCTGGCGAAGAATATCTCTCGAGCAGCATAAAACCTTCTCGAAAATGATGATTTTGTTCATTTTGCTCAAAAAACTCCTCAGGTTGTCATCTGGCTGTAGTTTTTTGAGCAAGGAGTCATTTTTCTTTTTTTTTCAATTTTTTTAAAGAGGAAGGAAGTTCCCCAGAGTCTCCAACTTCCTGGTCCTGTCCTTTGTCTTCACTTTCTTGTTATTGTAGGTGGCCTGGCCATGTGGGTGGCGGCCATTTTGTGAAGCCAGGCATTGTGCTTTTGTCATAGGCCTGCATTGTCTGTCTTGTCTTCCTTTTCTTGTTGTTGTGGGTGGCCTGGCCATGTGGTGGCGGCCATTTTGTGGGACCAGCCACTGTGCTTTTGCCATAGGCCTCCAAGCTTGTGGCCTAGTCTGCCAGTAGGCCCTGAGGTACTCATCAATCATCATGGGTGCATGAAACAACTGTTTTTGTGTATTCTGTTGAATTTAAACATCATTTAGGGCATGGATGGCATTGGATTGAATTGCAAAATGTGGTTTTTGGGGTGGTATTTCAGTTTTTTGGTGTGTGTTAAATAAATAGGCCTTTTCAGCCAGTAGGTAACCCTGGGCGTTTGGCTCGCGGAGTTTTGGCAACTCCGCACTGCGTGACAACGCGGACTTACACTTTTTTTCTTCTTCGCGCGCTCAATATGCGTTTTCGCGCGCGCGATAATGACTTTTTGTGAAGATCGCGATGCCGAACACGCAGAATTTGCAATCTGGCGAAGAATATCTCTCGAGCAGCATAAACCTTCTCGAAAATGATGATTTTGTTCATTTTGCTCAAAAAACTCCTCAGGTTGTCATTTGGCTGTAGTTTTTTGAGCAAGGAGTCATTTTTCTTTTTTTTACAATTTTTTTAAAGAGGAAGGAAGTTCCCCAGAGCCTCCAACTTCCTGGTCCTGTCCTTTGTCTTCACTTTCTTGTTATTGTAGGTGGCCTGGCCATGTGGGTGGCGGCCATTTTGTGAAGCCAGGCATTGTGCTTTTGCCATAGGCCTGCATTGTCTGTCTTGTCTTCCTTTTCTTGTTGTTGTGGGTGGCCTGGCCATGTGGTAGCGGCCATTTTGTGGGACCAGCCACTGTGCTTTTGCCATAGCCCTCCAAGCTTGTGGCCTAGTCTGCCAGTAGGCCCTGAGGTACTCATGTGTGCATGAAACAACTGTTTTTGTGTTGTCTGGTGAATTTAAACATCATTTAGGGCATGGATGGCATTGGATTGAATTGTAAAATGTGTTTTTTGGGGGGGGTTCACTTTTTGGGTGTGTGCTAGGCCTTTTCAGCCAGTAGGCCAGAGGTACTCATGGGTGCATGAAACAACTGTTTCTGTGGTGTCTGTTGAATTTCATTTAGGGCATGGATGGCATTGTATTGAATTGCAAAATGTGGGTTTTTTGGGGTGTATTTCACTTTTTGGGTGTGTTAAATAAATGCCTTTGTTGCATGTGTATGTGTTGTTGTTGTGGTTGTTGTGTAACTTTCCAACCTGTTTTTAGCCATGTGGATTTTCGTTTTTGCATTAAAGCTGTGTTGTTTATCAGGCATCCTTTGTCTGGCCATATAGGCCTGCTTGAGTTCATTGTTTGCCGTGCCTTGTGCCTGTGAGTGACCATGTTACTGGGGGCCATTTTGTGGTGGTAGTTAGTAGTGTGCTGTTTTTGCCACATAGGCCTGCGTGTCTTTCCATTGTTCCTCTTGTCTTACTGCTTCCAAATCCATCCCCATTGCCAGCTGCAGCTCCCTGATGCTGCATCCATCCCAGGTGATGCACAAATTAAGGCCAAACAGGCTCCACTACACTTTTGTTTTTGTTCTTTGCTATTCTTGTTCTTCCTGAGTGTACACAGTACACCAGGAAAGCCCTTGTTGTCAAAGTCTCATAAATGGCTACACTGTTGTTGTTCACTGAGTTACTAAAATTTAATAATTGTGACCACCACACACTAAGTTATATATTAAATTAGTTTGATTGTACTATTAGTAATTTAAGCACAACAAATTCCACGTTTGACTGATGTTCTTCTGGCTTTTTTGCTTTTCGGTGCACAAAAGACTGAGGAGGAGGTGTGTCATCATCGCCCGTTGTACTGCCAGACAGACGTCCTGCTGCTGTACACGACGTGACATGTGACCTGACCAGACATCTCTGCAACTTGTGCAACTGAGTGCTGCTGACATCTGAAGAAGATGGGCCCAAAGAAAGCAGGTACCAGGTCCTCCAGTACCAAGAAAGTTGCTATTGAGAAGAAGGAACAGAAGAAGGAAGTGACACTTAAGTCTGGTGTGCCGCCCATTACCTTTTTTGGGAAACAAAAAATTACGCCTGCAGGAGCGGTGTCCGGGGGGCAAGCTGGGGGCAGCACCTCCGCATCAGTGGGCCCAACCCACCAACCCAGGCCCAAGCACATGAGTGTGGAAGAGGTAGCCAGCCAGCCTAATGGTGGAAACCAGTGATGCTGAGCCTGAGATAAACGTATCACTATCTCAAAGTAGTACCCAATCAACACAGGAGGAAACACAGCAGATAAGTGGTCAACAACAGCCGCAACCACCGCCCGCAATAGTAGTTGTTCCTCCCGAAGAAGGGGCAGTTCAGGAAATTGAGCCTCATGCAGAGGAAGAAGAAGAGGAAGCCACTCATTCAGAAGATCCATTGTCTTCCAAATCCCCAGCAAGGAAAAGGAGGGTTAGTCCATCAAGTTCTTCACCAAGCACCCCTTCTGATGATCTAGATGCCACTTGAAAGCCACAAACTGAGTCTGAGAGGGAGACACGTCCCAAGACCAGGCTAGGGAAAAGGAAGGTTCCAGAAAGCCTTACACTTATGGAGGTCGATGTAGAACAGCAGGATGATGATGAGCCTATCATCACGAACATCACTCCCGGCCCCGAGGAGATGGAGACCAACATTATTACCCTATCCAAAATCGCTGCGAGGGATGTAGCACGCATACCTCCAACACAGGTAACACCAACACGACCTACAGCTTCCATATTTGCATTAGCAGAGGCCCGGCAGCGACCTACATCCAGCACAACCACCACCTCAGAAGAAGTAGGTAGTGGTACTGCACAGAGTCAAATTCACCGCACACCCTCCAGTTCATCCGGCATTGGAAGTGGCACCTCCAGCAGAAGACAAAAGTTAAGCTCCCCAGTTTGGGACTTCTTTACGGTTAGCGAAAAGGAGGAGAACATTACTATATGCTCCATTTGTAATACCTCTGTTAGTCGGGGTAAGCTTGGTACAAACTATGGTACCGGAGGCCAAATAACTCATCTGAAAAAACACCACTTGATCGACTGGGAGGACCACCTTCGCGGCATAAAAACTGCAACCATTGGTGTTGGTGGGGATAAACGAGTAGAAGATCCGATCACGGTGGAAGAGGAAGGACAGGGAGAAATTCTCTCTGGTAGTGGTACACAAAGTAGCCCTGTCCCCAGCAGTGCAGTGGTATCGCCCACATCCTCAGCAACATCTCAGTGGCACAAGACTAGTAAGAGTCAGCCTGAGACAGCAAGGAGTACCGCAATGAAAAAAAGTGCGTCGTTGAGCCTAACAGAAAGGAAAACCATGCAGCCTACCATTATCAGCATGTTTAGGGTGGAGGGGCAGTACGAACGCAACCACCCAATAGCACGTTTGTACAATGCAAAGCTGGCTAAAATGTTAGCACTGGACCTTCTCCCTTTTTCTTTTGTTGAAGGGGTGGGTTTTCTGGAATTTGTGACAGCCATCTGCCCAAAATGGCAGGTTCCCAGCCGCTACTATTTTGCCAGAGTTGCTGTTCCAGCACTACATCAAGACGTGCTGGAATTGCTTGGAAAAGGCTTGAAGCAGAGTGCTGTTCAGAGTATCCACCTGACAACAGACATGTGGACCAGTTGCCAAGCCACTGATTACATGTGCATCACTGCACACTGGATCTCTTTTGTGGGGGTTAGAGAAAAGATATCTGCTGGTGTTGACGCTGCTGAGATTTTTCATGCCACTCGCAAACATGCAACTGTAGCCATGTTTGCCATGGAGAAATCTCATACTGCTGCAAACATTTTGGATGAGTTTAACAGCAAGGTCTTTGAGTGGCTGCGCCCAAGAGGGCTTAACATTGGTTTTGTTGCCACGGACAATGGCAGTAATGTAGTTAGGGCCATGAAAGATGGTGGCTATTTCAGGGTCCCATGTTTGGCACACTGCATTAACATTGTTGTTCAAGACTTTCTGAAAAATGAATACAAAGTCAGCAACTTACTGGCCACCTGCACAAGAATATGCACACATTTCAGCCATTCTTTTAAAGCCCGGAAGCAGCTGAGGGTCATTCAACGTGAGCATAAAATGCCAGTCAAAGCACTCATCCAGGAGGTGCCAACACGTTGGAACTCAACTTATTACATGCTTGATCGTCTGTTTGAGCAGTACATACCACTCAATGCTTATGTCATGCAAAGATTAGGGGATCCTACTGTGAGAGGCATGACCGTTGAGATGGGCCAATGGGACCTCGTTAAATGCCTGACAGAGATGCTACTTCCTTTTGAGGTCTTCACACGTGAAGTCAACAGGGAGGACTGTACTATGGGCCAAGCTATCCCATTGTTGCACATGCTAGAGCAACAGCTGAAGGAGGTGTCTGAAATGTACGCAGGTGTGGATGACAAACAAGACGCATATTATTTGGTGGCCTCCTTAGCCGTTCGCTTATCTGAAAATACAAGGATTCAAAATATAATTGTGTCACATCAACATTACATTACTGCCACAATTTTGGATCCACGATACAAAGTATTTCTGAACAGTAAGGCAGTAATTCCTTTTTCGGAAGTGGATGTTGCCAAGTACAAAACTTTGATAGCTGAGGAAGCCACTAAGTTCGAAAACGAACGGCTGGTAATTACAGGCCCGCCACCCCAGGCCAGAACAAGTACTACAGGTCATCCAGAGTCAAGTTCTACTTCAGAGCCTGAGGGCAGTGCGTTTGCCTCCCAGCAGTCACCAACAACACCACTAACATCAACAACAGCAAGAACAGGATCATCAGCCACAGTACAATCGGCAACTGATTGGTTTCTACGGCATGGGTATGGTAAGTCCAGTGCTGATGCACAGGCAAAAGAGGCCAAGCAAATCGGAGCTCCCCTGAGCATTGAGCGTACAGTCCAGGCCTATCTGTATGACACAACAGAGGTCTTCATGGATCGAAACCCATTGGTGTATTGGTATGGGAAAAGAAGCCAATGGACAGTGCTCAGCAGGCTGGCGATAAAGTATCTGGCTTCCCCTGTCGCAAGTGTCTCTTCTGAGCGTGTTTTCAGTGCTGCTGGTGCCATTGTAACTGTGAAAAGGACCAGTCTCTCGCCCAAAAGTGTGGAGAGGTTAACCATGATCAAAATGAATCAGCACTTTATACCACCAGAGTACAAAATACCTGAATCACAGCAGGAAGAGGAGAGCGACTTAGGTGACGGAAGTACTGTGTTAGATGACCTACTTCTGATCGAACCACCAGAGTTTGAGGACCAGCTCCTCTTCCCTGACAACTAGGCTTTCAAATTGTTACTTTCTTCCTTCCTTTATTTGTGTGTCTCTGTCTTTCTGGTTCGAATCACAACAAATCCATCACCACCGTCTTCTCTTTTTATTTCCATATTGGAGTTGCACCTCTGTGCATTTAACTGTCCACTCCTCAGAGTCCTGCTCCATCTTCCTGACTCGCCCCAAAATACATTTCCCTCAAGCCAGACATTGGATGGAGAATAGTACAAGAAATGTTGCCTCTAACAGTCCCTCCAGAAGAAGTGGAACATGACTATAGCTATCCTCCTTTTGTTTCCGAGCCGAAACTCATCACTGTCAGAAGGCTACCGCCTCGGCAGGCATCAAAAGCTCATCAATGTCAGAACAGAAGGTACTTGGCAGAGAAAGACAAGACTCTTCGAAGAAACTTGCTGACATGTCACATTTCTGCAAACTCAATTTGACCAATGACCGCTACCCAGGCCGCGGCCCATCTCACAGCGCTGACCATGTGAACCAACTTCAACTGCGACAAAGTGCCACAGATGAATAAGAAAACCGAAACAGCGACTAACACTCAAAATGAATGTGGAGTAATAATGAGGCCACTGCCTCGGTAAAAAAACACACACCTGTCAGAACTAGGCATCTGACAGCCAAAGAGAAGAGCAAGACAGGTAATGATGGCATGCGTTGGATGCAGACTCAGAGTGATTGCTGTTTTTTGTGTTGATGACGTTGTGCATGAAGTCGAACTGTACTAGTAATTAATCTACCAACTAAAAGTGACTCAAGTGACAGTCAATGTTTCCCTTCTTGTTGTTTAATAACCAAATTGTACTCCTACTACTGCAGGCCAATATCCGTTGCATTTTTTAATATGGAATATGGACTTAGTCGGAGTCGTACTCGGTACACTACAGACTGAGTTGGAGTTGGACAACACCATGATGATGACCATACTATCTTCGCAGTCAGTCAGTTGGATCGGTGATGATTGATGGAATAACTCGGGGCATTTCAAATCAAGTGGCATAAAAGGTAAATAAGTCAAGTCAACAACCACAGCAGACCTACATGTCTGTGTAGTGGTGGAGTCGAGTTACGTAGTCACGAGTGTAGTAGTGGAGGTATGACTGACAGCCGTGTGTTGAGATTTAGTTACTTACTTTGGAAAATGCTATGCTGCTGTATATGTGTCCTCCTGTAACTGTTTCTGGTTAATCCTGTAAACACTCAAACTTGTTGTTTAATAACAAAATTGTACTTCTACTGCAGGGCGATCCATTGGATATTTGAATATGGACTCTGGACTCACTCGGTACACTACAGACTGAGTTGGACATGGACACCATGATCATGATGACCACATACTATACTCTTCGCAGTCAGTCAGTACTTAGGATCGGAGATGATTGATGGAATAACTGCGTTTCATGAAGTGGCATAAAAGGTAAACACAAGTCAACAAGAACCACAGCAGACCTACTACCTGTCCGTGTAGTGGTGGAGTCGAGTGCAGTGGTATGACTGACAGCGGTGCATTGATTTAGTCACTTAATTTTGAAAATGCTAGGTTGCTGTATATGTGCTTTGTCTGGCTCTGTCAAAATGTAAGCTAAATGGAGGTTTGGTCATGGCCCGGTGCCATGGGCCTGCTCTGTCCTGTTGTTGTTGTAGCTTAAAATGCTGTAAACAGAGTAGACATAATGTATCTATCCATGCCGCCTCAGTCTGAAAGTGTTCTCTTCTCTGTCTTGTTGCACTCCACCGTAATTGATGCATTTTTTTTATTAATTGATT
This sequence comes from Calotriton arnoldi, assembly GCA_963921515.1. Taxonomy (NCBI): domain Eukaryota; kingdom Metazoa; phylum Chordata; class Amphibia; order Caudata; family Salamandridae; genus Calotriton; species Calotriton arnoldi. Next base: position 1,510,647 of record CAWUFW010001477.1, on the reverse strand, counting down.
TCTCAATATCCCATTTGTTTTTCCATTTACACTTACAGGCCGGCTTTTACCCTGTGCTATACTTGGAAAAACAATGCACACTTACCTTACCAATGAATCTACATCTGCCAGGCAGGCAGTGTCGTCACCCAAGATTGATGGACGGAGCATCCATGGAAGGGACTGAGGACCAAGAGGAATGCCGAGATGCAACTCCCCATTTGACCAGGATAACACAGTAACAATATCAACTTTCATCATCTTTTAAATAATTTGATTCATTTTTTGTCTTCAATCATTACTACCGTGTGTTGTTGTTATTATTAATTATGTTTGCTCTCTGCTTATAATTCATCCCTACAGCTATTTTTAAATTTTCTTTGCTATCTTTAAAAGTAAGCCCGGTACAGCAGAACAGAACACAAACTGTATGTAATCAGTGTCTCAATGAGGGCAGACAGGCAAGGCAAATTGCATAATATTAATATACTGATGCCCTGCACTGTCTAATTGTCTAGTAGTAGTTAGTAAGTTTTACTTATCATTAACCATCAAGTTATCATCATCATGCATGCATTTCCTTTTTCACCCTTAACAGATTTATGGATATGGTAGTCTACAAAGATTATGTTTTCTTTTGTCGTTTGTCCATGCGTACTGTTTTTCTTTGTCAAACCTTTCCCCAAACCCCCTTCCCAACCATTCATCAAACCCTAACCCTCTTCCCCCGGGCTGTGTGATTTATTGAGGTGTGACTAAATTAAATGTACACCAATAATTGATCACACGCTTGCTGGGGCGGATGTGGCGAAAGCAACACTAATTCAATTTCAAGGCAGGGGGAGGATCTTCTTCTGCTTGCCCACCCATGATGATCAGTATATTTGCGAGGTAACTTTTTTAACAAAGGAACCTAATCCATCATCATTAATTGACGGCATCGATTGTCATCCTATTACACACAGCACTAAAGGTTACGCTTGTGTCGAGTGTAGGCCTAGTTGAGTGACTCGACACAACTACAGTTTGTAACTTGTTGTACTATGCTATCCCCTCCACCTTTATGTTTTATTTACTTCGCTCTACTACTCCTCCCAGAGTCTCTCTCAGGCGACTGACTGTCTCATTTTCTTTTTTTGTAAATGCTACTGCCAGTGTCTACTACTATCACCACAACCATGGCATCTGCATTCTCTTCGGAAACCCAACCTGCATTGTCATGCAGCCATCGCTGTGCCTAACTTAAACATCAATCACAGGTAAGAAAAGAAAAGATGTTTGGGGGAGGTATAATAATGGACTAGGAGGAGAGACTGACCGTACTAGTAGGGCAAGTCACTCAGTGAGGGATACCGCATCTATCTGTTTGTGTCCTACAAAGTCAGCCAATTATTTAAATCAAACACTGGCTGTGGCCCTGCAGCAGCAAGGAAACAGTGGGACGTAAAACAGTAACCCCACAAAACATTAACCACATCGTATGTAAAGTATAAAAAATATATATAATTTAATTCCCTAACAAAAACAAACTATGTAAAAAAATACCACAACACCTGACCCACCCCTCTCCCCAACCCCAACCAATGTCCAAAACGAGAAAGTCCAAAGGTAACCAATGTCCATAAAGCCCAACGCCCAATTCCCACCCACCAAAAAAAGGATTAAAAAAGGGGTATTCAAACAGGGTCTACTCTTTAACTTAGCGGCGGGCTCTTCTGTTTTCCCTCTCCAGGACCTTGACTCTCTTCTTCAGCTCCTCTACCTCCTCCTCCAGTCGCGCATTCCGGAGGAGCATGCGACGCGCATATGCCCTGCAGTTCCATCCACGGGGGGGCAGCAGTAGTGCTGAAAGATGTTGTTGTGCGGCGGCGGGCGGCTGCCTGACCGCGGCGCCGTACCACTGGAGGGGCCTGGCTGGGGCCCGGGGCATTGGAGGAGGCTGCAGCTGCTGCCGCCTCCTCCTCCTCCTCTGACAGAGCCACCAGCCGCCGGTACTCGGTGCAGATGGCCTCCAGCTTCCGGCGCCGGGCGATGGCTGCCAACTCCTTCCTCATTGGTTTTGGAGGAGCTATATCATGAAAGAAAAAAAGAATATTTTACCAATACTCTTAGCAAAACAGTAACACAAAATTAATTCAACACATAGTGGCATAGTAGCAGTAGCACTAGCAAGCACAGTACATAACATTTGTGGTATGTATCTGTCCTCCCACTTCCTCGGCCTTTAACATTTGTGGGAGTTTCAGGCATTATACTAGCACTATGGCACAGTACACCAGTCTTCTTTTTCTCTTTAGTTTAGCAAAATTACATAACCTTGTTGTAGCCAGCATGCCAGCTCAGTCAGCTTGCGCCCAAGACAAACATACTCGAGTCATGACGCAGAGTCACGTTAGTTCTATTTACTACTGTCTGCAGGTGGGGAAGCTCGTATTTTTCTATTACGAGTGGCACTGGCCATACTCTCTCTGTTACATCAAGGGCAATTGCTCAATTTCACTTTCACCCTGCCCTGACTACTACAAAAAGGCAGATTATATATCTGATCCAATGATCATTGCTTATATATGGGATGACATGAGGTACTTTGTTTTGATTGATTGTGTAACCAACAGATAGCCCACCCCCCATGGCAGGCTGGCTGACAGTAAAATTAACATAGGTAGGGAGTGGTCCTCGGAGTCGGAGGAAGGCGCTGATAACTACATACATACACAATATATATATAAATATATATGATGTGCTTACAAACTACCGTGAGTCAAGGGAGTATTCTGAAAATACAACTTATATTCCCCTCGGCTTTGCTACTGTGGCGCGGTTTCTTTTACATTCTCTTCAAAGTAAGACTCTGGTCTGCATCCAGTGACAGTCTCCACCTATGCTATCTATGATGAATACATCCAGGCATCCATCCATTCAAAGTAAACGTCTATCATTCTTCTTAATCTCTCAACACACCTTAGTTTGTTTCACCAACAACCACCCATGCGTCCTTCCTTGCTTGCCTTGCCTTTGAGTTTGACCCAAACACCGCTGATGATTCTTGCTATCCTATCCACCCATACGGTGTCGGCACCCAGGCAGGCATCTTTTCTTTCACCTTCCACCCATCCTTCAACAACCCATGCATCTGATTCCTATCAGCCACCTATGCATGCTTCCAACGTATCCTTCTCTGCCAGTCATATTACATCTCGCCCGTCCTTCCTCCTTCCACCCTTCTTTCCCTTTTTGTTCAACACATCCATCAAGGTCATCTGATCTGACTTTTAGTCTTCTCCATAAAACTTTCACAGCTGAGTTGGAGTCAGATAGAAGAGGCCATTGGTTACTCAACTCACGCTGCTAATGCTATTGCTAATGTCATTGCTAAGTAAAGGGTGTCTTCTTCAACCGTTGTCTAATGTTCACTACAACTTCATACTTACTAAGTCTCAACAGTACAGTGAGTGTACAGTACACCCTTCCCGCTAGTGTAATGTCAATAAGTAAGGAATATAACTTACCACCGCCCGCCGCTGCTGCTGGCTCACCCCCTGTAGTAGCTCCTGCAGGTGCCGCTGCCGCATCTCCTGCTCCCTCCGGAATGGCCGCATCACCGCTGGCCACGGCACTGGTGGTCGGTAGTACGCCTAGAAAAAACATTACACATTTTTAGATGCCATATATACACACCTCCCCCTATTTATTCTTTTTCACTAGCAAGATTGGAAAAAAAAGTTAATACATACAATCATATACAACATACATCACTAGTCCAAATCGGGTACTAGAGTAGAGTAGACACTAGTAGTGTTATGGTCCCTAGGGTCATTCTAGTCTACTCTACTCTTTTCAAACCATGCAACCATTTTAGCTTCATGTCTTTTGCGCATGTGACGTCACGTTACCTCGCAGCTTGTTGTGTAAGAGTGACGCCTTTGAGCCCACATGAGCTCATACAGCTACTGTCTGAGCGTTGCGTACAAGAGGTCGAAAAATTAACAAGCCACTTTGTTATGGAGTTCTGGTCAGTCTGTATTGCTTAGCCATAACATGCTACACTTTTTGGCATGACTAAGAAATGCTTGCATTATACTATCTAACGCGCACCATTTTCTCATAACAGGCGGAAGATTCCCTTCTACGAACCAGAGCTTTGCAGAGCTTATGATGTAACCAGTACTTCTACGTTCTAAGGTGAGGGGTCCCCCAGAATTCGCACAGAGATCTTTTGTCTTCGATGGACTTGTAACAATGTTTATTGTTTTAATCTTATGCATTTTGCTGTTGGAGCTGGCTCGTATAGTATACTGAATTGAATTGTAGAACAACGTACAGAGCTTGTTAGTTGAAAATAAACCTTTTGAACTTACACATAGACTCTGTGGTATTTGGTGTGGTGGACTTACACGAGTGAGTGAGCGAAAGGGTGTTATTATGTTCTGGGTTGTCTAATCATTAGGTATCTTCGGGGGGGGGGTTCGGGGACCTAATGAGAGACTATAGCTAGTCGGTCAGGGGATTGTGGGTTCTGACTGAGGTGTGAGGAAGTTCCAACCTCCCATCACCAACATCCTATTTTCTTGTGCATAGTTCTGTATGTGGCTGTGCAGAATCCCCACAACAGTAGTAGTATATCCTATCAAAAATAGTCAAATATCTGGTTGGGCATTTTGTTGGTGGGAATTGTCGAAAAGCCTCAAGAAAGATTAAGAAGACCAGAAGAGGACAACCCAAAGGACTGGACTCCGTGGCTAGAGCTATTGGTGAATCTGAGTTTTATTTAAAACCTTTTAAATAAAGAGTGGCCAACTGGGCAAGCTTAGCTACAGACAGACTAATAGTAGTAGTACAGATAGTCATAGGCTCATAGCAGAGGCAGTTAGAGGCAGGGATAACAAGAATTTAGAAACAGTCTAGATCGAAGAAGATTTGGAAAAAAATAGAATTAGGAATAGGAAACAGAAATAATAGTTCAGAAAAAATAAGGTGCAGTAAAAGTTAGGGAAATATAATTATTAATATTAACCACTGGAGGACTTACTGGGGCCAGCAGCAGAGCCCTCGGTAGAGGAGCGGTCCTGGCCCTGGGAGGCATCTTGATGTTCTTCTTGTCTCTGCGCCTGTGGCTGTGACCCCGTCTTCTTGCCCCTGGGTGCTGATCATGTAAGATATAATAAAGAAAGAGACAAACATTAATGATTGGTGTACTGTGAAACAAATAAAATATTTTAAAAAATGCTCAAAAAACATTTTAGGAAACAACAATTGCAATAAAATTGACCTATCTAATCAGATCGACTAGTAGTATTATTGCGGGATTCACGGACCGTCTACTTATTATTTATGAATACTAATCCAGTGTTCCATTCTGATTCCAGAATACTAACTAAGCCTATGTACCACCTGACCTAGCCCACATATTCCAGACGGGCCAATTGTTCACTAAGTCTGCATTTAAATTTTAGCCCTCAAAAATGCATAGGTGGAGGACACATGCATAAATTTGTGCATACACCAAATTGTTGGTTGGTTGCGTCTGATGTTCTGCTAGTGACACTGCTAAGCCTTACCACTCACTAAACAAACTACAAAAGGTTCTCCTAAGGACTGGGGTAAGCAGCACTCAGTGACAGAGAGGATGCGTCATGCAGACCTCTAAAAAATTACCAACTAATACTAACTAAACCTATCAATCCATCCACCACTATCGCTTCTTAGTGACAGGAGGACAAAGGAAGGACTAGAGTCTCTCTAGCAATAGCATTACCTAACTTAAGTTCTCTAAGTAAACTCTTACATAATCAGCCCAAGCGAGCGCAAAGTTGCAAACAAGTAAGAGTAGCGCCGAGCACCTGTGTCCTACAATCACAGAAGATTTTGAAACGTAAATTAATTTACCTGAAATGTAAGCAGCAGTATTCTTGCTATTCGGAAAAAAATTATGCACAATACTTATACTACTAGTATATTAGCTACTCACCAAGCCCCACGACCTCAACACCTAGCAGGTCCAGCAGGTCCTGCTCCCGGTCCAAGATGTCTGACCACCGGTGGGCCAGCTGGTTATGGGTGCGTCGGACCCCTGATTGACGAAACACTGCCCGGCGCACCTTCGCCCACCGGCGGTGATGCTCCTGGGTCGGGTACCCGGAGCCAGGCCTGCCGCCTGCTGCCAAGGTCAAGGGGAGGTGGCGCTGCACAAAAAAAACAAGGGTGGCCACCTCCACCTCTCCAAAAAGCTCCCGGGCCTGCACCCCTGCAGGGCGCAGTCTGCCGCAAGGCAGGCGGCTCTTCGGCGCCTTGCCCTTGGAGCGCCCGTCAGTACCCTTAGGCATGGTTCTGGGGTGAGCGGGAGGCGGAAAAGAAAATTTAGAAGGGAAAAATAAAGTTAGGGGAAGAAGTAGGAGCTTAAAGAAGGAAGTAATATAAAACAGTAGAAAAGTGAAAAAAGCGCATTAAAAGTAGAAATAAAATGCAAAATATAGACTTAGGGATAGATAATAAATAAAAAAGATTAAAAAAACTGTGTAAAAACCTAAGGATGGCAAAGATAGAGGTAGGATAGAAAAGCAGGCCCCAGAACCATAGCATAGAGTGAAAAAACAAGATGGCCGCGCCCATCGCGACCGCGTGGGTAAGGTCGCGCGATATTTCCCCGCGAGCACGCAAAAAGCATTGCGAACACGTAAGACGCGTTCCCGAACATGAAATGCGCATCGCAAACACGCTATACGCGACCCGGAACAGGAAATAAGGCATCGCGAGCGGGCGGGACAAGTGAAAAACAAGATGGCCGCGCCCATAGGCGACCGCATGGGTAAGTTCGCGAGATACTATCCCCCGAGCACGCAAACAGACTCCCAAACACGCAATACGCGTTCGCGTGCAAGAAAAACGCATCGCGAACAGGCGGGACAAGCAACTACGCGCGCTCGCGTAGCTACGCGTAGATCGCGTAGCGCTTTTGGAACTTCGCGTAGCCTCGCATAGCGCGACTGCGCAAACTACGCCCAGGGTTACTGATAAGGGGCTCCATGTCCCACCAGGCAACAGCACACCAGAATATGGCGCAAGATACACTACACACAAGACTAACTACGGGCTCAAGGAGGGAGGGAGGCTGGAACTGTTCCGTTAACAGGGTGTGGGCGCAAATTAATATCATTAATTTCTGAGTTTTAAAGCTTGCTGAATATGTAGAGCACAAATGTAACAATGATCTGAGATGTAGAAAAAACCCAATAAAGTTTGTTTTTGTTTTTTAAAGCAATAATCTGGAAAAAGGAGTGGGAAAAGTCGGTTGAGTTACCCAACAACATTTAACCTTGAATGTATCCTAGTTTTTCCCTAGTTTGCCGTGAATAGCTGCATCAGTTATGATTGATTCAGGGGACACAAGTTTTTTTTTTTATGTTTCAATTTTTTATTGAAATTTATATATAAAAAAAAAAATTATACATATATTATAATAACTGTATGCATTATCATACAATAAATATATAAGAGAATTATTAAATATAAGCATATAGTAACACTTTCTGAATAATTAATCATATTATATAATTTAATAAATATATAAACATATAAATGCAAAGCCAAATATTTGGATTTATATTGAGGCCATAAAAGATGGAATTAAGGGAAGGGGGGAAGAGAGAGGTAAGGAAAGAAGGGATCACAAAAGAAAGCGATAAGTGAAAAATGTACAAATATGAAGCATAATGCAATATGAGTATGTTCCAAGGGAAAAGACACTCTAGGAAAGCAATGCGAATAGATAAAAGATGAATATAAGGGTTAAGTAATTTCACTTGATGTACCTAAATATAAATGTATGAGAGGACATTCTAAGTGATAGATAACATAAGGTAAGATAAGATACGATAAATACTTACCATAACATAAAGTAATTATGCTGGTTCAAAGAAAGAGAAAAAGTAATATTCTTTGATTTTTTTTTGTAAACAAATTTTATTCAGTTGACGTTACAACTCAAACAATCACTGTACGGGGACAGTGAGCATACATTGATAACTGCACACTGGATGTCAACGTGCAGACAGTAAGCCATCCACCCCTATACGTCGGCGTTTGCCGTGCGTGCCTCATTTACCTCTATTAAAAAGTAATATTCTTTGATATAGACAAAATTAAATAAATTACATTATGCTACAAATATATGAATGTTACGGAGCCAAGGGAGATAAAGTAGGAAAAGGAATTATGAGATAAGAATAGAAAAGGATAATGACATGGATAATATAGAGAAATGTGAAAACAATAAATGAAAACAATAGGTATTTTGTGCAGAATGAAAGCGTAAGCAGAGAAACAGACATGTATAAATATATATATTAAAAGATACAGAATTACATGTAAATGCTCTGGTGAGTAGCTATAAAAAACAACAACCAGTAGTAGATAAATACAATATGTGTTAAGATTTATAACCACCAATAATGAATAATGAGTGAGAAGAAGAGATAATAGAAATTAAATTACTGCGTAGAAGGGTCATTAAAGTTAGCATCAGTATTTGAAGCTAGAAAAGGTGACCATACTCGAAAAAAGAGATCAGATTGATCCTGTATGTTGTATATAATACGTTCGTAGGAAGCTGTTTGGATCATGGCCACCATCCATGTTTCTTGTGATGGTGGTTGAGGCGATTTCCATTGTCGTAATATACAAATTTTGGCTGTAGCTAAGGCTGTGTGTAAAAGTCGGGCTTGTGGTTTAGAAAGTGGTTGTGATTGACGTGTATCATGCAGAAGAATGGTAGCATGCGAAAGTGGAATTTGTAGAGGCATCGTGGAACGTAAGGTTTTACCTATATAATTCCAAAAGGGTTGGATCACTGCACATCCACAGATGATATGAGAAATGTTACAAGACGTACTATCACATCTCCAGCAGTTAGAATGGGGAAGCAAGCCAGCTTTATGCAGTTTTGTTGGTGACCAGTGCCAATCATGTAAAATCTTGAATAAGCAAAATTTCAATCGTGCTTCACGTGCACCCTTATTGAGATTGCTAAGAATGTCAGACCATTCATCATCGGTATAAGAGACCGATAATGAGGTTTGCCATTTAATACGTAAAGTTTGCGATAAGGGTTGAGAAAAAAGATGCGAAGTGAGAGTTTGGTAGAAGCCAGATGTAGCTCCTTTCATCTTACCCCAAGCGTGGAGATATGTCACAATTGGTGAGTCGGGCAAGAGCCATGGTGGAGGTCCTAGACTTCTCCGTAAGGTTTGTCGTAACTGATTGTATTTTGAAAGTTGTATATCAGGCAAATGAAATTCTTCCTGCAGTTGGACAAATGATTTAATATCACCGTTTGAAAAAAGTTGGTCTAGGATGGAAACACCTGCTGTTTCCCAAATGGGCCAAAATATAGATTTTCTATTAATACGAATTGCAGAATTATTCCATAATGGTACTTTCCTATGGAGACGAGGATGTGAGCTCAGTAAGCAGTGTGCCCTTTGCCAAGCAGCGCGCATAGCCGACAAAATAGGATTAGTGGAGTCTCGGGGACGAGATTCGGAGCCGTATAAAACAGAAAGACCTGCTTTTGTAAATGAAAGGTAGTGTTCAAGATGTACCCACTGTGGCGCATCCGATGAATGTGAAAGCATATATGACATTTGAGAAAGCTGTAATGCCAAAGCATAATGTTCCACTGAGGGTAGACCTATTCCTCCATAGGAGCGATGAGCCTTTAGTTTTGAAGCTGAGAGACGGGGTTTGGCAGAGTTCCATATAAAAGATTTTATCTTAGAATCAATTGAACGTAACGTGGTTAAAGGAACCTGAATAGGGAGCATGCCGAGGACATAAAGAAAACGAGAGAGAGTAACCATTTTCACAGCTTGAACCCTGCCCCACATTGAGAGACCCAGTGCCTTCCATTTTTCAAAATCCCTTCGCATTTGAGCAATGAGGGGATTGAGATTATCTGTAACCATGCCCTCTAGACCTTTGTTCACTAGTATGCCCAAATATTTGAGATGAGAAGATTTCCATTGAAAGGGAAAACCTTGAATGGCCGCTATTGTGGTCCCGTTCGAGATGGGCAGCGCTTCGCTTTTGTTCCAATTAATTTTGTACCCAGAAAGGGAGGAGAAGTCATCTATTATTTTTAATACAGATGGTAAAGAGGTGGAGAGATCTGTGATTATGAGAAGAATATCATCTGCGTAGAGATAAATTTTGGATTCACCTGTCGGAAGAGAAATGCCCTTAATATAAGTAGATTGTCTTAAGGAGGCAGCTAACGGTTCCATGGCTAGAAGAAAGAGTAACGGGGAGAGGGGGCAGCCCTGACGACTACCTCGATTGATAGAGAATGGATCTGAGATAAAGCCCCCACAATTTACCTGTGCCGAAGGATTTTTGTACAACAAGCGTATTTTGTTTATGAATTGATCTCCCAGGCCGAATTTTTGTAACACCCTAAAAAGATAATCCCATTCAATCCGATCAAACGCCTTTTCCGCATCAAGCGATAAGGCCAAAGCGTCATCAGGAAGATTCTTGGCATACCATAATGTGTGGGCAAGAGTGCGAAGATGGTTCCTAGAGGAACGCCCCGGAACAAATCCAACTTGGGTACAGTGTATGAGAGATGGGATAACCTTACGCAAGCGAGAGGCCAGAATGCTAGCTAGGATTTTGATGTCGCAATTCAATAAAGATATGGGACGATAGCTGCTACATAATAAAGGATCTTTACCAGGTTTAGGTAACACAGCAATAATAGCTTTATTAGATATAAGGCCCAAGGAGGCCTCACGCTCTGCATCTTGGAATGCGAGTAAAAGAGAGTCAAGCACATCCACTCCTGCCCAACGATAAAACTCTGCAGGAAAGCCATCTTCTCCTGGGGCCTTATGATATGGCAAGCCAGCAATTGCTCGCGATATTTCTTCCCTGGTAATTTCACCTTCCAATAAGATTCTACCTTCATCTGACAAACAGGGTAAATTTACATTTGTAAGGAAAGAATCCAATTTGTCAGTGTCAAGTTGAGTTTCAGCAGTGTAAAGAGACTGATAATACTGGGCAAATTCGTTAACAATATCTTGGGGTTTAGTTAGAGTAACACCATTCATTGACTTAATGGCCGGTATAGCCATAGCTGCTTGCTGCTGACGTAGCTGGGCTGCTAATAATCTTCCCGCTTTTTCCCCTGCTCATAATGTCTCCCTTTCATTCTATGTAGGGCGTATTCTGCCTTAGAAGTAAAAAGGTTATTTAAAGCCATACGAGCTTTTTCCAATGACTTACGATGTGGTATCGTTGGATTAAGTGTATATAATCTAGTGTAAGACTCAATATCTTGCTCCAATTCTTTTTGCCTTTTAGCATTTTGTTTATTAAACTGAGCTGCATCTCTCATAAGCTGCCCACGGATAGTGGCTTTTGCCGCCGCCCAGAGAGTTCTGTTGGAGTCAACGGACCCTTGATTGACTAACATAAAGTCTTGAAAATGGGATTGTAATAAAATTTTGTTTTTGGGTGTCCTATAACGTTGAATGTTTAGACGCCAGGGTTTGCGACCTGGTTTAGATAAACCAGTTTGTAAGGAAAGTAGAACTGGAGAATGGTCAGAGATCGCTGCCTCCAGTTTCTGAGAGTCCTGTGTTATTTGAACTACATTTTGGGAGATTAAAAAGTAGTCCCAACGAGAGAGCGTGCCATGCGTAGGGGAAGTGAAGGTATAATCCTTATCCATCGGGTGAGAAAGTTGCCAATGGTCTACCAAACCATTATATGCCACCACATCGTCCATTAGAGCCCTATCTGCCGCATTTTCCTTATCTAGAGGGCCTGTTTTGTCTAGGACTGGATCACGCACTAGGTTCCAATCTCCACCGATAAGAAACTGGGAAGCACCTATTTCAGTTAAAAGGCGATTTAGTTGAAGGAGAAATGATCGTTTTGCTCCTGTAGGAGCGTAAATGGAGCCAACGCATATGTGTGTTTCACCGATGTGAAGTTTGGCAAAGACATATCGTCCATCCGGATCTATCCAGGATTTCAAGACTGTCACTGGTAAGGATTTACGGATAAGAATCGCTACTCCACATTTGCGGGTTGGTGTCGCATCTGGGTCTGTTCTCTTCTGTATGCTGCTGTGTATAACCCATCCCACCCAGTCTCTACGCAATTTTTCAGACTCTTTAGCGTCAAGGTGGGTTTCTTGAAGGAGAGCTATATCCACATGCTTGGACTGTAAATAAGAGAGTGTCTTTTTTCTTTTAATATAATGTGTCAATCCATGAACATTCCAGGTTATTACTCGAAGATCGTGTGAAGTGGCCATGTCAGATAAGAATAGGAAAGAAAAAAAAGGAAGGACTAGCGATAGAAATTTAATAAGGAAGCCAGAACGTGATGTAGTAAATTAAAAAATTGATATAATGTTGCTGTATATGTGAAAGAAGAGAAAGAAGATACGAGAAAGAAGGAGGGAGAGGAAGAGAGAAGAGGGGAAAGAAAAAGAGAAAAAAGAAAAGAAAGGAGAAGTAAGAGGATAAAAGGGGACCTTGGACCGTAACAGAGATCAGGTAAATAATGAATTAATCAAATGGGTAATGCTATTTGATGATGGAAGAATATATGTGTAGAGATAGCTAGAGGTGTGTTCAACAGAAGGAATAGTATGTAGTGTAAATGACAAAGGGAAAGGTAGGGAGGAAAGAGTGCCAAATATAAAATGGCACACGGGATCTCAGGACTTTTAACCACGGGTCTAAACACTAATGGACCGCCGCCACGAGGAGGGGCCCCATCAAGAGAGTGAAACAGTGGTTGACAAATATAAATCCAAAGATGTCTTTAAAATGTATATAATAACAGGTATTCTTACTATTAATAAGAAATATAACAATATATTGTAATACTGTAACATTAAAACCTATGGATGATCTCTTGAATTAAAGAGGATTAATATGCTTATAAATAAATAAATTATACATAGAGGTTAATAAAAACATTTTACATTATGAGTAACTATTTGATTGAGAAATGGAATATTAACAATCTTAAAATGCATTAATTGATACAGAGAATATTGACCATATGTATGGGAAAGGGCAAAACAGTAAATTTGGTAATAAAAAACAGTATTACTAACAATACGTAGTCAATAAAAGAAAGAAAAAAAACAACAACAAAAAAACAGTATAGACCTATCATTAAATATAAGGCTCATGTATCGAATGATAGATGTAGAAGCAGGAAAATTATTATAATTCATATGAAGACGTAACATAGTAATATTAAAGAGCATAACATTATAGTATAATTGCAAAACATATTGTTAAACCATTAGAGTATTGAATTGAAAATAAAGAAAGATGAAATAAGGAGAGAGGGAATTGTAACCCTGTAGATAATTAGATAATATGTGAAAAATTAAAAGATTGGAATTATCAGCATGAAGAGCTGTAATAACCACAATCTTAGAGTGAATAAATAAGTACCAAGAATATCAATCAGATATGCGTAAAACAGTGAGAGGGATAGACCCAGCGTTTAAAGACAATATAATTAATATAATAGATGTGATGAAACAAAAAAAAGAAAAAAGAGAGAGAAAAGAGGAAGAACAATAAAGAACAGTACAATAACTGTATTACTCAACAAACTGATGACGATATACCTTCTTTTCCCCATTTATATCATGAGTTCATTAGGTTTGATCTAACACCTAAAAGAAAATGGGTGTGAAGACAAAGCTAAATCTGAACAAAAATATATTTAAACATTAAATCATCCACATTCTGCGTCTAAAGTAGATTTTAATACTCATCTGTCCGCAGGAGAGATATCTTCTTCATTTCTTGTATGTTATGAGTTCATTATGGATGGTTAGTCATTTAAAAGGATACAAGTGTGAGCATAGGTTAATTTTGGTCAAAATTGTAGAGAGGTACTGAATCAACCACATTCTGCATCCGAAGTAGATTTTAATGGCGATCGGGATTTATCCCTATGCTGTTCCTTAGTGAAGGTGGATACAGTTTGAAGAGCAGCATTCTTGTCCTCATGATTACGAATAGACCTTTCAAAATCCCTGCCTCTCTGTCGAGGACTGCTGACATTACGTCGTGGATTGCTCGATGCCTGAGGAAAAGAACTATGATGTGATAGTTCTGGAGTGGATTGCTGAGTTTCCATTTGTTGCGGCTTCCAATTGTCTAAAAATATACGGAGGTCCTCAGGGTCATAGAAGTCTTTAGATACTCCATCCTTAGAAATTCGGAGACGAGCAGGATCAAATAGACCATATTTAATGTCTAGCTGACGTAATTGAGGTCTAAATGAAAGGAAGGCCTTGCGTCTCTCGTTAGTGCCTCTGGAAAAATCAGCTGCAATACGAATTTCATACCCATTGTATGAGAATGGACCATGAGTACGTGCTGATATTAATATTTGCCTTGTCTGTTCATGCCTTAAAAAACAAGCGATGAGGGGACATGAGTTTGTTGCAGATTCCTTGCGTAATGGACCAATTCGATGTGCGTGCTGTATCTCCAGTGGAGGGTCAAAAGCAATGTCCATAATTTTTGGAAGGATATTTTGTAGAAATGTTCTAGCGTTTGAACCTTCGATCCTTTCTGGAAAACCGAAAAAGCGGACATTATCCCTCCTGCTTCGATCTTCCAAATCTATCATCTTACTTCGTAGAAATAAAAGCTCTTGATCTCTGTTTTGTATTGAGACTAGACGAGTTTCTACATTTATTAGCCTGTGATCAAGCTCCTCTGTCTTGGCGTGAAATCCTGCAATGTCTGCTCGTATCGTTTTAGTTTCTGCTGTTAATGAGGAAATATTTGAATCCATGCCTTCAAGTCTGCGACTGACCGCTGATATTTCTTGTAGGATGCGATCCATGGTTTGCCCTTGCATGGTGAGGTTAGTTTGTATAGAATTGTCTATTGTAGAGGAAGAGCTATTGGCATCTGTATTTTGTGACTGCTTAAGTATATCCGAGAAAAGAGGCTGTTTCCATGTTTGGCAGTAGACATTTTGATTTCTGCTAAGTCTCTCAGAATCTCTCAGAAGTATTGCTTCGCAGTAGTTTAAAAAAAAAACTAAGCAGGATATCAGGGCTAGCAGCAAACAAAGCACTCATCTGCTACAAAGCTGCCATGCTTTTGAATTCAGACCACACCGGGTCAAGAAAACAAATCTCACGTGCCAATGACGAAAATTGAGGGACGCGCAGGCGCAAATGCGTCAAAAACAGATTTTCTCTGAAACAGCGCTTCACATTAGCCAGAGCGAGATAGCAGGGTGCTCAAGTTAATATCAAACAAAGCACTCACCCATGGTAAAGCTGTTGTTTTTCAAAATTTCGGATTAAAGTGTGTCCTCAAAGCACCTCACAGCTGTCCGCAAATAAGCATGTGTGTTGAGCAGACCGAGGCGCATGAGGAAAAGCCAGGAAGCTCAGGTGTGACCAATGGAACGTTGCGGGCGGGAAGCTGTGGAACTCCAGGCTCAAGTTTGTAGGCAGGCTGACAGGACCAGAGTTTCTCAGCACATAAGTTAAAAATCAAGGCTTATTATATAAAGTTACGTACTGCACATTTATCCACAAAATTATCTCAAAGACAGTCTGGGCATTTGTTCAGTTAAACTGTGTGGTGAACAACACTACAGCTTAATTTCATAGGGCAGACTTCCCAGCAACACATAAACTTCACCAAACCTTATTGTAATGTAGTTAAGGCTTAAGAGGGTGCTTTTCCAAAACAGCGCATAAACTTCTCCAATGTCAATTATATTTCAGCTGGGATTGTTCATTTTGATGAAAGACGCCACCGTCTCTCTCACCAAGGAGCCTCTGTCGACATACCAGGCTCTTCACAGCGCAGAAGGGCAAGCTCTGGTATACAATGTTAGACTGTGCGCAGATTACTCAAATTTTTCTCACAAAAGGGTAAAGGCTTTGCTGAGTTTAAATACGTATTTCAGCACCACAAAACAGCCACATGTAACTCCTCAGAAGAATGCAGACTTCACATGAGTGACTACAGCTGGAGCCCCTCCCGCGCTTCTTGAGGTAATTATTTTAGAGAACAAGCATATGAACTCCAAATGAACTTTACAGACCTTAACTGAAGTCAGCTGGAGCCGTGAGTCATAATGAAAGGCTCCGGTGCTTCTCTCTCAGACTCTGTATTTCAAGAGGCACGAATCCAGTCAGCTTATCTTCCTTCAGAATCACATTTCACATTCCACAGGGCACGAGCAGGGACAGCTGGCTCCTGTCAGAGGCTGAAGTATTGGCGCCAAAAGTAAAAACAGCCACATATCCTCTGAAGGGATTAATGTAGTGTCCTGTAAATCTCACCTCAGAGAGCGCAGTTATTTAGACTGTGTTGTCGGCAGAAATAAGCTTCAATACATGAATAGAGAGGCTGCCAGTGTCTCTGGGGCTCCTCTCAGCACAGGGCTCCGGTGTCAAGAATGCGCAGTTTCCATTCCTCAGGAACCGAGTCACCCACGCTGAAGAAAACTGGCACATCTGCTCCTCATTGACTTTCTGACCTCCGTAATGCTGAAATTATGTCGAAGGTCTCGCATTTAATGGGCGCCAACTCCTTTTGAAGCCCCACTCGCAGCGGAGCTCACAGGTTAGGCGGCCATGTTCAGCTGTGGCCAGACCACGCCCCCGGACACAAGGGTTTTCTGTGATTGGCAATTTGCACGATTACACCATATTCCCGTAGTAACTAAATTGGTTCCTAAAACAGTCAGAGCAGTGGAGGATATCCAATTGTCATCTGAGTCTATCACTCTTGGACAGTTACAGGAAAAATGGTTAGTATAAATGAACATAAGGATGAAATTTAATTTGATCTAATTGACACACCCTTGTACTGAATGATTCTTGGGTTGCCCTGGTTCCAGAAGCACAATGCAGTAATAAAATGGAGATACTCACAGTCCATGTCTTATGTGCATACTGCTGAAAACACTGCCTATTCCTAACCCTGTTCACAGTGTAGTGAATGCATTTTGTCAATTACCGTGACTGGACTTTCCAGGCAATACCAGACATTCGTGGATGTGTTCAATGAACAGCAGGCAGACGTTTCACCACCACACAGAGCATTTGATCGACAAATAGAGATAGAGCTGGGAGCCACGCTACCACACAGTCTCATCTATGTGCTCACAGACAAAGAAACAGAGCATTTACAAGAGTATCTAGACAAACATCTGGCCATTGGTTTCATTAAATATTCCAAGTCCCAGGTGTCTTCCCCTCTGTTTTTCATCCTACAGAAAAATGGTGAGCTTAGGGCTTGCATAGACTATAGGGCCCTTAATTAAATGACTGTCAAAAATTGCTATTGCCTTCATTTAATCTTGGAGCTCCTTGATCAGGTTAAATCATCTGTCATCTTCACTAAATTGCACTTACAAGGTGCATACCATCTAGTCTGAGTAAGGGAAGGAGTGGAAAACAGTGTTTCACGCTGAATTTGGCCTAATTGAGTACCAAGACATGCCCTTTGGTCTATGCAACGCACCAGCAGCCTTTCAGAATTTCTTGAATTGTGTGACTGGGTAATGTATGTCTATACTGTGGGCTAAATGGCCATCCTGTGAAAGAATGTGACATGCTGCCCAAGCGCAACTGGAAATTGTCCTCAAGCAATACTGTGGAAAAAGGAGTGGGAAAAATCAGTCAAGTTACCCAACAACATTTAACCTTGGATGTATCCTTCTTTTCCCTAGTTTGCCGTGTTTAGCTGCATCTGTTATGGTTGATTCTGGGGACACAAGGGTTTTCTGTGATTGGCAATTTGCACGATTACACCATATTCCTGTAGTAACCAAATTGGTTCCTAAAACAGTCAAGGCTGTGGAGGATACCCAATTGTCATATGAGCCTATCACTCTTGGACAGTTATGGGAAAATGTTTAGTATAAATAAACATGAGGAAGAAATTTAATTTGATCTAATTGACACACCCATGTATTGAATGATTCTTGGCTTGCCGTGGTTCCAGAAGCACAATCCAGTTATAAAATGGTGATACTCACTCTCCATTTCTTATGGGCATACTGCTGAAAACACTGCTTATTTCTACCCTGTTCACAGTGTAGTGAACGCATTTTGTCAATTACCGTGACTGGACTTCCCAGTCAATACCAGACATTCATGGACATGTTCAATGAACAGCAGGCAGAAGTTTCACCCCCACACAGAGCATTTGATTGACAAATAGAGATAGAGCTGGAAGCCACACTACCACACAGTCCCATCCATGTGCTAACAGAAAAAGAAACAGAACACTTACGAGAGTATCTAGACAAATATCTGACCATTGGTTTCATTAAATAGTCCAAGTCTCAGGTGTCTTCCCCTCTGTTTTTCATCCTAAAGAAAAATGGTGAGCTGAGGGCTTGCATAGACTATAGAGCCCTTAATTAAATGACTGTCAAAAATCGCTATTGCCTTCCTTTATTCCTGGAGCTCCTTGATCAGATTAAATTATCTTTCATCTTCACCAAGTTGCACTCACAAGGGGCATACCATCTAGTCCGAGTAAGGGAAGGAGTGGAAAACAGTGTTTCACGCTAAATTTGGCCTAATTGAGTACCAAGTCATGCCCTCTGGTCTATGCAATGTACCAACAGCCTCCAGAATGTCTTGAATTTTGTGACTGAGTAATTTATGTCTATACTGCGGACAAAATGGCCATCCTGTGAAAGAATGTGACAAGCAGCCCATGCTCAACTGGAAATTGTCCTCAAGCAATACTCTGGAAAAAGGAGTGGGAAAATTTGGTCAAGTTACCCAACAACATTTAACCTTGGATGTATCCTTCTTTTTCCCTAGTTTGCAGTGTATAGCTGCATCCATTAGGAATGATTCAGGGGACACAAGGGTTTCCTGTGATTGGCAATTTGCAAGACTACATTATATTCCCGTAGTAACCAAATTGGTTCCCAGATCAGTCAAGGCTGTGGAGGATACCCAATTGTCATCTGAGCCTATCACTCTTGGACAGATACAGGAAAAATGTTTAGTATAAATAAACATAAGGAAGAAATTTAATTTGATCTAATTGACACACCCATGTACTGAATGATTCTTGGCTTGCCATGGTTCCAGAAGGACAATCTAGTAAGAAAATGGAGATACTAACTGTCCATTTCTAATGTGCATACTGCTGAAAGCACTGCTTATTCCTACCCTGTTCACAGTGTAGTGAATGCATTTTGTCAATTACCGTGACTGAACTTCCCAGTCAATACCAGACATTCACGGATGTGTTCAGTGAACAGCAGGCAGAAGTTTTACCCCCACACAGAGCATTTGATTGACAAATAGAGATAGAGCTGGGAGCCACACTACCACACAGTCCCATCTATGTGCTCATAGAAAAAGAAACAGAACACCTACGACAGTATCTAGACAAATATCTACAAATATCTGGCTATTGGTTTAATTAGATATTCCAAGTGTCTTCCCCTCTGTTTTTCATCCAAAGAAAAATGGCGAGCTGAGGGCTTGCATAGACTACAGGGCCCTTAATAAAATGATAGTCAAAAATCACTATTCCCTTTCCTTAATCCTGGAGCTCCTTGATCAGGTTAAATCAGCTGTCATCTTCACCAAGTTGGACAAAGAAGGTGAATGCCATCTAGTCCGAATAATGGAAGGAGTGGAAAACAGTGTTTCAGACTAAATTTGACACACTTGAGTACCAAGTAATGCTCTTTGGTCTATGCAATGCATCAGCATCCTTTCACAACTTCATAAATTGTGTGACTGGGTAATTTATGTCTATACTGTGGACAAAATGGCCATTTTGTAAAAGACTGTGACAAGAAGGCCAAGAGCAACTGGAAATTGTCCTCAAGCAATACTCTGGAAAGAGGAGTGGGAAACGTCGGTCAAGTTACCCAACAACTTTTAACCCTGGATGTACGCTTGTTTTTCCCTGGTTTGCCCTATATTGCTGCATCAGGTATGATTGATTGAGGAGACACAAGGGTTTCTGTGACTGGCAATTTGCACATTTACACCCTAATCCTATAGTAGTCAAAATGGTTTCTAAAACAGAGCAGTGGAGGATACCCAATTGTCATCTGAGCCTATCACTCATAGAACAGTTAAGGGAAAAATGTTTAGTATAAATAAACATGAAGAAAACATTTATTTTGACTTAATTGACACACCCATGTACTGGATGATTCTTGAATTGCCCTGGCTCCAGAAGCACAATCCAATAATAAAATGGAGAAACTGACTGTCCATCTCTCATCTTCATATTGCTTAAAACACTGCTTATTCCTGACCAGTTCACAGTGTAGTTAACACATTTTGTCTATTACCATGACTGGAGATTCCGGTCAATACCAGGCGTTTGTGGATGTATTCAATGAACATCAGGCAGACGTTTTACTTCCACACAGAGCATTTGATTGGCAAATAGAGCTAGAGCTGGGAGCAATGCTACCACGCAGTCCCATCTATGGGCTCACAGAAAAAGAAACAGAAAACTTACAAGAGTATCTAGACAAATATCTGTCCAATGGTTTCATTAGATATTCTAAGTCCCAGGTGTCTTCCCCTCTGAATTTTCATCACAAAGAAAAATGGCGAGCTGAGGGCTTGCACAGACTGTAGGGGCTTTGATAAACTGATAAAACTGAAAATTGCTATTCCCTTTCTTTAATTTTGGAGCTCCTTGATCAGGTTAAATCAGCTGTCATCTTCACCAAGTTGGACATACAAAGTGCATACCATCTAGTCCAGGAAGGAGTGGAAAACACAATTTTTCTGTAAATTTAGCCTACTTGAGTACCAAGAATCATCTGAAAAAGAAGGACTAGCTCTAGCGGGACAAATGTATGCAGTAAATGTCTCAGCCCACTTTTTTATTTGTGGCTAATGGCGGGGTACTTCACCTGCTGTGGTTATTTATATTTTTTAAACAAAGGGGGGGGTTATAGGTTTAACTCAATAGTAAAAGGAATTTCTGAGCCTAATCTAGGGATGTACAAAATTTAAATTAACACTCTTCTTCAGAGTTTATTAATTACATAGAATCAAAACATCAAAAATTATAAAAGGTAATAAAAAAACCCATAAAGTATTGTATCTCAGAATCAATTTTCAAAATGTACACAAACTAATAACAAAACATGTAATGTACTAGGGGAAATAGGTATCCGCAAATGATGGATAGCTAGCCCTTATTAAGGGCACCAATGGAAAGACCGTCTACAGGTACTCGCATCACACTCTTATTAGACCATCTAGTGCATTTCAAAAATGTATTGGCTGCAACATTAATTTTGTGGTCTAGCCCAAAAGGATTTGCATCTTTTATTATAAAGTAATTAATGGTGCTGGTCCTAGAGGGTAAGGGTCAACGCGTTTTGGCCTCCAAGTTGTGGCCTCCTCATGACAAAGCAGGACCAGAATCACTGAAACTTTCAAAAGAACACAATATATAGATTTACAATGATGAATGATACACACTATGAAATAAGTAATATGACATTTAAAAGAGAAGAGCTCAAGAAAGTAGGTCTACAGATGTGCATCTTATTAGATAGCTCTTTCCTAGCCGCACCGTTCTGTGTGTCGTTCAATTGTGCAGGTCCCAATGATGTAAGTCATGCCTAAATGCCTGAAAAAATTAAAGTAAACAACGTATTGTGATAAAAATCACAAAGTCAGAAACAATAGTGTGCGTGCGACACAACTATGACCGCAATTTTAAAGTGATACCTACGTAGAGCCAGCCCCATAGGAGTGACAGAGTATGCACAACGGTATATATACAGAATAATGATTCGTGTAGTGTGGGCATGCAACAAAGTGCACCTTTAAAAAAAAAAGAGAGAAGGAATCTACTTACTTACATGGTAAAACCATCAAATCTAAATGAGGAATGAATAAAAACAAAAACAAAAAAAACAGTGAGTGCTCTGTCAGGACTCTAGAAAATGTATTGCGGCAGGCTAGAAGTTTACGAGGAAAACTTACTCGGAATGTACATGACCATAAATTCCATGTTCCATCTCAATGTATGGATTTATATGATTGCTGCAAAGGTTGGTAAAGATCACATACGGCACATGAAATGCCTCTTGCTTCAAGCGAAGGAGGATATCCAGGATGATAACTCTCTCCTAAACGCAAAAAATGGTGGGTAAATGTGAGGCAGAGAGAAGCTTGCAGGCCGATCGTGCGTGGGAAATACTGCAGTACAAGTGAAAATTACTTCCTGGTCAGTAGTATGACGAACTACATGTGACAGTAAAGATTCTCGAAGCCGGGGTCACGTCCTCCTTCGGTGTTGCACTAACTAATAGTGCGCGAGACACTACGGCTACTGCATTAGGAGTCACGTCTTACGTAATTGATCAAGGCGGAAGTGACTGTTCTCAAATCCACTAGACAACGACTTGGCCGCCTCACGTAGATATGTGTGGCCCAATGTTGTCATGTTGACAGAGGCGGCAGGTGAATCTATGCTCCACTATACTCCTGGTGTGTCGCGATTGAAACATCCACGGACAGTGTGTAGGATGTAAACCGACTGAAGGGCCTGTTTTAGCAGTTTGGAGAGTTAATAAGTTAAAAGTACTCTCTTTTTCTTTTTTAAACAGTGTATAACAGTGTTACCCTGGAAGGCTCACTTGCTCTGATACTAGACATTTGACTGCAGAATTTGTGTGACTGGGACAGTCGGAGAAGCCCTTGGCTTTCGAACACTGGACCTTTTCCATCTTGTATTTGTGTGATTTATTTCAATCGTCTCTTGGGTGTTTTCAGGCAGCCACCATGGTGAAAGAGAAAACAAGGGAGGGGGATGTGGGGACTGCAAAAATTAAAAAATCAAAAAAAAGTGGTAAATCAGCAGAGGACAACTGTGTTGTAGACAGGATTGATCACTTAATAGAAGAATGTGAGCTAATCCTGGCCCAGGAGCCTACTGACGCCACCTCCGCTAAGCCCATATCGCCCAAAACACCCCCCAATTCTCACAGTGCGCCTAGAAAGCGTAGAATCCCAGGGATGTTCATGAAGTCCAGACAAGAGGGCCTTGTGTCCTCAAAGGAGGCACTGATCACTCCTTGCCCAACATCACCTGTTCCCTCTCCTACTGGGCTGTCCCTTGTCGATCTGGGAAACAGAGTGGAGGGCTTTCCCTGCAGCAATAGCTTTGCTCCTTTAGGTGAGCTACAGCTGGGGGAAAGCCAGGCTAGGGTTCCTGCAAGTACTGTAACTGGCATCCTACCAACACTGTTGGGGTGTTCTTCCACCAAAGAACTTGTTTTGATTGCCCTTGTAACATCTTTAAAAGAAGAGGTGAGCGAGCTAAAATCCTTGGTAGCATCTTTGTCGATTTCACTAAATCATTTCCTAGCTTGGGACAAAATGCCAATGCCCCTTCACTTCCAATTTCCCATCAGCCCGATTCCACGACCAAATACCTCCAAATACTTCAGCTCCCATCCATACTTTCTAACCAATGCCCCGGAGCTGTCTCTGGAGCAAGAGCTAAGGCCTTGAGGGAAAAAATGGCCCCCAATTCGGTATCCGCCATTCCAATGGCCAAGTCTCCATATATAAGGAATGCAACTTCTACCATGGGCCGTGCACAGCCTAATAACATTTCACAACCCAGATATGAGAACATTGTTCCCGGGCAGGGCAGTACGGATGATGTCATTCTTGGTCACATCACAATGATCAACGTCCCAAAACTCAGCAAAACTTCGGCCATAGAGACTAAAGACTCACTACTGAACAAAACAATTCACTAGATTCGCCATGTTCGGGTTGTAGGTCATTAATTTGTGAAGATATCGTGGGAGTAGAAAGAGTTACAAGTCAAATCCCAGGGTTTAACAAGATTGAGTTAACTCTGATATCACCACTACTGGCCGACAATCAGGTCACGCTAGATGCACGAACAACCCTGCAAGGATGCTCCAACATTCAATTTAAATACAGGAATCCCCAAGTATATAGAGGCATCACTAGCCCAACTTCCTCCCTAAATCATATCAATTGACTTAAGAAAGAAACATCTACAATACAGCAGCACAATATCCAGCTCTCCAATTTCATGTGGGTGAACTCGGGGGCGCCCAAAGAAAAAGGAGCCCCTTCTTGCAGCCCATATCAAGTGAGCACTGTAACTAATATTGACCTACAGCAGTATAGTAACATTACAGCAAGTATAGGTGAACTCTTGCCAACCAACTTTGATCCCATGAATACGTTTACCCCTACTCCCCTAACAAGTCCTATTGCAATCAATCCCCATGAATTGCTCCTTATGAATATTTCCTCCAGGCCCATTGCTCCTACAGGCTCCAACTAGCACAGTGTGCCCATAACAATCCATTTTTATCAGCTCAATCAGCAGCACCCTAAAAACTGCACTTCTCGGTGACATGTAGGGTATGCCCCAAATTTCATCTCATGGAACATAGCTGGGTTGAGGGCCCAACTAGATGATGTAGACTGGGGACTATATATAGCAGATTTTGATCTGTGTCTACTGCATGAGACTTGGAGCACCTCAGATATCCACAGGCAAGGCTATGTCTCCTTCAGTAATCACACCCTCAATACCACAGCTGGTAGGGCAAAGGGAGGACTTGTCATATGGCTAAGGATAGTACTGGGTTTTACTGTTAAAAGATTGTCTGTTAACTCCCCGGATATATTAGCTATTACTCTATCACTTGCAAACAGACCAACTTATTTGGTAATTAACATTTACAATAGAACATCACCCTTTTCACAAGCATACAATACTCTAAAAAGTTTGAGTGCATTTTTGGCAGAGCAGCCCCCTGCCTATCCGTTAATTATCGCAGGTGATGTCAATGTATGCTTCAAGCCATATGCACCTTATGCAGAGCTTACTTAGGAGGAGGATCACCTGTGGGGTATACGTGCCCTCAACTGCTTCCATAGCTTTCCAAAAATTAGCGTTGCAGGATCTCAGGTCATTGACATTTTGGTCACGTTTGGCCTGATAGCAGGGAATGAGCGATTCCCCTCAGATCAAGCTGCAATGCCTACTTTTAGTAGAGGTACCTATAGCCATATTAATTATACCCTATTGGACCTAAGAATCTGTCAAGAGGTATCTGACTGTCACGATTCCCTCCCTGTGCTCTCGTGCTCATCACCAGGGGGCCGGATTGTGGGGCTTTCCAGTATTCTAATATGTTTCCAGACACTCCCCTGTATGCATACCCTGACTTCCAGGCATTTGGACATCATTTAGGAATTGACATCCATTCCCAATCCATGCCGGGTTTTGTGGAAGCCAGTCTGCTCATGCTGGAAACTCCATTACCTATAATTAAGGCTCCCTGTTTTCCGTTTTTACTGATTTTTACAGATAAATACAGACAGAAAACATTTATTTTCTTGTCTGTATTTATTTTTAAATGTGGATAAAAATGGAAATTGGGTTGCTTTTTGAGTAATTCTAAATACTGTCTGCCATGACTGCCAGGCCTATGGCTGTGTGGATTAATAGGTTAGGGGGCTAAAAAAGAAAGGAATTTTAGTAAAGAGGCTGTAACAGAAGTAGATATGCACAAGGTTGATTCTAAAATTTGCATATTTCCTTTTAAGTGCATTGATTTATCTTTTGCAGGTGTTTTCAGCATTGAAACATGGTAGGCATTCAAGTATGAGTGCATATTTACCGGTTAAATAAATGTGGAAATATACTAATTTCAGCTTCATTTTTCCACAAAACCATAAATAAATATGGATAAATACAGATAAAATTAGCAAAAAATAAATATGGATAAATACAGACGGAAATGCCCAAAAAATAAATACCATAAAACCGGGAGCCCTACCTATAATCCCCTGCTCACTGCTTTGTCTCCACCACTGCAGGCCAAGGATGGGTGGAGGAATTCAGCTCACCTGTGGCTGGCTGCTGCTAGACTGCTCACACCTGATGCGCATGAGTACTGTGAGCTCTTTTAAGCCCCAGCTCCCTTCAGCCCAGTGTTGGTCATTGTAGCTGTGTACCGGTGAGACCGAGCCTTGTTTAATATCCTTGTTTCCAGTGTTTCCTGAGCTTTCGTTATTCATTGTTCCTGAGCTGTTGCTGTTTTCCTTGTTCCTAAATTAGCACTGCCTGCAGTGCTACCTTGACTCCTGAGCTTTTGTAATTTCCCATTTCCGGAACTAGCACTGCCTGCAGTGCTACCTTGACTCCTGAAGCTTTAGTAATTCTCTGTTCCTGAACCAGCACTGCCTGCAGTGCTACCTTGACTCCTGGGCTTTAGTAATTCCCTGTTCCTGAATTAGCACTGCCTGCAGTGCTACCTTGACTCCTGAGCTTTATCTCAATTCTAGTTCCTGCTCCTGAGCCTTAGCATTCCTTGTTCCTGAGCTACAGCAGTTTCCCTTGTTCCTGAACTAGTACTGCCTGCAGTGCTACCTTGGCTTTTGAGCTTTTGCTAAATTCTTGTCTTGCTCCAGCACAGCCTTCAGTGCTACTTTGTTTTCTTGACTCCTGCACTATTCTAGTATACCCTTGTAGCCTCCCCTTCTGTATATCCTTTTCCATTCCCTGCTTTTCTTCCCATTTCCTTGGTTCCATTTCCTAGTTTACTGTCTTGCTATTCCTGCTGTCATGCTTCTATTACCTTGTATGTTTGTTACTTGTTTTCTGCCAAGTGTGCCCTGTGAATTCCTTCCTTTCCTGTTAAGCACTCTTCCTTGCTAGCTCCTTGTCTATTGTGCCTGTATTTAGTTCTACCCCCTTGCTGTTACTGCCTTGCGTGTTCCTGTTTGATTGCCAGGATCCGTGGGCCCAGCTGACTACCTAGGTGGTGTTTCTTGTTCACTGTGAGTACTGTCTTTGAGTTACATTTATAACATTACCATAGGTATCAGCTCCACAGACCCTGCCTTTGCATGCATATCCTATATGTGGGTATTTGCAGTCAGTATCTGTAACAGCAATTGTGGGTGAGGAACTTACTGAGCCTCAGTCCTACTGTGTTGAGCTCCCGAGTGCTTTACCTCACATTCCCTTTATTGTTAATGTTGTATTATATATATGTCTTGCACGTTCATCCTGGGTGTAGTTAGTCTGAATGCTAAATTGCCTCATGAGTGCCCTTCCTTTCTGAGTCTTAGCCATCTTGTTCACTTGAACAGGCTTCCCCTTTGGATCCCTTTTTCTCCTCTGACTCCCTTTGTGATCCTGGGCAGCGCTGTACTACTCTTTCTGTGCACTATACGTTTTCTACCCAGTTCCCAGTCCTTGCCCAAATCCCTGACTGTGTTCCAGACATAGTCCCGGACAGTCCCTGACACTGACCTTGCTGTCCGTGCACGCCAGGACAGTGACCATTACCCAACTGTATTATTCTGGGACGGGATAGGCTGTAGGGAGAGAGGGCACCTAGACAAGTTGGCTACCACAAATCCACTTGTGACCACAAGTAATAAACGAGCAGTCAAGTGGGAGTCCCTGCTTAATTCAGAGGACTTGCTAACCAGGCTACACCAATTTATATCAAAATAATTGATGATAACACCTTTAAACGAGCTGCCACCTAGTCAGATAGTGGAAGTGCATCTATCTTTCTTTACCACTCTTGGCACATACTTTAAGAAAACCATTGGGGGAAAAAAGGGTCCCAAGGCTGAAAGGCCAAATTAATGGTTTGACCACACTTACAGGCGTGCTAGGGAGGCCCTTACTGACACCTTGAGAAGCAAGAATAGAACATTTATTGCCAGATCTAGGTAGGATTATGTTAACACCATCAAGAAAAGGAAAACTGCCTGGGAATGAAGCATGGAAAAATCTGTTGGGTGTAGCTAGGGCAAAAGACTGCAAGTGGTTCTGGGAACTGGTTAAAAGGGGCATTTAGATGCCAGGAGGCCAGAATGCCATATCCAGCCAGATAACTGGGTTAACTATTTTGGGGGCCTCTATCAGACAAGCATCCTAGAAGTCGACACAATGAGAGGACTCAATGCCTGCCACAATTAAAGAAAGGGGGGAGTATTGTGAGGACTTCACGCTCGTGGAAACTATTATAGTCATACTTGCACAGACGCCAGGCAAGGCGCCAGGACTGGATAAAATCCCGGCTGACTTCTACAGAAGTGACTTGCAGACCTGGGCACCCTACATCAACACAGTCTCTAATGCCATGTCTTCGGGGGCCCCTGTCCCCGATACTTGGGAAGGAGCCATTATAGTTCCAATACACAAGAAGGGTAACAAGGGTTCTCCATGCAATTACAGACCCATAAGCCTAATTGATAATTTTCAAAAAAATATTCAGAGCCCAGATATTAAATAGGCTATGGGACTGGATCGACCAAGTGTCTGTGCTCTCCCATCTCCAGGCAGGATTCAGGAGTAAGGTCAGCACAATTTACCAAATCATACGTTTCCTAGCCATTAAATGGAGGAACGTAGACTTGGACAAAGGGAGGTTATTTGTGGCCTTCGTAGATCTGCAATCCGCATTCAACCTGCTTCCAAGGGCGAACGTATGTGTAACCTTGAGCAGGTTAGGGCCACCAACGGGCCTACTGACTTTAATCCAGGCATTATACACAGATAACTATGCCAGGGTGAGGTGGGGAATGGCGGGTGAATTGACAGATAATATACCGGTTCGGAGAGGAGTGTGCCAAGGGTGCGTTCTGGCTACCACACTCTTACACCTTTACATTAATGAGTGTCTCCTATACCTCTCTAACTGTCAGAATGATTCCCCGAAGAACAAAGACGAAAAAATACCATGTTTGCTATTTTGACTGACGATACCCTGTTACTGTCGAAAAGCCCACAGGGCCTAACTATTCTGCTTGATAGTTTCTCCACATAATGCAGGGACTACGGGCTAGAAATTAATAACAGCAAAACTAAGTACATGGTATTTGGGGACCGAAAGGGCAAAATGAGAAGGCCCATAGTATTGGAAGGGGTAGCTCTTGAACGAGTGACCGATTTTGATTACTTGGGCATCCGTTTAGAAGACTCACATGGGTGGCCGGCCCAGTTAAAGAAGAGCTCTCTGTTATTCAGGCAAATCGCTGGGGCTATTGTGAGGTCTGCCCATAATGCTCCATCTTTCCCCATTTCTCCCTCCTTGGAAATCTATAGGAGTCAGTCATGTGCGGCAGCCTTTTATGGTGCGGATGTTTGGGTACATTGTAACTTAAGCATGTTAGAAATAGCCGAAAACAACTTTTTGAAATCATTGCTGAAAATACCTTTGAATACCCCCACTCTACCTCTCCGTACGGATCTAAAATTGAGTTCCATTTTGGACATCGCCGCGATGAGACCAATTCTATACTGGCTAAGGGTCTGGGCGACAAGTGAATTGGAGCTGTATAGAGAGTGGCTCCAGTCCTCCTTGAGAGCTCTTGTGCGGACAGGATCCCCTGGTGTGTTCACATAAAGTCATGGTTGCTCAAGCTGGGCCTGGGGGACCTTTGGTCACATCCAAATAATATATCAGGCGAAGCCATAGGGCAACTAAAATGTCCTGGGAGAACTCGCCTCCAGATCCAGCTTGGGCTCTTTGACTTTCCTCTCATTTAAGTGCGACTTTGAGTTCGAATCTTACTTAGACTTGGTTAGAAACCCATATGCCCGAGCACTTTTTATCAAGCTCAGGGTGGGCACTCTACCGTTGGCTCCCTTCACTTGTTACTGGAAGAGGGGGCCGGTGCATCAACTAAATGCCCTATGGGTTGCAAAGCTACTGAGTCTCTCGGACATGTTTTATTTTTTTCTCCTGCATACAAAAAACAACGGCAGTGCTGGATAGCTCCACTATGTAGAATGCTAGGCCTCAAGGATCGCACCACTGCACTTAGAATATGCACCACAGATACAAGTGGACCAGTCGTTTTTTCCGTCTGTAAATTCCTGGTAGCCATGTGGTACTTAAGGATAAAGAAAATCACCAGGGAGATAGATTTCTAGCGACATTGTAGTACTTGGAGATCATATAACTGTCTCCATCCCCTGGACACGAGGACCGGAAGCTGCCCCTGGTACTCACTATTCTCTAGCACCTACATATTTGGTGCATGCACTGGCACTTTACACTCTCATGGCACATCAGGGGCTGGACCAAAGGGTAGTGTGCCCCCATCTGAGAGCGGAAACTGCACAGCAGTTAGCACATTTCGCGAATGTCATAATCACTCTTTCTTTCAGTACACAACACACTATGCTCTTTTGCACACTTTATATGCAGCCCAGGCCTTTTTCCTCCTTGTCCAAACACAAGCTGCAGGCCCCTGTTGACCTATTTCTCGTCATTGTTTTAATATCTGTCTTTTAAAAGGTGACTAGATCCACAATTGTGGTGGCTAGCCTTCTCAACATTTTAATACTTTTTAAATGTCCTTAATCCCTAAGATGTTTTCTGTTCCATTGCATCTCCAGTTATTTATGGAAAATGTAATCGGTGTGACTGGGAATTACATGGCGGACCTTTGAGGTTTTTGTTTGTCCACCATTTTTGCATATAACATATATTGATTAAATGTCATTTTATTTGTCTTTTCAAATTAGACTCTGTTTAAGAAATTGACATATTTTACCATTGCGTTCAGAGAGTCCAAAACATTACTCATTCACTCTCAATTGTGTTTTAACTCTGTATTGCATCAGGGTCTTCTTTTGTATACCTGTGTACTTTTATGGTTGTGTATGATAACCGAATAAAGAATGAATTATGTTAAAATATTTACAAAACAGTTGCTGTGATTATGCACAATAGACACTCTTCAGCAAATACAGTCACCATAATTGTGTAACACCAATATCTGAGCTAGGAAATGAATAAATAGAGCAACTCAATTTTTCTAATGAAACTTTCACAAGGCCTGTTTACCAAAATGCCATTATATTTGTGGTTCGCTCTCATGGATCTTTGCCACTGTTGTTTTTCAATGGCTCAAAGTATTGAAATCTACATAAATGGATAAAAATTATGCATATACGGACCCAACAAAATATAATGTGTTTTCTACTCTAGAGTACTGTGGTGTATGTTGCACTCTATATAAACGTGTAATTCTGTGCTTATCTGATAAGTGACCACAGCTCTTCCTGTTCATTGAGACCACATTCATAAGTTTGGTATTTTGTGATTAGTCTGGCATCTGTTTGGAGCAGGAGTGTTTTCATTTTGCATCCTCAAGTCATTTGTCCAAAGCAGCTACGAAAAGCACTGCCCATCTACGATCGTCTTAAGAGTGATGATTTTCCAAAAAGTGTTGGACCAGGGGGGGTGTGTGGGGGGAAATGTTATTTTGCACCGGATCCTCAATCTATGTTGCGAAATGCGTTTTTTGACAGATTGCGTTGTTTGGCCTATGTAGCATTTGCCACATGGGCACTAAATGCAATACACCACATTTTTGGTGTTACAATTTGAGAACCGGTATTGTTTATGCAGTGTTCCATGTATTCTGACTTCTTTTGAATTGGAGGTAAAATTACATGCTATGCATTGACAACATTTGTAATGTCCTGTTATTGGGGGTAATTTAAGGAGTCCCATAAGATCTTTAGGTTCAGTTTTCCTGGCAGCCTGTACTAAATGCTGTCCCAGACTTTTTGCCCCGTTTAAACGAGAAAAGTGGTTTCGGGATATTATGGGAAATTATCATCCTCATATTGTTTGAGATGATGTTTTTGATTTTGTATTACAAGTTGAATATGTCAATACACATGTCAAAGGGATCTTAGTGTCTTTAACCTTCGGGGCCAGGAGGGTCTCTCTTGGTGTAAACCATGCTCTCTTCAAAGAATGAATGAGGAGTTTTTTGGGGTACCCTCGTTCAATAAGCTTTTTACAAAGGACAGTCCCATTTTCAAAATAATCTTGTTTGTGGCTATAATTCCTGCGGATATGCAAAAATTGATCATAAGGTCAATTATCTTTGAGAGACTTAGGATGGCTGCTGGTGTAATGAAGCAGTGTGTTACGATCCGTGGGCTTGGTGTAAAGACTTGTACGAATGATTTCTTCATTTAGTGACACCAATTGATCAAGAAAGTTAAGTTTTCCATTACTGTATGTCATTGTAAATTGGAAATCTGGGGATCGATGATTTAGCCAATCCAAAAACTTGTTGAGGCTATTTGTGTCCCCTTGCCACACACAAATAATATCATCAATATATCTGTGCCAGGACTTGATATTTTTGAAGAATGTGTTGCTGGTCTCATAAATCCATTTTTCTTCGAAATAGGACATATAGATTGTGAGAGGCTGGCTCAGTATATGATGTACACTTATGTAAGTGGACACCTTGCACTGATCCAGACAACCCTTATGGTGATTTTAGTGGTCTTAGACAACCTTAGAAAGCTCTCTAACTGGTAGCTGTGGAGTGCAGCCTTCAGGCTTAGTCCAGAAGGAGTGTAAAGCAGCTTGTTTTACCAGATCATAATCTTATAGGTATAGATTAAGTGAAAGAGAACCACACAATGTAGTTATAAAAATATGTATTTATTATAAGACACTCACTAACATGTACAGATATCTCCTAGTCGGAGATATACACAATGCACACAATACTTTGCAATTGAAACAGGTAAGTAGCACAGAATACACAGTGGTCCGCAGGGGGAGACCAAACCATATACTAAAATAGTAGTATGCGTACCACGACTTGAGTCAAGACAATACTCAAAGGACCTAGAAGTGCCGGGGACCCAAGGAACCACCCAAGGTCAGTATCTAGGAGCCCCACGGAGGTCGTGTACAGTGTAGAAACATGACTGCGTTCTCAGTACAAATCAGCGTGTAAGTCGCAATTTTAAAGAAAGAGGACCCTTCCCAGTGGACCCTGAAGAAACCACGTGGAAGACATGAGGTTGGAGAGCCACCCACCTGTGGATACCCTTGGAACTAGGTTACCTGCACCAGGGAAGTAGGGTGCATAGGCGTGAAGTGGCGTCGGAAACCGTTGTCGAACTCAATGGGAGACTTTAGGATGATGCCGATGCTGGAGAAGGTGAAAGTGTCCAGTGGAACCCAAAGGTGGTTTCAAGATGTGAAGAACCTGCAAGCAGAGGGGACAGAGTCTATGCCACTCAGGAGTGACCAGGAGGCACGGAAGATGAATGCCCACCGATGTCGGGTGTTGTATGAGAGCGGACGGTGACCTTGAAACTGCAGCTGTGTGGGCTAGGCGATGCTGTGGAAGACCAGGAGCCATACATGAGCTGTCCCACGTCGGATGTCGCGAGTTGAGGGGTCGGTGTCCGGCGGGAGCACCAACAAGCCTTGGCAACTGCAACCAATGTGGAAGTTGAAAAAGGTGCAATGTCGGGACCAGCAATGTCCAGGGGACTCACCAAGCAGGGGAGTCAGGACAGGCCCCGAGCAAACAGGGGAGCCCAAAGAATTCAAAGGTGACCCTCGATAGGACCCACAGGCCGGAGACACTGGAGTCACAAGAGGACCTTGAGCAGCTTACCAAAGAAGCAGGCCCACGGTGTAAGCAATGCGGTGTGGTCGAAGATTCTGGTCACTGGAGATGCTTGAGGTTGGGGCTACTTGGAGCCCGAAGATCTTGATGGAAGGAAGCCAACAAGCCTTTTCAAAGGCAAGTCGATACAGTGCACAGGAGTTCGGTTCCTGCAACTCCGATGAGGGATACTGGCCTCAAACTTGGTGAGAGGACAGGGCAGACCTCGAGGGATGTGGAGAACCACCACCTGTGTTGCTGAGCCTTCCAAAGTCCGTGGGATCCCAGGATCAGCAGACCGGTCAGCTTGGTTGCGGTGCCTGCAGTGTAGGGAAGTGACTCCTTCACTTCATGGGAGATTCCTTCAGGTGCCTTGGATGCCCACAGGCTTTGGAAGGTTTCCTGTATGGAGCACAGGCACGGATGTTGCAACAGACAAGCACAGCGAAGAGATCAGGAGCAGCAGGAGTCTTCCCAGTTGCTGCCTTGATGCCCAGAGCGAAGTCCAGCGTGCCCAGATGGTCAAAGTTGAAGGGATGTCTGAATTGAATCGTGTCCCTTGACGAATCTAGGGACCCACCCCCAGGTAAGCCCTTAAGGACCCTAAGGAAAGGGTTGGGACGATTCAGGGTTCCCTCCCAGGGGAGGGGTTGGACAGTGGGGATGATACTCCCATGTCCTTTGTCCAGTTTCGCGCCAAAGCGGGTCCCAACGGCTCCCTGAGATGGTTTGAACTAGACTATGCAAGGAGGGCACCAAATGTGCCCTTCATGCAGACTGAGTGGCGCTGGCAAGCGCTCCCACCCGGCCGAAATACACTAAACCTTGTCTGGGAGGTGGTTACACCTCCCTGTGACAGGAAACGTTTTGTTCTGCCTTCCCCTGCTCGAGCTTGGCTCAGCAGCAGGAGGGCAGAATCGTGTCTTTGGTCTGCAGCAGCCATGTTGTGCTGTCGGGGTCTAGAAGACTGGTACCGGGAGCACCGAGGGCCTAACGGAAGGCCTTTACAGTGCTTGCAATCATACCTCCACACCGTTTACGGTGTGGGGGTATGATTCCAACATGTTTGATACCAAACATGATAGGGCTTGTTACAGCCAGTTTTGAGATGGTCATCGCGTAATGATGCGGTGCCCCTCTATATGTTAAAGGGCTGTCCAACTTACAACCCTGGAGAATGGACTCCGAAGGCTGTAGGTGTGTCCTGATAATGCAGGGGCACCTTCACACTTAGAACCGAGCACCCTGCCTTCAGGATTGTAAAGGCCTCCTGTGGGGGTGACTTATAGGTTTTAAGTGCATTGACCATAGATATAAGGAACCTATATCTGTTGTAAGTGGTGTTAGCACCAGCTTACACAGGCTGCAATGGCAGGCCTGTAGTGACAGTTTGAATGGTCTCCCATAGGTGGCATAATATATGCTTCAGCCTATGGGTGACCCCTGGGGTACCTATGCCCTGGGTACCTTAGTACCATATACTAGGGACTGATAGGGGTACCCCAGTATCCAATCTGGGATGTACCTATGTACTTATCATGACAATTTAGGGAAGAAAGCAGGATCCCAGTCAGACTAGTCAGAAACAGCATAGCACCAGGCAAAAAGTGGGGGTAACCATAAAAGCAGATCCTACTTTCCTACATAGATATTAGCTATTTCTGGGCAAACGAACACCCCATGGCCACTCCTTTGACTTGGAGGAATAGCTGATCCTTGAACGCAAAATAATTTCTTTGAGTCATAGATCCGCAAGTTGTACAAGAAATTCAGTGGGGACAATTCTGTGAGGGTCATAATTGTCTAGAGCATGCTCCATGACAATTAGGGTCTCATTTTCTGGTATATTGATATACAAGGACTCACTGTCCAATGTAACCAATATATCGATGTTGGTATTAAATGTCTTTCCTTCATATTTGGAGATAAAGTCCATCACATTTTAGATGTAGGATTTGGTCTGTTTCACTATAGGTTTTTTTCAAAAGTCCACATTTTGTGCAAGTGGGTCAAGTAAAGACCCGCATCCTGAGATGATCGGTCTCCCTGGTGGCTGTTGTGGTTTAATGGATTTTGGGAAGCATATAAATGATTGGTGTCCTTGCATATTTATTGTTAAGATACTCAAATTTTTTGTTGCAAATCCAATTGTTGGTATGTGCTTCTCTTGTTAAGGCATCGATCTGATGTTGTAAATCAGGTGTAGGGTCTTGTGTCAAGGGGCGATAGTGTTCTAAATTGTTCAATTGTCGTAATACTTCTTTATCATATTCTTCCACATCTAGTATAACTATCCCCCCACCTTTGTCTGCAGGCTTAACAATGATCTTAAAGTTTGTGGATAGTGACTGGATCGCTTGTTTTTCTTCCTTATTTAAATTATTTTGTACAAAAGGACATTTTTGGCGAAGTTGGTCTATTGGTTTGAGGATTGTATCCTAAAAACTGATTCTTTGAGGTGGCATTTTGTTGCTTGGAGGACAAAAGTTGGAACGATTTTGTTTTGCCCCGACAGGCTTTCCTCTGTTGTGGCTTCTTTGTTGGCAAAAATGATCTGCAATCTTATTTTTCTAAGAAACTGTAGTGCCTCAACTTTAGTTTGTATGATATCCTGTGTTGCAGATGGAACAAAGGACAATCCTTTGCTCAAGAGTGAAAGTTCGCAATTGGACAGAGTTGGAGTGGTTAAATTATATATAGGTATTTCTGTAGGTCTTACCACCGGTAAAACTTCCTGCGTGTTTGTATTTTGCCTGGATATTGGACAACAGCTCTGCCCCTGCCTCTGAATCTGGTTCTGTTGCCTCTCCCTCTGTCTAAAAAAGGGCCCTGATCCTGATGTGTGGATGATTGGTTGTTTCTGTGGCTATCTGAGATCGACTTTGAGCTGGATGTATCTGAAAAAGTGATGACATTTTTATTTGATCTGGCTTATCTGGGGATGTTCTGATTATTGAATGGTCTTATGGTAAAGAAAACGTCCTTTAAATAAGGATAGTTGATTTCTATTTTGTAATTCTTTATATCTCGTGATGTCTGTGTGGTTTTTTGATTAACAGTAAAAGTTTTGAATTCTGCAATTTGTTTTTCTATATCTTCCAAAAGTTTTGGCATCAATAATGCTTTGGTCTTCAAGTATCTCTTTCTCTAGTTCTTCTATTAATTTGAGTTACTGTTCGCTTCTTTTAAGATCCGTTTCTATGGACAGTGCCAGCCAATCGCAGGAGCACTTTGTGCCCATGCCACTGAATTGTGTTATATAGCTTGTGTAATCTACAAAGATCACTGCAACATTCTTAACTTGAAATCCCCAGGGAATTGTACTGTTTTTCAGATGTTCAATAGTACTTGGGCATGTAAATGGGTTCTAATTTGTTTCTTTTTCAATCTTTTTAATCTTTCTATCTTATCTGACTGGGAGTTTGTGTTAACAATTAAGCCTGTGCTTAAAAGAGAAGGCTTATCCAAGAGTTTGTTAATTTGGTCCTCGGTGTAGCTAACGGTACAGGGTTCTGACATCCTCTGAATATAGTCACAAAGCAAGTTAGAACAAAATTAGTCAGAACCAGATGTGTCTTTTGTGTACATCCAGTGAAACTGTACCAGGTTCTGTAACAATAAACCTACTTAATACTCCGCAATTATGTACTCAGCAATTCATGCCCCTGCCACCTGGCAAGGAATATAATAAGACTCAATCAAACAACCTATGGGGGAAAAAGCCTCTGGTTGACTAACCCCTACTCCACATGGGGGAGTGAAAAATGTGAAGACAAGGAGGTGGGGGGCTTATTACACGCTAGAGAATGGGCTATACCACAAATCGTGGGGAAAAGAAGGAATATCTCTAGCGGGTCAAATGTATGCAGTAAATGTCTCAGCCCACTTTTTATTTGTGGCTGATGGTGGGGTAGTTCACCTACTGTGGTTATTTATATTTTTTAAACAAGGGGGGGTATGGTTTTAACTCAATAGTAAAATGAATTTCCGAGCCCAATCTAGGGATTTACAACATTTAAATTAACACTCTTCTTTGGAGTTTATTAATTACATAGAATCAAACATCAAAAATCATAAAAGGTAAATAAACAAACCATAGTACCAAGTCATGGCCTTTAGTCTATGCAACTACTAGCAGCCTTTCAGAACTTCTTGAATTGTGTCTTAAGAGAATTCATTAACATCTTTGTGGCAGTCTACATAGACGACATTCTCATGTCCTCCAATTCCGAAGAAGAATATATCGAGCTTGTCAGAAAGCTCCTGCAAGCCACTAGAGAGAAACAGTTATACACAAAATTAGAGAAATATGAGTTTCAAATCTTTGACCAAGGATGACTGAAAGATTTAGGCAATATTACAATGGCCAATACCTAACAATGTAAAGCAAATTCTGAAATTCCTCACATTTGCCAACTTTCACCAGTGCTTCATTGCTGACTTTTCATTTGTAGGGTCACTCATTAAGGCGCTCCTGAGAAAGAGGGTTTCATTTCCCTGGTCCTCATTAGCTAATGACGCTTTTACAAAATTAAGAAAAACATGAATCTTGTCTCATTCTATTAAGACCGAACATTACTAAGTCTTTCTTTCTCGAAGCTCACCTCTCGGATACGGCCCTCAGGGCAATGCTGTTGCAAAGACATACCCGTACAGGTCAGCTGCCTCTAGTATCATTCTGTTCTCGAAAGCTGTCGGAGGCAAAAAAGAATTATGCAGTTTTTGATAAGAAACTGTTAGCTGTTAAAGCAGCCATTTTGGAGTGGCACACTACCTCATGGGAGTCTGAAATCCAGTGACAGTTTTCCCCGGACCATCGAAACCTCTTGTTCCTAAAAATCATAACATCTACTAACCCCAAGGCAATTAAGATGGTCCCTTTTTTTTGCCGATTACAAGTCTGTAATCACTTTTCGGCCTGGGAGAACAAATGGAAAAGCAAACACTTTTTGACATGAAACTGTGTGCCACCATAGACTTATGGGAAGCATAGGGCTGTCGCTCTAAGACAACCATAGATACTGAATCCTGGCTAGCAAAAGGCTTCGACAGGAATCTGGTAGAAGACTTATTATGCTATAAGTACAGAATGCATTTACCAACCCCCCGATCTCTGGAACCAAGCGTTATCTTTGTGCCACAGCTCTCCTTTGGCAGGTAATTTGGGCGCTACTAAACCTATGACCTTGTAGCAAGATCCTTCTGGTGGGATCAATTATTGAAGGATTGCAAAGATTTTGTTGGAACATGTACCATCTGTGCTCAGGCCAAAAGTGAAACCAGTAAACCAGCCAGGTTGTTACCACCTTTACCCAACCCTCCCGATCCCTGGCGCACTATTTCTATGGACTTGAATGAGGATCTCCCATCAGACCACAAATATGGAACAATCCTCGTGGTGGGAGATACCCTCACAAAAATGAGACTCTATATTCCAATAAAACGTTTACCGTCTGCCTCTGATTTAGCCGCTATCATTCTGCAACATATTGTGTGTATGCTTACCCGCATGGATAGTTTCTTATCTGGGAGCACAGTTTATATACGTCACGATTTTGGAAACCTTTCTGTGCCATGTTGGGAAATCCAGGTCTGCCTATCTACAGCCTATCCGAATCAGATAGTAAAACTGAGCGATGCAACCTCGAACTCGAAAAGCTTTTACGGTGTTTTATCAAGGGACAGAAACTTGGGTGGAGAATATATGGTTAGCAGAATTCTGCCACAACAATGCAGTTAATGCCTCCACTCGCTATACCCCTTTCTATGCTCTGGATATCATCCTAGAAGTAGCCCATCTGTATTACCTAGGCCCTCAGTTATCCTTCACTCGACAAACACTTCAACCTTATGAGCTACA
Source organism: Calotriton arnoldi (assembly GCA_963921515.1). Lineage (NCBI taxonomy): Eukaryota > Metazoa > Chordata > Amphibia > Caudata > Salamandridae > Calotriton > Calotriton arnoldi. The sequence goes on along the minus strand of CAWUFW010001477.1, from coordinate 1,471,294 downwards.
CCCTAAATAATCTGAAACAACACCTTTCAGATGCAAAGCAGTGTACAAGTGCTATGCAGATCGGAAAAGACGACAGCCGCCGAGCTAACAGGTGGGAGGCAAAGGTTGGCTATCTACCAAACATCTACATTTAGCCAGAGAGAAAAAACTCCAGCCCTGGTTTATTGGACCCTTTACTGTGTAACAAATCTTGGGACAAAACACAGTTCGGTTGCCACTACCTTCAGTCATGAGAATCCATCCCACTTCTCATGCCTCCCTGCTAAAACCCAGGACCCTGAAAACTCGTTTAACAAAAAGACCACTTCCCATTTTAATTAAGGAAACCGGAATATGAGATATAATCTATATTGGACTCCTGGCACCAAAAAGGCCAGTTATGGTATTTCATTCATTGGAAGGGTTATGGCACGCACAAATGATCTGGGAACCTGCAACTCAAATCCATGCCCCGCGTTTAGTGCGCAATTCCATTTTCAACACCCCCTTAAACCCAGACCATAAAACAGCATGGGGGGCCTTAGGGGGGAGTTGATGTCAGGAAATCCCAGGCTCAATAGGAGCGCAGCTAGAGATTGGTTGTCCCAGGAGGCTTCATTAATGGGAAACCTGTCCTTAACACACCTTTCCGATTACGCCTGTCCTGCAAGACCCTTTTACAATGCAGAATGGCCTCAGGAGCCACTGAACATTATGTAGCATAATACCATAGTTGAGTCTGTATTCTTCACCTAATGTACAAATTGTTGCATGATGTAACCTTCTTTTACCTTTCTCCTTGGCCCCTTTTTGGGCATAGGTTTTGACCCCAGAATCCCACCTGGACAACTCTAGTGACTACGGAAAGTCAGCCACTGAGCATGTACAATACCATGCCACTAACGGCCGCTCCACAGTCTCACCTTCATGAGAACAAAAGTTCTTGTGGGATCAGGAAGTCTTGGTGGCCATTTTGAAGCCAATGAGATACTCTACAACCTCACTCTCACGAGAACCAGAGTTTTCACAGGATCACAAAGTCTCTGCTGCCATTTTAAAACCCCCGAGACTATAAATATCTGACCCCTCCCTGCCTCGATGCTTTAGATTGAGGATTTGATGAGGCCAGGTTGAGAGCAATGGATCTCCAGCCAGCCCCTGGAGTTTCTCTCTCCTCGCAAGACAACAGCTGTCAACTCGGCCAGGAGAGGAGAATCTTCTTTCAGGCGAGGTTTTTACTATGCTCCAGTCGAGGCCTGTTAAGTGTCCAGGTTCATGTTTACTAAGTATAAAGCATTCATTTGTGCAAGGGTTATTACCACATGGCTAAACAGACGTGTGAAGAAACACAATAAGATAGAGGTTAAAACTCAGGCTAAACATACATAGTGGTGTTAAAATCGAGAATTCTAGGACAATCTTGAACTTTTCAGAGTGAATAACTGTTGAGACTCATTGTACTGCCAAGCATGGGGAAACATGCACCTGAAATCCTGTGCAGACCAATGCCCATAGTGAATTATCCTTATCACTCTAAAAAACATTTTCTAACGTGTGCTTGAGAGTACTGTTAGGTAATAGGGCTTGTACCAAAGATCCGGTCTACTACCAACTACTCTTTAATGAAATGCAATGGGTCTTGAGATACCGAGTTTCCAACCCCCACTAGTGTTCATTTTGAGTAAATATCAAATCACTTAAGGGGGGGTAATAGCCATAGTGAGAATGTAAGACACACTCACCACTTTTGTTCTCTCCATCTGAAACAGGGAACACACAGGGAGACAACAGAGGCATGGAAATAGAGCAGGACCTCATCTCAAAAGACGTGGACAATTTGCTTTCATCCACCTTCCCAGGTAGGGTGGTTTGGACTCACAGTAAGAAAGAAAAGGGTTTAGTTCGAGAAGAGGAATATCAAGAGTAGATAGGATTTCCAACTCTCTGCCCTTTTCCTTTCTAGGGTAATGAGTATCCAGTCTTTGTTTCTTTTTTTTTTTAGTTTATTATTTGGTCTAGAGGCCCCTTCCTTTGAGTACATATTCTTGCCACAGAGTTAAACTAAAACTTTGGTGGGGGTTGTATGGGCACAAGTGACAATGCTGCCTCTGCAATTCACAATCTGAAGTTGGACATGTCCAAAAAGAAGACAACATGACACAGAGACGGGCATATGATTTGGCAGTTCTGTCCAACAAGCTCAATGCAGGCACAAAATAATCTTCAGCTGGATGCCTAAGGTACAAAATTAATCATCTTCAAATGCGGGCATCACTTATTAAAAATATGGGCATAAAGAAAAATCTCTAAGACTCTAATCTAAGAGAGTTATGCAGGTACACTAAAACAAATGAGAAAAAAAATGTTTCTTCCCAAAAATTCGAAAATTCAGCACCATTACTCCATCAGAATATTATTCAGAGTAAATCACTTTCATGTTCAGGTCAGGTCTATTCATGGAGGTTCCTCCAACAGAAATCAATAGTCTCTCTTTCTTTTGGTTTAATATTTGCCGAATATGCCCATTCTGAAACTGCATACTTTTAGTTTGGCACTCTTACTATTGTTTATCTTCTGTCCTCAGACTTTTCAGAATCTCTTTCATTCAGATCTGTCATTGTTTCAGTTGATTTTTCTCAGTTTTTCTTCAAACTGTCAGCTCTTTGCAATGACCTTTTTCCTTCTCTCACACCTTCAGACCAATCAGCTTGTATCAAGCTTCCATTTTCAGTCAGATTTGTTACACTTGCCTAGTTATCATCTTCACATGTTTAATAATTTGCACAACTTGTAACTGGAACACCTTGAGTTGCTACTGAGGTTTTCAGAGTTCGAGTTTTTGAAGTTTGATTTTCTTTTAACATTTTTTAAGCTTGATTTATCTGCTGCTCTTTTTGTTGTTGTTCTTATTCTTGTTGCAGTCTTTGTTCTGCCCTCTCTGGATCCATGTACAGGGCTCAAAAAATCATTAAAATGTTACTAGACCTGCAGGTCTAGTGACTTAAATAATCTACTCGACTTAATTGTAATGCTCTTGACCCATAAATTGGTTTCAAATGATGTGATCGTGGGCAAATAATTTAATTCATTAAGCTGCCATTTTCTTCATTATCACAAATGAGTGCACCTTCTAATGTGCGAGTTCAGCATGTCTGCTGTACAAAAACTCTTTTTTTTATTTAAAAGACTAAACGTTCTTTCCATATATAATAAAAATCTATCCACATATAGGATACAAATCCCTGATTTGCTTCTTAGTTCATTAACAGCATTTTCATCAGGGTGGGGGCAGGATGGTTTCTCAAATTATATTTAAAAACTATCACTTTTAATAAATACTTAACTAAAGCAAGAAGTGGTAGCACACTGTCATTTGTAATCAGCAGATTGTACATTGAAATGGCCACAAACTTTCACACTGACATGCAGCTTTACAGCTACAACTATTTAGTGTACAAACAATAATGTTTGGAAGTAGAGTTTCTGAAAATATGTGTCATTTGTACATCACCAAGCAAAGTGTTCTGGTTTGTTCTGCTCCTATTTAACTTTTTGCATCACACTTCTTAATTACAAAAATGTGCTTTTGTAATTCCTGATATATTTTGAAATATGTGTAATATTAATTTACAGGCTATTTATTTAAATGTTATGTGTTAGAGAAAAACAACTTACATCTTCAGACAGCTCACTTGACAAAAACCTCTAACTATTGTAAGAAAGAAAAATAAACCTCATTTTCCAAGCAGCAATTAGTGACATTTGACCTCTTTCCTTGAACAAACAGCAAATGTGTCAAGATAAAAACAAGAATTAATGGCATCTTTTTTGCTCATTCACTTTCTGAATGAACAGAACACCTGTTTCTTTTCAGCCTAGTTTACTCCCAGATGAGACTAGTAGGTGCTAAAAATAGCTCGACCAGATGAAGTTTTACTGGCAATTGCAAGTGGGCGAGTATATTTTTCAAGGCCTGATGTAGCCAACTCGAGCTTGACCATGTTAATTAGTGGTTTATGTCACCATTTCTTCAAACAGTCTTCACTCTCTTCACATAAGTTGTACGGATCCAATGTGGCAAATCTCCACACTTCACAGAGGTATATATCACCAAGATCACTTGGTAAAGGCCTTTCCATTGAGGCTCTAAACAGTTTTTATGAACTTGTTTCTTCACCACGACCCAATCACCAGGCTCTAGGTTGTGGCAGGGTTATTTGTTTGCTTGAGGTGTTGCCGAGTGCTCCTGGTGAGAAAATAAGCATACCACAACAGCCAAACCCTTGCAACAATCCAGAACAAGATCATTAGTAATATTCACAAGTACAGCTGGAGGAATACCAGGAACCGTAAATGCTCGCCCCATCAATATTTTGTGGTGTGACAGGGCGGTATCTTTGTTTAGAATGCTTCTCATGCTGAATAGCACCAAGGGAAGGGCATCTGGCCAGTTTTGCTTTCAGGGTATTGTTTGTCCTCTCCACTACTACTAATGCTTCTGGATGATAGCTACAATGAAATCTTTGATCACTGTTTAGTGCCATGCTAAGTACTATGATTATCTCATTTCTAAAATGAGTTGCTCTGTCTGATGCTAAAGAAGTTGACAGCCAAATCTTGGGATTAATTTCCTTAATAAAACTTGGCTGTGGTCAGTGACCTGCGGGTTGGGTAAGCCTCAACCCATTTTTTTTAAAAGATAGAAAAATTACCAACATATATCTCAGATTGTTATAAGGGGGCATCTCAATGAAATCTCTTTGTAATCTTGTGAAAGGACCTTCTGACTTTTCTACGTGACTCATAATTACATTTGTTCTCCTACCATTCATGAGTTGACAGGTGATACATTTCTGACATAGTGTTTTTGCATTTTCCTGAAATGTGGATTCAACCAATACTTTTTAAAGACTAACAACACACCATCAAATCCCACATCTGTAGCCCTATGAATGTATCTTGCCATCTGCAAACAAAAAATGAAATCAGATAGTACAAATCTCTCATTTGACATCCAAAGCTCATTACTGTCTTCTGAACATCCTGCTTTCTCCCATCTTTTCTTTTCATTATCTGACACTGCATTTTGTAGTTGCCTCAACACTTCACGTGACTGAGCTGACAATGGAACAAAAAGCTTTACATTATCCATTTCGGATTCAAATTTCTCATTTGATTCTAATGCATCACACACAAAAACAGAGTATTTTGCAACCTCATTGGCAAATAAGTTGCTCTCTGAAATAATATCATTTTCACTCTTGTGTGTGGCTCATTTTACAATGGCAATTTCTTTTGGGAATTCTAGGGCCTCTAACAAATCCAGAATTATTGGCCCATTCTGAAATGGTGTGTTGGATGTCAAGAAACCTCTCTATGACCATAACTGCTAAAGTCATGAAGACCATTCCAAAACAATATTGGCAATCTTTATAGATTGTAACACTCAATCCGTTGGCCGTGCAACATGTTCTTATAATTGCAATCAATTCTGCTACTTCTGCTGAAGCTACATTACACAAGCATGATGCTATTATATTATTGCGCAAACTGCACTTGCTGCTCAAAGTGTTCCATATTGGTCTCTCAGTCAAGAACCATCCACAAATAAAATAATATCAGCCATTCGAGTGGTACATTTTGAATATTCGTTCTTGGTACAGTGCTCAACTGTAGGAAGCTGGCTTTTTATGTAGTGCACCAAAATAAGGTACACTAATCTAGAAAATCCAGGCGACCCTGATGGGTTTACAGAGGTTAAATTAATAATTCCATATGCTCTATTTGTGATAGTGTGGGCGAGCAGTTTAGGCTTATCAGAGGGTAGTGTTAAGCATTTGTTGTACACACAGAGTCGATAAATGGGACGCACACTCAAGAAGAAACTCAAGACTAATTTAGAAAAATAACACAGATTAATAATGTTAGACACCAAGATCATCGGAAGCAGGTAAGTACTTTAGTCGTTATAGATCTTTACAGGAAAAACAGTAGAAAATCACAGCTGCCAGATTTTAGGCATGAGCCTTGAACGCAGACATTTTATCCTATGGGAGAAACATTCACTTCATAGGTGCACTTACAAACGATTTTCAGGGTTACTCTTCTGGACTTATGGTGCTTAAGGGTCGAGGTCCAAAGAACGACCAGCAGTTCGGATTTACCTGTATTGGTGTGTCCGGAAGCAAAGGTGCAGGTCGCGATGGTAGCCTCAAACGCTACGTGTTAAAGTCTATGGAGAATCATTTAACAAGAAAAAGGCTGCAAGTGGGCACTTGGGGACAAGTTCGGCAGAATCCAAAGAGGGGCTCTGCTCTTGAGGGTCTTTGGAGCAAGGGGGAACCGTAGGTTGGCTCTGAATCAGGCTGTGGGGCTTAGGTGAGGAGATGTTTTGTCCGGCGGGTCGCTTGCATTGGAGGCTCTCACTTCTTGGGTCGACCTGGTGATGGGGGGCAAACAAGACAGCAGGGGCACTCTCGGTACTGGCCTCTGTAATGCTGATGTCCCTCGTAGGTAGGTCGGTCTTGGCAGGGTTAGTGTCTGAACTGGACACTTAAAAAGCCTAGACTGCTGCAAGGGCTCCGGTACCCAGGGTATTTTTTGCTGGAGGGCTCCTGGGGGTCTAGCGACTCGAGACTCACTGGGGAGATGGGCTGACCTCTGGGAGCCACAAAGTCCTTCTCTTGGTGTGCTGCTTCCTCGACGCACCCGATGAATAGCAGAACAGTGTCCCGGGCAGAGGCTATCAGTGTCTTGCGACTGCAGGAAAGTGGCTCCTCCACTTCAAGGGAGATGCTGACTGGTTGATAAAGTGCTGGCAGCCCTCCAAAGTGTTAGGAGGATGCACAGCTGCAGGACGAGTGCAATTGTTAGGGCACCAGCAGGCATGCAGGACTTTGCACCAAATTCGGGTCTGGTCTACAGTTCTTGCATTTTGGGCTTTTCTTGGTCCTTCTTCTGTTCCCAGTCAACGAATCTGAGTTCCTGGTGTCAGGGGGTCACCTAAAAACTGAATTTAGGGGCATACGGTAGGAGCCAATGGATTACCTACCCCATGGGTGTCTACCCCCCATAAGCCCACTTCCTGTGGGGAGTGGGCATAAACCTGACCCAGAGTTCCTAGTTCCACTAAAAACAGGATGGTGGAATCCTTCTTTCGTTGTTCACTTCAGGTAGCCCACCTTAGTTAGGGGTGTGACTAGCCTGAGTGTGAACACACCTTCTGACTAACTAATGTTCCCACTTGTCCTGGTGCCACATGGGCCTCAGGGCAGGGGGTGGCATCTCCCAGGTCTGGGGGAAGCCGGGTCACATATCAAAGGCGGTAGAGGCTTTGAAGCCTCTAGCCTTGATACGCTAAAACACTAGCCATCCTGCAGGAGGAGGTGTGAACACCTTCCTCCTGAGCAGGCATTGTTTCTGACCTCAGAAAGCATGGGCTCTCACCTACAGGGGGTCAGAAACTTGTCTGTGGTGGCAGGCTGGACAATACCTAGACGATAGTAGGATTCAGGGGGACCTCTGGGTGCATGTCAGGACAAATCTGATACTGGCATCAGTATGGATTTGTCAAGACGAGGTGTTTCATACCAAACACCATTATTTTTAGTGAAGCGATTATGTAGCTGGGTAACCCGCAATGACCAGTGCCCAATACATATATTTATGACGTCTTCGTAAACACTTGCAATGTTGTGGCAATGGAACCAGGCATCACAGGAATCTACTCATGCAGCTATATCCTCACATATAATATAATGCACCCTGCCTTAAGGGGTGACTTATATATAGTATATGCAGCGTGTATGGGCATAGCACACAAGGAGTGTGCCATGTCGTTTTAAAAAAATGGTTTGCACCATTTCACGCAGCCTGCAATAGCAGTCTGCAAGCAATTTGTGGGTGGGTCCTTTTGGGAGGCATAATACATGCCGCAGCCCTTAGGGACCGTCTTTAGTACCCATGCCGTAGGTACCAGTGGTACCATTTACTTGGGACTTGCAGGGATGCTAAAGTCCTTGCTAATTGGTTAACCAACTGAACATGCACTTTGTTTTAGGGAAAGAGCACTGGTACTGGAGTATGGTTAGCAGAGACCCAGTGCACTTTTAGTCGAAAAACATCAGTACTAGGGCAAAAGTGGATGACCATGTCAAAAGAAGGCACTTTCCCACTATATCACATCAATACAATCATGGCCACATTCATCTATTCCATCATCAAGCTCATTCTTTAGCTATGGTAGAAGTATTGCAATATTCAGGGTATTGAAATATTTAATTGAAATGTTCTCTGCTGCCAGCATAATCTGTTGATACTTATTTAAGCAATTGTTAGTATGATGCTGAGTATGTGCACGGGTCAGCAATATCTCAACTGAATGTGGAACCAGCAAAATAAGTCTGTGTCATAATTGTCTCACTCTGAACAATTGCCAAAGAAGTAACTGCAATGCTCTTCATGCTCCCCAGGAGGGTGGTGGCCACTAGGTTTAAAGTAGCAGAAAAATATGCAATGGGCTGTTTCCTGCCATCATGTTGCTGAATCAAAACATAGAAAGTGTGCACCCTCCTTTCATGACAAAATTAATTTAAACTTTTCTTGCAAAATGGCATTTCAAGAGCAGGGGCGCTACACAAACTGCGTCTGAGTTCCAGTAAGGCTTGCATGCATTTATCTTCCCAGGGTGTAAAGGCTTTGCAGTCACACAAAAAGTTTGGAATTTACAGACAACAGTAACCAACTATCCCTAGAAACTTCCTGACTTTTTGTGTTGTTGGCAATTTCATTCTCAGAGACACCTTCTTACTCCCTGCTTAATTTGATGTCCCAAATAAATAATTTCTTCCTGATAACACTGTAGTTTCACAGGAGATACGTAATGGTCATTTTCAGCCAAATGATTCAACAAAGTAAATGCGTCAAGACTACAGCCCTCTCTCATTTTAGCTGCAACCAGCAGGTCATCAATATAATGCTCTAGCACTGAGTTATAGGTCAACTTTAGACTTTCCAAATCTTTTTTGAGGATTTGGGAAAAGTCTGAAGGACGTTCAGTATACTCTTTGTGGGATTCTACACAAAACGAGGATTCTATTATGGAATCTGATTGTAAAAAGATGCCGACTATTCTGACAACGAAGTGAGAAAAATGCTTAACACAAGTCTATGACAGTAACGTACTTAGCTTGTGCTGGAATCTGAAACAATATTACTGCAGGATTCGGTACCACAGGACAACATGGGATCAAATCACTATATAGTTAATTTTTGCAGGTCCTGCACTATCCTTCATTTCCCACTAGGGTTCTTTATTCCCTTAACTTCATTTCAAATACACTGTTCAATCATTTTAATCAATGACAGGTGAAATTCCCTCCTTGGCTTCACAAGTAAGCTTGTATTGAGGAGTGTGGGGTTACACTGCATTCAGTTTTACAGTGATCTCCACTGCTTCTGCACTTTGATCAACCCAATTTATTTTCCTGAAAATCCCACACTTCCTTGTTCACAGTGTATTTTAAATCTAGAGGTAAGTCTTCTGCTGTGAGAACTGGAAACATTTTAATTGTTGCTTCTTGTGATGTTATTTGAAACTTGTAATCCTCATCCTTTTTCTGAATACCAACAACATCCGGTGTGCAGTAAATTACACAGTTAATTTTATACAAGAGATCTCATCCAAACAAATTAACTGACTCTTGTCACTGATTGAATTCATATTCATTTGTATTTGAACAATTTTCAATGGAACATTAGCGGACAACTTATTAATAACCTGTTTATTTGAAATGTCAACAACTTGGACTTCTTTGCTTGAGAGGGCTAGGTTGAGAAGCTTCATCATTCTAAAAGTGAAGCGCTTGGCACATGTATCGATCAAAAATGATACTGGATGGCCATTCTCATCTCCTTCTATAACAGGGCAATTCTGGTCTACCTCTAGACTGGACCAAGCATGCAATCCTCCTCCTCTCTCAGGCACTGTCATTTTGCCAAACTCGGTCCTATTGGAACTCTGAGTGTAGCTGCAAATTGAGGGAAATTATCATTAGTCACCGAAGGTTTTTGCTAAAATCTGAAACTCTATTGGAAACCTCATATATTATTTTGCATGGGCTGTTGCATGACTGGTGTTGAAGGCATATTCACATTGAAATGTCTTGGATTCTGGATGTTCTGCATAAAGGCCGGTAAGGTAGTGATCATGGACTGTGTCATTTCATTCTGTGCTATCTGATTCAAGTTCTGCTGCATTTGTGGAATAATTTGTACCTCATTTTGATTTTGGAATAATTTTGAATTAAACCTAATCCATTTTTGAATGACTATTTTTCCTACTGATGGGGCATGGGCCATGTCTCATATGTGCATTATTCACATTATTCATGTTAGAACAATTAATAAATCCTCTACCTATACCATGAGGACCACCATTTCCACCTTCCACAAACTGCACATCATTGCCTTGTGAATTGACATCTTGCACACCATCATCAACACCAGCACGAGTACCAGAACCAGATGCCTGAAAATCACCTTGATCAACCTTTTGGAAAATGTTTGTTTGAATCTCAATCAACTTCTCCTTCGTCATTTTCTTTTTAGCATCACAATAATCACTACAATACTTTGAGCAGGCCAATATCTCATCCACCAATTTAGCCTATGAACACATCACACTTTGCTGAATATGGAAATTTCCAGACGCAATCCCAACACAAAAGCTGAAACGCCTTTGCTCATGGGGTCATCAACTTCACTGTACTGTCACCGCTTCTTGTATCGCTCTCATGATCTCTTCCTGTTGGACCTGGCCATCTCTGCAGAGTTATCCCCAAACTTTTTGCCTTCCTCCACCTATTGTTCTGACCTTTTTGTTGGCTTTAATACTCTGGGCACTTTACCAGTGCTAAAGTGCATGTGGTCTTTCCTGTAAACTTGATATGATTGGTTTACACCTGTGTGGCATATTTGATTTACTTATACGTCTCATGTAAATTGGTATCTCATATACCAAGGGCCTGTAAATAAAATACTACTAGTGGACCTGCAGCACTGCTTGTGCCACCCCCAGACGTAGCCTTTCAAACCTGTCTCAGGCCTACCACCGCACAGCCTGTGTGTGCAGTTTACTGCCACTTTAACTTGGCATTTAGAACTACGTACCAAGCCGTAAACTTCCCTTTTATTACATATAGGTCACCGTAAGGTAGGCCATAGGTAGCCCTATGGACAGGGTGCTGTGTAAGTAAAAGGTAGGACATGTGCCTTATGTGTGTCATGTCCTGGTACTGACAAACAGTCTATTTCGTTTTTCACTGCTGTGAGGCCTACTACTCTCATAGGCTAGCCTTTGGAATTCCCTTATATTCGTTTAAGTGTTAATTCCGCTCAGAAAGGAGTGGTGTTGCCATGTTTGGTATGTTAAGAATAGTGGTGATAAATCCTACTTATTGGTGTAGTTAGATTTTACGTTAGTATTGTAGAAATGCCACTTTTAGAAAGTGGCCATTTCTCTGTGTTTATTACTTTTTGTACTTTACAGCCTGACTCCAATACACGTCTGAGCTAGGTGACAGCTACGCTTCCTGCACACTTTCCAGACAGCCACAATACAGAAATGGCTGGGTGTGACAGGAGATACATCTGCATTCATCTGCACAGTGACAGCCTTCCTGGGCTGGGAGAGGTGATGCATACTTTACATTTGTATAGGTTGTGTCCTGCCCTCACACAAAGGGCTGATTTACCCCCTACTGATCGTCTGGAGCCACGGCTGGGTTGAAAGGGGTTGTTGCACATTTCAAGTACTGGGCTCTGACCTCCTGTTTGTAGACAATGCATGAGACTTGTTACCAGAGGCTGCTGGCTTGCTCTACTTGCCGCACAGTTTCTCCTGGCAGCACTGCTGTGCTGCCAGGAGAAACTGCCACTGGGACTGCTTGCTTTGCTGTGTTGGTCTGCTGCCTGCTGATTGCTGGGCTGTAGGAGGGACTGCCGCTTTGCACCTAGCCTGATTGTTCAGGCCTGCAGGCCTGCATACTTGCTCACTGTGCCTCAATGTTTTCCAAGGACTGGTTGGCTGCCCCCTCCCTGTTCTTATGGGATCTAGAAGGATTCCATTGGGCGGCCTAGAATGGGCGTGGGACTCGAAGTCTGGCCGTTTCAAATCCTCAAAGGGCAGCGCGTGGTGAGTGCTTCTCTTTTCAAGCCATGCAGTTGAAGCGCTGTTTACTGTTCTCTGCTTGTTCAAACCCAGCGCATGCGAAGTACCTCATCCTACAACTCTGTAGGATGGGCACTTATGACAATGGTGTTTTCTCCCCAACTTGCTCTGCACAGTCAGTGCGGGTGCGAATCAACGAGCTGCCTTTTTTTCCCCACGTTGCCGAGGCAACTTAGAAGACCTTAGATCATTGTAGCCTCTACCCGCCCCCTGGGAATATGACTCCACAAGGTGCGGCCTCTATAAGGAGAAGAGCCAATCCCAATGCAGCCCTACGCTCCACGTGGGTCCTGGCTGGGGAGGCTGCCACAGCTCAGCCAGGAGGCAGCTTGATTTGGCTCATCTGACCTCCCCCCGCTGGGGGAGGCCTTGAGGGACATGAGCCCCCACTCCTGCAACCTCCAGGAGCACAGGTACGGTGAGTGAGGGTAGCCGCGTGGGCACCTCTCACTGCACGCTGCCCAGAACGGGGCGGACGCTCCTTCTGACCTTCCCTTTCTCGGAGGTGGGCACCCTTTCTGTGGACTCCGCGCCTCAGTGAAAAATCCTGGAGGAGTTACAGAGCTGCCCCACTCTACAGTCGTGGGCTTCCCAGTTTTTTTGGCACTTGCCTGTGGCCAATCTACACGCGGAGGGACCAAGCAAGATCTGCCGAATGGATATTACAGTGCGTGCCCCCCCTTTTGAAACATACCTCGGGGCACTGGATCTGCGGTAGTATTGTGGGGCAAAACGTTGACAGAGGTCCCCGAGCATGGCCTGATCCAAGGAAACTGAAATTACCATATGATTAATAGGAACACAGGTGTGCTGTGCCGTATGGTTTCATGATGATACACGTATTTTTAAACAAGGTTACATTACTTGCACTAATGTGGTGATTCATGTACCTTTTCATAATCTGCTGCATTTCATGCTCTAAGTAATTCATGATGTATATTGTTTTGATTTTTGTATTGTCAGGATAACGAGTACTATCTCAAGATATGCATAGAATGCACAGTATTTATGATTCATGTCATTTTGGTCTTGTTTTATGTACAACATACCATATATATTTTTACATAACCCTGTGTGGTCTCTTTTCTGGTTTGTTCATTGTGTTTCTGTGTGACTATGTTGCGCAAACGCTATACACATCGCCTCTGATGATAAGCCAGATTGCTATGCGCCAAGCTACCAGAGGGTGAGCACAGGTTATCTTTGGTGTGTAACTTACCTGCCCTGACTAGAGTGGTGGGTTCTGCCTGGCTTAGGTGCATACACTAGCCAACCAGAAACCCCATTTCTAACACTGCCCAATGTACTTGTTTCTGGGGAAACTTTGTGTTCAAATACTCAATAACATGATTATATTTCTCCACAACAGTTGGAGGTGGTTTATTGTGAGAGGCTTCCCTCTGTGGTTCTTCTTCTGGCCATTTTACAATGGTCTTACAGTCAGTCCACAACCCTTGAGGCACAACAATTGAAAATAAAGCATCCAAATCAGTCCAAAGTACTTTTGAAATGGTCACAATCCTTTTCACCTCTGTATACCACTTCTCGGGCTCCTCTGAGCTTTGGGAAATTCTTTGTAAATATATAAATATCACTTTTTGACCGAAGTACATGCACATATGCTCCCACCTGCACTTCTTTCAATGGAAACTCTTTTTCAACCACCACTTCACATTTTGAATCACTCACATTTTTCTTCTTTCAACTCTTTTTTGGACTATGTAATTGAGAGCATAGCTTAAGCACATAGACTACATTTCTGTAATTCCCACCAGCATTTTGATTCCTCTCTGAGCTTTCTGTTATTGCAGCCAGATATGGCATTGACAAACACCTAAACCTAGCCAGGGCTACTGACTTTGTCATTTGTTGTTGGCTGTTTAAGTAAATGAGTATCAACAATGATTTTGTTCTAAATAATGAATATTAGAAAAGTTTCAATTCTGAAATTGTGAGACTGTGAGTTAAACATTACTGAGGCTGTGGAGAGGGTAGCGGCATTCAGTGTCTCAATCACTCCTGTTACGTTCACTATGTCAAACATGCAAATCCTTTTTCTCTCCACATCTCGTCCAGCTGCATATCTTACACCTCATCCCATTTCTCTTCAGCACCCTCTCCTGAATGCACTTTCTCGCATCTCCTTCACTTCACCCCCAAACACACAACACAGCCACTCACATGTAAGCGCTACATTTTCTTTTACTTTTGCCTTGTCAATATTTTGACAACTGTGTACCTGCTTCACACACACATTTGCACAGAATCATAATTGCAGTTGGAATACATACCATTACTCCCTGTGCTCTGCAGAGAGGCCAATGATTGGATGACCATTTATTCTGAACATCTTTTTGACCCACTGACAGGCACTGTGAGAAACTGGCACTGCCTTCAGCCTGGATTCCAGAGCTCTCAATTGTGGCCCGTAATAAGCACCTGGCGTCAACTCAGTTCAAAGTATGCACTTTACACGAAAAAATACAGAAACACAACATCCTGGAAATAGCTAACACTAACATTAGCGAATTTGGGAATGCAGGATTAAGTAAACGTGAAATGTAAACAGGAACTAAATGACCGACATGGATTACCATAACACTTTTAACATTCATTGTTAAGAATTCGATTAGTGTTTTTTACCTGTAAAGTTAATGACATGAATATAGCACCCCATAGGAAACTACTTCAATGTCTGTTTTTAATTACTGCCGGGTCTGACACCCAGAGGGACCCCACCGTCTAAAAGTCCTGCACGTAGGAAACGTGTTAATGTCATTTTAAAAGCAACGTTTTCTTCAGTAACTTTTAAATCGATGCCAGTGCAATCAGGCTGAGTGAGGCCCAGTAATTTACATTTGCAGCCTTTATGATAACTTATTTTGTATTTAATAGAAACCACTTGAACAGTTTTAATTCACTTTCAAATGCATAGTATCAATTTGGGAGCTATTTGCCCATGTATTTATATAGCGCTTACTACCCCGGACTAGGTATTGCACATCTGCTGTTTGCCCATATACAGATTGTCTACCGTGCCCACATTTTGCAGTTAAACTATGAGAAAACTGTTGGGAAATAGAAAGAAATTCTGGTTTCTGCACCCTTGAACACACATCAGTGTTTCAATTTGTCCTCCTTGGAAGGCCTGTTTGCGTTCAAAAGTGTGCAAATCGCAGAGTCATTTTATTTGCCACCTAGATTTTTGCCATGTTTGTATCAGCTGAAAACTTGTGGGCAAATGGCACAGGTTAGGGAAATTGCGTAAGGGTATACTGCTGCAATTAGAACGCGAGCAACGCTGACTTGGGAATTTGCACCCGATACAGAATTAGTAAAAAAGTTCAAATCAGGGACTTAATGCTCACCTCTAACTGGTTCATTTATGGGGCTAAGGGAATAATAATATAAAGTGGTATGGTTCGAAATGGGTATTTTTACAGCCCTTATTTCTGGTGAGGCGGTGAAGGGCTTAGGTACTTGTGCCTTCATCAGCTCGACAAACGTATTTTGTGTTAAACCAGGCCACCACCTATAAAAACAAGCATTGGCATAGTCAATAGGTCTCGTCTTTGGGACCTTGTAAGTTTTTAGCCAGAGCTATTGGCTTTGGCAATGTGTTAAGGCTATGTTGTAGAGCAATGTGGCTGCTGTGCAGCATGCTGAAAAGTAATAGTAAAAAAAAAGTCCAATAAGCATTTTTGTTATTTTAGATATAACCAAAAAGACTTTATGTACAACTGAACTACCCTGTTAAAAAAGAATTAACATAAAAAATGTCTTCGAGTTTTGTTTGTCCTTGAAATGCTGGCAACTTCTTCGTGCCTGTTCTAGTGCTTGTCTGTTATAGCTTTTTTATTGTTATTGGGAGGGGTGAGGGAACATAAACAATGGGAGAGAGGAGGTTGGGAGATAGTACCTGAATTACAACACGAGCAACGGACGGACTCTAGAGGAGAATCAACAGATGCCAGATTCCGAGGGCAGATTGAGCTGGTGCTGAGTGATGCTGAGATGGGAGTCTGCTGGTGCAGAAGTGATGCTCAGGTGATGCTGAATGATACTCTGGTGGTGCCGAGTGATGCTGAGGTGGTGCCGAGTGATGCTGAGGTGGTGGTGTGGAGGTGATGCTCAGATGATGCTGAGTGATACTGAGGTGGTGCTGGGTGATGCTGAGGTGGTGCTGAGTGATGCGGTTGTGCTGAGTTATGCTGAGGTGGTGGTGCTGCATTGGTGCTTAGGTGGTGCTGAGGTGGTGCTCAGGTGGTGCTGAGTTGGTGCTGTGCTGAGGTGATTCTGAAGTGGTGCTGCGTTGGTGCAGAATTGCTGCTGAGGTGGGGCTGCACCGGTGCTGGGGTGGGGCTGCGCTGGTTCTGAGGTGGCCATTATGAAAAATGGGGTGACCCAATTATAGTCTTGGACCTGGGCGTAAATTGGTACAAAAAACAATGGTCCTAAACCTTTCTTTAAACAGTATAAATCTAACCAGCAATAATCTTTTCATACAATATTTGAGCATGGATAATGTCAGCTCATGGTAGTCAAAACAGTCAAATTAATAATGTGCAACAACCAATAGATTCCAAAATAACATATATTTATTTAATCATAATTGGACTGGCAGTAGGTATCTTACTGCGTTCTAGAAACAATGAAGGAGACAGAAAAGGGTTGCTCCAGGGGAACGTGCAGAAAGGGGTGCTCAAGTGAAAAGATATGAGGTAGGAGAACGGAAAAGGTTCCAAGTGGTGCTCAAAAAAGGAAAATTAAAACAATTCAAGAGTTGGACTGATAGAAGAATATCAGTCTAGATGAGCCTAGCCACGATTGATCAATTGTTCACAAAGTCTATTTACATATATTTTGACATTTCAGAGATGTATCATCATTTTGCACGGTGGGGTTAGGGGCTTGTGGTCCAGGCTTATATGGTGTGGGCGTCGACGTTTTGACCCGACTTGGGGCACAGAGGGTATTTTAGGACCTCGGCCTGCGGGTCTTCCTCAGGACAGGGATGGGCAACCAATATACAGTATGTGGTATCCGTGTACCACACCCGCAAGGTGTTGCGGAGCGAGGGAGTGTATCCTCCTACTGGTCCATGGTTTGTCTGGAGGCTAGGGTCCTCATCCGCCTGTTCGAGAAGACTGACATTGAAGCTACCGCATTGAATGCCCTGAATCGATTTAATCATTTTACACTACCCTAACCAGACGGATGAGGACCCTAGCCTCCAGACAAACCATGGACCAGTAGGAGGATGCACTCCCTCGCTCCGCAACACCTTGCGGGTGTGGAACACGGATACCACATACTGCATATGTTCCCCTTGAGCAACCCTTTTCTGTCTCCTTCATTGTTTCTAGAACGCAGTAAGATACCTACTCCCAGTCCAATTATGATTAAATAAATATATGTTATTTTGGAATCTATTGGTTGTAGCACATTATTAATTTGACGGTTCTGAGGTGGGACTGCGCTGGTTATGAAGTAGGGCTGCGCTGGTGGTGCACTGATGCAGAGGTGGTGCTGTGCTGATGCTGAGATGGTGCTGTGCTGATGTTGAGAAGGTGCTGCACTGGTGCTGAGGTGGTGCTGCACTGGTGCGGAGCTGGTGCTGCGCTGGTGCTCAGGTGGTGCTGCACTGATGCTGAGGTGGTGCTGCACTGGCAGTGGTGCACTGATGAGGGTGATGGTGCTGTGCTGATGTGGTGCTGTGGTGGCGCTCAGGTGATGCTGAGTGATAGTGAGGTGGTGCTGAGTGATGCTGAGGTGAAGGTGAGTGATGCAGAGTCATGCTGAGGGGGTGGTGCCGTGCTAATGCTCAGGTGGTGCTGAGAGATGCTGAGTTGGTGCTGTGCTGAGGTGATGGTGTGCAGATACTATAGCAGAGTATTCCTATCTAAAAAATGGTTTTAATGTAGTCTGTGTCAATTATGGAGTGGTATTGTGTCTTTGGGCAAGGTTCGCTCACCCATGCTCTAATCTCATTCTCAAAGAATTAAGGACAAGGCATTAACCTTTGATGCCAGAAAGAGGTACCCATCTGGTACCACAATTGCAGTGTGTGAAACTGGAAAATCTGTCTGGAATCAAATCCAGACTTCCATGTTTGATCAAACTGTGTGATCCTTGGTAACTTTATTTCACCGAGACTACCTTTTGTTCATTATCACATTACGAGAGCTTCTTTAAATACAAACGTTTAGGATGTGTACTGTCAAAAACCTCTATTGTGTTTGCTTTAGTAGCCTATAATGTTGATCCATCTATAGTAAAAATCTAGGCCGCATGTAAGGTATACACAGCAACTGACTTGCGTTTTAGTTCTTGTTAGAAATGGGGGTCTCTAGTTGGCAATGATTTGCACCTTTGTCCCAATAGAGACCCTTCCTTCTAGTCAGGATAAGGGGGATACACTCCTAAAATAACCCCTGCTCACCCCCTTGGTAGCTTGGCACAAGCAGTCAGACTTATCTCAGAGGCAATGTGTAAAGAGTTTGCACATAACACACAGTAATACAGTAAAAACACTACAAAAGGACACTACACCACTTTTAAGAAAAATAACCAATATTTATCTGTGCAAACAAGACCAAAACGATAAAAGACCAACATAAAGTATACAAATATACGCACTTTGCAAGAATTACTTTAAACTGCAGTTCCTTTAAACCGGTAGCTCCATTCGGGACTACACGGTGCTGAAAACAACAGACTCCAACAGTTCCGGCTGACCGCTTCGGTGCGGACCAGTGTCAGTGTCAGCAGACTTGTAAGCAGTACCTTTGGTTCCGGCCGACCACGTCGGTGCAGGCTGGTTGTGGCAACCATCGTGGTGGCGATGTGAAGCGCAGCGGTGCGGCGTGCAGTGCCCTCAAGTCGCAGTGCAGGCAGCGGCTCGGTGACGGTCATCCAGCTGTGTCAGTGAGACCAGAGCTGCGGTGCGAAGTAGGGTGGCGCTCGTTGCAGTGCTGACAGGTCACGGTGCAAGCGACAGTGCCGGTTGATGGGAGCTGGTGTCAGTCGGCCCAGACTGCGGTGTGGGATGGGGCGGTGCGTCGTGTGACTTACGAGTGGTGCCCCCCTAACCACCGTGCAGTCACGGGTGTCGAGGTCAGCGTGCAACGACGTCGTCAGTGAGACCAGGGCGGCAGAGTGGAGTGAGGTGGTGCGGAGTGCGGTGCGCACAGGTCGTGGTGCAAGCAGCGGCTCGGTGGCAGCGGCTGTTGTCGTCAGTGAGACCAGGGTTGCAGTGCGAAGTGCGGCGGTGCCTTCAGGACACAGAGCAGGCAACGGTGTCAGCTGCTTTCCCCCTCTTTGGCAACTGAAACCCACGGTTCCAGAGGCGGTACCCAGAGGTAAGTCAAGTCTTTGCTGTCCCTGAGACTTCGTGAACAGGAGGCAAGCTCCATTTCAAGCCCTTGGAGATACTCAGCGACAAGTGAAGAAAGTTCAGTTCAGTCCTTTCACTGCCCAAAGTTCTGGTGTCTGGGCCCCAATATTTATACTCAGTTTCTCTTTATTCTCTTGGGCAGAGACTGTCTGTGCTCAGTCCAAACCAGTTTGGTCCTCTCTGGCCCAGCTTCCTGGAAGGAGATGGAGACAGCATGGTCCATGGCAGACCAGGCCCATTCCGGTGCAAGGAAATCTCCTCCCACTACTCTAAATGCAGCCCAGGTCTATGCAGCTCAGCCCTAACTCATCCAAGAAAGGCAGGACACACCTCGCTCCCCCCCCCAGTGGCTGTCTGAAGAGAATACACATCCCCAGCCCCTGTCACTCCAAAGCCAGACAGTCAATCCACAACCCAGCGGAGGCACGGCGGATGGCTAAGCAAAAAAATACCTACTTCCTAAAAGTGTTATTTTCAAACACAGATCATAAAAATCATCTTTACCAAAAGATGCATTTCTACATTCTGAGTTGAAGCATACTAAACTCAATTTCTCTATCTTGTCCCAATGGGAAGATATACTCGTAAAATGTTACCCAGTACTTCCCATTCTATACTATGGGACAGATAGCCTTTTAATAGTGAAAAACGAAATATACTGTATTTCACTATCAAGACATGTCACACACACAAGCACATGTCCTACCTTTCACATACACTGTACCCTGCCCATAGAGGTACCTTGGGCCTACCTTAGGGGTGACTTACATGTATAAAAGGGAAGGTTAGTGCTTGGCAAGTGGATGCACTTGCCAAGTCGACATGGCAGTAAAAACTGTGTGCAGACACTGCAGAGGCAGGTCTGAGAACCCTTAGAAAGGCTGCTCGTGTGGGTGGCACAATCAGTCCTGCAAGCCCACTAGCAGCATTTGATTTACAGGCCCTGGCACTCTCAGTGCACTTTACTAGGGACTTAACAGTAGATCAAATATGCCAATCATGGAAACACCAATCCATAATACAATTTTAAATAGGAGCACTTTAACACTGGACAGCAGTGAGAAAGTGCGCAGAGACACTAAACCAGCAAAAACAGAGTCAAACACAGGAGGTCAGAAAGCAAAAAGACAGGGGAAACATGCCAAATGATGCCAGGTCTAACACATGTCCCCTCCAGCTGAAATTAGGGAGAACTACCCAAACTCCTTGGAGTTCTCTTCGCGAAGGCGGAAGAACCAGGACAGACCATCAGCACTGGCGTGTTCTGTGCCAGGGCGGTGTTCAACCATAAAACCCATTATCTGTAGGGAGATGGACCACCTCGGCAGTTTTGGGTTCTCACTCCTCATCTGCATTAACCATCTGAGGGGCCTGTGGTCTGTCCGAACTCGGAAGTGAGTCCCAAACAGGTAGGATCTTAGCTTCTTCAGTGCCCAGACCACAGCAAAAGCTTCTCACTCTATGGTACTCCACCTCTGTTTCCTGGGGAGCAGTCTCCTGCTAAGGAAGACTACCGGCTGGTCTAGGCCCTCATTGTCAGTTGTGAGACCACCGCTCCCACACCATGCTCTGAAGCGTCAATCTGCACTACAAATTCCTTGGAGAAGTTGGGTGCCTTGAGCACGGGTGCCGTGCACATGGCTGCCTTCAGGGCATCAAAATGTTTCGGGCAGGTATCAGTCCAGATTGCCTTCCTGGGCTGCGTCCTGGAAGTCAGCTCTGTCAAAGAGGCAATAATGGTGCCATAGCCCTTGACAAATCTCCTATAGTAGCCGGTGAGACCTAAAAAGGCCCTCACCTCTGTCTGGGTCTTGGGGGGCTCCCAAGCTAGAATTATTTCAATCTTAGGCTGTAGAGGCGCCACCTGTCCGCTTCCTACCTGGTGCCCGATCTGGTGCTTACTGGCCTTGACCGTAAGGCCTGCCCTCTGCAGAGCCTTGAACACTTCCCAGAGGTGTTGCACATGTTCTTCCCAGCTGGAACTGAACACTTCAATGTCTTCCAGGTAGGCGGCACTGCAATCCTCCAGTCCAGCCAGCACCTGGTTGACCAACCTCTGAAGGGGTGGCAGGGGCATTCTTCAACCCAAAGGGCACCACCCAAAATTGGAAGGGTCCCTCTGGGGTTGAAAATGCTGACCTCTCCTTGCCCCCCTTGGTTAAGGCAATCTGCCAGTACCCAGACGTCAAATCAAACGTGCTGAGGAACTTGGCAGCTCCCAACCGATCAATGAGCTCATCAGCTCTGGGGATGGGGTGCGCAGCAGTCCTGGTGACGGCGTGGAGCCCACGGTAGTCCACACAGAACTGCAGTTCAGGAGTGGCACCGGGTGCAGCAGCCTTTGGGACCAAGACCACTGGACTGGCCCAAGGACTGTTGGAGGGCTCCATCACCCCTAACGCCGACATCTTAGAGACCTCCACTTTAATGCTGGCTCTGACCCGATCAGTCAACCTGTAAATCTTGTGTTTCACAGGAGGGCTGCCACTAGTGTCCACGTCATGGGTACACCAGTGAGTAACACATGGGGTCAGGGAGAAAAGCATGGCGAACTGCCCCAACAATTAGTGACAGTCACTCTGCTGCTCTGGGGTCAGTGTAGGGGAGAGGATCACACATTCCAATGACCCATCGTGCTTTTTGGTAGACAGGAGGTCAGGGAGAGGTTCACTCTCCTCTTCCACCCCATCATCTGTTGCAAAGAGCATGTTCACTCTGGACCACTCAAAGTGAGGCTTGAGGCGGTTCATATGGAGGACCCTCAAAGGGTTCCTGGGAGTCTGCAAATTCACCAGGTAGGTGACATTGCTTTTGCGCTGCACCACCTAAAAAGGCCCAGTCCACTTGTCCTGCAAGGCACAAGGTACGACTGGGGCCATGACCCACACTTTCTAGCCAGGCTGAAACCTGAGCGAGTTTCCTGAAGTGTGAAGTTTGGTGCGTGAAGTTTGGTTCCTAAAGGCCAGCATGTAGCTAAATACATCCTGGGGAATATTTCTGGGAGCTGTCTCCCAGCCTTCCCTGACCAAACTGAGAGGTCCTCTTACAGGGTGCCCATACAGAAGCTCAAAGGGATTGAACCCTAAGGACTTCTGTGGTACCTCCTTGTATGCAAAGAGAAGGCTTGGTAAGAGGACGTTCCACTTACGCCTCATGGGTTCTGTTAGACCCTTGATCATGCCCTTTAAGGTTTGGTTGAATCTTTCCACCAAACCATTACCTTGTGGTGGTAAGGAGTGGTGAACTTGTAGGTCACCCCGTACTCCTCCCAAAGGGATGTCATATACTTTGATATGAAATTTGTCCCACAGTCAGATACCACCTCTCTGGGGAAACCCACATGGGAAAAGATCCCAATTAATGCCCGGCCACCACTGGTGCCATCATTGTCCTGAGAGGGATAGCCTCTGAGTACCAGGTGGCATGGTCCACCAAGACCAGGGTACCTGTTGCCCATGGCTATCTTGGGATCCATTGGCCCCACAATGTCCATCCCAACCCTTTCAAAAGGGGTTCCTACAACTGGAAAAGGTTGGAGAGGAGCCTTATACTTCTTCCCACTCTTCCCACTTGCCTGGCAAGTTTGGCAAGACCTGCAATGTGCATCTGAATGCCTTCGCATTTGGGACCCAATGAAGTGGGTGACAAGCATGTCAAAGGTTTTGTCCTGCCCCAAAGGCCCGTCGTGAGCCAGACCCAGTAGGAAAGTCCTGAAGCGCTGGATTACCACCAGCACACAGACTGACCCAGGTTCAGCGACCTTAGGCTCGCTGTGTAGGAGACCATTCTCCTAGTTGATCCAGTGTGATCTAGACTGATCACTTGCCTGGTTTGCAGCCTGCTGCCGCAAACCCTCTAGAGAAGGGCATTCCTGCTGCTCCCTGCAGAAGTCTTCCCTGGTGGGACGCCCCTCTTGCTGCCAATGGGTCAGCTCAGATAAGTCCCCCAGTTCAGCCACTTGCTCCCCTTTAGGTGCAGGGGCACCCCCCTCGAGGTCAGCCTCCTCCCGGACCATGGGAAATTCAGGAGCGGGTTTCCCGCACCCCCTGCCTTTTCTCTTGGCAGGAACCTGGGCCACTGTTTCAGGCTCCAGGTCCTTCTGATCACCCTTACTAGCCACCATTGACCGAGTGGTCACGCATGCCCACTCTGGCAACCCAAGCATCTCCAAGTGAGACCTGAGCTCAACATCCTTCCACAAGGACTGCTCCAGGTCATTACCTAGCAGACAATCTACAGGCATGGTAGGGCTCACAACCACCCTCAAGGGACCTGAGACCCCCCCCCACTCGAAGGGAACCTGCACCACCATGAACTGGTGCTCTGAGTTTTCCACAGCAACTACCTGGTGGAATTCCCTGGGGACTACTTGCTCCTCAGAGACCAGGTGACACCGGACTGAGGTCACACTGACTCCAGTATCTCTGAGAGACTCTACCCTTCTCCCATTGATGGTCATCCAGGCGCTGAATTTCTTAGTGTTAGCAGGCACCTGGTTTCCTGGGACCATATCACTGTCCCCTAGTGAGACGGTCATTTCTGCGGGATCCCCACCCTCCTGTGGGTACCCCTCCTTCCCAAGCACTACACTAGCCAACACCTTGGACTGCCCACCGGTGGGTGGCTGTAGCCTCTGGGACACCTGGGGTCCCTCTTTAAGTGACCCACCTGCTCACAGGTATAGCACTTACGGTGGCCCATCTCTGCAGGCTTCCCTGAAGAGACCCCTTGTTTCTTATCTCCTGGGTGCTGGGAACCTTTACCTTGGGTATTAGTTTGGGGCCCTTTAGAAAACTCCTGTGCTTTACCCTTGTCCCCCCCTCTTCTGCTGGGGACCCTGCCCACCTTTGGCCGAGTCTCCCCCATACACCTTCTTGTGGACCCTGGTACTCACCCAGCGGTCCGCCTCCATAGCAAGCTTCCTGGTGTCAGTCAGCCTACTATCAGTCAAGTGCTGGTGCAGCTCTACAAAACATAGATTAGACAAGTGCTCCCATGCAATCAAATTGTAGAGCCCCTGAAAATCTGTCACATTACTGCCCTTCACCCAACCATCCAGTGAACTGTAAAAAGAATCCACACATTCCAACCAAGTGTTTGCATCTGTTTTCCTACTGGACCTAAACTGATCCCTGCACTTGTCAGGAGTGAGACCATACCTGGTGAGAAGGGCTTCCTTCATGTCAGCATAGGTGAGGCTCTGCCCCTTACTCAAAGCTATTCAGGTTTCCCTCCCTTTTTCTGGGAAAAGAGGCCACAATCCTGCTCCCCAATTCTTTTCAGGGACCCCATTAATGTGAATAGATGACTCATAACCCTGAAACCACCTTTTTATGTCATCCCCCTTCTTGAATTCCTTGCCTACATTCTTGGGGATGTGTACACTCCTATCTGAGTGCACTGAGGAATTGCTGCCACCATCAGTGCTGGACCTACTTCTTAGCTTCAGCTCTTTAATACCACGCTCATGATCCAAGATCATCTTCCTTTCTTCCATGGCTATCCTTTTGTCTTCCCTCTCATTCTCCAGCCTGAGTTTTTCTAGTTCAAACTTCCTTGCCTCCCGCCTGCCCTCCAGCTCCTCTGAGGACAAGCCACTGCTGCCTGGCCTGGAGGGTTCCCCCCTTCCCAAAAGCACATCCCTCTTAGGTATAGGCTCCACTGCCTCCACCCTGAGATCTCCAGACTGCTCACTAGCATGTCTGGCTGCTACCCAGGCCCTCAGCGCCTTTTGTAGCTCCTCTTTCCTGGTGAGGCCCCTGATTTGGACTTTGAGGTTCTTGCAGATAGCCTTCAACTCCTTCACGTTGTAGGTTTCCAACCTCTCCTCCTCAAAGGCCACTTTCAAGGGTGCAACAGATGATGCTCTTGACTCAGGCATGATGCAATAGAAAGTTCAAGTTCTCAACAAATAGAAAGATCAAAAATAGGCCAAAAAGAACCAGTATGTGATACGTGGTGGTCTGCGATACGGTAGTGTACACCAATCACTGTAGGTCAAGTGCAAACGCAAGTCCTATCCTCACCGCTGACAACCAATGTTAGAAATGGGGGTCTCTAGTTGGCAATGGTTTGCACCTTCGTCCAAATAGGGACCCTTCCTTCTAGTCATGATAAGGGGGATACACTTCTAAAATAACCCCTGCTCACCCCCTTGGTAGCTTGGCACGAGCAGGTAGGCTTATCTCTGAGGCAATGTGTAAAGCATTTGCACTTAACACACAGTAAGTCAGTGAAAACACTACAAAAGGACACCACATGAGTTTTAGAAAAATAATCAATATTTATCTGTGCAAATAAGACCAAAATGATAAAAGACCAACATACAGTAATCAAAAATATGCTTTTTGCAAGAATGACTTTAAAATGCAGTTCCTTAAAGCCGGTAGCTCCGTCCAGGGGCTACCGCGGTGCTGAAAACAACAGACTCCAACACTTCCGGCCGACCGCGTCGGTGCGGACCGGCGTCAGTATCAGCGTCAGCAGACACGTAAACAGTACCTTTGGCTCTGGCTGACCAAATCAGTGTGAGCCAGTCGTGGCAACCATCGCAGTTGCGATGTGAAGTGTGGCGTGCGGTGCCCTCAAGTCGCGGTGCAGGCAGTGGCTCAGTGACGGTCGTCCAGTGGTGTCGGTGAGACCAGGGCTGTGGTGTGAAGTGGGGCGGTGCTCGTTGTGGTGCTGACAGGTCACAGTGCAAGCGACAGTGCCGGTTGATGGGAGCTGGCGTTGGTTGGCAGAGGTAGCGTCGACTTACGAGCAGTGCTCCCTAACCATGGAGCAGTCACGGGTGTCGAGGTCAGCATGCAACGACGTCGTCGGTGAGACCAGGGCGGCGGTGCGAAGTGCAGCAGTGCCTTCTGCGGTACCTTCAGGACACGGAGCCAGCAGTGGTGACGGTGTCAGCTGCTTCTTCCCTCTGTGGCAACTGAAACCCACGGTTCCAGAGGCGCTACCCAGAGGTAAGTGAAGTCTTTGCTGTCCCTGAGACTTTGTGAACAGGAGGCAAGCTCTATTTCAAGCACTTGGAGATACTCAGCGAGAAGTGAAGAAAGTTCAGTCCAGTCCTTTCACTGCGCAAAGCGCGACTGCAGGTCAACCCAGCAAAGCAACAGTACAGCAAAGGGGCAGTACTCCTCCTGGCAGTTCTTCCAGCTCTTCTTCTTGGCAGATTCCTTGATCCAAGCGAGTTCTAAAGTTCTGGGCCTCAATATTTATACTCAGTTTCTCTTTGTTCTCTTGGGCAGAGAGTGTCTGTGCTCAGTCCAAACCAGTTTGGTCCTCTCTGTCCAAGCTTCCTGGCAGGAGGTGGAGACAGCATTGTCCAAGGCAGACCAGGCCCATTCAGGTGCAAGAAAATCTCCTCCCACTACTTTAAATGCAGTCCAGGTCTATTCAGCTCAGTCCTGACTCATCCAGGAAAGGCAGGACACACCTCCCCCCCCCCCCCCCAGTGGCTGTCTGAAGAGAATGCACATCCCCAGCCCATCACTCCAAAGCCAGACAGTCAAACCACAACCCAGCAGAGGCACAGAGGATGGCTAAGCAGAAATATACCTACTTTCTAAAAGTGGTATTTTCAAACACAGATCATAAAAATCATCTTTACCAAAAGATGCATTTCTACATTCTGAGTTCAGGCATACTGAACTCAATTTCTCTATCTTGTCCCAATGGGAAGATATACTCGTAAAATGTTACCCAGTACTTCCCATTCTATACTATGGGACAGATAGCCTTTCAATAGTGAAAAACGAAATATACTGTATTTCACTATCAAGACATGTCACACACACAAGCACATGTCCTACCTTTCACATACACTGTACCCTGCCCATAGGGGTACCTTGGGCCTACCTTAGGGGTGGCTTCCATGTAATAAAAGGGAAGATTAGTGCTTGGCAAGTGGGTGCACTTGCCAAGTCGACATGGCAGTAAAAACTGTGTGCAGACACTGCAGTGGCAGGTCTGAGAACCCTTTGAAAGGTTGCTCGTGTGGGTGGCACAATCAGTGCTGCAGGCCCACTAGCAGCATTTGATTTACAGGCCCTGGCACTCTCAGTGCACTTTACTACGGACTTACCAGTAGATCAAATATGCCAATCATGGAAACCCCAATCCATAATACAATTTACAATAGGAGCACTTGCACTTTAACACTGGACAGCAGTGAGAAAGTGCGCAGAGACACTAAACCAGCAAAAACAGAGTCAAAACCAGGAGGTCAACAAATAAAAAGACAGGGGAAAGACGCTAAAAGATGGCAGGTCTATCAGTTCTCTATTAGTATTGTCATCAGGGCGGAGCAGGAATGTTTCTCAGGGCATGTTTAAAAACTCTCATTATTAATAATAATTCCCAAAGCACAGATATAATCTGAAGTACTAAGGTGAATTGCTTCTAAATATAAACTTTTTAGAATTCTGAGGATACTTTATGATATTTTTAACATGATGTTTGTTGCATGATTTACATGCTAAAATGTTTTACGGCTCAGCTCGTGCATGAGCTCTTAAAGCCAGAGCCGACCCTTTGCTCAACTTTGTGTCAGACTCTTACTTACGTTTCCGCAGGAACGCCATGCAAGATGAGAGGTCCCAGCTTACCCCGGTCACTTATTGTACCCAACTGAATCAAAGCAACAAGAGTAAACCCAAAGAAGAAGGGAAAGCAGGGAAGGAAGAAGAAAGTGTCCCACGACGTCCCCCACTCAAGGACAGGACCAGGTAGCCAGGAGAAATCCCTGCCAAAAAGAGATAGAATGTGTGAGTATGTGAAGAATTGCTGAATTTAAATGATATTATGGGAGGGGTAAGGTGTGTAACTCTAAAGTACCTGAATAGTTCCTTTCTTCCACTAGATATTAACAGGTTGGTCGAGTGGGATCTATGTACTAAGTCTGCAGAAAGTGAAAGGAAAGACGTCAATAAGTTATGCGATAAAGCAGTGAAAGGACAGTAAAAGAAGAGCTTTAATGACACCCACCTATGTAGTACTAGTAATGACCCATGATAACGGGAACCCCGGAGGAGAAACCAAATCACTTAGCGTCTTGCTAACACAACATAAACATATGCTCAGTATTTGATAATACTAATTTCTTTCTTAACTTCAGGAAGAATTAATAGGAATTTCCTTTGTCTTTCAGGAAAGACCTTGATAAAAAAAAAAGGATAACACAAATCTCCATTTACAAGGGTCCCATCAGATAAGTATCAGTTTAGTATAATTATTATAATTTTAGACAGCGCATTCAGCGCTGTTACCATAAGGTTTGGAATGCTGGTTTTTACTCTGTTCGATTTTGTTGCAGAAGCTTCCGGATTGCGGTGAAACGACCGTCGACGAACAGGAACGCCAGGACCCTGCCGGGAGATCAGGGCGAGGAGCTAGGAAGCCGTGCGTAGGAGATGCGACGAGAGCAGGAACAGGCACGTCAGGATCCCAACACAGAACAGGAAGGACTGTAGGTAAGACCCGGAAGCAAACAGGAAAGATCCCAAACACTAGAACGCTAAGTGTTCCAGTATAGGATCAAAGGAGTTTTATGCTCTTTTGCCGGTACCCGCGTACATGACGTAGCGGGACCAGCAGTAATGACACTTTGGCTTTGCACTCACTGTTAATTTTTGGTTCACCCACCTCTAGAATTTATGCTTATAGAAAGTACCTCATAGGACTTTTTCACACAGGGACATAACTAGCATAAGCAAAATCACAGAGAATTGCTGAGACATTTTTTGCATAAACCAGTCTGCCACATCAAAAATTGTGCAATAAAAGTTCTGAGAAACATAACAAATTTCTTGTTACTCATAATTCTGGAATTTAGCCACCATAATTCAAATCTGCTCAGGCTTACAACAGTCTAGCTCGCCTCTACCTGGAACATGAAAAACGTTTACACCAGATGTCTCCAACCTTTGCTATAGTGAGAGCTACTTCTGATAATTAAAAACCATAATGAGCTACTCCCTAATAAGGGACTTGATAAATGTACAAGGAAGATAACTAATGGCCTGATTTAGATCTTGGTGGACGGGTTACTTTATCACAATGGTTATGGATATCCCGTCGGCCGAAATATAATTCCTATTACATCCTATGGAATTTATATTTCGGCAGACATTATTGTGACAGAGTAACCCATCCACCAAGATCAAATTCAGGCCCTTAAACACTGCCCCTAGAGTACCCCAGTCCTGCTACAGGAAGCATCTAGCACTAATGGCATACGAGCTGTATCGCAAAAGGTTTACATCTGGGATCTCTATGGATCAGTTTTGTCCCTTTGCGCTTGAGACAGCGAAAGGGGGAAAGATCAAGAAATGGAGAGAGAAAGAGACAGGACGTGAGAAAAAAGTAGAGTAAGAGAGATGAGAAAGTGAGAAAGGGACAAAGTCAAAAATGACAGAATGAGAGAAAAAAGCAAGAGAAAAAAGGAAGCAAAGAAACAAACAGGAGAAAAAGAAAAGAGATGAAAGAAGAAGGAGAAATTAAGAAAATGAGAGGAAGAAGAATGGAAATGATGAATGATGGGTAAGGAAAAAAGAATGACAAAGGAAGAAGTAGAAAAAAGAAGGAAGAGCATGACAGAAAGAAAGCATGAGAAAGAAAAAGAGATGTAGAAAAGGATGGAAAGTAAAGAAAAGACAAATGAGTGTAAGAAAGGGAAAGAGAGAAGAAAAAAAGAAAATAAGTAAGAAACAGAAAGAAGGAGAGGGAGGCATGGAGAAAAGGACAGTAGTGGAGGAAGAAATAAGAAAAAGAAAGGAAAAAGTATGATAACTAAATACAACAAGATGGAGGAATATCAGAGGAGGAAAGATGGATCTGAGAAAGATGATAAGACTGAAATAAAGGAGGGAAAGAAGAAAAGAAAAAGAAAAAAGCAGAGAAAAAAAGACATGGGACAAAAGAAAGGGAATGTGAGAAATCAAGAAAGAGGCAAGGACGGAAAAATAAATGGAGACAGGAGAAAGACAGAAAGGAAAAGAACAAAGGAAATAATTGAGAGAATCTTCTCTGTTATCCACCTCTGCAAAAAGCAAAACAGTCTCTTGTTCAGAGTTCAATTTATTTACAGCAATATACAATCTTCGTGAGACATCCCTCGCCCTACTCCGCGTTCTTCTAAATTGTCATACCCTACATTTTTTTTTCTTCCACTCGGGCATAGGTGTTCTTTTTTTCAGACACTTTGATCACGTACATGAAATGTCATTCAATGTCTCTTATAAGCTCCGAACCCAATTCATTTATCAGCAATTGCAACAAATCTGCTCTTAATTCGGCAACCTCTTCAGGTGATTGTTCTGGATTTAAATGAGGAAAGACTATCATTCAGTATCGGGTTTAGCAAGCCACTCAGCCTTGGCGGGTAGGGGACATCAATTGAAAGAAAAACTTCAAATCGGTCCCCTGAAACTTCAGCAAAACCTCTAATATCAGCACAGAAGTTCCATTGCTCTCTCTCGTTGGCATTTATTGCTAGATATGTCCACTCATGAGTAGTGTACCTCCGACAAGGCACCCTCAATCTTTTGGATCTCCTTGAGCTGGATCCTCTGCTTCTCCCAACACTTTGTTCTGATTCAGACGATTCACTTATGGGTGCGAATTCTCCCTTGGTTGGCAAAGGCAAACTCTTACTGGGCGACCTCTTTGGCCAGCTTTCTTCTACCTCCACTCGATAGCTCACAGCACTAGCTTTGTGATCAAGAGCAGAATCTGTCTCATTCACCCCTTCAACATCCCTTTCATCTGAGCCAGCTTCTTCTCCCTGCTCTTCCAGTTGTTTTTCAGCTTGTTCTAGTGCTCTTTCAACTGGAAAGTGTTCCCTTACAGCTTGACTGACCCTCTCCGGTTGCCTCTCAGCCACCGCTGGCGTTTCTTCTGGGAGAAGAACTGTTTCATCAAGGGGGCACGGGACCCTGTGAGTGTGTGAGGCTTGCACCCAGTTCAGAAGGCCACCACACTATACAGCGGTTGTCGTGACTAGAATCACCCTGAACAGACCACACCAATGGGGTTTAAGACAGCTCTTTCTCACATGTTCTTTCACGAGCACCCAGTCACAGGGGTGCAAGTCCTGGCACTGCTCTTGATGTGGTGGTGCAGTTGCAGCTTCAACCTGGTGAGACATAAACCACATCAGCCAGCCCCGTACAGTAGTCGAGCACCAGATCATTCAATATATTCACAAGTATGTTAGAAGGCATAGCAGGCAACCTCATAGCCTGTCTCATATCTGGGATGCTACGAAGGTTTATCAACACAAGAGGCAAAGCATCAGACTATTTCAAAGAAATTCGAGGCACAGACTTAAGCCAATCTTGATTTCAGAGTACCATTAATCTGCTCCACTGTAATGGATTCTCTGTTCCACTTGTAAAGCTGCACACAGCAACTTCATAATCTCATTATTAAAATTAGATCCTCGGTCTGACTCCAAAGTAGTTGGAAATCTGAATCTTGTAGTAAATTCCCTCAACAGCAATTTAGCTACTGTAAGACTGTCACATCACCTAGTAAGATAGGCCTCCACCTACCAAGAAAATATGCACACCACCACCAAAATGTACCACAGTCCATTCCAAACAGGCATCTCCACAAAATGCAACTGCATTCGATTAAAGGGCGCTCCTGACCGTCCAGTACGACTCCGTGTAACAGCGGTCCTCTTGCCCACATTCATTTGCTGACAAGTCACACATCGGAAGCCCAACGTCTCAGCTAACGCTTGAAATTTGGGAATAAACCAGGTTTGCCTGAACAACCGTACCATTGCATCTCTTCCTACGTATGTTGGCCCATGAATGTGCCTTGCCATTGGATGTAACAAACTATTTGGTAGCATTGGTCTTCCATCTTAAGATACCCAAATGTTCTACTCCCTCTTCACACATCCTGCTCTGATCCGACCCGATTGCTCTTCCTCAGAAACGTCTTGATGCGACCTCTTTACCTCATCCCATGTATCAGCAACTCTCATCAACAGGTTGAGATCGGTCTCATCATCTTGCTCATTTACGTACTCTCAATTGAAACTGCAGGCATTTAGAGCACAATAACGTGCAACTTCAACTGAACATCCATTTCCAAGGGAGACGTAATAATTTATTTTACAATGAACAGGGCACTTGACGATTGTAACCTCTTGATTCAACTGCAAAGCCTCCAACAACTTTCCCACAACCTCTCTGTTTCTGATAGGTGAACCGGACGACGTCATAAACCCTCCCTGAGACCAGAACTGCACAAAATCATGCACCACACCAAAGCCATACTGACTGTCAGTGAATATCTTCACCCTCAGTAGGTCAGAGACACAGCATGTGCGTGTCAGAGCAATCAATTCAGCCACTTGTAAGGAGAATACTCCTTGAAGGCAAGCGGCTTCCTCCATCCCTACTAGACAGCATAGGCAACCCTCAAGTTTCCCTCATGATCCCTTAAGTATGAGCCATCCAAGAACAAAATTTGGTCAGACTTGGGTAATGGCTCATCAGCAATGTCAGGTCATGGCTTGGTGCATAGTTCAGTGACATCAAGGCAGTCATGCTCTCTTTCAGTCTCTCCCTCCTCACAACCGGCAGCGGGCAACAGTGTGGCAGGATTAAGTATAGAACATCGCTTCAAAGTGACGTTCTCTGCTGCCAAAATGACTTGTTCTTAGCGTGAAAGGCCAACTGTTCAACATATGTTGTGTCTTGTTTTGGTTAGCAGTAATTCCACTGAGTTTGGAACATACACAGTCAATGGATGACCCATCACGATGCCTTCGCATCTTTCTAGGCTGACACCTATTGCAGCAATTAATTTGACACTTCTGTCAAAGACAAGATCCCTTTGGGTTTCTTTTAAGCATACAAATACACACTATTATCATACACCCACGGCCAATCACCAACACCAAATAGAAACCAAAAGAGTAATATAAAATATGTACTGTATCTTTATTAATAGGATCCTAGTGAAATTCAAGATATATAAAAAAGATTAAAAAACATATGCATCATCAATACACATCAAATATTCATATAAGTTAAAAACCTGGGAGAGGATGACAAATGATAATGACATGAGAATTTGATAAATCAAGTGAGCACACCAAGTACAAAAGCTGAAATTAATAACGCTGGTTCAACACTTTATAGCGTTCTTTTTTCCGATAGAACCAAGTACTGCTTGGGTGCCTTATCAAAAAGCGACGCGTTTCGGTGGTATAGTTTGATCCATCACCTTCTTCAGGCTTACAAATACAATTCAGTGTCTCCCAACACATTCATCAAGACAGATGATAGAAAAATATATATATAGATGGGGGGGATCTGTCTCCTCCCCAGTGGCAGCTCCCTTCTCACATTAGTCACACAGTGAAGCTAAAAGTAGGGGCGTGTACGTCTTCCCTTTATTAAGTCTTCTTCTGTTGACTTCAAAAAGATGAGGGAACTGAATTCCTCCACCCATCCTTGGCCTGCAGGGGTGGAGACAAAGCAGTGAGCAGGGGATTATAGGTAATGGAGTTTCCAGCATGAGCAGACTGGCTTCCACAAAACCCGGCATGGATTGAGAACGGATGTCAATTCTTAAATGATGTCCAAATGCCTGGAAGTCAGGATATGCATACAGGGGAGTGTCTGGAACCATATTAGAATACTGGAAAGCCCCACATTTCGGCCCCCTGGTGATGGGAACGAGAGCACAGGGAGTGAATCGTGACAGAACACCCCCTCCAACGACCGGCTCCCGGTATCTGGGTTCTCGATTTAAAGCCTTTGCTGCTATGAAATAAGTCCATTTCCATCAGAGATGTAGTGCAAGATACCAGAGGACTGCAGGAAAAATGTGATGTTCTGGAGGGTAGGATAATAGGCTGTAAATTAACAGCAGTATTGAAGGCAGAACCTGAAGAGTCCAAATCCAGTAACGGGGGCTTAGAAGCCTGAATTAAAGGTGTTTGAAGTCTTGATGATGGCAGGCTAGAGTAGCACTCTGAAAACAAAGAAAGATTTAGTGTTGGGTCAAAAGCATATAACGGATTGGCAGGAGGCACAGAGGTCAACAGCAAACTGGCTGAAGACAAAGGAGACATCGAGAAGCAGACTCTGGCCCTGGATGAAAACATACAGAAGACTCACATGCAGGAGACACTGGAAGCAGGTATGCAGGAGACCCAGGCCCTTGAGGCTTATATGTTGAGAGTTTTGTCTCTGATGCTGGAGATTCAGTCTCTGAATGTATACGTACTGAGACCTCTGAAGGCTGGAAAACTGGAAGCACAGGGTCAAAAAGTTGGCAAGATAGAGGCTCAAGGTCGGAAGGCAGGGAGCCTGAAAGCTCTGGTGCTGAAGGCAGGGAGCCTGGAAGCTCTGGTGCTGAAGGCAGGGAGCCTGGAAGCTCTGGTGCTGAAGGCAGGGAGCCTGGAAGCTCTGGTGCTGAAGGCAGGGAGCCTGGAAGCTCTGGTTCAGAAGTCAGGCAGGGAGCCTGGAGACTCTGACTTAGTAGGCAGGTGAGCTGAGGGCTTGTGCTCTGAATGCAGGCAGTCCGGAGGCTCCAGTACTAATGGCAGGCAGGCTGCAGGCTCGAGCTCAGATGGCAACAGGCAGGCTGCAGGTTCGGGCTCAGATGGCAGCAGGCAGGCTGCAGGCTCGGGCTCAGATGGCAGCAGGCAGGCTGCAGGCTCGGGCTCAGATGGCAGCAGGCAGGCTGCAGGCTCGAGCTCAGATGGCAGCAGGCAGGCTGCAGGCTCGGGCCCAAATGGCAGCAGGCAGGCTGCAGGCTCAGGCTCAGATGGCAGCAGGCAGGCTGCAGGCTCGGGCTCAGATGGCAGCAGGCCGGCTGAGGTCTCTGAAAGCAGCAGGCCGGCTGAGGTCTCTGAAAGCAGCAGGCCGGCTGAGGATTCTGGAGACTCTACAAGAAGACAAGCTGATGTCAGAGAGGCACAAGGATGACAAACTTTAAATCCTGGGAATGGCGATAGCCCGTGAACAGTAGATTCCCTGTTGTCAATAGTGAAATCTTCACAGTTCCTTGGCTCATTAAAACACACTGAAACACTTTCTTCGGGATGGCTAAGAATACTGCTTATCTTATAGTCTCTGATGACCAGACTTTCTTTACCATTTGGCTGTTCACAACTCTTAGTCAGAGGAAACAGGTCAGAGATCACTTGGGCTTTGGAAATTTTCTCATTTTCTTCTGCATTACAAGGTGGTACAGATGCATCAGAGCATAGAGTAATATTATGTCCTGACTTTTCAATATGTGGCGTGCTTGAAGGCGAGAGAGCAAACAAGGGGTCAGGATTTTGTTCCTTCTCAGTGAGGAGGTTGGCTTCAGTCGCAGAAGTTAGACCAAGAGCATAGACTGAGTCAGAGGGTGTTGTCACATCAGGGATTATGTTGGGCACTGGTTCAGGATTTGTCTGTATGTCAATGGCCAGTGTATGTGATAACCCCGGGGTGGAATTGACCTCACTACCAGGAAGAGAAAGCAAACAAGTATTTAGTGTCTTTCCTGGCATCTGGGGTTCCTTAGAAGTGGAGGGACACAGCTCAGATGTAGTGCCTATACACAGTTTAGCACTAGAAGACAACACATCAGAGGAGGTAGCAATTTCAAAATTCAAACAAATACTTTCATTAACTGGACTGTGAGACAAGGTACTAAGGTTTTTCTGAATGGAATCTGAGGGATCAGCCACTGTATTGTTCACACAATCGCTGGACCAGCTCTGAGGGGAACGCAAAAGAGAGCGCAAGGCTTCATTCTCCATTTCTAAGGAGGCTAACATAGAGGTGGAAAAGTTGTTTTCTATAGGGGTTTTAGATTCCCACTTGAACTCTGGGTTATAATTTTTTAACAGAGTCTGAAACATTTTATTCTCTCGTTGTAATTGAAGAATCTTAGATGTAATTATATCCTGTGAAGACTGCAGATCTTTCTCTACAAGGACAGTGGTAATCTTGGCAACTTCACAACGAGCAACAGAGCTATACCTTGGATTTTGTTCAAACTGGCCATTAGCCGCCTGTGTTCTAGTAGGCCTTTTCTCTCTTTTGTTAAACCGATTATGGTTTACTTTGAATGTGGTATTTAACAAGGTCCCTTTAGTATCCGGGACTGTGCTCTTTACTGGACTACAAGACTGGGTAACATTATTTGAATGGAAACCAGAGGTTATAAAATGCATCTGCTCTTTCTTTGGTTGTGTGGTTGAATGCTGTATTTTACAACCACTTACAGCAGACATGCGAGATTCAGAATTCTTGTTCAGCAAACTGAGTAAGGTAGCATTCTCCTTATGCAATGCTGACACAGACATTGAATCTGCATCAGAACAGAAGATTAAGTCCGGATCTGGCAAAGAGGTGTTTGAGAGCCAATGAGTAAAATATTCAGAACGTAAATGTCCATTTCTCATAAGAGGATTCATTGTTTCAGGACTAGGGTGAACAAACTGTAAAGTAGACACTAAATGCCTCTCGTTGTTGGGCACTGGGGAATTGCCCTGCACAAACCTAAATGATGTACTGGTGTGTTTCTTTCTTAAACCTCTCATTAGGACACACCTTCAATATTTTCACACACAAATGTAACAGAAAAACGGTAGCTAACTGAACGCAAAGAAACCTCACAAGTAACCCTGGAAATGTGGGTTGGTCATTCTGTCAGGGACTGTCCGGGACTATGTCGGGAACACAGTCAGGGACTTGGGCAAGGACTGGGAACGGGGTAGAAAACGTACACAGAGAGAGGAGTACAGCACTGCCCAGGATCACACAGGAAGTCAGAGGAGAAAAGGGATCCAAAGGGGAAGCCTGTACAAAGGAACAAGATGTCTAAGACTCAGAAAGGAAGGGCACTCACAAGGCAATTTAGCATTCAGACTAACTACACCCAGGACAGACATGCAAGACATATATATAATACAACATTAACAATAAAGGGAATGTGGGGTAAAGCACTCAGGAGCTCCACACGGTATGACTGAAGCTCAGTAAGTTCCTCACCCACAATTGCTGTTACAGATACTGACTGAAAATACCCACATATAGGATATGTATGCAAAGGCAGGGTCTGTGGAGCTTATACCTATGGTGATGTTATGACAGTAACTCAAAGACAATATTCACAGTGAACAAGAAACACCACCTAGGTAGTCAGCTGTGCCCACGGATCCTGGCGATCAAACAGGAACATGCAAGGCAGTAACAGCAAAGGGGTAGAACTAAACACAAGCACAATAGACAAGGAGCTAGCAAGGAGGAGTGCTTAACAGGAAAGGAAGGAAATCACAGGGCACACTTGGCAGAAAGCAGGTAACAAACATACAAGGTAACAGAAGCAAGACAGCAGAAATAGAAAGACAGCAAACTAGAACTGGAACCAAGGAAATGGGAAGAAAGGCAGGGACTGGAAAAGGATATACAGAAGGGGAGGCTACAAGGGTATACTAGAATAGTGCAGGTTCAGGAATCAAGAAAACAAAGTAGCATATGAGGCAGTGCTGGGTCAGGAACAAGAATTGAGCAAAAGCTCAGGAGTCAAAGTAGCACTGCAGGTAGTGCTAGTTCAGGAGAAGGGAAACTGCTGCAGGTCAGGAACAAGGAATGCTAAGGCTCAGGAGTCAAGGTAGCATTGCAGGCAGTGCTAGTTTAGGAGAAGGGAAACTGCTGCAGGTCAGGAACAAGGAATGCTAAGGCTCAGGAGTCAAGGTAGCACTGCAGGCAGTGCTAGTTCAGGAACAAGGGAAACTGCTGCAGTTCAGGAACAAGGAATGCTAAGGCTCAGGAGTCAAGGTAGCACTGCAGGCAGTACTGGTTCAAGGAAACAGGAAATAGCTACAGCTCAGGAAACAAGGAGTCAAGAGAGCACTGCAAGCAGGAACAGGAACAAAGAATAACTATAGCTCAGGAACTCAGGAAACAAGGGAGTACTGCAGGCAGTGCTAATTCAGGCACAAGGAATAGCTATAGCTCAGGAACTCAGGAAACAAGGTAGCACTGCAGGCAGTGCTAATTAAGGCACACGGAATAGCTATAGCTCAGGAACTCAGGAAACAAGGTAGCACTGCAGGCAGTGCTAATTCAGGTACAAGGAATAGCTATAGCTCAGGAAACAAGGTAGCACTGCAGGCAGTGCTAATTCAGGCACAAGGAATAGCTATAGCTCAGGAATCAAGGAACAAGGATTAACTATAGCTCAGGAATCAAGGAATATCAAAAGCTCAGGAAACAAGGGTATCAAAAGCTCAGGAAACAAGGATCGGCCTCACCGGTATACAGCTACAATGACCAACCCTGGACTGACGGGAGCTGGGGCTTAAAAGAGCTCACAGTAATCATATGCATCAGGTGTGAGCAGGCTAGCAGCAGCCAGCCACAGGTGAACTGAATTCCTCCACCCATCCTTGGCCTGCAGGGGTGGAGACAAAGCAGTGAGCAGGGGATTATAGGTAATGGAGTTTCCAGCATGAGCAGACTGGCTTCCTCAAAACCCGGCATGGATTGGAAACGGATGTCAATTCCTAAATGATGTCCAAATGCCTGGAAGTCAGGATATGCATACAGGGGAGTGTCTGGAAGCATATTAGAATACTGGAAAGCCCCACATTTCGGCCCCCTGGTGATGGGAACGAGAGCACAGGGAGTGAATCGTGACACATGTCCTCTGTCGTCAGGGGAATCAAACGAGATGCCCAGATCTTGATTTGCCAATTTGCAAGCCACTTCCTCATCCTTGGTGTCAATTTTGATGCCCCTTGGAGTGCAATATATTGTGCAATTTACTCTTGCACAGCAAATCCCTCCCTAACAGACTCACAGGGCTCGAATCACACACCACAAAATGATGATCTTCAAAGTTTTCTATCTTTACGGGAACCTATTCTGTCAGGGGATTTGATAACTTCCTATTTGCAGCACCTACAACTTGGATAGTTTTTCCGGAGAGGAGTAGGCTGGGAGCTTCTTCTGTCCTCACAGTAGAATTGGTTGCACCAGAATCGACCAAAAAGGTGACCTTGGTCACCATCTACATCAGCATAGACATAAGGTCCACTCTGGTCTACCTCTAAGACTGAGCCAAGTGTACAGTCTTCCTCCATCTCAGGCATCATCATAATGACTGATCGGTACCAAAGTCATGGAGCGCATAAAAAATGGGATATTGCTGAAAAGGAACATTGTTATAAGGGACATTCTGTAAAGCTTGCAGCAGCATAGGAAGCTGCAGCACCAGCATCACAGGGCCTTGTGGTCCTCCCATTTTTGGAGATTGCGGCCTAGGCATGCCCTGAGGTGACACAACATATCCCTGCCAGTGGTGGCTTCTCTGCTAAGGTGGAGGAGCGTCGCCCCACTGCTCTACAAGCAGTGTAAAAAGGAAAATGGAAACAATAATAACTAATGTTATTATCATTTTCGTTTTCCTTCCTGCTCATGTGCGGGGCGTGGGGTCCTGGCTGGCCAGTGCAGGGGGCAGGGGACAAGTGTAAAGCACACTCTAAAGTGCGCATGACGGTTAGACTGGCCCAAGAGGGTCGGTCAAACCGTCATGCACTCTTCGCATTTGCCCCAACAGGCTGCATTACACAGCCTGGTGAGGAACATGCAAAGCCTCCAAGCCCTTGTCTGAGCGCCGAACCACGGCGCTCAGACCAATCACAACGCTGCTTAATGCACTGTTGTGATTGTACAGGGGCTTCCGAGAGGCTGGGAGCTTCCTGTTGCGCGGAGGAGAGGGAGCTCAGGCAGCAGCACCCTGCGGCATTCAGGTAAGTGAATTTATTTTTATTTTTTTCATTCACCCATCCGCTCCCTTCCACCCCACCACCTGTGCTTAGTAGCGGCCGTTACTGATCCCTACAGTTGATAAGATTCCCCATTTTGATCTTGATTGGCAGGATTTAAACAACATTCGCGCTTCCAATGCCCCAGCCTATTGCAATAATGGCACAGGCTGATTTTTTTTAAGGTAGCCATATCTATTCTAGTCTTGAGGTCTACCGGAACACCCCTGCCTCTTCCTTGGCCCTGCATTCCTCCACCCTGTTGGACCGGAAATCCTTGCTGATAAGATCCGGTTGTAGGAGCAACATTTCCGCTATAAGGTTGACCCTGACCCCCTCTCTGAACGACTTTCATCTGTACTAACATCAGTTTTTCCTTCATCCTTTTATGTCTCATATTAATTTCATCTCTAATGTATTTGGCATAACGCAGAATCTCGTCAATAGACTTGTCCTGCCAGCAGATCAAATGCTGTTGAATCATCAAGCTAATTTCAGTTCGCAACCCCATCACAAATTTAGACACAAACTGTCCCATTTTTTTCAATTCAAGTGCGTCAATCCCATTGTACTACTTAAAACCCTGCAACAGCCTCTCATAGTAGGCATGAATAGTCTCCGTGGGTTCCTGTGTGGTTCTATCAATTTTGACCCAATAAACATCCTGCGGGGCTACCTTAGCCTTTAACCAGGTAATCACCTGAACATATTTCTTCATCACCATTGGTGATGGACCATGCATCACTGGATCCCTTTCAGGTTTACCATCTGGCCATTCTATAGCTATCTTACATGCCGACCACAAATCACTTGGAACAGCAATTTCAAACAGTGTATTAAGATTAATCCACAAAACCTTTAAGATTTTCACAAAACGATCGACCTGCTTGTACCACTCTACAGGTTTTTCTCTCAATCTCGGGAAGTCATTGGTAAATTCAGCGAGATCACCCCTGCTCCAAGGCACATGTACCTATCCTCCACTTGCCAACTCTTGCAAAGGGAAGGCTTGAACACTTACTCCCTTCCCTTTCGCAGCCTTCCTTTTCACCCATCTCTCCACCCACTTCTCCAAGGTACTCCAAATGCGAATGCACACTATCAATTCTCGAATCTGTGTTTTAAGTTCTGGCACCCTCAAGTTCTCTATGTCTTGATCACTAAAGGCAAGCTGATGATTTTTCTGCAATGCCTTAGTCCTTTCCATGTCAACCTCAATGTTGCTGGCTAATTCAGATAACTTGGAGTGTGCCTCCCTCGCCCTTCTAGTGACATCTTTACTCATTAACAACAATCCATTCGGCTGGTAAGAGTCTATTCTGTATAACTCTAATGTTCCACTTATCACTGCGTTTAATTCAGTCTTCAACTTGAGCGCGTCGACCAAATCCCCTTTTATGGCAGACTTAATAGTTCCCTGGCTCGGCTCTGTATTCTGGCTCTTGCTAGTGCTGCTACGCTCTTTCAACCACATCTCTAAGTCCAAGACATCAAATAGGTTTTGGCTCTCAGGTGACTTCGGTGTGATCCCGGTCTCTCGAGCTGTGCTATTCCGTATTCTGGGAAGTGTCTCCCACATAGGGGTGTCTATTCCTATTACCTCAGAAAGGGGCCTAACAGTTCCAGACCCAATTTGGACTGCCGAAGAATCTGCGGTTGCCACACAAGGAGTGTTCATATTTATTGGTGGTATGGGAATGAACCTCGTATGAGGACCCTCTCCCCTTTCCAGTAAGGTTCCCCCCTCTGGTACTATGGGCATCCCTTGGTCCCCTTGGATTCGGATCATGTATGGAAACTATAGAGACAATGGTAACCAGTACTGTAAGAGCCTCCGGAACTCTTGCGGTAGGATTTGAATTACAACATCCTGAGAATTCTGAGACACTGGTACGCACTTCTTCTCTCCTCTCAACTGGAGATGTCCTTGTCGAAATAATCCCAACCACCCCTGGGTTGGGAGCCACCGGAGCTGAAGCACCAGTAGGGTTGCTAGTGGCATTTGAGCTTTCCCCAACAATCCATCCAAGAAACTGTCACCCATATTGCTGTCGCTGTCCTCTCGTATCTCACCCTCATCATTCTTAAGTCCTCTTTTCCTTTCCTTTTCCACCCCACCCCCTCAGTCACTAATGCAGGGTACAATCTCACTCCCTCAATCATATCTACTCTCCATCTCTTTTGCTTCTCATCCAATTGTGCATCTTGGTACGCCTGCATCGCTTTTATCATCTTTCCCTGATTGCGATCCCTCTGCTCAGCATGTGCAGCAGGCATCCATGCATCAAGTGCCTCAAATTGTGTGGGTCTAGGTAACGGCTTCATTGCATACAGCATTCCCCTCAAATGATCAATTATTCCTAAATTAAATGTGCCATAGCTTGGAAATGTCAATGCACCCTCTTTCTCTGTGACCTTATGCCAATTCTTAAGCCAAATGATAGTGTGAAGCCCAACTTTCGTCACCTTAGAGTGAGCAGGCGTCTCCTCTGGGGGTGCCTCTTCCCCCCCCCCGTTCTAGTCGTAACATACACATCACTTCTAAACATCTCTCTAATTGCCTTAAAACACTTCATTCTATCCTTCTCGTCGACAATGCACAATTATTTCAAATTTCAAATGTTAATACCCAGAGTTCCTCCACCAACAACACAATTGCAAATATCTATTCCGACCTATCCCAGTGCGGCACTCTCTGACATCACTCTTACTCCACGCAGCAGTTCAGCCTCCTTCACGATTTCTTTGCAAGCACGCGTTCCCTTTCAAACAACAATTGTCTGCTCCTCTAAAAGAATCGATAGAATACAATCACTCAAGAACACTCTCTCACAATGAAACCTCGACCAGCGGGTAATCACTTGAATCAGTATAGTTCCCTTTGGGGCAAAAAGGTCTACCACACTATTCACTTGTCCCATTCACACAAAGTTCCCTATATCAACTGGGGCCATTGACGATATCTCACAACAAGCCCCCACAAAACACAGCAGACAAATACCAATCCAATCTTTCTTTATTTCGGTCCGTGGACCATAATAGAACATTGCAAAAACATAAGATATATAAAAACTGATTAAAACTTTAAAACCCAAATAAAACTATGATAGAATTGATACAAGGACAGTTAAAAGATCAATCAGTATTTAGTCCATTACTGATTTCTAAAAAGCCTTACGTGCCCACCACATAAAAGATAAAAAACGAGATACAGCGTAAACAATTGGCGTTTGAGTGTTATGCTTCAGGAGTCTAAAAGTTTCTTCACAACGCCTTGTACCCAAGGTTCCTGCACAGTTGTACCAGCCATCTTTGTCTAATTTTAATATATCCTGGACAAAAAAAAAAATACATGGAGTTCGGTCTCCTCTTCCGTACTGCATGCAGGGCACCCCAAAGCAGAACTGCTGGTCCATTTGTTAGAAAATGCACACAGAGGGAGAGAACCGTGCCTGAACTGTACATAGAATTTCCTAGCTAGGGCTGGTTGTATTTCATCTAGGCATGGCTCCAATTTATAGGTATCCTTTATGTTCAGAAAATTAACTGTGAGAGAACCGGTGGCAGGATTTTCATGGAGTTGGGTGAGTTTACCCCCCCTGTAGCTACTAACTAGTTGTTTACACGAGATTGTAGTACAGGCTACCTCCGTGTTACTCCAGAGGCTGTCTCTACCTATGGTGTGAAAACCTTCCTTAATGTGTGCGAACCATACCAGTTTACCTTTAACAGGAAATCCCAATATTTCTTGCAGCTCTGTCCTATATTCGGCCAGTTCGGGGGTCACCCATAATCACCGCCAGAATATTAGGGGTCTACAGCCAATTTCCTCTGCAATTGGTCTCACTCCTAGGTCCAAGAGTAGTGGGACAATTGGGGAGCTCACTGGTAGGCCGAACAGCTGTCTAAAGAGATTATTCTCGGTCTTAATAATAGTCTTGGGAAGAAGATGCCCCCAAAGTTCGGCCCCATACATAGCAGCACTCCTTAGTTGGGTTTTATAGATCTCTATAACAGGTCCTACTGGCTTATGAAAAGAGTTTCTGTATAACTTGAC
The DNA here is from genome assembly GCA_963921515.1 of Calotriton arnoldi. NCBI lineage: Eukaryota > Metazoa > Chordata > Amphibia > Caudata > Salamandridae > Calotriton > Calotriton arnoldi. The sequence goes on along the minus strand of CAWUFW010001477.1, from coordinate 1,426,836 downwards.
CAACCCCCTGCGGTCTGGGCTAGCTTAAGACTTGACTTATCCATTTGTGGCCCCCAATCCATTTTTTCTGTTAAGGTGAGACCTAGATTCTCAAAAACAGGTACTTGCTCGAGTTGGATACCATTCATGTGCGGGTTAGGATGGGTTGTGTGAACGGGGTTGAAGACCACATATTTTGTTTTCTGTATATTGATCTCCAACCCCTTGCTTCTGCAAAACTCGCCAAAACCATCCAGGATTCTCTGAATACCCATCGGTGATTTGGAAAGCAGGAGGGAATCATCGGCAAACATCATTGCAGGGATTAACTTGTGTGTTAGCTTAGGAGCGTCTATGTCCTTCAACCTGCTCAATGTATCAACCAGTCCATTGATATAAAGACAAAACAGGGTGGGAGCCAACACACAGCCCTATCTAAATCCTCTGTTTATTGGAATGGGCGGAGCGAGTTCCCCGTGCTTCCCATGCCTTATTTGTGCATAATTGCCCTCATGCAGTCATCTTAACATGTTCAGGAGATAATAGGGAATTCCAAGGTCGCTTAATACCACCCAGAGGGCATCTCTTGGCACTAGGTCAAAAGCACTTTTGAGATCCACAAAGACCAAGTATAGACTACCACCTTCCAGATGCACCGTTTTCCAATAAAGGAGTTGGAACCTAAATATTTGGTCTATAGTGGATGTTTTTTCCCTGAAACCAGCTTGTAGAGGACTCATAACTTTATGTTCCTCCAACCAGGTCTGTGAGCGATCCAATAGGGTCCTTGCAAACATTTTTTGTGTTACGTCAATCAGACTGATTGGTCTATAGTTGATGGGCAATAATGGGGACCCTTGTTTTGTACACTGGAAGAATCTCAGCTCCAGCCCAAGTTGCGGGGAATGCCATCTCTTGTAATATAGAGTTAAAGAGAACCCACAGATATGGTCCCCAGATGTTAGGCTCAGCACGGAAAAGATCCCCAGGTATCTTGTCCAGACCTGGGGCTTTACCAGGAGCTGTTTTTCTTACAGCACTAATAACTTCTGTCAAGCTCAACTCAGGGGTCTCTGTGTGGGGGTTTTGTGATGGCTGAGTTGCTGGGGTCTGGGTGCTAATGTCAGATTCCAGGGGGGCGTAGAGGGCCTGGAAATGTTCTTTCCAACTATCAGCCGCTATATTGGGCTCTAGAGCCGCCTTTCCATTTCTACTACCTGTACTTACAATGTTCCAGAAGGCTTTCATATCCTTAACCTCTAGGGCGTGTTTCAGAGATGCCCATTGGTCCATTTCCCATGACTTTTTTGCAAGTGTTATGTTATGTTATGTTATGTTAGCGTGATTTCTAAAGCGCACGAATACCCGAAGGTGTCTTGGCGCTGGATCTTGATATAGCCTTGACAGAGAGAAACAGAAGATTTATAATGGGTTAATTAAACAACCAAGTTTTCAGATTTTTTCTAAAGGAGGTGAGAGAATTGGCCGCTCTTGTACTTACTGGAAGAGTATTCCAGAGTTTGGCTGTACAGTAGCTTATGCTTCGACCTCCCCAATTCGCTGTTCGAATTCTTGGTACCAGCATCAACCTGGCATTAGTAGACCTAAGACATCTACCAGGAAGATACTAGGAAAAAACATTTTTTAATGAGGCTGGTCCAGTATTGTTCAGTGCCTTATAAGCCAGGCACAGTATCTTAAACTTAATACGTTGTGCCACTGGTAACCAATGAAGTTTTCGAATGGCTTCCGCGGTAGATTGATATCTTGGTAAATTTAGCAGGAGCCTAGCAGCAGCATTCTGTACCATTTGTAGTTTTTTTAGATGCTGTTTCTGTAACCCAGAATAGAGACCGTTACAATAATCCAATTTAGATAGCACTAACATTGTTACCACCGTCCTCCTAAGATTTAGGGGGATGTAAGGTGTTATCTTCTTCAATTTTCTTATCAGATAAAATGCAGCTGAGACTGTAGCATTGGTTTGCTGGGAATATGTGAGTTTATTGTCAATCAACACCCCAAGGTTTTTTGCCTTTACTACTGGCTTTGGAAGTTCTCCGATTTCCGCCGGCCACCATACGTCATCCCACCTAGGTTGGGGATTGCCAAAAATAACCACCTCGGTTTTATCCGAGTTTAGTTTAAGGCAATGCCTTCCCATCCAAAGACTAATTTCCCTCATACAATTCTGAAATTGTGAGGCAGGCGAGATTCGGTTTTTATGCACCTCTACCACAATCTGAGTGTCATCGGCATATGATGTCAAATCAAAGCCAAAATGTTGAACCAAGGGAGCCAGTTCAGACACATAAATGTTGAACAAAGATGGACTCAAAGATGAGCCTTGAGGAACCCCACACGGGAGTACGTATGGAGCTGCTTGAAACTGATCTAAGGTCACAGTTTGTTTCCTATTTTTAAGAAATGAAGCTATTAAAGATAAAGCTAAATTCTCTACCCCTAATGTTTCCAGACGCTGGAGCAGTGTATCATGATGCACAGTATCAAAGGCAGCTGACAAATCGAGGAGAATCAAAAACAGCCGCACCCCCTTGATCCATTGCTGTCCTGATCTCCTCGGTTGCCTTGATAAGTGCAGTTTCTGTGCTGTGCCCTGAGCGGAAACCAAACTGAGATGGGTCAAGTAATTCCTTTTCATGAATAAACTGTGTGAGTTGATTGTTCATTATTTTCTCGACTATAAGTGCAATGGTGACTTTATAGAGAGCCCTCACAGTTCTAGTTTGGATTCTACTCTTAGATTTTATGGCCTCTATCAGGGCCCTCTTCGCTTCCTGACAGCTGCGGTTAAACCAGGGCCGCTTAACCTTTGCCCCCCCCCCACCCGGTTGCCCACTGGCCAGAATATGTCCACCAGTTTAGCAGTCATTGCTTCATGCAACTTAGCAACTACTATTGGGGATGCAACAATACCATATACAGTTGATAACTTTGCTAGTTCCAAAAGGGTTGGTATGATGGATTCATATAGGGAGGCCATTCTTTCAGGCGATTGTTCGATCCATATCCATCTTACTTTTCGCCTACCATTGGTAAGTGATAGTCTATCATCTATCGTTATAGAAGGATCAGAGTTCTCCCCAGCGCCTGACAGCTGCAGTTCCAAGGTTAGAGCATTATGATCGCTGTCATGCCATGGTAGGACAGCGAAATCAACGACCCTATCTCACATCCTAGTTTCTTTCAGGATGTAGTCTAGGATGGAAGAGTGGCCAACCTTATTGAAGGTGTGTTTACCAGGAGAGTCAGATCTGGTTCGGCCGTTGCAGGCTCGTAGGGAATGATTTAAAGTGAGCGACTTAATCTGAAGAGTTAGCGGTGTCCATGACCTGATTGGAGGAATATTAGACTCAGAGATAGCCCAAAGCGCATCCTCCTCAGTGGGTGGTGTATCATTAAAATCTTTCGTTGGCTCAAATTGACAATTAAAATCATCCCCTATAACTACCAGAATATTTTTGGTGAATCTAAGAATTAGGCGGTCTAATTGATCTAAGGTCAAGGATTCTTGACTAGTCCTTGAATAGACATTAACCAGAACTATTTTGAAGTTTGGCGAAAAGGTAAGCATGAAACACAAAATGTCATCAGAAAAGGACTCCAGTTGAGTAACCGTACAGCCTAAATGGGAACCTACCCAGATACAAAGCCCCCCAGGGGGCCTTCCCCTTGAGGAGGCAGCTAACCCCATACGCGATGTCTCCTACGTGTCCATGTTTCCTGGAACATGCATATATCAAACATGTCAATAAAATCCCCTCAGTCGGGACAACTCAGTTTGCTCTTAAGGCCTGCAACATTCCAGCAGAGTACCCTCATTTTGTTTGTTTCATATTGTCTAACTAGGGTACCTCCCTGGGTTTCAGGCTCCATTGGTAGAGCTTTCCCAGTCAGGTCGGTATAACACTTACTCATAGGACTGGTAAGAGCTTCCTGTATCATCCTGTTGATTTCAAGACTTGGGATTTCGGTTTGATGTTCCAAGAGTATTAATCTGAACATGGGGACCTGTAGAACTAGAATGAGCTTTTTCCTGTGGCACCATGTTAAAACTAGAGCTTGAGGTTTCTGATAGTCCTAGTGTGTTGATCTGTGCGTGAAAATCAATAGAGCTGGAATATGTGTTCACAGGGTTGTCACTAAAACTCTGACTTGTGGACCTGTGCTCTTCAGTTTTTGCACCCTTGTCCCTACCCCTTGGGGTTTCTCTCATTAGCGCCTTCTTTTTTCCCCTCTCTGTCCTATACAGAACAACGTTTCGTGCTGCGAACATGACTGTGAGTCCCGTGTGTCCCTCCCCAAGGGAACCCTTTGACAAATGATCGCCGGGTCGGGGTTAGATTTTGATGCGAGTCAATCAACCTCCTCCAGGACCCCATATCTGTTTACCGTGGCCAAATTAAATATTAGTGGTCTCAGGTGTTGATACCCTTGTCCCAATGGAGGCTGATTTTGATACCACTCACCCTGTGTTGGACTTTTGTTTGCCCTGGTTTGAAACGTGGGTCTTGGAATATAAAAGTGGGTGAGCAGAGGTGGCCTGATTGTTGTACCTAAATCCTGGGTGGGATGATTCAGTTGCAAAAGATGCTATACCATCCTTGGATTTTTAAAATTAATTACAACACAATCCCCACGTAGGTCTTTTGGTCTATTGCCCACCCAACTAAACCTACGGGTCATAAGAATTTTGCCTGCATATGTGTAGGTGAACTGGCGGTACCTTGCCAGCCAGTGAAGGCATTTGTTTTTGAGCTCTAGCTGAAGTTCCCTCTGGCCTGCTTAGGCTTCAGGTACTCCTGACAGTACGATGACATATGGGGATGAAGCAGGCGGAAGGTTTATTATTGGCAGACCATCCCCCACCCCGCCCCCCTCACTCAGGAACCCAGGTCAGTAAATGCTATTATTCAGGGTACCCTTAGTTGGTACCACCCGCTCCCCCTGGTTTGCTCCACAATCTGTTCTACCATCAGGGCCAGGATGATAGGATCCTCCTCCCTTGGTGCTTTGGGCATTTCCACATCCTTTACAACACCAATATCTATATGGCGGGAGAGGTTAGTTTCACTGCCTCCGACCGGTGTGGGTATTTCGGGGGTAATTCCACCTCTGTTGTCGGCCAACTTACCAAGTCGGGCCACCAGAGGGGCAAGCTCGTCTCTCACGGTGGTTCTAATCTGTCCTCGTAGATCCTCCATCAAGGTGGCCACCCATGGCGAGAATATCGTGTCCAGTTGTATGCCTTGACCATTGTCCGGGGCCAGGTTACTCTGTATGTCCGTGCTCACAGATATCCCGTCGTTAGATTTTTTTCCGCTTTATCCCCACCCGTAAAGATTGTTTGGGTTTGTTATTCTTTACTGGGCCCTTATTTTCACCCCCCCCGCCGCGTGAATGGTTCGGGTATGATTCCCATTTCAATACCTAGAGTTTGTAAAGACAACATGGGGGGACTTTCCAGGGCTCTACTAGTTGTGGGTGTGGCCGAGTCTGTCGGGGTGCAGCGAAGATCTAGTGTCAACGACAACCGTCTTTCAGTTAATTCTATCTCCATGGACACTACCCCTATGGCCCTCTGGAGCATCCGAGCAATGGAGGTTTGCGGCAGGGGTGGCGGTATTAATTGGGGCTGCGCTTGCTGCTTGTCATTATTGGTTCGCTTCTCCATATTTGATTATTAATTAAGCTGGTTTCAATAAACGCCCCAACTCCCACGTGGGTAATCTTGTGGGAGGACTCCAAGCGATGGTAGTGTGATACAACAGTAGCAAAATAAACTAGTAGGGTTAGGGCCACCAAGGAAAGAAGAAAAAAAAAAGAAAAACACTAACAGATCGTCTTTGCCGTCCTCCGATCGGGTACTGCCAAACAGCCGACCTGGTAATTGTAGAGTTGTTGCTTGGGTTTATGCAGGGACAATGGGAATGACCTTGTAACCTTGTACAGCGAAAGAGCGTGTCCCGGGAGCAGGACCAAGGGAGTGGGGGGGGGGGGGCCAGCCCAGTCTCCTCCGGTCTATGATGGGCCCGTCTTGGCCCGGTCTTCGCCCAGGCACGCCCTGTGCTGCGGGACACCTCCCTGGTCTTTATGGCCCTCCGGTGCCTCCTGAGGACGTTGGGGCCCCTCCTCCTGAGCCTGCGGCTGAGACAGAACAAGCGGAGGCTCCCGCGCTGCGGGACGCCTCCCGGGTCTTTGTGTCGCTCCGGCGCCTCCTGAGGACGTTGCGGCCCCTCCTCCCAAGCTAGCGGCAGAGACAGAACAAGCGGAGGCTCCCACGCTGCGGGACGCCTACTGGGTCTTTATGGCGCTCCGGGGCCTCCTGAGGACGTTGAAGCCCCTCCTCCCAAGCCGGCGGCAGAGACACAACAAGCGGAGGCTCCCGCGCTGCATGACGCCTCCAGGGTCTTTATGGTGCTCCGGCGCCTCCTGAGGACGTTGCGGGCCCCTTCTCCCGAACCGGCGGCAGAGACAGAACAAGCGGAGGCTTCCGCGCTGTGAGACGCCTCCCGGGTCTTTACGGCGCTCTGGCGCCTCCTGAGGACGTTGCGGCCCCTCCTCCTGAGCCGGCGGCAGAGACAGAACAAACGGAGGCTCCCCATCAGACAAATACAACACTGTGTCTTCTGAACCTTACAATATATTTCGGGATCTTAGGCCACGTCGGACCTGATAACAACTTCAACCATAACTTATAACCACATTCACATGACTCTCCCAATCTCTCCGCCACACATCATACAACCAAATTTCCACTGCAATCTAACATACTGTCACACACACGCAACCCTATCAATACTCACTAATCCACCATTGGGTTTAACGCACGTCACTGGAACTCCACTTGTCCTCCAATTCTTAGCCCCAGGCACTGGACCAGGGACACTGGGGTAATGTTCTAGGCTAATTCAAATTTGGTTCTAAGGTTTCTCTTATTTCAAATGCAGAGCCATCCTCTGTAGCTACCATCTAGGAGAGCTGGAACCCATATGCCTAAATTCTTTAGACTGATGGTTCTTTTTATGCAGCATGAGAGGTAAAGAGAAAACTCATTCGAAATATCTAGAATTTCCAATTTCCACACTTCCAGGAAAAGACACCCAGGTCGACAACCAATTCAAGTTAGTTTAATTCAAATTTTGGAACAGATTAATATACACCAATCAAAGCATTATGGTGTAAAAATACAAACAAAATGAAGATGAATCTCCAAAAGCGATTGAGGCAGTACAACAAAAAGAAAAGAACTAACTCAATCACAGCAACATAGCTTATCAAAAGACAAAAATGCACTTGGGATAGCATTCGGTTTCAGGAAAAATCCTACAAAATTCCTAGCTATCCCTATACTACCTAAAATGGGAATCCTAGTCTAGGACAGGCTTAGCAAAGGAAAGAGAAAGGTGTCAGCTGTTAGAGCCTTCCGAAGAAGTAACTCCAACCAGGGTCAAGTAGCATGAACCCACAAAGTCAATAACGAGGTCTGTACCTCTAGGCGTCCTAAAAGTGTCAGCTGTCCCTAACTACATTATACCATAAGCAATCACTGAATTAAGGCACTTCCCACTGTGCCACTGGCAAAATTCCATCTCCATCAGTCTCTGACTTCCTTTCTCCGCCTCCATGTTCACACCCTGAAATATTTCATATGTCCTTGGTACCATCTCCTTCTCCCACGAGAACTCATCCTCCTTCCGTTATCGCTTATCTCCTTCTCAGGCTGTCCTATCTACTAGGAACAAGAATTCTTTCTCTCAACTAAGGAAGCTTTGTCCACCTGCAATGGGAACACAAGATAAATGCAACATTCCACAAGGCAAGCAAAATACGAATTAAACATTGGCTGAAAAGAAAAATACATTAGAAATGCATTTCAAGCCTACTGTTAGACTAAATTAACAACGCACAGGTTACATTATATGCATACTTGGATCTGCTACCCCATCTCACGAGCGAGGACATCACCAGCCTTTAAAGCCTCTGGAGAAAGGTGGGCAAGTCTGGAGTCAGGACCAACCTGGCAAATGTTCACTGCTTGGAGCGGGCTCAGGAGGGCGTGCCCGACCCTCACGTTCGGTCAGGTCCCGGGCCGTTGGACTGTGCCGCCCCGGCCCTGCTGTGCTCCACCGCCAGTGTTTGCAGTGTTTTCAGCCTCACCCTCCAGTGTCCCCAGCAGCCACAGATATGCTGCTGACTGAGGCACTCCCCCCCCCCCCCCCCAGTGGCACCCATGACATGGCAACCTGGAATCTTCCATGTTATTGTCCCAGGACTATAGTCACCGCAATCTTGAACAGTTCAGCCTCAGCTCCATATTGAAGAGAATCAGGGGAAAGGAAAACCCTCACACGAACTGTTAGGAGAAACTGAAAGAGGACCCACTCAGCAAAAAAAGGTGGTGTGAGAAGTTGGCCTGGTATATGCTGTCCACTAATTATAGTGGGCACCTTGCACCAGTCCAAACAATCCCTTATTGGAGATAGGTTAAAGACAACCTTATTGAAAGCTATCCTAGTGGTAGCTATGGAGAGCAGCCTTCAGGCTAAGTCTTGAAGGAATGTAAAGCAGCTTGTTTTACCAGTCTATAATCTCTTGAGTGATCAAATGAAAGAGCACCACACCAGGTATATATTCAAAATATATGTATTTATTGCTAAACACACCCTTCTAGTCTCTTTATGAGGCTAGAGTTCGAAGTACATAAGTTAGAAGTTATTTAAACACAGTAATAGCACAAATACACGTTTGGGCCCTAGGGGCGTACCAAACCATATACCAATAAAGTGGTATAAGAACCACGACTGAACTAGACACTAGGCCTAGAGCCTCTAGAAGTGCTTGGACCACAAGGAACCACCCAAGGTAGTGACACAGGGGACCCACGGGAGACGCGTGCAGTGTAAACACACAACCACGATACGCCGTTGACTTCTATGGAGAAAGTCGTGATCGGGAAATTAGAGAAAAGGGACACTTAAAAGAGGACTTGGACCAAACCCTTTGAGATCTAGGACTTTGAAGAGTCTCTACCCACGGGAGCACCGGAGTACTCGTGTTACCTCACCCAGGGAAGCCGGGTGCAGAGGTGCCTTTCGGGGTCGGGTTTCGTCGTCGATTTGAATGGCGATCTGCTGCAAAGTGCTGCAAAGTGCTGCTGGCGACCAAGTGAAAAGTGTCCGGGTGGATCCAAGAGTGGATCGGAGTTCTGAAGAACCTGAAAGCAGAGGGGACAGAGTCTGGGTCACTAGCCAGTGACCAGGAAGGCGATGGACAGATGCCCACCGATGTCGAGTGCTTCAGGTGCGTGACGGTCGTCTTGTCTCTTCAGCCACGAGGTCCAGGAGGCGTTGTCGGCGACCAGGAGCAGGATTCGGGCTGGTACACGATGTCTGTCGAGTGCTGAGGTGTCGGCGACCGGATTGGACCCAACAAGCCTTGGCAACGGCAAGTCTCGATGCAGAGGAAGATCGTCGATGGTGCAGACCAGCAAGGTCTGGGGAACTCACCCAGCGAGGGTAAGTGAGGGCAGGCCTGGAGCAACCAGGATGCCAAGTTAGAAAAAGATTGGCCTTCGTTAAGGGCTACTAGCCAACGGGCTAGCGACCGCGAAGGAGCCTCGTGACGCCGCACGTGGATCTGGCTCACAGGACACTCGTGGAGTGGGGGCCAATGATCTTCGGTGCAGTTGGTGCTGGAGGCTAGGGCTACTCGGAGCCCAAAGCACGACTTCTTGGGAGACCCAGAAGAGGATGCACTTGCAAATGTGCTCGGTGTCCAGGGGTCACGGTCTCAAGTCACCCACGATAGCCACGGGCCTCAGCTTTGCTGGGGACTCAGGGTAGCCTCGGGGAAGTCTGAGAATCCACCTCTGGTGATGCGATGACTTCGGCGTCCGACGGGAGCTTCAGAAATGCGAACCGGACAGATGCTTCTTTGGTGCCTGCCAAGCAGGGGAGTCACTCCTTGACCCCAAGGGAGATTCTTCTGTCCTCTAATCGTGAGTAGAGCGTCGAAGGTCCAGGATTCAGTTTCAGAGTTTCGTCCAGGGATAATCTAAAGTCCTAAGGACTGGGTTCCTATACTTATACTAAGGATAGGGGTTGGACTACTCTGTGGCCCCACCTATGGGTGGGTCAGGGCAGAGGGGTGGCTACACCCCTTTCCCTTTGTCCAGTTCGCGCCAAAGCAGGGGCTGCAAGCCCCTGATCCGGTTTGAACTGGGGTATGCACAGGGACACCAAATGTGCCCCCAGTGCAGGACTTCAAAGCACCCGAAAGTGCTCCCCGCCCAGCCCCAATACACATTATCCTGTCTGGGGAGGTGGTCACACCTCCCTGGGACAGGAAACCTATTGTCCAGGCCTCCCTGCCGGAGTTTCGTCCAGCAGCAGGAGGCCAGACTCGTGTCTGTGGCAGCAGCATCCATTTTGTGATGCCAGGGCTTTAGAAAGAAGTTACCGGCCAGGCCAGGGTTAACATGTCTCTCCCTCTAGAAGGGTGGAATGCTACCCCCGCCGCCAGAATTGGCGGGGGGTAGTATTCCAAGATGTTTGACACCAAACACGACATGTTTAGGTGCAGCCATTCCAAAGTTAGCATTTAACGCGAGGTTATAATGCACTTAAGAGTATATGGTCAGGCTGCACTACAAACAGCATCAGAGAAGGGTCTCCGAACGCTGCAGAGGGGCCCTGCTCATGCAGGGGCACCCTCTCACATAGGAACCATGCACTCTGCCTTTAGGATTGATAAGGCCTGCCTTAGGAGTGACTTATAGGTTTATATGTGTGTATGTATTTAGTGATATAGGTAACCTATATCACAGTAAGGGGTGCATGCACCACCTTACCCAGGCTGCAGTAGCAGACCTGTGGTGTCAGTTTGGCTGGCCTTCCAGGGGTGGCATAATACATGCTGCAGCCCCTGGCAGGCCTCTGAGGTACCTATGCCCTTGGTACATAGTATACCATATACTAGGGACTTATAAGGGCACTCCAGATTCCAATCAGTGATGTGCCTAAGGCACATGGAAACCATTTTACAGAGAAAGCAGATAGACTGGGGCCCTGAATAGCAGGATCCCAGTCCAACTAAGTCATAAACCAGCAAAACACCATAAAAAAGTGGGGGCAACCATATAGTCAGATTCCACCTTCCTACAGGTGGAAACTGACAAAGGACTAACACTACCCCCACAGCACTAAAAGGGTCACAGGACACTAATTTTCCAACCTCACTGTCTACTCACTGATCTCATAACAGACCCAGCCTCTCCCTAGCTATGAAGGCTGAAACAAAATGAAGATTTAAAAATACTGGTTAAGCACCCAAACTTTCAGCCAGTTGGGATTGGGCTCATTTCAGTCCACCTCAAGCACTGCTTTGTTCTGCTCCTACTACACCAATATCTAGGGTATACCCCCCAATTGGAGTCCACTTGGTTTTACTCGTAAATATCATTAGGGTGCTCCCTTGAGGTTAAGATGTTGCCTGGCCCCTCAACATCCCTCTGCCCTTCAGTACCCAACTGTATGAAACCTCATGATCCAAACTTTTTTTCCATCATCATCCCCCCAAATCTCACAGTTAAGGCAGCTAAAACCTTCAAACACAGGCTGATTAAACAACACCCTGAAACACTGATATATATTACAACACCTCCAAAGACCAACAGAAAATGGATCTCATCTTCCACCACCCCCGATCTGCGAAATGGAACACTATACTAAAGAACTACCTTCATATATCCAAAACAACCAACACCCCACACAGCCGTAAACTGACAATTACTAACTCTCCTACGTTAAAAGGCAACGTATCTGCAACCATCTACAGAAACGGAATAGTCCTGATTCAAGTCGACTCCAACCTAGATTAATTTGAATCCGTATTCCCTATGCTACGGAATGCCATTACTCATTTGCACACTACTCATTCATACAACTCACCCTCCCCTAACTAACCTCCTCCACTAGCGACAACACAAAATAAACTCACGACTCACACCAACAACTTTAACTCTACCCCTCCTCCACCACTTTCTCTCCCCCCTCTGTGTCCACAATACCTCGTACCAATCTACTACCCCTTGCTTGCACACTAAGGACTTGTTAACCAGACCAGCTCAGAGGAACGTCACTAATTTGACTCCCCAACCCCCCAGATGACTCTTCCTCCATCCATCCTATCCCAAGATCCTCTTTCCCCCAGGCCGTTCGTGAGGGTGACCTACAAACAAATGCACGTGACTCGCACAACCTACAATCAGAACTCACCAATCTCATGACTGAAACAAGACAAGAGTGCCCACACCACTCGCCTACCATACCCATCATTAACAATATAGAAACCAATGACACCGTGAGTCAAGCACTTACTGACAGACACTCTCCCTCTTTGGACTGCTTCCCACCCGACAGTTTGAAATGAAACATCCCCACCCCCTCCCCACTGAATATTAATCAGAGACTTTCTCTGATGGGAAGCCAATTAGATATAGTAATACTGGGTATAAACAAAATCTTAATGAACCTAAACATGCATCCGCAGCCTGCCTAACGCTTATACCTATCACCCACAAGCACCAACAATCAACCCCTTAGTCTTCCCAAGACCTAGCCGCACAGATGGAACTCAAAGCCTTTCCATTCTCAGAGACCAAAAAGAATAAGTGCCACAATGTTTCAGAGGGAGGCAACGGATCATGCCAATTCTTATGACTCACCATCAACCAGAGACAACCTCACTTCCAAGATCCAGGTTATCAATGGATATGGGAGAGACCACATCCCACCGAGAACGATGAGGCCACCAGCTCACCACATCAATATACCCATGGCACCTCCCCGTATGAAACTCAATATGACCAACTGCTTGCTTATAAACTGCAGATCCGCAACCAAACACGCAACAGAACTGGTGGAAACCATCCTGAACCACAACATTGATATCACGTTCATTACAGAAACTTGGCTGAATGAATCCTCCTACACAATCATTGACATGCCAGTGCCCCTGGGTTCTCAATCATCAAGAAAGACAGAAAAAAACATTGTGGTGGTGGCAATGCAATCATCCACAAGAACAGTATTATCATTAATGAAACTGACACCTTCACCTACAACACATTTGAATATCTAACCTCCACCTAACGATGAAGCACAACAAAATGCTGTGCTGTCACCTCCTCTACCACCCTCCAGGCAACCCCCTCACTTTCGGAGAACACCTATCTGACCTGATAACACACTGCTCACTTTCAAATTCCAATAACATAATCTTAGGTGACCACAACCTTCATTGGAACGACGAGAACAATACTATAATCTAATCTTAAACAAACTTTTACTCAATAATAACCTTATCCAGCACTGCAAAGATCAAACTCACAACAGAGGCTCAATCCTTGACGCCATTATAGCTCATGAAGATACAGTAATTATTGACCACAACCTTCCTGTCGACTGTTTGGATCACCACATCATTCTATTCCACATTAACCAAACAATTCCTCACCTATGCCAGACACACAGAAATCCCTTCATAGGCCGACAAGCATAAGACAGATTCCCCTAGCTGATCTTGAAGAAATTATGATATCACTACTTTCCCCCACTTCAGGTAAACTCTCTACAACCGAACTTACAACACACTACAACGCAACAATGCCAGCCATCCTAGACCAAGTAGCCCCTCTGAAACAAAAAAGGGTCAGAAACACCCCTTCGAGATCCTGGTTCAATAAAGACCTCAACTCTGAAAGAAGACATCTCAGAGCTGCTGAAAGATTTTGGCGAACTAACTCATCCGTAACCCACCTTGACCAGCTCAAAAAAGAACACAGGAAATATAAAAAACACATCAGGAATGAAAAAGCCCTCCTTCCGCAGCGCATTCGACAATCCCAAAAACCGTCCCAAAGAGATTTTTCCATATCATTAAACAACAAACGTCCAAGCCACCCATAAAAACCGTGGAGGTCTCCAAAGAACTCTGTGACAATTTTGCTAATTTCTTTAATGATAAAATCACCAAGATTGAGCGCTCCCTCGAAGATCACACCTAGTCATCCAACGAAAGCCCGCCCTTCATAATAAAAGAAACAACTCCCCCACACACACACTCTGGACTCACAAGCATGTATCTCCCGTCTGGACTTGCAAATATTGGTCTCTATACTGGACATAACCAAAGGCAACCAACTCCAAGGGACCCCCATGATGCCCAGGAGCTGGAAGACGTTCAACCCCCTCTTGGAAGCAGACATCGCTGAAATGATTCATATATCCAAGACCTTCTCCCACGTAGCTGACCCCATTTCAGCCGACCTGGCAAAAAAGCTGAATCACACCCTAACCCCTCTTTGGACCAAGATTGTAAATAGCTCCTTGAGAACAGTGAGTTATGCCAGACTGTCTTAAAATTGGCCAAATCACGCCATTACTAAAACAAATGGTCACAGACCTGAATGACCTCAATAACTTCAGGCATGTTTCAAATCTCCCCTTCTTAACCAAAATCCTTGAAAGATGTGTTCTCCTATAACTCAGCCAACACATTGACAGCAACATCCTCCAGGACCCTCACCAATTGGGCTTCAGAAAAGGGTGCAGCATGGAGAAAACGATCCTGAATGTTATAGATGATGTATACAAATCCCTTGATGTAGACCGATCAGTGGCGTAACGAAACTTGAGGGGGCCCCCCTGCAAAGCACATGGAGGGGGCCCCTCCCCGGCGGCCTGGTCCACCACCTACCACTTTGCCTTACCACCCAGAACTCTAGTATATTTTGATTTGACTTCAGCATGACATGGCCACGTTTTCTATCATGTTCACCAGTCCACCGCGTAGTGTACCTCATCATTGGCGTCACTGCTCTCAATAAACATTATCTGATTCAAATAGGAATACTATACTGAAAGCAGCAGATGCAAAGCAAAAAAACAGGTTCTCTCGAACTCTGAGTCGCTAATGCAGACCGAGGGAGGGCCCAGGCCAGCTACCGTTCCTTACTCTTTGTCGCGTTGATCATTTATTTGTAGTTTCATTTAGTGCCTACCAGACCCAGTTGTGACCAAGGAAAGCGCTTTATATAAAGGACAAGTATGTGCAAATCTATGTGATGGAATCGGACAAAAGCGTTTTAGACTTGGAATCCTAGGTTTTCAATAGCACAATTCGTCCTAGGAGATATTGCTGGAACAGTAGGGGGTCTCCGTTCATTTTTGGAAACCTCAAAAGAGGTGTGTGCGTCTGGAGGGAGGAATGTTTCCGTTTCCAGCGTCAAGGCCTCGCCGGAGAATGCATCCGAGCCCCTCTCACCACGAGGTGGTTCATGTTTGTGCCAGGGTGGGTGCACGTCTCTGTACTCGATGCTGGCCGGATCAGACGTCAGCAGAGCCCACAATGACATCACAGGCAATGAACGGACAACGTCCTCACTAGATATTCCCGAAGGTCTCCATTAACAAGGTATAGATTACATCTGCGAGGTTTACATTTCACTGGTGAGATTGAACCGATGTATTCGTTTTTTGTGGTTTTGCAGAAATATTCCGGACTATGCCCAAAAAATCTCCAGAATGAGTAGATTGGCAGGCTCCTGGCTGAGTGAGTCCCCAGACCCTACACGTGCGCAGTGTCAGTATTAAGGCTTTGTGACCGGTGCGTTGTGCCTTTCCCACCCCTTTTCTACCCACTCCGCAAACGTGCGTGACCCTGTTGGTTCCTTGTTTACACCCTAGTCCACGCCCCTTAAGTAACTGAAGCCGTGTCTGGTGGCTTAGTGGATTAATACATCCACTGTGGGGCCTGTGTTCTTGTGGTCACAGGTTCAAATCCCAGCAGGGCTTTTATCCTTCTGAGGTCGATAAAATGAGTTCCATTGAGTTGGGTAACGATAAGCATCTGTTATTCAGCGCAAAGATACAATTGGGTGAATGTGCGCTTTTCAAATACACTTTGTTATCTGCACATTCAAGGTTGGACACGCCACTGGCAAAGTTTGGATGTCACACTCGCATAACTCCAGCCCCCTCCGGTGGCACCTGCTAGCCATCCGCGGAGGAGCCTTTGTACGCCTTAAACAGTAAACTTAGGACTACAGAAAACCCACCCACGCAGCACTGGCTGCCCCTTTGTGCGTTGTGCCCCTATGCTGAGACCCGCCTGAGTCTAAGAACCGAGTGTGTAAAAAGTGGCACCCGCGGGTGCATGTGTCCGAGTGGTTTATGAACAATGAAAGCATCATCAACTCTTTACATTTAAAGGTAGTCTGACACTGGCAAGGGAGATTTAACTAGTAACACTACTGGCAGGCAGCTGATTGCACGGCGCGCGCTGCAGCTTACACTAAAAAGCAAATTATTGTTAACACGCGCTGCAGCCTGGAGTGCAGAATCTGACTCAGCTTTCCAGGCCGTGAGCTGCGGCGCTGGGTAATTACCGTGGAGGCGGGCTGACCGGGCCTGGTCGCCCGCCTCCTCAGATTCCAGAAGGCCACGACTCTGACCGCACCCTCTTTGTGCCACTCGTAACTGTCGAAGTGTGTTAGTCTCACTGTGGCCCCCCTTTATGCCAGGTCTGTGACCTCAGACCTCCGTGCCCCCATCTTCAGTCTGCCTAGAGAGTTAGCACCACTGAACTCTCCTCTAGGCCTCACTTTAAGGCCCCTTGGCCCCTCTCTGTTTCCCGAGTGTTTCACTGGCAGTAGCCTCAGGGTGCCTGTCTGCGTTCACCTTTTCTCCCTGTCACTCTCTCCTCCCTGTGTGTCGCTGCCCGCGAGTCCTCGCTGCAGGCCATCCATCTCCCTCTGCCCCGTGCCCCTCCCTGCAGGACGTGTGTGTCAGTCCTAACGGCCTCTCTGTGCACGTCACGTCTCTGCCCCACCCTTGTCCGCTGGAGCTGGTTGACTTGTACTGCACCCTTCTTCTCTAGACCCCTCTCTCTAGACTCTAACCCCTGGCGCTTTCTGCTGCACGAGTGTGCCACAAAGCCCCCACTGTGCGTCAGACCACACATCTCTTTCTCTGCCCCCTCCTGTCCTAGTCTGTCAGCAATAGTGAGCTTATTTTGCAAGCTTCTAGCACCTTTCTATTACCCCCGGGCGCCCTGTGCTCCACACGTGTGTGCTGACAGAGAAATATAGGTGCAAACCACACCTGGTTTTCTCCCCTCCTCTCTGCCCTCTTCTTCTGTCCGAGTGAGTCCATGCTAGGGAGCTCTCACTGTGTCTCGGACAACACCTCTGCCCTAATCCTCTCTCATGACCCTTTCCCCCCATCTCTGCCTCGCCCGACAGAAGTGAGCTTAAAAAATTAAGAAAACAATATAAGAAAAACTGTCGAGCAGCCAAATTTAGTTATCAAGTCGCAATATGGAATAAACTCCTTCTGGCTAGTAAACAACGGAACGGAAAACACTTCTGGTATCAGATAAATTCACTGACACTCGGAAAAAATATTCACCAAAACGCAGGGATAAATGAGGAAGCATGGGTAGCTCACATAATGAGTATGTATAAAGAACAAAAGCTCAAACTAACTCCAGCAAAAAAGGACAGCAGGAGGCGCGTGGTACAAAACATGCAGATTCCCCCGGGGTGCAGCAATGTGAATAATAAACCCATTGCCCCAAAATGTAAAAATTCTGAAAAATTAACGGAAGTAAGTCAATTAATAAAAATCATAAAGAAACTAAATTCAGAGGGCGCACCAGGACCCAATGGAATCCCCAATGCCCTTTTAAGGGAGAAGCTTCATACTGGGCCCATTATTTTACCCCACTCTTCAATGAGTTGTTTAAGTCAAATGGAATCCCTGAATCCTGGAGGGGAAGTATTATCCAGCCAATTTTTAAAGGGGAAACTCATCAGAGCCGATAAACTACAGATTAATCGCTTTAATTGATGTAGAAGCAAAGTTATACGCAAGTTGCTTGCTAACCCAACTGAAAAAATGGTCCAATGATTACAACTGCATCCCAAGATCTCAAACAGGGTTTCGGGAGGGAGCAGGCACCTTAACAAACCTAACGGCATTAACTTTGTTAGCCGAAAAGCTAAATTAAAGAACACTTGCCTGTTCGCCTGTTTTGTGGACCTTAAGCAAGCTTTCAACAGCGTGCCCCGCAAACGTCTATGGGAAAACTGGCCAGCTGGGGCATCCCCACTAATCTGTTAAAGGCCATCAAAGAATTATACTCGCGCACATGGAGCCGGGTAAAGTTAGGAGATGGCCGGTGGATAACAAAGAAAATATACACCCAAAATGGTCTGAAACAGGGGTGCGTGTTAGCTCCTACTCTTTTTAATCTATATATATCTGATCTTGAAGATGCCCTCGTGGAAATCAACAGTCATCCCCCATCGATAGTGAATGAGGAAATTAGGTGCCTTCAGTACGCCGACGATTTAGTACTCTTAAGTCAAACGCCAATCGGCTTACAAAGAGGAATGAGTGCCTTAGCCAAATATTTGACAGCACAAGGGCTAGAATTGAATTTAGTAAAAACAAAGGTCGTACGGCTAGTGGATGCCAAAAACAAAAACAAGAAATATATATGGCATATAGAGGGGAAGAAAGTCGAAGCAGTCGCCTCCTACAAATATCTTGGATTCTTGATAGAACGAAAATCAAGCTATAAATCACAGCTCATTTCAATGAGGTCAAAATCTCAAAACTTGATATACGGCTTCAACGTATTAAAAAGAAATTAAGCTGTCCATCATACGGCAATTTACTAACAGTCATGCAGGCAGAGTTAATGCCATCAGTAACCTATGGTACTGAAATAATGAAAGGAGGTGACATCCCGGCCTTAAATAAAATACAAACAAAAGTCTATAAAAAAGTCTTCCAGATCCAACAAAGTGCATCGCCTGCCCAGGTGCGGCTAGAATTTGGCTTATTAAATCAGGAATTTCGCAGCAAAGGAGCATTCATGAAATTATGCTGGAGGTTGCATGCTTCTGCAAGCGGAACCATAAACCACCTATGCTTGAAAGAAATAGAAAGACAAAAAGAAAAGAAAATGCAAGGATCCTGGGGTAGTTATTTAAATCAGGTGATAAAGGACCTCTCTGCCCAAGACATTTGGAATCTCAGCATAGGAAAAAAGGCGTTCAACAAACTAATCAACATCACAATAAAATCCTTATCTCACTCAACGGATGAGAATACCTTACTGCAAAGACGGCATGCCTGGACGGTTATCAGTTCATATGGGAAAAGGAAGCCTCAGGAATATTTATCAGCCTATTTCTCACTTACCCTAAAACATCAATTTATGAGGCTGTGTTTTGGCTTGTGGGAAACAAAAGACTTAATCCCAGCATGGAAGGATAAAAGGGAAAATCGAGATTGTAGACTATGCAAATACAAAGATGAATCTATTCAACAAATTTTTTGCGTATGCCCAAAGTTATTAAAGGAACGGAAGTCACTATTAAAAACACTACTGAATAGTTTGAATATACGATCATGTAGAGAAGCCGTAATCACCTGGCTCGGCGGGACCTCAATCCCCCTATTATGTAGGGGGGTGAAACTTTTAAATGTATATTTAAAGGAAATCGGTTGAAACTCTGTGGAGAGCGAAAAAGATTTTTTAAAACTATTGGACAACCAGAAAATCTCGACGAGTTAAATGCCGTTCAACAACAAGGATGTTCGAGAAACATGAACTTTTTAAAGCCTCGTTTTAAATGAAATTTTAAATATCCGACGCACAAAAGTACCGTATAGATTTACTTTGTAAAATTCTGATAATGATTTTATGTGTTTATATGTAGTAGTACTATTTAAAAATGTAATTTGGTGTAATGGTTTTTGTTTTTAAAAGACCGATCACCCAAAAATAAAATCTTAAAATCTCTGCCTTGCCCTTCATCAGCTGTCCAGGTGTGTCAGTGCCAGCGACCTGCCGCGTGCTGCTTCTTTAACCCCTCTCTGCCCGAGTGTGCCAGTGTGCTCTCTCTGCCCCAGTCACTTGCACCCCTCTCTCTACATCACGCGGCAATCTTTTAGTGAGTGCCACACCTCCGTCTCTCCCCACCCCCACCCTCCCCTGCCGCCCTATCGTGACATTGACACAGATCTGGTGCATGCCTCGGACCCCTCTCTGCCCCCCCCTGTCCGAGTTTGCCGTGGCCAGTGCGTTCTCAATGTAGCCTCTCCCTTTCTCTGCCACCAGGCCTTCTCTCTGGCAGTCTCTTAGTGGTTGCAGCGCTTACTTTCTAACTCACCCTCTCCCTGCCACTCCCCGCCTTCTCTGCTGTCCCGGTGTGACAGCACTCAGGATCGGCTTAATGGGGCTCTCTGCTTTTACCCCCCCCCCTCATGCCCGAGTGTGCCAGTGTGCTCTCGCTGCCTGCACCCCTCTAATCTCCCCCTGCACCCCTTCCCCTCTCTCCTGCCTCAACTCTGCTCGTGCCCTCGGAGCCCCCCAGCCTGACAGCTCCAGCTATCTGAGGCCTGTCCCGGCTCTAGCACCCGTCTCTCCTCCCTGAGTGTGTCGGTAGGGTGGTCTGTGCTCAGGCCATGTCTCCGCTCTCCCTTCATGCCTCTCTCTCTCCCCCTCCAGTTCCTGATGACCACCAACTTCCTGACCACCTGCTGTGATTCCGGCGGCTGGGGCCTGGCCGGGGCCTCGGGCAGACCCCCGTCTACTGCCCGGTGTATGAGAGCAGTCTGGCCACGGCGGCTGCCCTGGGGGTCTACGGCAGCCCCTACTCCTCTGCACAGGGCTACGGCAACTACGTGACCTACGGCGCCAATGCCCCTGCCTTCTACTCTTTGGGAAGTGTGAGGGGTGCGTGCACGGCTCCGGGCAAGGCCACGGGGTGTGAGGAGGCCGGGCACGCTCGAGAGCGAGCCACACAGTGTCCCAAATCTGAGTCTCCTCCAGTATTGACCTGCGGGGCTGGCAGAGGCCGTGCACATCGCTGCATGCAGACAGGGGCCATCAGATGCCACACTTTCTTTCACTGACCTGCGCCGGGCCGGCGGAAACAACTGCGCGCCATTTAATTATGAAAAGCCTCAGAGGCCCAGCCGGGCCCGGGCGTGCGCATGCGCACCAACCATTTAATAAATGAAGAGGCCGTGGCGTGCGCGCACCATTTAATTTTAAGGGGAGGACGTGTGCACCATTTAATTCATGAACTGAAGACTTGAAGAGGCTTGCTTGCTGGCTCCGCTGAGTGAGGGGGCCCCTGGAGCGCTGCTGTCTACTGATACTCCTTAACCTATCGGCAGCCTTTGACACGGTCGACCACAAACTTCTCTTAAACTCCCTACAAGAAAGAATCAGAGTGGATGGGGTGGACCTACAATGGTTCACATCTGCTCACAACAAATAAAAATAAACAATTCAACTTCTGACATATTTCCTATAATCCAGGGTGTCCCACAAGACTTAATTCTCTCCCCCTCACTGTTCAACATCTACATGGAGCCTCTCAGTGTCATACTCAAAAAACCCAACATTCCCTTCCACCTCTATGTGGACGATACCCAGCTCTACCTGGAAACATGCTCAGTAGATGACATACATAGACTAAATGCCACTCTCAGAGAAGTCCAGCACTGGCTATCACACAACCACCTAAATCTCATCCAAGATAAGACGGAAATCCTCCTCATATGGTCATTGTAAGCTGTTTACCGATATCAGCTAGGATATCCCGTTGGATTGTAACGTTGAACAATACGCTATCATAAGGGATTGCTTATTAAGGTGATGTTCTGCAAGTAAAGTTGGGATACATATAGATGGAGCATCGTGATTAACTCACTGCAATTAATTCCCAAGCGCAAACAGAGAGTTGTTGCTAAGTCAGAGATTTGATCATCTCACAGCTATTGTCAATTCAGACGTTGAGGACTATATATATTCATGAGTTTATACTGTGACGGAGTTCCTGAGGAAGGCATAGCCGAAACGCGTTGTGTGACAAAGAACCGCCAGTCTCTATGCTTTATGTCTTTTTATTAATGATTTGAATTGCCCTAAATGTCTAGTCAAACTATATGTTGACTTATGTATATATCAAAAATTTGTATGAAAATATGACAACAAGATGCTAAAATATTTGAATTGTCTAGAGATTATTGACAGAAAATTATAACTGGAAAATAACAGATGATTTTTTTTTTTTAACTTTACATAAAATTACAAAATATAAAAAAAAGAAAGAAGAGATAAACGAAAGCATAATAAAGAAATCAAGCTTAATTTACGCTTGGTCACATGGTATCTTTTTGCTTGGATAAATACATTTTGTTATTCATTGGTCTAGAGTGATTGTGTCTGCTGCATGTGAAATTTATCAAACCCTGGTTTTCTTTTCCCTACATGTTATTCCCTGGTTGGGTATATTTATCCTATTTTCAGGGGCCCCGTTTGTTTTCCAATCATACTCAAAAAACCCAACATTCCCTTCCACCTCTATGTGGACGATACCCAGCTCTACCTGGAAACATGCTCAGTAGATGACATACATAGACTAAATGCCACTCTCAGAGAAGTCCAGCACTGGCTATCACACAACCACCTAAATCTCATCCAAGATAAGACGGAAATCCTCCTCATATCCAACAATGAACAGACCCCCCCAAATTGAAGAACGGCTAAAATCCATTGATGCTTTAAACTGCAATCTTACCGTGGCTGACTCCGCAAAATCCCTGGGAATCACTCTGGACCCACGACTGAACATGAGCAAACATATAAAGAACACTGCGAAGAGCGCCTCCTACAACCTGAAACTCCTCAACAAAATCAAACCCTTTCTCCCTCCTAATGATCTTAAATATGCCACACAATCTCTGGTTCTGTCTAGATTGGACTACGGGAATGCAACTCTCACAGGCACTGCAAAATCACACTTAGCCCCCCTCAGAACAACTCAAAATGCAGCTGCTAGGATGGTCA
This sequence comes from Calotriton arnoldi, assembly GCA_963921515.1. Lineage (NCBI taxonomy): Eukaryota > Metazoa > Chordata > Amphibia > Caudata > Salamandridae > Calotriton > Calotriton arnoldi. Next base: position 1,403,898 of record CAWUFW010001477.1, on the reverse strand, counting down.
CCAGAGTCAAGAAATATGACCACATCTCACCCTCTCTGAGAGAACTAAAGTGGCTCCCAATTGAAGCACTTTCTAACTTCATAACAGCATGTCTCACCCACAAAGTCCTTCACAACGGCAAATCAGATTACCTTGCGTCCAAACTCAAAAAGGCAGGCCAAACTAGAAATCTTAGGTGCACAAACACCCTACTTCTCATTCCGCCCAAAACTCGCAAACAAAAAACCTTGGTACGCTCCTTCTCTGGAAATACCACTAAAATCTGGAACTCCATTCCAGGCCATATCAGGACTAACCCTTCCTTCATAAACTTCAAAAGACAGCTCAAGGATCTCTTCCACAACCGACAGCTCAACCAACTGGCTAGCAACCACCCAGAGCGACAGAGTGCCTCTGCTACTGGCATCTCGTCCAGATGATAAACAATCGCCCAACGCAAGAGGGTTTCCACACCCCTTGTCTTTTTCTCCCCTTCTTTGCTCCCCTCCAGGTCTTAGCCTGTTTCGACACACAACAATGCTGTTTGCTGAAATAATGTTTGTCTGTTATCGTCATGATAATTGTTGTAAAGCGGTCCAATACCTTCAGGTCTGGCCAGCTGTAAGATTCATCCCCTCAGGAACACAGAAGGCAGAAGAAGTGAAGTATAAGCAGTCTTTATTAAGTAGAAGACATCAGAGACCCCATCCAACACCGAAGACTGGCAACTGTCTACTGACCAGTTCCACAGCCTTCCTTAGCAACCTTAAGGTTCCACATTCCATGCATGGTCACAAGACAACCTGCTCTTAAAGCAAGACACTACATCACCTCCCCCCTAATATATAAAAACATAACACCAGAATAATAATGTAACTGTAAAAAGGAAAATATGAACACATGAACAAAAGTATAAATACAACATAATGTGCTAACAAAGTGGTAAAGAAACATAGCACTGAAATCATAGGACCTTACACAAAATCTTGCAATTTGGTGGGACGTCTGACTGCCCTATGAGGTCTCAAGCTCCTATCCTCAGGAGACAAGGCAGAGGTGGAACCAGTGGAATCAGACACATCTGTGGCATGACATTTCGATACCCTGTTGAGATTCCAAACTCTGTGATCACTGGTCTTAATGGCATTCCTAAAAACTTTAATAACCTTAAAGGGTTTACTAAATTTGGAACTACCTGTACCCAAGCGGGGCGACTTAATTTTGACCCAGTCTCCCACAGAAACAACTGTTTCTTTCACAGCTTTACGATCATCAAACCAAACCTTACGCTTTTCCAGCACCCGCCTCGCCTTCTCTTTCCATCCTTCCACACACCCAACATTCTCATCAACAACAGATCTCTTAGAAAATACCCATGAAGGACAAACCTCAAAGTTTGCCACTCTTCCCTTGAACAGGCGGAAAGGGGAAACCCCTGTGGAAGAATGTGGGGTAAACCTATATTCTCTGACTTTCTTTCTCATTGCAAGTTCCCAGTTTACTCCTGACACATTAGCCTGCTGTAAAAATTCCTTCAAAACTTTCACAAACCTCTCAACCACACCATTACTTTCAGGATGGTAGAGAGCTGCCCTCTTGTGCTTGATACCTCTGGAAGACAAGAACTCTTCAAAGATCCTGGAAGGGAATTGGACGCCATTGTCTGACAACAAAGAAGACGGAAAACCTTCCCTCTCAAACAACTCGTCCAAAAAATCAATTACAACACTTGACTCCACGAAATTCACAATCTTAATTTCGGGCCAACGTGAGTGCATATCCATACATACCAACACATATCGATGACATGTATTCCTTTTGACTGGGCCCAATATGTCTATGGCAATGTCACACCAGGGCCCATCAGACTGCTTCCTTTTTACCATGGGTTGCGTCCTACATTTTAATATCTTATCACTCCCAGTACACTCTATGCAATTTCTAACAACCCTCTCTACATGAGCATCAACACCAGGCCACCAATAAGCTTCCCTAATTCTCTCTTTGGTCTTGACAATTCCCATGTGGCTGGCATGAGCACTCTTCAGCAAACGTTCCCAAAGATCGCGAGGGGGAACCAATTTACTGCCCCTCAAGAGAACACCGTCAACAACAGACAACTCCTCCTTGACTTGCCAGAAGCCCTTGAGTTCTTCACCGCAGTCCTTTTTATCACACCACACACTCAATACCATGGATACAACCTTCTGCAACAACTCATCCTTGGCCAATGACTCCTTCCATTCTTTTTCAGAAATAATGCCCTCACTAATGAGACAGACATCAACTTCTTCCTCAAGTTCCTCACCACCAAACCATTCACCTTCACCCGGAACAGCAACCTCATCATCACACATATCACCTAACCTAGATAAACAATCAGCCAACGTGTTACTAGCCCCAGGAAGGTACGAAACCATAAAATCAAATTCCTGTAGTGCCACAACCCATTTTTGAATGCGGTGAGACACTAAATCAATACCTTTCCTCAAACACTTCCTTCAACGGTTTATGATCAGTTAATACCGAGAACTCACAGCCCCACAGAAACTTACGCAACTTGCGTATGGCCCAAAATATAGCGAGTGCCTCCCTCTCAATGACTGAATAATTGCACTCTGCAGCTCTCAAGGGTCTGGACAAAAATAATATGGCTTTCTCTTCACCGTCAAATATCTGAACGAGCACGGCACCAAGACCCTTTGAACTGGCATCAGTCATTAAATAAGACGCTTTCTTAGGGTCAAAGCTACCTAGATCAGGAGCTTTGTTCAACAAATCTTTCAAATTCTGAAATTCCTTATCACAGGACTTGCACCAAACAAACTCACACCCCTTTTTTAAAAGAGTCCTTAAATGTTCCAGAACACCAGCAAAATTGGGAATAAACTTAGGATAAAATTCAGCCATCCCTAAAAATTTTACAAGTTCGACTTTATCTTGAGGAACCCTGAGATTGCCAATAGTATTAACCAGAGCAGGCTTGGGTTTGATACCATTAGCTGACAACAAATGCCCTAGATATTCAATCTCTGGCACATCAAAGCGGCACTTGTCAGCTCTTAAGGTGAGACCTGCGTCACATAATCTTCTTAAGACAACTCTCATCCTGCTATCATGCTCTTTGGTGTCAGCACCAAACACTAGGACGTCATCTTGGTAGATTTTCACTCCGTCCACACCCCTCAAGATTCGCTCCATGACCCTCTAAAATACAGAAGCAGCGGAAATGAGGCCAAAGGGCATCCTTAAAAATTTTAAAGTGCCGAAAGGCGTCACAAAGGCTGTAAGATCTTGAGAGATGGGATGTAGTTTTACCTGATGGTAGGCGGAGGTCAAATCAAGGGAGGAGAAATGTTTGGCACCACCTAGCGAGCACAACATTTCACTGATGTTGGGTAGAGGGTAATGATCGACTACCACAGCTTTGTTGAGCTTCCTCAAATCCACACAGAGTCTGGCCTCGCCATTAGCCTTGCGGGCCATGACGATCGGAGAAAGCCACTCCGTGGCTTCGACTTCTTGTATGATGCCGTTGGCAACTAACTTCTCTAGTTCAATCTTCATGCTTTCCTTTGCTAAGAGTGGTACACTCCGAACTTTAGCTACCTTTGGTACAGAATCACGCCTAACCTTTATGTAATGTAAGTAGTTCTTGAGACACCCAAGTTTACTATCAAATACTTCGGGAAACTCCTTGACCCATGGTTTCCATCCATCACCAACTTGACTAACAGATGGAATCTCCTTCAAGCATACAGAAGGATTCTCATTGGGGTCCAAGATCACATGTAAATCACGTTGATGGAACCTGCTTATGACTGAATCTCCCTTCATAGATACATACACCTTTCCAGGGATAATTCTACCCTTAAAGTCGATTGTTCCCCAAAAATAACCCAAAAGATCGATTATTTCTCCGCCATACCCCCTTGGTCTTATATCAGGTTTGGACAACTTAACTTTCTTCCCTAAATATTGTTCAAAGAATGACTTAGGGATCAATGTCACCTTGGCCCCTGAGTCAAATAACATCTTTACTGGTGCATCATTAATTAGCACCACCTCCATCGGACCATTACTACCATAACCTTTGATTTGACAGATGTTTATTTCCTCTAAATCTGAATCATTTTCAGAGAGATCTACTTCCCTGATTTTCTTCAGATCTTTACTTGATCTGCAACATTTCGTAAAATGGCCCTTGCGTCCACACACACTACACGTGACCTTCCAACCAGGGCAAGCTTTAAAATTAGCCATATGTCCAGGATTGCCACACCTTAAGCACTTGCCAGAGAAAGACTTGGATATAGCAGGTTTGTTCTCTACCTTAACAGGGATTTTAGGTCTAGTTACTTTTTCTTTCTCAATAACCAAAACACCATTTTCATTGCCCTTTTTTAAAGGTTCATTTTTACGAATTGTTTCAACACAGGCCTTTGAGTGTTCATGAGTCTTAGCTATAGTAAGGACCTCATGTAGAGACGGATTGTCTTTCTGCCACAAGCTATCTCTATCGATACTGCAGCCCAACATGAATTGATCTCGAAGACGTTCATCCAAAGATGCCGCAAAATTGCAGGTAGCAGCAAGTTTGCGCAATTCAGTAATGTACTGCTCCACAGACTCTTCTTGCCTCTGCATCCTTCTTCCGAAATGGTACCTTTTAAGAACCGTGCTAATCTTTGGGAGGTAATGCAAATCCAGTTTTTTTTATAGAGATTTCAAATTCATTTAGACCCGTGGCATCACCATCCGAGAGTTCAGGAAGGTGCTCGAAAACCTCTTGTCCCTCCGAACCCAAACAATGCATTAAAAGGGAGGTTTTTCTCTCAGCGCTGAGAGATGTACCACACACCCTCGCATAATGGCTAAAATCCTTCTTCCACTTCACCCAAGGAAGAGCTGGCTCACCAGAGGAAGATAAGAAAAAGGATGGAGCAGGTACATTTTGCATAATGGAATGACTTGGAACACGCAATCACACAGAGTATATATATAACACACTTTACCAATACTGTATTGTAAGAGAAATGTAAAAGGCTGGGCGCATCAGCGCAGACTCTTTCAGAGAAACGTAAAAGGCTGAGCGTAATAGCGCAGACTCCTTCAGAGAAATGTGAATGGCTGTGTGCAGATGCAGAAGTGAAAGAACACAAAATATATTTTAAACTTGAATAACTGTGCGTGCCAGCGCAAAGGCAGGAACTTTCTCACACATTCGCCGGCAGCTAGAAAACTAGGAAAATATGAACACAATAAAGAACAGTACCGTAACCAATTGCTGGTATGCTGTATGCGTCAGCGGGAGTGGGAGCGCACGGCGCATCAAGGAGAATAGAGATGAAAAGCTGTGCGTGTCAGCGGTGGAACACCGTGACACGCGTAATATTAGCTCCAAATCAGCACACAACAAGAAGAGTAGAGTTGATAAGCTGTGCGTGTCAGCGGTGAAACTCCGTGACACGCGTCACGCCAATTCCAATATTGCGCTGATTACGGGATGACGTCACACGTGGAGGTGCTGTGTGTGTCAGCGGTGAAACTCTGTGACACGTGTAATACCAATTCCAATATGGCGCTGATTACGGGATGACGTCACACGTAGACGTTGATGCAGCAAGAGGAATTGTGGGTGAGAGAGTGCGCGAGGAATGGTTGCAAGACAACGAACCACAACACGGGTGGTATCTTAGCAACCTCTTTACCCTCACGCGCTGCAACTAGCTTCGCCAGCACATGATGTCTTCACGCTCTGTGGCAAGCCTCACCTGCACGCGCCTCACTAGCATGCAAAGTTCTCACGCGCAGCAGCAGGCCTCACCAGTACCTGGGCATTCAAGAGGATTTCTGGAACGATATCGAGAACAGGATACCAGATGTCTTCTCCTCTGAATGAGACGAGGCAGGACACGATGGGCACACGGAAGGGTCTTCTGCAGGATGGTGTGTTGGGGTCTCCTGTAGGTAAGCGTGGGTCGTCTTCTTATTTCTAGTCGTCGCCAAATGTAAGATTCATCCCCTCAGGAACACAGGAGGCAGAAGAAGTGAAGTATAAGCAGTCTTTATTAAGTAGAAGACATCAGAGACCCCATCCAACACCGAAGACTGGCAACTGTCAACTGACCAGTTCCACAGCCTTCCTTAGCAACCTTAAGGTTCCACATTCCATGCATGGTCACAAGACAACCTGCTCTTAAAGCAAGACACTACACCAGCGCTATATAAAACTCTTAAATAAATTAATAAGAAACATGAAATACTGTCAGTACATATAAAGTTATAAGTGAAAAGTCTTAACACTATATAGGTCATGAGACAAATATTAGAGTAATCAATAAACACATGTACTAAGTTATCCCCGGGCCCTTACACAATACTAATTCACCCCCTTGTAAGTACATTTCTAAGGTACACACGAAAGTCTGGTTAATCAAGAGTGTAAGAACTCACGGAGGCAGAGTATTGAACATTGAACGAGTTCTTTATTAGTAAACCAACAGAGGCTCCGCGGGGAGTGTAGGTACGCGCTGCAGCGACGGTCACCAGCTGTCAACTGTCAAAGCACAGCTGACGGCAGGTGACGTCAGTAGGCGGGACGGTGTCCACGCAGGGACAACAGGTGAGTGGAACAGATACGGTGTCCAGAGGGGAACATATAAATGCAACCACAACACATCTTCCCTCCTGAGAGAAACGACAACCAGGTGAAGTAGGGGAAGAGATAGAGAGAGATAGAGAGAGAGAGAGAGAGAAAAGAGAGGAGAGGGAGAGAGATAGAAAGAAAGAGTTAACAGAACAGCTGGGAGTAACCAAGAAACTAGGCGAGACAGAAGGACGCATTACTCGCAGATGTAATCTGAAAGTTTAACCGGAGGTAACAATCTCCTTCCAGTCCTGCTTACGCTAACAGGGCGCAAGGTGTCCCGCATGGGTGTAGGTGGTAATTGTCTACTGGTTCTCCCCGGGGTACTGCGCCAGGGACGAACCTGCGCATGGCTGGGCGTGGGCTGAGCAGTGGGGTTGTGCGTAGGTGTATCAGTGGTTGAAAACTCGACATTGGAATCATCATCCGACCATCCGAATGAGCCACCAGAACGCTTGCCAGACACTGGCGGTTCCCCAGAGGAATTGGTGGGGAGAAGAATGTCGGGATCCTTAGAGAATTGTTTATGGATGGATAGAGCAGAAAAATGCCAAACCTTGCCGTCGCTCAACAACGCTGAGTTGCAAAACAGCTTGCGGACAGACACGGGTGAGGAGTATCTGTCCATGCCTTTGCCAATGTGACCACTTCTTCTCACCTTCACTATGTCACCAACTTTGAGGGCAACAGGCTTGCCCCCATGCTTTTGGTCATAACTGGCCTTGCTACATGCTTGTGCCTGTGACAACCTCTCCATCACCTTGTCGGCAGACCAGTGTACACTTTTTGAGGCTTTGATCCAACCCACATTGTCTTTGGACAAAGGTGTCCTGCCCCGCATGATTTCGAAAGGGCTGTGACGTGTAGTTTTGCATGGTGTTATGCGATACGCCCAGAGTGTTCTAAGAGTCTCTTGTTTCCAATTAAGCTTATTGCTGCATGCTAACTGGATTATCCCTTTGACAACTCTGTTGAAACGTTCAACAGCTCCGTTGCCCGCTGGGTGGTATACAGAGGTTGTTTTGTGTTCTATTTGGTTTCTTTCCAGGTACTTATTGAATGTTTCAGACACGAATTGTGGTCCATTGTCGCTGACGATTTGTTTAGGTAGAACCTCACGAGTGAAAACTTCGTCAAGAAATTTTATAATACATTTGGAGTCTGGTTTCCTTACGAACTTAAGTTCTGGCCACTTTGAAAAATGGTCTATTGTGACAATGATGTACCACTGCTCACCTTGATCTAGTATGGGCCCCACGATGTCCACACCAATCCTCTCCCAAGGCATTGATGGGCAAGGAATGGGATGCAGAGGTGGTCTGAAAGTCACCTGGGTTTTATCGGAGTTGAGGCAAAGTGCACAATCTCTGACACATCTTTCCACTGCTAAGTTGATGCCAGGCCACCAATAGTTATTTTTTACTCTGCCTTTGGTTTTTCCAATACCTAGGTGTCCTTCGTGGCATATGTTGAGGATTCTTGACCTGAGGCTACTTGGGGGAACGACTCTACCGTCTCTTAACAGTAAACCCTCTTCGTGCGATAGCTCGTCCCTGACCTCCCAAAAGTGGTGTAAGGGTTCAGATAACCTGTTTTTTGCTGGCCAACCCACGGTTAACATTTCGGTTACTTGACCTAGCACGGAGTCTTTCGACTGTTCATCCAGCCATTCTTCTTTTGAAATAACATTTAACTTCTCCTCTACATTTGCAATGCATGACTCTTCTGTTTCATCTTTATAATGTGGGTTACCCACGTCAACTGGCATTCTGCTTGAATAGTCAGCCACTACATTTTTTACACCTGGGACGTATTGGATTGTGTAGATATAATCGAATAAACGCACTGAAAGTCTAGCAAGTCTAGGCGACGCTGCATATAGACCTTTTGTAGTGAAAACCTTCGTAAGCGGCTTATGATCTGTGCACAAGGTGACTCTGTTGCCTCAGACAAATTGCCTAAAGTGTTCAAGAGCCCATACACATGCAAGCGCTTCACGCTCGATAACTGAGAATTTCTACTCAGAGGTGGTCAAGGAGCGCGAAGCGAAAGCAATAGTGTAATCTTTACCTGTGGCGTCCCTTTGCGTGAGTACAGCCCCCAGACCTTTTGAGCTTTCGTCCGTGGTAATTATGTTCATTAGTGCTGGATCAAATCCTTGCAGTGGCAACGCAGAGCACATTTAATTTTTTAACGTGTTGAAGGCCAGATTGCAATCCTCAGTCCACTCAAATTTATTTTTTAGTTTGAGTTGTTGTCTCAAAACATGGGTTTTTCTTGAAAAGTTTCTGATGAATTTTGCGTAAAATTCAACTAATCCTAAAAAGGATCGCAATTCGTCTTTGTTTCCAGGTAGTGGTGCCTTACTGATTGCGTGAAGCAGTTCTTTTTTTGGACGGATACCTTCCCCTGTAATTTTGTGTCCCAGATAGCTTACGGAATTGCATGCGAACCTGCACTTTTCATGCTCCGCAGTCAAACCCTTTGCATTGAGGATCTCCAAAATTTTGTTAACTCTCTCATCGTGTTCCACTCTAGATCTGCCCATCACGAGGATGTCATCCTGGAAGATGAGTACGCCAGGTACCCCTTTGAAGATGTTGAGCATAAGTCTCTGGAACATGGCAGCTGCAGAGGCAAGGCCAAAGGGTACTCTGGTGAACCTGTAGCACCCGAAAGGCGTGATAAAAGAGGTAAGCTCCTTGCTGTCACGATGGAGGGGTACCTGGTGGTATGCAGATTTTAGGTCGATAGTCAAAAACCATTTCACCCCTTTTGTGGTGGCTAACATCTCGCTTATTCTGGGTAGGGGGAACTGCTCCACAACTATGTTTTCATTTAAGTCTCGAAGGTCAATGCACAGTCTCAATTTTCCGTTGGGACGTTTTGCCACAACGAGTGGTGCGACCCACTCCGAGGCTTCCACTTGTTCGATGATCCCTTCTTTAAGAAGCCTCTCTAGTTGGTCTTTCACTTCGTCCCTGATGGCAAATGGTAAATTTTGTGCTTTGTGCACAACTGGAATGTTGTATGGCTTCAACTTTATCCTGTGTTGGTACCCTTTAAGTGCACCAACTTCGCCGCTGAATACTTTTGGGTACTTTTCCCGTAATGACCAACTGAAATCATCCTTGCCTTGTACCACCAAAACTGGGTCGCTTCTGCTGGGGTCGAGTATAATACCCAGGCTTCCCTGGTCCTTCCACCCTAGAACCGATGGACCTACTGCTGACACGTACAATTTTCCCATTGCTTCTCTTCCTTTGAATTTAAAATTTAGCATCCTGTACCCACAGACATCAATTTCTTCTCCCGTAAATGATTTAATTGTGATGGCTGCTTCCTCAAGTCTCTCCCCGATGCTAGGCCTGAATTTCTGTTCCCATACTTCCTTGTTGACAATGGTATAAGGCGAACCAACTCTAATTTCAACACCACCAATGCTCATTTCGCATATGGGTTTCTTAGTTTTAGTGGCACTGTCTTCAGTCTCCTTGTCTAACAGCTCGTCTTCTAAGTTTAGCACAAACATGTTGGTGTCATCTTCGTCTGAACTTTCCTCTTTGTATGTCTCTTCCTCGTCAACGAGTTTTACCACCCGTGTGTTTTTCTTGCGGCAGGCTTTTAAGAAGTGACCCATTACGCCGCAATAAGAGCACCTCACGTTGCGTGCCGGGCATTTTACGTTATCTGCAAAATGTGTGCTATTACCACACCTGTAGCATCGCTTCTTGCTGTTAACCTGTGGTTTGTTGTAGGTATTCTTTTGGCCTTTTGTGTTCCAAGTTTGTTTGGGGGTGTACTTGTGATCAGTTATTTTAGCCACCGTGTCACCTTCTTTCTTCTCCTTGTTCTCTGACAGAACTGCTTTTGCGCAGCGACCTGTTAGTTCAGCCTTTCTGGCGATGTCGATGATATTTTGCAATGGATATTCGCCCTTGGCCCAAAGACTGTCCTGAATATTTGAATTTGACCCTTGCATTACAATCTGGTCTCTAATGAACTCGTCATGTAGGCCTCCAAATCGACAATTGATGGCTAAATTCTTGAGGGCTGAAACATAATCATCAATTGATTCTTCCTTGCCTTGCTTCCTATGGAAGAATCTATACCTGTCCACACCCACGCATACGGTTGGTTTATAGTAGGTGTTGAGGTCATCAATTGCATTTTCAAACGTGTCGCCCTCATTCTCTGCCCTTATTTTCTTATTGATGCTGTTGTACACTTTGATGCCCCCTGCACCGAGACAGTGCAACAGCATTTTGTATTTTTGTTCAGGTTTTAAGTCTTCTACGTCACTTATTGTCGCAATGTAGTTCATAAAATACTCTCTCCACTCCTCCCATTTTAGTAATGGTTCTCCTCCTGTAGGCAAGAATGTTTGTGGGGGTGTCAGATTCCATAGGTATCCGCTTGCCATCTCTGTTTAGTGTTTTTTAAAATGTTGCGCAAATTCTTGAACTGAAGCTAGAGTAGGAGTGTCAATTTCTAAAACAGTGTCTCTTATTGTAGAAGGGGAGTAATCTCTAGATCCTATGGAGCTCTATGTGTTCTTGCGTAGGTGTAAGGAGTATGTTTCATTAATGTGGATGTATTGATTAAGACGTTTCAGTTACCAAGAGTGCTTGGCTGACTCGTAATTTCACAATACTCCGCTGTTAACAAAGTCTTTACTCCTTAAATCATTCGAACTGTACACCCCTTTTTATTTTTAATCACTTATGATAGTTCTAATTCTGCCTTAGTTTTTGGACCTACCGGTTTATGGTTTGAGATCGCAGAATTGTTTCCCTCACGTAGCTGCCGGTTGCGTTTATCTTTTTCAGTCTAATTAAAGATGGCGCCACGCAGCGTGCGTAAGCGTCACCACGTTGTCTAGAGAGCTGACACTACATTCCCCAGACTTCTCCTTTGCGTGTGCTTACGTGCGTCACGCTGGCTTGCTGGCTTCCTCAGCTGTTTGTGACGTACAAGATTCGCTGAAGGCAGTTGATTTCTCCGTCCGTTGAACCGTCAGAAGAATTGCTGGTGAGAGGCCGTTGGGAATGACAGTTGACAGTTGCGTCTAAGTACTGACGTTTTTCTTTTTCTTCGTTGCTTGTAGACTCTGTACAACTTTATCTGGCACTGTTTTAATTAGTACGTTCTAGAAATTTTCCTCTCAATTCCTCACAATCGCAATGCGGCGCACATTCAATTGTCCGTTGACAAGTGCAGCTGGTTTGAGTTTCATATACTTCTGTGAAGTTTTACAAAAACGGCTTGCGATTAAGGAATGTCAAACATCAAACAAAAACCAGTACTGACCAGTCTTTCCCGTAGCAGTTGCCACGCTGTAGCCAAGATTATTTAATTTTTCAAAGACCTTGACACCTCAGTAATTCTTGTTCTCTTCCTTAGCAACGCCTTTTTTTTTTCTTCACAGCTGGTCATTCTTCATAACTTCAATTCTCTCTTTTTCTTCCGGTGAGAGTCTGTGCTGTCGGCGCAGTTCATGTAAATCCTTGTATTTTTTTTTTTGTATTGTAAGGTGGGTTCATGTGTTGGTTGTCGTCGCCATTTTCTGTAAGAACTCACGGAGGCAGAGTATTGAACGTTGAACGAGTTCTTTATTAGTAAACCAACACAGGCTCCGCGGGGAGCGTAGGTACGCGCTGCAGCGACGGTCACCAGCTGTCAAAGCACAGCTGACGGCAGGTGACGTCAGCAGGCGGGACGGTGTCCACGCAGGGGCAACAGGTGAGTGGAACAGATACGGTGTCCAGAGGGGAACATATGAATGCAACCACAACAAAGAGGATACTAAATCATCTTGTATTCCTCTATCTTCTCTTCACATATTAGTCACACGTAGTAAAGGTGAGCGCAAACTAACCATGATTATAACGCACTCCTACAGTAATTTCAAGTGAGCCCAAGCTACTCTCCTCCACCACTTTAAAAAGGACATGTGGAAGCCACTAATCTCAAATCCACTACAGTGCATTTCACTTGAAATTTAAAGACGGCCGGTCATTTTTCCTTACAACCGCTAAACATTGAAAGCTGTCCACCTGATTTCCTTGCCCGATTAATCTTTTGTTTCGGAAACAGTCATCACTCAGTGAAAGTTCGTTTACGGGAAATGCCACCTCCAATAGGGCGTCAACTCCCAGATTTGTAAGGTGTGGTTTCTGTCTGATTAACGTTTGGCGCAAATATTACGCCACTACAATGATGGCGGCCTGGTGTTTGCCGGTTACGCCCTACGTGCAAGTTTGCGTCGATAGGCTCCGCCCCTCTCCTTGCAGCTGCCCCACGTGTCTTCCTCCGCACGCTGCTGCCGGTCGAACCCGCAGAAAATCAAGGGTCCAAGATGGCGGCTCGGTGGGGAGCCCGGGCGAGGAAGCGAAGTATCAGCAACATGGACCTCTTTACAGCTGGAAGTCCAAGCCAGGTAGGGCCGGAACCCGCGCCCGGGCGACTCCTTGTATGCCAGGCATGGCGGCGGTCGGCCCGCCGTTTTGTTCATGCCTGCGCCGGGAAGCCGGTGACACGTGGATGGGCGCCGCGCCCGCTTGCTGCACCACTCGGTTGAAAGGGGTCTGTGTGGCTACCTGCACGTCGCCTGCGTCTACGGGAGAAGTGGCCCTCCTCAGTGGCCTCCCAGCACAGTCTCAGCCTAAACAAGACTCCGTGCCGGCAGACCAGGAAGTCTGAGGACGGCCCATGGAGATGACACGTGGAGTTTGCCGCACATGCAGGAGCTGGGCCGGGAGAAGGAGCGGTGGGGAAGGGTCCTGTTCCTGTGGCCTTCGGGCCCAGAACCAGCCTAAATGACACATGCAGATGGGCCATGCTGGACAGGGGCTGTAGCTACTGCACTGCCAAGCTCTGTCTGCTCTTAGAGTTGTGAAGGAGTTGCCATGTGAATAGTTGAATGTATAATACCAAACCGCGCTCGTTATGCCTATGGGTAATAAAGTCAAAGCCTAGTAAATATCATAGGTCCACTCATATGCATGGAAACTCCCTTAAAGATGTGGAGGCTCCTTTAAAAAGACGATGCACCATCATCTAAGTGGGAGAGGATGGAAGGTTTCAATGCTAATGGGCCCTGTTCTTTCCGAGTGACATAACGATGGACAGCCAGGTTTGAATATCTGAAGGAAAACGAAGTGTCCTAAATTTGTAAAAGGAACGTTCTGTACTCAAATCATGTATGATGGATTGTTTTTGATTATTGCGCAATTGCAAGGTTTCCTCACAGGAAGGGAATACATTGACCGCTTTTAAATTGTTTTGGGGTATTTTGGAGAAGCGTGGTTGTTTGTCTGAGGCAGTAACGAGACACCAGGATTTCCTTGTAAGCAGCTGTCATGGGGAGTTTGACCCCATTGGAGTAGATAAATTGCCGCTTACCACTCAAGAGACTTTGCACCTGGTGTTCCGCACAGACGTTTTGCCACAGTATCGGCACAGCTGCATTACATGGCAAACAGTTACACGAAGTATTAAACTGTCGTCACTCCAATAACGCTGTTTTAAGGGTGGAGACGTTAGTCGATCCTGTATTTGCATGAATGACCTGTATTATTGTTAGTCAGTGCAAACCACACAAACGGCTTTTGTTGCCAGATATGGCCGTTACTCTAAAGTTAGAGTAGCTGACAACCCTAATATATGTGTGTGGAGTGATTTGGGGCTTCACCTGGTAGCAAGGTGTTAAAGTGAAGTATTGTGTTAACATGATCTTTTACCAGTAAGAAAGCATTGTGGGTAGCTGTTGATTTCATTCTGCTGTAGTGATGTTTTTTGTTGGAAGACTGTTTTTCATCATATCCTCTTGGGCATGAAAACCCCTTGTTAACTGGTCAATTATGTATCAGTTCGGAGGCGATTTAACATTGGAATAGTTTTTGTAAAATATTATGGCTGTATGTTAGTTACTTTTTTTCAAAGTGAGATGCGGCCAAGGTTTGTTACCTGAAACTAAGAATTATCAGTTATACGTGTCAGGTTGTGGGTTGATAATACTTACCCTGCACCAAACCCTAAGTAGCTACCTTAATGTTAAAAAAAAAAAAAAAAAGTGACTTTAGTGCTTTTGATTGAGCCGCTGTTTTCCTTGGCCACCTTTCGCATTTGAATGTACTTGTACTTTTGTTTGAATGGAAATATTATGCCCTATTTTTTTCTGTACTAATCGATTATCCACCGATTTCATTCCACCACACACGTAAACCTAGTGACATTACCTTTCATGTCTTAGAATACTCAGTCCTATACGATTTGTCATTTCTAGTCCTTCCCATCTTTTGTCCGTTAGTTTCTCAGATGTATGGACAGAGTAAAAATTAGCCCTATCGATGTTAATACAGAAGGCTCCTTGATGTTTTATAGAAAAGTAAAAATTAATACTGAAGTATTTAACCATACACTAAATGTTCCTAGATACTCAAAGGACAACAACCACACGACTTGACATTGTGTTTATGTTGGTTGCGCTCACCTGTTTGTTGACTGGTTATTACGAACGACCGAAGATCAAACCAGTTTAAAGACTGCTTGTGGACGTTTCGATTGGCAGATTACCTTTGCACATGTTTGGGTGGTGTAGACCGCATTTGAATAGTTCATTAGGCTTTTCGGTTGGTACTTGGGCTACCTTATTCCTAGTCGCTTTTTCTAGTAAATAAGTCACTTGAGGGTTTTGATGCACTGAACTGGAGTCACGTGGAAATATTTTTGCTTTTGTTTTAAGTTGGGATAAGATTGTTTGCCATTTATAGCGAAATGAGGGTAAGGAAGCGACCTACTTTTTTTTTTTTTTAATCGGCTCCACGTTAGGAATTTTTCACAGACAGGGCTGCAGTATATCATAAGCCTGCAAAACTGCAAGCCGGGTCGTGAACCTAGGGTACTGCAGGGTAGGTGGAATGTGATTGGTTGGTTTGTAAAACCTCAGCTGCCCACAAGGGGCCATAAGAGTAGTTTCCCGAATACGTTTCTCTTAGTACTAGCTTGCTTCCCTTTCACAGTACGATGCGGAAATGAGCACTGATTCTGTCTTTTTTTTCTATTCCTGGTTACTTCTTTAAACAAAGTTACCATTTATTGATAAATGCATTTCATCAGTTCTTCACGTGTGAACAGCGCGTGTATCGCTTGAACGGGAGTTCTGAAACCCGGATTTGTGAGTGGCATAACAAAAGCAGAACATGCAGATGTGAAACCCAGGGCGGTTTAGAGCTCCGGAATGCCACATTTCAAAGTTTCTTTGTCTGTGGTAGAGCTTATTGTACTTGTTAAACGTTGCGCTCCTGTTGTACGTTGTGTGCAGCCGAAAAGCAGTTAGCTCTTCCCCACGCTGTGTGCTACATATTCTGAGAACTGTCCGCCGTGACACGTTTTTTTTTTGCTGTCTGAAAGCACAAACTCGTTCATTTTTAAATGTTCTAAAATACTGTTGGTACTTTATTTTTTAACGTTTTTTTTTGTTGGGGTATGAGTTTGACTGAATAATTTTGCTATCTTTTTCTATTCAATCCTTAACCATTTATTAAATTGCCTTGTTTAAAGCTGCACACTTTAAACACCATGTTCAAATAACCTATGTTACATGCTAACCATCCTATGACTGCTCAGTTACTTATTCACCGAATGTGAAAACCTTCTTGGGAATGTTGATCTCCGTAAGCAGTGTTTTTGGTTGAAGCATAAGCTCTGTTCCATGTTTAAAACTCACTTTAATTCATGTAGTTAGGCTACTTTGAACAGACTCTGCCCTTAGTTCCTACGTGCAAGTCGCCCCAGATGCACCTGAGATTCAGGTGGCACGCGCCAACTACATTGGGTAGCGAGCCTTGCTGTATGCTGGATTGAGATGTCTGGGAATATAACTGTAAAACTGGAGAGTTCAGTTAGTCATCAAGATAGTGTTGCACGCTGGTTGTTGGTTGTTTGTACATTTAGAAAGTCACGTTTCAAGCAAGCTTTTTTTTTTGTTTTTTTTTGCTGTGTTTATGGATAAATGCTTTGTTTACCTTTCTGACTTCAAAATTGGTTGTGATTCTAGCTCTACGTTTACTACTTATTCTTCCAGTGTATATCATTTATGTATTGTTTTATAGATCATTCTTAAATCCTGTCATATTGACTAGATTCTTGAAAGATGGCAGCCATTATTTTCAATACAGCTTGGGCAACAGTTTGATTATCAAACCATTTTAGAGGTTTCAGAAACTTGATCCTTAAACTTAATTAGAATTTCCCATGGGCTATGGACGTGTGGCTTTCACCTTCAAAAATGTTTTCCATGTGCCGCTCTACTACCTCATTTAGGTGGAGTATTTCTGATCTAGTCAAAAAGGCTTCAGTGTCATAGCAGAGCAGAATGTGGTTGTCCATGTGATTATCTTTTGTTTGCTTCATGTTCAAATAAGTAGATTTAACCTGAGACATAGATTTGTTTTTTAGGAAAGTAAGCAATCTAGTTTGGCGGGGAAGGCTATGTCATGGAATTGTAAGGGCCTTCTGATAAAAGATGGAATACAATTGTGGGTTCTGGACAGATCACTTGGCAACCTACTGTGGTAAAATACACTCATCTCTACTGCGTTAGCAAAAAAAACTTTTTGAAACGCGTGAATTACCTCCATGTGTTGGTGAGTTCAGTTTAACTGGCTCTTTCACTGTGGCATTGAGGTGCATAACCCCACTCTTGGTTTGTTTCTGCACAATGTCCGAGCTTTCCACAGTTAAGACCACAAAGTTGTACAGTTGCTTTTGAATAGTCAGGCAAACATGTTTAACATTAAATGGTGCCTTGCTTTATGCAATAGCTTCTTGTGGCTATTGAACAGTGTGTCAACTTGCATATTGTAACTATAGTGATATTGATATACAGGCTTCTATAATTGTTGCTCGATGGAGAATGTGAGACCAGGCCAGCGTGTGCGCAAGATTTAAAAAAAAAAAAAACAGCTAAATAAATGAACGCATTTGCAGCAGCAACTTACCCCGTCATCTCTGTGGATCTCAAGCACAGGTCAAGCTAAATAGCCACATATTGTCTTGAGGCAAAGAAGTTTACGTCCGCTGTTGCTTGGAAACTGGATTAAATATGCTAGAACCGACTCCAGCTGGTCAGTCGGTGTATGGACTTTTATAACATGAATATAGCTACAAAGCAACAGAAGGCTTGAAGCTTCAGGAACGTACACAATATTTATTGGAAGAGGCGCTTGCTACACTGACCTGAGGGGATCCACAAGCCTTGGAAGCAAACAATAAGTGTCCTGTTTGGTACTGGCAGCAGGGAACACGAACAGTTAGATGCAATATTTTTACATTTTAGCGTTCAGCGGCAAGAATGACCACCATTGTTACACCATGGATGGCCAGCTTTATGTCCAGAATTGTCCTCATGTGAAATTGTGACCCCCCCCCCCCCTCTATTCCGGTACCAGGTGCTAATGAGGCCTGATAGTTCAGAGGGCAAACGCCTGCTATGGAGGGTCACTGCCAGGCTGGAGGCATACTACACCTGGAATTTTTATTTATTTATCTCGAGTTTTATATAGTGCTGGCTAGACCCGGAGGTATCAGAGCGCTTTACAGAGGAACAACAGGAGTTACAAGGAATTACAAGTTACAATAAATTAAACAATTGTTGCACAGTCATTACAAAGAAAGAGGCAAATCTTAGGGGGGAGAAAAGGCAAAGGGGGACAAGAAAAGGATTGTGAGAGAAGGTGAGAGGAGAGAAGGGAACCTGAGTGGGGTTAAGGCAGTCCAGCAAGAAAAGAGAAAAACGTTCAGGGGTCATCAGGGGGAGTCGGGAGGGAAGGGGGGGGGGGAAGGACTGAGGTCAAACAAGATGGCGGGTCAGGGTCGCGGGAAAACGACGGAGACCAACACCAAAATGGCGGGGTGCACAAAAGTCGAAAATCCTGAGAAAGACCAGAGAGCAGGATTGAATTTAGTAGAGTCGGAGGGGGGGCGAAGCCACAACCAAAGGTGGACGGAAGGCTGTAGAGGGCGTGCACAGGCTCAGGACCACCGGGGCATAGCAGTCGACGATCCACAGGGCGAAGATCCGGTGAGACAGCCTGGGGGTTGGGGAGCAGTCTTGGAGAAAAGGGAGGCAGGGAATTCCGGGGGGGGGGGGGCGCGCCTCTCAGGTACAGGAAGGAACTGCAAAACCCAGGAGCGTCACACCACTGCACTGAGTAGATTATTCGCCACTGTACCCCCGTACCTGGGAAGGACTCACAGGTCCAGATGTTAGAGCTGAGGCAAAGCACACCCAAGCAGACGGCAAGGATGGAGGGAGACAGCCAGGCAATAGCGGGGACTGGGAGAGCGAGCCCTCCCCTTGGTCGGAAGATAGCAGGCAGGAATTCGGGTGCACCGGACCAGAAGCGCTGTGGCACTCGCCGTCGATACAACCCATTGCGGCAGGGATCAGGCGTCGGTGTGGACCGCTACTCCCAACCCGAAGGGCAAGGGGACGGTCCGGAAGGATGAAATCTCGCCCCTGAACACAAAGCCGCCATTCGGAGATATCCGATTAAGCCTTAGCCGCGCCAAGGCTCGTCCCGGTGTCAACGATTCGCAGCGTTTCAATCCGGGGGAGATAGGAGGAGAAAGAAAAGCATCAGAGGGAACGAGGAATGCCATGCCCCAATGACCGGCTGGGTAGGTGACGGCCGTGGGAGAAACCCGAGCCAGACTCCTCAATAGCTGAACCAAGCAGCTCCACCGGGCATCGGCCATGTCGTCTCGAGGTCCGCAGTAAGAGCAGAAGATGCAGTTCAGAGTCCGGAAACGGGAGAATGGAGAAAAGCAGTTACAGGAGAACCCAGGTGAGTAAAAGGGGTCCTAGGTGGGGAAGAATTCCGGGGAATAATGGGGATTTAAGCCAAAATCGGCAATCCCTGGCCGGGAGCTCCCGGCCGGAGCTCCTCACCTGGCGGCCATCTTGGAGATGAAGGAATACTCTACACAAAGTTCTGTTGTCCCACTCAACTGTACACGTTTATTTTCTTGTCTCCTTTGCTTAAGTAGTACGCCACAACTTCTTGCATTGCTTTCTTCTGACAGGTCCTACAGGCACACCTTGATTAACAGTTTGCCGTCAGTTAGAAATGGGGCCTCTAGTGGTTAGTTTGCACCCAGTCCAAGTAGGGCCCCACAATCCTAGTCAGGCTAAGTAAGTTACGCCCTCAGAATAACCTGTGCTCACCCCCTTGGTAGCTTGGCACAGAGCAGACCAGCTTATTCCCTAGAGGCAATGTGTAAAATGTTTGTGTGTGTATATGTGGTGTGTGTGTGTATATGTATGTATATATAGCCACAAAAGGACTCCACACAGTTTAGAAAAATAGCCAATATTTATCTGATTAAAACGAGACCAAAATGACACAAAATCCAACATACACCACTCCAGATATGACTTTTCAAACTTAAAATAAAGTTGGAGTTCTTCAGAAATCAATAGTTGTGGTTGATCATGACAAAGTACCTTAAATGTGTTAAAATTCAAAGACGATGCGTGACGCAGGAGAGGCGACAAATAGGCAGGGGATGCGTCTGTTCCTTACTGCTTGCAGGTCGTTGGTTCTGGGGGACAGTGCGATGCGCAGAGGAGGTGATGCGTTGCTGTAGGCAGTGATGCGTCTGTTCCTTAATGTGGTGCAGTGTCGTTGATCTTGCGGGCGCAGGGGAGGTGATCCGTTGTTTGCAGGCACTATACCTCTGATCCTTACTGCAGTGTCAATGTTGAAATTGGTGCCCAGAGACAATCCATCTGTGATGCGTCGAAGGCAAACTTGCGCTATATCGATTCCACAGCGTTTGAAGCTGCGTCGGAGTCAGAGCGGTGCATCACAGACTAATGTGATGGATTGCTTGAGACTCGTGCAGCTGCGGTTCTTCGGAGGCACTGCAGCGAAGTCAGGGCCTTCGTTGAAAGCTGTGGCAGTTGTGTTGAATGGTAACCACGCTTCAGTGCTGACCGCATCAATGCGTTGTTTTGTGACGATGCACTGATTCCGAATGACGCTGGAAGTCGATGCGTTGATTTCTCTTCTTAATTGCACCAGAACTCACTTCCACAGGCCCAGGAACTGGATTTGGCACCACTTAGCAAGACTGGGCTCTCAGCAGAGGAGCCCAGGTGCTGGTAGGTGAAGTCTTTGATGGCCCTGAGACTTACCAGGAGGCAAGCTCAACTCAAGCCCTTGGAGAACCTCAGAAAGCAGGATGTAGAAAGCAAAGTCCAGTCCTTTTACTCACAGGACAGAATTAGCAAGCAGCAAGCCAGCACAGCGAAGGAAACTGCAAAGTGACAGTCCTCCCTGAAGCAGCACAGCTATTCTTCCTGGCAGAATGTCCTCAATCCAGAAGTGATCTGAGTACATGATATCGGAGGTCCAGTACTCGTACCCATTTCAGCCTTTGAAGTAGGCAAACTTCAAAGAAAGATCTTTTGTAGTGCACAAGACCCTGCTCTTTCCTGGCTCCAGACACACAACGGGGTGGGTGGGGGCTACAGAGTCTGCTTTCTTAAGGGACCGGCACAGCCCTAATCGGGTGCAAGTGTCAACTCCTCCCACCATTCTAACTCAGGAAGGCCCAACAGCCTGGCGATGGGCCATGAGGATATGCAGGGCACACCTGAGCTCCCTCTGTGTGACTGTCTAAAGTGAATGCATAAACAGCCAAACTGTCATCCTGACCCAGACGTGTATTCAGAGATGGGCAGAGGCACAGAATAGTTAAAGTAAGGAAATGCCAACTTTCTAAAAGTCAGAAAAAAAGGAGTTGGGCCCATAGGGCAAGGCACAGGCAGGGCCGTTTATATATACTTGAAAAAAGAATGAGCCTGTACCTTGCGTTCTTTGTTTAGTATACAATTTCACTAAATAGTCAAACCCATCGATTTCAGTTTGAGCAGGTATTTTATTGTAACCTTTGTATTTTCACTAGATTCTTATTTTTTGCTGCTTTTTTGATAAGAAAAAAAACGTCTGGTCATATCAAAAATTCTAGACAAATGTGCTATACAATATATATTTACATAAATCAGTGTGACTTTTACAAAAAGAAAATCTAATACATATCACATCCAATACATATATCGCAATTGTTGTTCTCAATTTTAATCCTGAAACTCTTAAAGCGTCTACATTCAGTATCCCAAATCAATACAGGGGAACCTATTATTTTGGAAATCTTCTCAGATTAAATTTTATTCATTATTCCTCTGTATTTTTATGTGCCTGTGCCATGTGCCGACGCGTTTCGAGTCCTGGGAGTTGAATACCAGGAATCTCATCAGGGCTTTTGAATTTTGACAGCAATGGTGGTTTCTGAGAATTGATTTGGGATACTGAATATAGACGCTTTAAGAGTTTCAGGATTAAAATTGAGAATAACAATTGTGATATATGTATTGGATGTGATATATGTATTAGATTTTGTCTTTTGTAAAAGTCACACACTGATTTATGTAAATATGTTGTATAGCACATTTATGTCTAGAATTTTTGATATGACCAGACACATGTTTTTTTCTGATTAAAAAAAAGCAGCAAAAAATAAGAATCTAGTAAAAATAAAAAGGTTAAAATAAAATACCTGCTCAAACTGAAATCGATGGGTTTGACTATTTAGTGAAATTGTATACTAAACAAAACGCAAGGTACAGGCTCATTCTTTTTCAAGTAACTTTCTAAAAGTGGCATTTTTAGACTTGCAATTTAAAAACCAACTTCACTAAAATGTTTTTAAATTGAGTCCACAGACGCCAAACTCCAATTCTGTTTCAGCTCCCAATTGGAAGATACACCTGTAATATGTAACCAGGCAGCTCCAATGCTAACCTATGGGAGAGAAAGGTCTTACTGTAGTGGAAAACAAAATTAGCCATATTTCACAACCAGGGCGTGTAAAACACAACAGTACATGTCCTACTTTTTAAATACACTGCACCCTGCCCTGGGGGCTACCTTACGGGGGCCTTGCATGTAATATAAAGGTTTTGGCCTGTCAAGTGGGTGCACTTGCCAGGCTGAAATGGCAGTTTAAACTGCACACAGACACTGCAGTGGCAGGCCGAGACATGTTTTGCAGGGCTACTCATGTGGGTGGCACAATCAGTTTTGCAGGCCCACTAGTAGCATTTGATTTACAGGCCCTGGGCGCGCACAGTGCACTGTACTAGGGACTTATTAGAAAATCAAAGAAGGAAGAAGGCAAAAAGTTTGGGGATAACCCTGCAGAAAAGGCCACGCCCAACAGCTTCGAACACGGGTGGTCCCCATTTAGCACTATCCATATGCTGATTGGTTGTTACCAAAGACCTCACAGTGAAAGTGTCAATGGAGTGTGTCACCTTTAACGCCAAATTCAGTTTATGGGTGGCATGAGACATGGAAGCCCATATTCATTTAAAACTCAGATCTTTTATTTGCAGGTCCAGGACCCACATCTGGCTACTGCAGCAGCTGTCAAAGGTGGAATAACACTAATGCTTTGCAGCAAGAAATGATGCACCCAAATTCTGGTAGAGGACAACATCCCATATAACTGTGGTTTGGATTATTCACATAGTAATGGCAGGGTGAGCTCTAGGTTTTACCTAGGCACAATTACTCATCAAAATACATGCATTGGATGACAGTAAAGCACTTTCAAGTCCAAATCTTTAATTAAAAAAAATCCTTCTTGGGAGTTACCATGTCCCCTATTAAAATCTTTGCAGTTTTCTAAAAGGAAAGCAGTTCTTTCCTTGCATAAAGTGGCACTTCTATTGTTGACCCATTTTAGTCTGCGTTAGCTAGTGACACAGCTATGAATATACAATGCATCTTCACCGTAGTTTATTCTGTCCGCTCTTGGTGAGGCTCCTTCCATGGAAAAAGCTAAATATTTTCCTCTTAATATTATCTTGTAGTGCTCGACACCTGGAAGAAAATCTGGCACTGTAGGAAACGTATTTGATGATACTGTTGAGCATGTGACAAGCATATTGTGAAGGCTTAACATGGCAAGTGCTTAAGTTTAAACCGTTTTTTTTGGACATCATGTCCAGTAAAACAGAATTGGCTTAGTCTTTTGAGTCTGTGGTGATCACGAGTTACATTGCTGTTTGGACCTCAGCAGCTGCAACAAGTGCTTATTAGTGGATGTTTTTCTGTTCACCAAAATTAACAAAATATTAACTTTCTTCATCGAGATGTTAGCAAAGGTGACTTACAAACTTCTTGTCAGCAAGTTAGGATTTGCCTGGAATCCAAGAGTACTACTGCAATCACTGTCATGGTGGGAGTTTCAGTTTGGCAGGTTGGTGTTTCTCTTCCGCTATCTCTGCATGCCTTTGATGGATGGCTCCTCTTTAGCAGCATAATTTGCTGTGCCATTAGGATGTTAATGCTGGAAATTAATAACTTGGATGTTGATGCTTGTACTTCCTCAAAGTAGAAATGCAAATTTACCCTGAAAGGGACTTACTTTTTGTAGGTATTTAATTTAAAATGAAGTGGGATTGGGGCTGTACCTTCTCCAGGATGGCAATGTACTTTTTTGGGGCTCCCACAAGGCTCCTGCTACCTGGCCATCCTGTCCTCCCAAGAGAGGTAAATCCCAGTTTCCTTAATAAAATATAGAATTTTCGTTGTTTCTTATTCCTCCTTTAAGCTGTGGTTCCAGAGATGGAAGTTTGTAGGGGTTCGTTCTTCTTAGTCACTTGCATAATCTTCTAGCCTTTTAGTGAGCTGTACCATGGTATCTACATCTACTGTAACAATCCTGAAGAATGTTTTCAGATATGTTGGGCAGAAGATGTCCTATTTTCATGTAGTTAAAGTCACACATAGTATATCTTCTTTCGAGCCAACTATGTGTCCAAAGTTTGAATACCCAGTGTTTTAGTATTAAGATTTTTTTACCTTTGTGCAACTGAGTTCATTGTAAGTGACTTTTTTCACTTTCCACATCATGTTGTCCTCATTGTGGCCTTGTGCTAAAGGATGTGCACAAAGTTTTGTTGTCGTGTGCATAATCTAATATCTGCAGTGTTCTGCAATCCTAATCGTCGACATATTTTTATGTCGACATATTTCAACAAGATTGGACATTGTCTTGTAAGTTACTCTCATTGTTGCAGTTTGTAAATTTGTGTGATTCCCAAGGAGTTTGTAATTCAAAATCCAATCATGTTTTCATCCCTGTGAATTTACATAACCCACAATTTCCTCATGGGGTAAATTCCACAGTTCTGTTTGATTTTGTGTGCATTTATTCCTTGGTCTGTACCAACCTATATCTCAGATTTTTGCTTTCCTTAAAAGCAAATAATTTTTTGTCCAGATCTATAGACCCTGTGTTCAGGATATGCCAATTCTGGTTTATTAGTTCCTTGAATTGGGTCAGAAAGCCAGAGTACATAGTCTCACACACACATTAATCTGTCAGTGTCTTAATATAGGTTTCTAACCTGAATGCGCTGTTTTCCTATGGGCAGATTTTCCAGCAAGCCTCCTGGATGGAAACTCTTGAAAAGTAGTATGTTTTTGTCAGTAGGTTACTTCTGTCCTTCAGACGTCATACTAACTCCTTTTGTAAGGATGAAGTTTAAAGCAGATTGGCTTGATTTGCTCAATGTACTAGTGAAACTGAAATATGGATTGCATATGTTTATCAAAGATGCCAAGCTGATGACCCCTTCCAATGTAATCAGAGCCATCAATATACTTTTCATAGTATAATACTGGAAGCAAAGGAGGAGGCAGGGGTTGTCTCAGTGTAAATGTTGGTTATCTAAAACATGCATGTAAAGGTTTGCTATGCTTGGAGCAAATGTACTACCCATAGATGTTCCTTTCAGCTGTAGTTTCTCAAACATAAAGTAGTTCTTCATGGCCAGTGTTCATTTCGTAATGAATGAAATCTAAGTAATTTCAGGTATCACAGACTGCTGTAAAATCCTTTCCTCTGTTTTTAGTGTTTCATCCTGTGGAATACTTGGATATAGGGATACTATATACACTCCTTTAAGGGTTAAATGGAATATCTTTCAGGAGACATCACCTTTTCTTTGCCCTTCCGAATGGAAAGCATCCGATTCACTAGAGGTCTCAGAAACCAGTCATAGACTTCAGAAAGTGGTTTCAATACCAAGTCAAAGCCAGGTGCTGTTGGCTGTCCTAGTGGCAAAACCAACAAGGAAGCATAGAGAAGCTTAAAGCCAGGCAATCGAAGATTCATCAATGGTCTTGCCACAGAAGCAGCAAGCCATGGAAACTTGAAAGAACTCTGCGACATAAGGAAACTGTCTGGCAGATATAGCAGCCTGAAAGAACTGTTCAGGACAAAGCTGGGAAAGTAATCATGGGTAAGGAAGGCCAACAACAAAGATGGGTGGAGCACTTTGAAGAGCTGCTGAATCGGCTCGTGCCGCAGTCTCCACCAGACATACAGCCAGCTGGCAGTGACTTGCCAATCAACTGCAGCAAACCAACCAAAGAAGAAATATGGCGAGCCATCAAACATCTGAGAATTGGGAAGGCAGCAGTAGCTGACAGCATTCCTTCAGAGGCACTGAAGACAGACATTAACAGATGTATAGAAATGCTCTACCCCATGTTTGGAAGGATCTGGGAAGAGAAAAAGGTGCCATCAGACTGGAATGAATGAATGTCTTTTATATAGCGCACAGCTACTCGGAGTGTCCTGGCGCTCAACATAAGAACAGGTGAGAAGGGGCTGAGCCCTCAAGTGTACCAAGTCATAAAGCTTAAAAAGATGTGTTTTGAGGGCCTTTTTGAAGGATGCTTCCTCGGTTATTAATCTTGCATGATCAGGCAGCTGGTTCCACATACTTGCTGCTCTGACCATAATGGAGGCTCCCCCCTCTGATGGTTTCGAAAACGGGAATTGTTAACAGGCCAGCGCTATTAGATTGTAGCAGTCTTCCTGGTCTGAACTCCTTGATCCTCTCATTTATGTTGGCAGGACCTCTGTTATAGAGGCCAAGCTCCAGTCCACCCTAAAGAAGGGGTTAACCCAGACGGAAGGATCTGTTTTGTCTGGGTTGCATTGTAATTTTAGACTGGAGCCAGTTTAACAGTGCCTTCCTACTGAGAGCAAAAGATTATTTGGCACTCACTGAATCCTCTCTACAAGAGAGCAGGAGCTGCGTATCATCCGCATATGGCACGATCTTAATGCCAAAAAGTTCGACCAGACGGGCCCGTGGACTCGTACACATTGAAAAGCGTGGGGCTCAGAGGAGCTCTGTGGGACACGCCATTTCAATGATTAGGCTCTGGGAGAGGAGGGGTTCAGCCAGACAACCGGTTTTCGGATCTCCAGAAAGGAGCTCAGCCAGCCAAGGGCTGGCCTCGACAATCCTAGATGTTCTAGCCTTTGTATTAGAATGCTGTTGTCCACCGTATCGAATGCTGACCGGTGCAACAGTACCAAAGCCACATAATGGATTCTGAGACCTCAAGAAGCGTTGTTTCCTTACAATGATGGGCTCTGAAGCCAGATTGGGATGGATGTAAAAGATTGTCAGAAAAGTGGCAAGTTGACGATTCACCACCTTTTCCAGAACTTTTGCTGCTGCTTCCAATAAGGACACTGGTCTAAAGTTTGCTGGTACTTCCAGGTCCATGTTAACCTTAAGAAGGGGGACCACGTTCGCCCTCTTCCAAGAATCGGGTATGTCACCTGAGTGGAGAGAGCAGGTAAGCAACTCCTGATATATTGGGGTAATAATGTCAGCTCTGGTCTTCAGAATGTGAGATGGACAGGAATCTTCTAGGGACCCTGATCTGCAAAGTGTGAACATCGCCCTCACTTCATCAATCGAAGGGGGGAGAAAGCAAATCAGCTTAACTTCTGCTGAAGATCCTGCTAGACTGGAAGGAGGGATATCTGATCAAAATCCCCAAGAAAGGTGACCCGAGTAGCTGCGCAAACTACAGCGGGGTAACTCTTCTAGCAACTCCATTCAAATGTTCAACAGTCAACCTTCACAGAATGAAGGAACAAGTTAACTCTTCGTTACGAGACCCACAAGCTGGCTCCTACAAAGCTAGATCCTGCACAGACCAGATTGCAACGCTGCATTATCATTGAGCAGTCGACGAAATGGAACTTCCTACTCGCTGTCAACTTAGACTGAGAAGGCATTTGACAGTGAGGCCAGGGAGACCCTTGGAAAACGCCGCCGCTATGGTGTCAGATAAACTGGTAATCATCAGGAGCTCTTACAAGGGAATGACCTGCAAGATGGTCCACAGATGAAAACTCACAGTTGCCTTTGAAGTGAGCCTGAATTCCGCCATGTTTGTTTGCTCTCGCCTTTTCTCTTCCTGCTGGCGATATACTGGATCATAAAGACATTCACAGCAAGGGGGAAAAAATGGGATCCAGTGGACACCTTGGACACAGGTTGCTGACCTGGTCTTTGCAGACGAGCGGGCCCTGCTCTTTCATACCCTGCAGATGCAAGAGAAGACCGACAAAGTGACAGCCACATCGGCACAATTTGGCCTCGACATCCACAGGGTAAAAACCAAGATCCTGAAGGCTAAAACGACCAGCACAACTGCATTCATTCTTGCACGCAAAGCACTGGAAGAGTGAGTCCGTCACCTACCTGGGCAATGTCCTAGACCCGCAGAGCGGCACAGATGCCAACATCAAGGCGAGAATCAGAGAAGCAAGTGCTGCTCCCCCCCCCCCCCTCATTTCCTAGGAAGAATTTAGCCACCATGCCAGAGGCTTGACATTCACTTGCTATAGACAGCCTGTAATGTCTGTATGCACAGATGATTTGCTTCTATTAACTAGATATGATGGGTGGGCAGGACATGGGTTAATGGAGGTTCTTTATAGGTTTGGTGGGGAACTCAGTTGGGATAAATATATCCTCTTATTGGAGGGGTGGGGGTTTGGAGAATTAGCAGACCCAATTGATGATGGCTAACCGCTTTAAATATCTGGAAATGCACGTCTCTATAGACCCGTAACAGGCATGTGAATTGAATTTGGTACTGTTAGAACTGGGGGTCTCTAGTTGGCAGAAGTAGGTACCTTTGACCAAATAGGGACCCTTGCTTCTACGTCAGGGCAAGGGAGTTACACTACTGGAATAACCCCTGCTCACCCCCTTGGTAGCTTGGCACGAGCAGACAGGCTTATCTCGGAGGCAGTGTGTTAAGCATTTGTGAACACATACAGTAATACAGTGAAAACACTACAGATGGACACTACACAGGTTTTATAAAAATAAGTATTCTTTATATAGACTTAACACAAGACCACAAATGACAAAAATCCACAATACTGTTCTCAAAATAGACTTAAAGATGGTAGAAGTAACTTAGTTCCAGTTGATGGTAAATGCGAGACAGTTCTCACAAAAGTACCTGGATGCGTAACGCAAATAAACAAAAAGGTTTGCAGGGATGGAGATGCGTCGGTTCCTTGCTTCGGGGGAGACGATGCGTCGCGCCTCAATGCTTGCGCAGAGTAGGGGATGCATCTTGGTCCTTACCGGAGAGGAGGTGATGCATTGATTCTCGTACTGCGTTCCGGTTGCGATGCGGCAAGATGGCGCTTCGATGCGATGCGACAATCCGATGCAATGAGATGGCGCCCTTGATGCGACGACGTGAAGATGATGCGGGCACGCCCGGCGGCCATGCGATGACTCTAACTTGGGAGCTGCGACATGCTTCTCCGGTGATGCGCCGGCGACCTCTGCGGCGGCGACACGCTTCTCTGGTGATGCGTCGGGCAACAGCTTTGACGAAGGCTCGCATCTTGGTGATGCGGCGGTGACCTCTGCGGCGGCGACATGCTTCTCCGGCGATGCGACGGCAACAGCTGCGACTGCGACACGCTTCTTCTCGTTGAGTCGCGCTTCCAGCTCCCAGCGACACGCAGGCTTCTGCAAACAGAATTCCCAGCAAGGGAATTCAGAGGGGAGCTGGTGGTGAAGTCTTTTGTCCCTGAGACTTCAGCAGGAGGCAAGCACAAGTTCAAGCCCTTGGAGTAATATTCTGCAAGATGATGAAAGTTCTTTAAAAGTTCCTTCTCCTCTCCTTGGCACTGAAGACAACACTGTAGGCCAACCCAGCAACACAGCACACTGGCAGGTGGGCAGTCCAACTCCTACAGCTTCCTTTGGTTCTTCTCCTTGGCAGAGGTTCGTCTTGTTGTTCCATAAGTGGAAGTGGAGAGGTGTGGTGCAGCGGCCAGGGCAGCTGACTTCGGAGCACAGGGTTCACGGTTCGATCCCCGGCGGCAGCTCAGCTCAGCACCATGTGACTCTGGGCAATAGCTCACTTAATTTCCACTACGGCCCCCAGCGCCTTGAGACCCGTAAGGGTGAGTAGCTGCGCTATATAAAAACGGACTTTATATATAAGTGATCTAAAGTCTTGGGGTCTGGGTCCCCATATTTATACTACTAAATCCTTTGTCCTCTGAAGGCAGAGGGGCCTTTACCTGGTCCAAACCAGTTCTGTGCAGTCCTGGAGCACTTTGTTTACAGGACTCCTTCTTTCCTTTGACAGTGTGGGCCAGGGACATCAGACGCACCACAGGAGGTGGAGCCAGCATTGTGGAAGGCAGGCACAGCCCTATTCAGACCCAGGTGCAACTCCTCCCACCACTCTACATGCAGATAGGTCTATTCAGCCCTGTGCTGACTCACCCTGTCTCCTGCAATCCCTCCCAGCCCCTGTCACCCACAAACCAGACATGGAATACACAACCTAGCAGAGGCAGGCTGGATGGTTTAGGCAAGAAAATACCTACTTTCTAAAAGTGGTATTTTCAAACACAGAATGTTAAAACCAACTTTACTAAAAGATGTATTTTATCATTCTGAGTTCAGGCATACTAAACTCGAATTTCTACCATGTTCCCTGGGTCAGCTAGGATTATAAGATGTTATAATCAAACTGCCCATTCTGGCCTATGGGGACAGGTGGCCTTGCAATAGTGAAAACGAAAATGGCTGTAATTCACTATTAGGAAATGCCACACACACCAGGGCATGTCCTACCTTACACTTACAATGCACCCTGCCCTTGGGCCTACCTTAGGGGTGACTGATATGCAGAAAAGGGAAGGTTTAGGGACTGGCAAGTGGGTGCACTTACCAAGTCGACATGGCAGTCACAGACTGCACACAGGCTCTGCAATGGCAGGCCTGAGACACACTTTACAAGCTGCTTCTGTGGGTGGCACAACCAGTGCTGCAAGCCCACCAGCAGCGTTTGATTTACAGGCCCTGGGCACACCTGGTGCACTATACTAGGGTCTGACAAGTAAATCAAATGATCCAATCATGGAGTCACTAATCAATACATCAATTTAACATAGGGAGAGCATATGCACTTTAGCACTGATCAGCAGTGGTAAAGTGCCCAGAGTCATAAATCCAACAAAAACAGGTCAGAGAAAATACAGGAGGAAGGCAAAAAGTTCAGGGATGACCCTGCAAAAAGGGCCAAGTCCAACACAACCCCCTTCCAGCCAAAACGCAGGGTAGACCAATCACTACCTTGATGGGATTCCCTGCTTTGGGCGATAGAACATGGACCCTGGCCCGCAACAGCAGGGACATATTCCAGTTCTAAGCCAATCTGAACCTATCTGGATCCCTCTGTCCATACTCTCAGGGCCCACTAAGCTAACCCATGGGGAACCCTTCTCTCCTGTGGACACCATCTGTGCAGCACCTAACATTAGCTTGCTCACAGGTGTTTCCCGACAGACAGTAAGCCACAGCGGTCAGTGATGAGACCCAGGCCTTATGCCTCTCAGGGCTCAAACCTCTGTGACGTTAGAGAGCGGGGGGCAGTAGCCCCAGGTGCTTGGCACCCTTTGTCCACTCTCCCTCCTGTCGGGTATGACATCCTGGCACAGACCCACCAGCCCCAGGCCTGTACCTGGCAGCCGGACAGGAGACTGGGGTGAGGTTTCCCACACCCGGTCCTCCTTCTCCTCGTTGGGGCTCTGTACCCTCCCACCTGGAGTGGTACCCCCTTCCAGAATTGCCAGGGCACCTGTGGCAGGTGTCCTGCACAATTAGCCCACCAGTTCAGGGGTTCTATCCTGCAAGTGGGCGTCCAGGTCAGGGGGGACACCCCGAACCTGGCCCTCCAACCTAGGGTCTAGACCCTCCAGTTGAACCGGGGTCAGAGGCGAGGACTCCCTCCCTCTGCACCCCCTTCCAGAGTGCTGTACCCTCCCACCTGGAGTGGTACCCCTAGAAGACCAACCGGTCT
The DNA here is from genome assembly GCA_963921515.1 of Calotriton arnoldi. NCBI lineage: Eukaryota > Metazoa > Chordata > Amphibia > Caudata > Salamandridae > Calotriton > Calotriton arnoldi. The sequence goes on along the minus strand of CAWUFW010001477.1, from coordinate 1,371,966 downwards.
GGACACTGTTTACAGTTGTCCCTCCCTCCAGGTCAGACAACACCTGAACCTGGCTTCCCAACCCAGGGACCAACCACCAACCCCTGCGGTTGAACACTTGCCCGGCGCACCAGGACTTCATTGGGAGCACATATGCGCCCCTCCCCCACATCCCCCCCCCCCCTCCCGAGGGTGACACACAACTCATGTTTCGTGTCAGTCTGCCTGGCGCAGATCTTCCGACCCCTGTCCATCTGACAGTGCGTGAAGGTCCCCCAGGACAGAAGTGTTGTCACCATGGTCATTCATTGGTGACTCAGCCCTTCTGGCTGGCCCCTGACCCACTGGTGCTTCCACTGGGGACTATTTCCACCTCTCAATCTGGACTTCTGCACCCTCCACTTTAAAGTGGCACTGCCAGACACCAGAACTTGTGGAGGCCTGCTTACAGACACTCCCAGTTCACCAGACACTAGGGGATCCCCCTCAATGGGCGGCCCATCAGGACAGACTAGGCTCCCTACCTGGTGTTCCCTTACAGAACCATCCAGGCCCTGTGACTGAGGTTGGGCACTATCGGGAGGCATCCCAGTCTCACTCCTCCTTGAAGACAGGACGTGAGGCCCTACACCCCTCCCACTACAACGGGACCTAGCTGGGCTACTCTGAACCACCTCACCACTCTGGGTTGGAAGATACCTCAGTGGCGTAGCTAGGCACTCTGCCGCCCGTGGCGGTCCCTGCCTTTTGCCGCCGCCGCCGAGCGCCTAAGAGGGGGGGGGGGTGCTGGCGATAAATTTACCTGCCGCCCCGAAATCTCGTGCCGCCCGGGGCGTACCGCCCCCTCCGCCCCCCCCCTTGCTACGCCAGTGAGATACCTGAGCCACTCCCCTTAGGGTCACTCCCCAATGCCTCTTCAGACCCTCTGGAATCCACAAAAAGGTCTGCCTCCCTGGTGTCGGAGAACTCATTCTCCAACAGGTGTTGGCATAGCTCTGGAAAACAGGGACTTACAATATGCTCTCCCACAATTGGATCACACAGCCCCCTACAAGGGTTAGCCAAACTATCCTTCACCTCACCATACAGTGCCTCGCACACGTACCCCACACCACTCCTGAGACTGGCAAGACAGTATCTGACTGTCACTCAACCCACACTCTTCTGGACTGTCTCCACATTCGCACACCAGGACTTCAACCATGGGGAACCTCCTCCCTGCTCCTCTCAGCTAGAGTCAGTGGAGTGTCCCTCCCAACACTAGGACCATGAACCCCTGTGCCAGTGCCCCAATCTACTTCCGGGACACTGCGCACCACTGGAGCTACCTCAGATCCTTGAACCTCCTGGTGTATGTTAACCCCTCCAAGTCAGGCGCCACATCTCGGTGTGTGTACTACCCCCTCAGCACTAGATGATTCAATATTGCTGCCACCATCTGAGCTGGATTCCACCTCCAACTCAACAAAGCTCACTTCCTGAGCTACACACATTTCTTGTTGCTGGGCTGAGACCCTCATGGCCTCAAGCCTCTCGAGCTCCAAATCAAGCTCTCATTCTCAACTCATGTTCCAATCTCATTCTCTCTCTCTCTCTCTCTCTCCAAGGACAACTTGTTATTCTCTATTTCCCCCTGACCCTCCATCTTAAGCTTAGCCATCTCCAGCTTGTGCGCCCTATTTCTCTCCCTGTCTTCCAACTCTCTGGGGGACAGGTCTTTGGAAGAGATGCTACTGCCAGGTGGGGACGGTACCCCTCCCCTGGCTGGAAACTCTGGCCTATCCAGTTGCACATCTACATCCCCAGCTGGCTCCACCACCAACTCGGGGGTATTTCTTACTTCTACCCAGGCCCTCAGGGCGTTTTGGTAGTCATCCTTTTTGGAAATGCCTGGTTTAGCAACTTTCAATTTCTTGCAGAGATGCTTGAGCTGTTTCAAAGTGTAGGTTTCCAACCTCTCTTCCTCAATCTAGATCCATAGATGCAACAGATGCTGGTCTACTCATGGCAGTAAGAATTGGCAGTTTCTCAGGAAAAAATAACAGTCCAAGGAAAAACAATTCTACCAAAACGTATGTGGTCGTGTTTGGTCTGCACTCACTAGTAGTGTACACCAATTACTGTATGAGTCACAAATGCAGGTCCAAATCCTCACCGCTGACCACCAATGTTAGAACTGGGGGTCTCTAGTTGGCAGAGGTAGGTACCTTTGACCAAATAGGGACCCTTCTACGTCAGGGCAAGGGAGTTACACTACTGGAATAACCCCTGCTCACCCCCTTGGTAGCTTGGCACGAGCAGACAGGCATATCTCAGAGGCAGTGTGTTAAGCATTTGTGAACACATGCAGAAATACAGTGAAAACACTACAGATGGACACTACATGGGTTTTTATAAAAATAAGTATTCTTTATATAGACTTAACACGACCACAAACGACAAAAATCCACAATACTGTACTCAAAATAGACTTAAAGATGGTAGAAGTAACTTGGTTCCAGTTGATGGTAAATGCGACAAAGTTCTCACAAAAGTACCTGGATGCGTAACGCAAATAAACAAAAAGGTTCGCAGGGATGGAGATGCGTCGGTTCCTTGCTTCAGGGGAGACGATGCGTCGCTCCTCAACGCTTGCGCAGAGTAGGGGATGCGTCTTGGTCCTTACCGGAGAGGAGGTGATGCATTGATTCTCGTACTGCGTTCCGGTTGCGATGCGGCAAGACGACGTGAAGACTATGCGTGCACGCCCGGCGGCCGTGCGGTGACTCTGTAACTTGGGAGCAGCGACACGCCCTGCAACACGCTTCTCCGGTGATGCGTCGGGCAACCGCTTTGACGAAGGCTCGCTTCTCTGGTGATGCGGCGGTGACCTCTGCGGCAGCGACACGCTTCGGCGATGCGACGGCAACAGCTGCGACTGCGACACGCTTCTTCTCGTTGAGTCGCGCTTCCAGCTCCCAGTGACACGCAGGCTTCTGCAAACAGAATTCCCAGCAAGGGAATTCAGAGGGGAGCTGGTGGTGAAGTCTTTTGTCCCTGAGACTTCAGCAGGAGGCAAGCACAAGTTCAAGCCCTTGGAGTAATATTCTGCAAGATGATGAAAGTTCTTTAAAAGTTCCTTCTTCTCTCCTTGGCACTGAAGACAACACTGTAGGTCAACCCAGCAACACAGCACACTGGCAGGTGGGCAGTCCAACTCCTACAGCTTCCTTTGGTTCTTCTCCTTGGCAGAGGTTCGTCTTGTTGTTCCATAAGTGGAAGTGGAGAGGTGTGGTGCAGCGGCCAGGGCAGCTGACTTCGGAGCACAGGGTTCACGGTTCGATCCCCGGCTCCGGCGGCAGCTCAGCACCATGTGACTCTGGGCAATAGCTCACTTAATTTCCACTACGGCCCCCAGCGCCTTGAGACCCGTAAGGGTGAGTAGCTGCGCTATATAAAAACGGACTTTATATATGTGATCTAAAGTCTTGGGGTCTGGGTCCCCATATTTATACTACTAAATCCTTTGTCCTCTGAAGGCAGAGGGGCCTTTACCTGGTCCAAACCAGTTCTGTGCAGTCCTGGAGCACTTTGTTTACAGGACTCCTTCTTTCCTTTGACAGTGTGGGCCAGGGACATCAGACGCACCACAGGAGGTGGAGCCAGCATTGTGGAAGGCAGGCACAGCCCTATTCAGACCCAGGTGCAACTCCTCCCACCACTCTACATGCAGATAGGTCTATTCAGCCCTGTGCTGACTCACCCTGTCTCCTGCAATCCCTCCCAGCCCCTGTCACTCACAAACCAGACATGGAATACACAACCTAGCAGAGGCAGGCTGGATGGTTTAGGCAAGAAAATACCTACTTTCTAAAAGTGGTATTTTCAAACACAGAATGTTAAAACCAACTTTACTAAAAGATGTATTTTATCATTCTGAGTTCAGGCATACTAAACTCGAATTTCTACCATGTTCCCTGGGTCAGCTAGGATTATAAGATGTTATAATCAAACTGCCCATTCTGGCCTATGGGGACAGGTGGCCTTGCAATAGTGAAAAACGAAAATGGCTGTAATTCACTATTAGGAAATGCCACACACACCAGGGCATGTCCTACCTTACACTTACAATGCACCCTGCCCTTGGGCCTACCTTAGGGGTGACTGATATGCAGAAAAGGGAAGGTTTAGGGACTGGCAAGTGGGTGCACTTACCAAGTCGACATGGCAGTCACAGACTGCACACAGGCTCTGCAATGGCAGGCCTGAGACACACTTACAAGCTGCTTCTGTGGGTGGCACAACCAGTGCTGCAAGCCCACCAGCAGCGTTTGATTTACAGGCCCTGGGAACACCTGGTGCACTATACTAGGGTCTGACAAGTAAATCAAATGATCCAATCATGGAGTCACTAATCAATGCATCAATTTACCATAGGGAGCACTTGCACTTTAGCACTGATCAGCAGTGGTAAAGTGCCCAGAGTCATAAAACCAACAAAAACAGGTCAGAGAAAATACAGGAGGAAGGCAAAAAGTTCAGGGATGACCCTGCAAAAAAGGCCAAGTCCAACAGGTACCTACCGTGATGTTCACCTGAGAGGATCTTCTCCTTTGGAACGCGTTCCTGATCTTGAGTACTCGCCCACCAATGAACAGTTGCGCTTCTCTTTAAAAATAAAAATGCATTGCTAAAGGAAAAAATGCAAAAATGACTCTTGTACTTTTGAAACTTGGAAATTGATACATTCTCATTGTTTTTATCTTAAGAAAAATGAGTTGCATATCTGTAAAGAGTTGAATCATGCCTTTTTCCTAAGTTAACATTTTTGATTGCGGGAAGTATAATGGGTGGATTATTCAAGTCCGATCAGTATTGAGTCAAGCAGTTGGGCACATTTGAAAGGCTTGTTATGAAACTAATCACTAATTTATAGAATGATAGGGTGATATAAATGTAAGTGGATATGATCTCCCCTTTTTAAACCACCCCAGATTTCCCCTCATGCATTCTGTTTCAGAGTAGTTACATGGAGATTCAAACTGGGTCAGCCACATGTTCCAAATCATAGCATGTTTTCGTGAGCATACACTAGTATGGAAATATTCTCCTCCCTCCCCCCCCCCCAACCCCCAAAAAAGATTGTAGACCCAACCAGAGCTTCCCGTAAAGGGGTGGGGAGGTAGCCAGTGGTCCAATACTTAGCAAAACTGAGGCTGTTCCACCATGCAGGAAATCTCCCTTGATGACGATTCATATTATTACCAGTTTGAGGGTTGAATCAAAGATTTGGAGGACAACTGATAGTGTTATTCCCTTCCAGTATGTCTAGGTTCATCCGCTCTCCCATGTTACACCAAAGAAGTATTCCTTATGAATCTGGCGCTGGAAACATTTTGGGGGGGAGTCTCTTCTGCCCATTTTCTAGAGGTACCCTGGCATATACTTTACCATATGCATGTATTTAAAGGTTGTTTGACAGAACCTTGCGTGCGTTTTGCCACGCATGGCGGTACCACGCATATGCCTTAACCACGCATATGCCTTAACCACGCATATGCCTTAACCACGCATATGCCTTAACCACGCATATGCCTTAACCACGCATATGCCTTAACCACGCATATGCCTTAACCACGCATATGCCCAACGCATATGCCCAACGCATATGCCCAACGCATATGCCCCACGCATATGCCCCACGCATATGCCCCACGCATATGCCCCACGCATATGCCCCACGCATATGCCCCACGCATATGCCCCACGCATATGCCCCACGCATATGCCCCACGCATATGCCCCACGCATATGCCCCACGCATATGCCCCACGCATATGCCCCACGCATATGCCCCACGCACATGCCCCACGCACATGCCCCACGCACATGCCCCACGCACATGCCCCACGCACATGCCCCACGCATATGCCCCAGGCACATGCCCCACGCATATGCCCCAGGCACATGCCTCAACCACGCCTATGCCTCAGGCACATGCCTCAACCACGCCTATGCCTCAGGCACATGCCTCAACCACGCCTATGCCTCAGGCACATGCCTCAACCACGCCTATGCCTCAGGCACATGCCTCAACCACGCCTATGCCTCAGGCACATGCCTCAACCACGCCTATGCCTCAGGCACATGCCTCAACCACGCCTATGCCTCAGGCACATGCCTCAACCACGCCTATGCCTCAGGCACATGCCTCAACCACGCCTATGCCTCAGGCACATGCCTCAACCACGCATATGCCTCAGGCACATGCCTCAACCACGCATATGCCTCAGGCACATGCCTCAACCACGCATATGCCTCAGGCACGCATATGCCTCAACCACGCATATGCCTCAACCACGCATATGCCTCAACCACGCATATGCCTCAGCGCACATGCCTCAACCACGCATATGCCTCAGCCACGCATATGCCTCAACCACGCATATGCCTCAACCACGCATATGCCTCAACCACGCATATGCCTCAACCACGCATATGCCTCAACCACGCATATGCCTCAACCACGCATATGCCTCAACCACGCATATGCCTCAACCACGCATATGCCTCAACCACGCATATGCCTCAACCACGCATATGCCTCAACCACGCATATGCCTTAACCACGCATATGCCTTTACAATGAGATATGCGTTAAAGTTTGTATGGCAAAGACATATGCGTGGTTAAGACTTTTCAGGTAAGTGCTGCCCCTGCCCAGAGACTTAAAACGACCCCTCCCTCCTAAAAAACCAACCCCCTCTCCCTCGAGCCCTAAAATTTCCTGCCCCCCCACCAAGCCCTAAAAACGACCTTGCCCCCTCCCTAAGCCCTAAAAAGTATCCCGACCCCTGCCCGAGACCTAAAACTACCCCTCCCGTCTGAAAACCAACCCCCTCCCCAAGCCCTAAAAACTACCCCGCTCTCACCTAAGCCCTAAAAACTTCCTGACCCCCTGCCGTGAAAACTATCCCTTATCCCCACTTATCTCACAGCGTCTTTCCTCCTCTCCCGATGCTTCCCCCCATTCCAGGCAGCAGCTAGACCGCGAACTGCCTTAACCATGCATGTGTGTGGTTAAGACATATGCGTGGCTAAGGCAAGCGTGTTGGCGCTTGCGATGTTCGAACAAGTGTGACTCTGCCTGCGTTTTTCCGACTGTTTCTCTAATTGGATCAGGTGCGGCACGAATCTCGTTCACTAGCTGCCATCTTTGCCTCCTGCCAGTCAATCATACCCACTGGGGTCAAATCTACCTTCTAAGCCACTGCGTCTCAGCAAAATTGCCTGAGATGTTACATATGTTATAACAGATCTGTTAATAGGCCCGACCTCGCCTACCCCAACCCCTCACTGTCCAAAAGTGAACTAGTTGTTAAATTAGCTTCTAATGGGCTGCATTTACTCAGGTCAGTGAGGGTGTTTCTCCAGTGCATTTCTCGGCTGAAGGTACTTGAAGTATTGAGGCTTGTGCATATTGGCCTCTTGATCTGCTGTAGGACTTAATGTGGCTTGCTGCCATACATCCCCTAATTTAAACATTCCAATATTTCCATTGTGAAATGGCAGCTAGTTTCCTCACCTGTGCCAAACGGGTATTGCACTAGAGAGCAGTCTTCTCAGGCGACCTGGCAGTCCCATTTCACACACAGAAGTGACCTGGACCATTGTTCATTTGGGCCAAAAAAAAAAAAAACCACCAGGTGGCTTAGGGATTTTAAATGGGTACCTGCTGAACTTATATTAATCGCATGAGATTGAAATGGCTCAAGGCCAGTAGTGGATGGTATAGATCTGCTCTAATATTCCAGCGGTTGTCTTTCTGTTTCTCCGCGTTTAGTTTAGAACATTCTACCCTCTGAATGGAATGTTCAAGTGTTTTTAACAACAGTTACTTTGGCAGCGGTCTAGAATATGGCACGAAACCAGTTACTTTCTTGCTGTTTTAGGATAATTTTCATAACTCTTAAAGCATAGTAATGGCAACGCCAAGGTTCAAGAAGGGGTGAAGCACGGTTGTTTTAAGGTAATTGTCAAACTGTACTGATTTATTGAACCATTTGGCAATTCCAAAGAGCTCATATTGGATTATTGCGTTTGGTTGATGAGGATTACTGAGTATATTTAGGTGGCAGGGAATCTGTGATGCAAGGTTCGTGTTTAATTCATTGATAGGTTGTTTGAATCTCAGGAAAACATTGCCTATAATGGGCCTGCATCAGGTGTTTTTTTCGTTTTTTTGTTTTTTTTGCATTTTGGTAAAAGCAGTAATCTGTAAAATTCACTCCACTAGCTTTAAATTTCTGAAGTCTCTTCATTTACATTTTTGGATTCTTCCTTCTCTGTAGAAAAACGAGTAGCAATTGGTTGACTTTGAAGTAACAAGGAGTTAAAGGAAAATAAAACATGATCACTAGATATAGCTGTGATTGGTCTGTCTCATATTTTTAAATTTCTGCTACTTATGTTTGGAAACCAATAGGGTTGAAGACATTGTCCCTTGATTTCAGTTACTCATCTGTGGGGTTCCTTTCCAGATTCTGGGTCTTAATAGTTCCATGAACTTAATTTCTTTTGCGGTGTTTAATTCACAGCAAAGCACATTAACACACAAGCATAGGTGCAAAGTTGGAGATCCTAGTAGAATATTATCAGTGCATATCACAGGTTTCTAAAGTGGAATAGTATGTGTGGTAATGTCTTTTTCAAGTAACAAACATCATGTATTTGAAGCCACATACCCCATACATTTTTCCGGAATTTGCCCCTTCATTAGACTGATAGTATGTAGGATGCAATTCTGACCTGATATTATTTACCTTTTACTTTCCTTATGTATTGTAAAAAATATTTTATCAGGAACAAAGTGAGTTGTACCAAATTATTGAACAATGTGATAAGGCATTTGGGTGGAAGAGTAATATAAATTTCTTTCATGAAATCACTTGCTCAGTTCCTGAAATTATTTGGCTTAAGTTGGCCACCTAACTCCTGATCATTACGGGCGCTGTTGTCAGTCATGAGAATTTGCCACAAAAATTGAAATCCTTTTCACCTAAAATGGGGTAACAGCGGATGCGCTAGCTCATAAAGATTTAATATTGAAGTACTGTACCCCAGTAGGCATTCAACGCCGACAGGCTGCTGGAGAATTGGTCCTGAAATTGGTGGGTCATTAATGTAGAGGGGATTAAAATACTTGTGGCTTTTCAAAGGCGACAATTCCCAGCAGATCATGGCACCATGTGGTGTCCAGCATTGATTGGAAAAATGTTCAAAAATATCTGGGAATTTATTTTAACTCAAAAGTTGGTTACATCACCTTGATTTTGTAAAAACCTGCGCTTTTGGTGTACTGGCTGTATTAAGATTTGATCAAATCTCGTGTCCTGCACACACAAACCTCTCATAAAGGCATTTCAGAGCACATTTCTGCACTTGAGAAACAGATGGATTGGCTCTGTTTGGAGAGAACTTCTGGAAAACTTACTTCCCACTCATCCATGGCTCAGGCTTTTCTGATGCCTCTTGGTATCATTGCATGGAATCGGCTAGAAGTAGTTACTTGTGGTTTCCATTACTCTTAAATTTGTCTTCTGATAAGATTTGCACTGTTTGTTAGAAGCTTCACAAAATGCGGGCAATTTCTTTTCTCTGAACTCTGTAAAAAGGGTTGGGACATATTCTGACTTACCGTTTGGCACAACATCCCTTTTAGAAATACTGTTCTAATAAAAAAACAAATACACAAGCCTGTCAAGGAGCGGAGTAAAATTCTGTTTTCATGATATCTAGAAAATAAAATGTCAATAGCTTTATCCCTGGACTCTTTGAGAAATTATAAAGTGTTTCTCTTGATAAATCATGAAAGAAAATTGTGCTTTGAAGTCCAGGCTTGGGCATCATCCTGCCTGGGTAGCTAGCCCCTGACCAGAGGCAAAACAATTTTTGTTTGAAGGTAAAATATGATCTTGTCCATTTGGTAGTTGATTGATCTTTATTATCTTACTTACTTTTTTGTGTTCCTTATTCTTCAAGTACAGTGCAACAAGCAGATTATTCAATAAAGTGTTATGTAAAATGAGAACTTAAAATTGCATAAGTACATCTCATGTTTATGAATGTAAAGCACTTTATATTCGAAAGTGTTCACTTTTTAAGTGTGGTGGTTTTAAAGATGTAGGTCTTAAACTGTTATTTGAAACATTTGCTTGTTAGTGCGAACTTTAGGACTTTACTGAATGCTTGCTGTTAATAGTTGGGTAGTAATTAATATGCAATTTTTTAATGAACACTGCTTTAGTGTGATCTACTCTGATTTTGTTCTTGGCAGTCCTGTGCTTTTGAAGGGAAAGGTAAAGATGTGCTTCATGTTTGTGACCTCGTCATGCACTTGATGTAGTTTCATTTTTGTTAACCAGCATCCCACAAATAACCAATTGCTACTTTGTGGGTTTTTACAGTGTCTAAAATTACTGTGATTTGATTCCTCACAAGTTGCTATGCTTGGTGGCTTGCTTTTTTGTAGACCAGCATCTTCTAGGTAGATGGTCTTGCCTCACTTACCTCCCAACAATACGAGTACTTTCCCACTTAGGTTTTTGTCTCTCTCCCTTGCTCCCTAATAGTTTGAGTAAATTGTAGTGTTTATAGGGATTCAACCTTAATGCAGCAAATTGTTAGTACCTGGTCCCTGTCACACTGTTACTGTGAACTTTAGTAGGTGTATGGACGCTGTGAACCCTGCAATACTGTCGCCTTAAAATGTACCTCAACAGAACTCCCACAATCTAGATGAATCTGTGACGTGTTAAACCTCAATTTCACGAGGCAATGTGTTCCCGAAGTAATGCACCCCATCACACATGAAAAATGTCAAATAGTCAATTGAGTAGAAGACTCCACTCAATAACTGAGTTCTTCATCAGAATAGTTTTAACGGTGTATTACAAAAATTCCAAAGTGCAGTACAGGTTAATTGCCACAAAGGCACTCAGGAAATGGAGTACTACAGAGAAATGCTGAATCTAAAGTGGGCAGCAAAATAGAGCAAAATGCACAGCATCGCTAGTAGAACAGGATAGTCTTTCTCATCCCCCAAATTAAATTGTAAACATTATTTTAACACTTTTGAAATTTACACAATTGCAGAATCATGTGGTATGATCGAAAATGTTATTCATAGCAATTCAGGCCACAGTCTCGTAAAACGTCAAATTGCCTTAGCACCTAAGCACTATCCCACTACATGGATAGTTATTTTGCCCTCTCTATTTTAATGTTATCTGGAGATGGTAGAACAAACTATATACTTAAACAGCGTGTTGTGTAAATGATTAGGGTACAGCGATCTAGCAAAAAGATCTTGAGAAATCGTTACAGTTCTATGACTGTGCTGCAGAAATGACAGGCAGTGAGATGTTCCGGAGGGAGAGCAAGGGTTGCTTCCATTTTGGAAAATATACCTATAAGGCCCTAATTGAGGCATAGTTGACGAGTCGAACACGAATTTCAACTCCTCATAGGACATTTGTTTCAAAGACAACAGTACTAGATCAGTGTATAAATGTGTAATCGAGTGTAAAACTGTATTATGCACATTGTTAAAGATGCACAAAAATCAGTGCAGTCAATTTTTTGATCCTGTGCTGCGCCTTCTACATGTGTTCAGTAGATTTAGAGGCATATGCTGCATCCATTTACTCTTGTCCCTGCTGAGGGAGTTCTGCCAGAGTGCTCCTGTTATTTCCTTGCACTGCTGTAACTCACAGTTGACATTGATCACCTGTCTATTTGAAAAGTTTTTATTGATTTTCTTGCAAACAATATACGAAGTTGAACATCATCACCACAGCCGTGATTGAGCCATTTTATATATAAACTGAACAGTAGCTTCCCACCAGTTCTCATTGCAAGTGTCTTGCATTGGTAGAGGAACTCACTTGTAGTGGATGCTTCCTGGCATAAGTGATGTAAGGTGGAGTTGTAAAGAACCTGTAGAGCCCAGTTACGAGTGCCAGAACGTCGGAGAGGCTGAAAATGAGCAATTAAGGAAAGGAGCTTGCAAAAGGCATAGTTGGTGGATTTCTCTGACCGTTTGCAAAAACAGCCACGTTTTTTGTTTTGCATAACTTCAGGTGATCAGGGAGGTTTGACCAGTAAGATCCGAGGGCTTTATACGAGCGTTGTATCATATGGGAAGTTGAGGGACTTTGTGCTAGATAAGTTGCTTGGTTGCCTTACCCCAGTAAATTAGTCTGAAGTCTTGAATTATTGAATGGTGCATGAAAGATGTTTAAGTGACCCTGTCACCTATTAGCTAATTCCAGTTTTTTTTGGAGTCCGGATTTTCACATGGTGACTAAGATATACTATGCTATTGAGTGCATGAGTTGCCATTTGTCCACTTCACTGCTGCTCCCTAAATGTAAAAAAAAAAAAAGACTAACAAGGGTCCTTTCATTTGAAAGAATTGCGGCTTCAGTTGAACACACGTCAGATGCAGCATTTTTAAATACCTTTGACTGCGTGTTCTCATTTTTATGTGCATATTTGCACATTATATGGAAAAATAGCTAAATATCGGTCTATCTCCATCATATTAAAACTTACCGTCTTTTTTAATCCAGTGTTTTATTTACTAACCTTTGCCGATTTGATTTTTTTTCTTTTCTAGTGCCACGCCTTGGAGGAAGATGGGAACTACAGTGGGATATCTGACCTTGGCCTGTCATCGTTTGACACAAGTGAACTCTTGGGTACTTTCCGTGGTTACCTTGATCCAACCATCATTTCTATCATCGAGGGTGCAGGCAGCCAGTGCGAGGTATGCGGTTTGCAGTTGTATGCTCGTGTAGGTTGGGGGGGAAGCATGAAAAACTTAAGGGACCGTCCGTAAGCAATTTGAGGTCTGACTTGGATAGCTTTGACTGTTTAGTCAGTCTCGAGTTAAAGATGAATATAAAAAAGTTACATACAGGAGCTTATGGTCAGCCCTTTTCATCCATAGGTCTAATCAAGCTTAATTGACATTTTGCTTCCGCCCACCACAACATAGAGCATGAGGGCAGTTAGTCCACTTCAGCATTTGGCTCTCTTGACTGTGTGCAATGGATGGCATTTTGATTATGCACTTGTGCACATTTGCCTAAAATATAGCCCACTTGAGTGCTAAAGCTGGTGTACCAAACTAAGGCTTAATTTTTTTCATTTCTTTGAGAGTGATTTTTTTTTTCTTTGCAAACACATACATGCCACCTTTAGATGGTAGAATTTGTGTAAGCATTTAATGAGTATTACATATAACTGGGAGAATATGCAAGTTTTCTAAAGTTTGCCAATGCTTGTTTAGTCTTATTAGATGATTTCATGAATAAAAGAGCACTCTTTACCTTTTATTATCATAATGTAAACAACCCAACATGAGACCCATGTCACTTAGACTTGAAACCGCTATGAGACGCTTGGAAAAGACCAAGAGTGTTTGTCCTTTTTTATTTTATTCATGTAACATTTTAAATGCTTGATTCTTCTTTTTTTAATTTTATTTCATTTGTCTTTTCCTGATGTTGGTTGAGTGCAGATTTGTTATAAAGTAGTTTAGAGCTTGAAGGTGGTCCATGCAAAGGAAAAGAGACTGCTCAAGTTAGCCATGTTCATGGATTTGTTGCAAACCATTTTCTAGTGGGTGTGGTCATTCCACTTTGTTTTTGGCTTGGTGTCACTATTCATTTTGATGTTTTACAGAGATTTGTTTTTATTGGGAGAGTTCTCTGTTCACCTCGGTCTGAATAGCAGATGACGTTTAGGTTATGTGCCTAAAATCTAACCATTGACTAGTATTTAATATCCATCTCCTTCCTGTCTTTCAGAGTAAAAGCCGGTTTGATGACGAGAATGAGTTATCGCTTTTGACTGCACTAACTGAGATTTTGGACAATGCAGACGATGAGAATCTGTCTCCTTTCGACTCTATTCCGGACACTGAACTGTTAGTTTCACAGAGGGATCGTGACAGCTCTGTAAGTTCAGCATCAAGTGTTATCTACTAAGTCTTTAGATCTGGGTAAAATGTGTATCCTACAAAAAGCCTGTTTCTTGAAGGCATATTTCACAGGACTTCCCCAGCCAGTCCTTGCTTTATTGAAGCATTTTCCCTCATTTAAAGGGAGGGATGCACTTCTGTGTTGCTTTTGTTCCCTTAAGCCCCTGCTTCTGGAAGTAGTCATGATATATTTGGTTAAAGATATCCTTACGACGAAAAACAATTTGCTCCTGCTTTGGCAGCTGTTTGGGCCCCAAATGCATGATGCGTTCTTATTATCTTATAAAACTTGTCAGTTCTTCATTTATACAATCTTCATGGCGGCCTGCAATGCTAACACATCAGATTGTCTAGGTTGGTCTTAGACCTGCAGTGGTATCTTCCTGCACAAAATCTCTGAAATATTACATAAATTGAACATGTCCATCAATCTAGATTATTTCTGAGTAACCTGGTTGCCACAATCCATGTTTGAATGTATAAGCACCTTCCTAGCAGGTGTCCTTTTTACTATTTGCTCTTCTTGGATATCTACAAATACATTGAGCCACTAGCATATTGGCAGATGGATTGTGGAGTGGTCACATTGAAAGGATGGGCTAGGGGAGGCAGGTTAAGTTAGGTTTTTGGTGTATGTTGTTGCTGTGTGAGGTACAATGATTTGCAGATGGATGGGGCTTGGGCAAAGGTGAGATTACCAGTTAACTATTGGGAAGTTGTAGCTCACATTTTACTAAGCTTCATAAATGTAATCAACAATGTGATTGTGTTAATTTGCTTGAAATTCTGATTGTTTTTGTGTCTCATGTAACAGTTACAAAGGTTTCTTAACCTTTCAAGGTCCCCTCCAGACCATAGTATCCTTACTGTGGATGAGCATAAGCTGTTCAAGTCTAATGGGAGCGTTGCAGCCTTTGGAAAGGTAAGCAATTTATCAAATGAGGGTAAAATTAATTAAATATGGTTGGGTACTACTTTGTTTCCATGTCTGTCAGATAGCAACACTTCAGCTCTGTTTTCTTACAAGACATGTTGCATGAAACCCTAGTCCCTACCTTCCTTGTTAGTGCTGTGTAATAAGTAACTTTATTTTGCAATCTGTCAAAGCCTTATTGAAGTAATGCTATATTCAAAGCTACATCTAGTTGGCATAGATTAATGTTAATATATAGTTAACAGGAGTGTATTCTCGCCTTGAATTCAATTTTTAAAAATTAATCTTGCTGTTGCAAGTGATCATATCATTCACCTTTCTACAAAAACATACTTCCAAACGTGTAGGTTATGTAGTTTGATTGGCGCACTCATTTAAAAACATTATTTATTGGGGTACTTTAATGGCCCTGTCAAACTCTAATTACGTAAGTGGAGAGGGGGAGGTGAGAGAACCGCACGTTGTCCTGAGAGACACAACCACAAAAAGTATGGTAGCTGTACAGATATACGTGACTTTGATCCCAACTAGGAGACCAAGTCAGTCCTACACAGACGATATAGAATTACTGCCTAGGTGCCTAGGGAAGTCCATTCTGCACAGTGCTGGTGGAGGTCGTGGAGGCCATCCGGGAGTGTTTGGACGCCGGCGGGAGGGCAGCATTGATTTTGCTTGACCTCTCGGCAGCGTTCGACATGGTCCCACACTCTCTTCTCCTCTCGCGACTTGCCAGGATAGGTGTGTCGGGTACTACCTGGAACTGACTTAGGTCCTTCCTTGAGGGTAGGGCCCAGCAGATTTGGATGCCTCCGTCCTCTTCTACTTTACAGTCTGTGACTATGGGAGTCCCTCAGGGGTCCTCCCTAAGCCCCCTTCTATTTAACATTTATGTGACACTCTTGGTCTATCTGGCTGAGCGCCTGGGAGCTAAGGTGATGGCCTTCGCCGATGACACCCAGTTGCTCTTTACTTGGGACAATGACGACCATTCTGTCTCCTCGGCTCATCACTGTCTTTCCTCCATTTTTAAATGGTTAGCGGCTGCACAATTAAAATGTAACGAGGAGAAGTCAGAGATTCTCCTGTTTGGAAAATTCCCTCCCAATTTCCGAGAAGCTCTCTGGCCACCGGAGTTCCCCATGCCCACCTCTGTAGGGAAGCAGGCCAAGAACTTGGGGATCTGGTTTGACGAGAGCCTCTCCTTCTCATTTCACATCAAGAAGTTGACCGGCAATTGTTTTGGCCTCCTCAAGACTTTAAGAAAGTTCTTTCCTCTCCTGCCCCAAGCAGCAAGAGAAACGGTCACCTGTGTTTTCATCCTGTCTCGGCTGGACTATGCCAATGCGCTCTACATCGGCATTCCTGGCTACCTGATAAAAAAGCTTCAGGTGGTCCAAAATACAGCAGCCAGACTTCTTCTGGGCATCTCCGCCAGACATAGCGTGCGTCATCACCTGCGTTCCCTTCACTGGCTCCTCGTTGCTGAACGGGTGAAGTTTAAATCGCTGGTCCTAGCCCATCGCGCTCTGCATGGTTTTGGACCATCTTATCTGCAAAAGCGGTTCACCTTCTATGTGCCATCGAGACAGTTGCGATCGGCATCCCACCGACTCGCACTGGTTCCTCGATTTAAGTACCAGAGGCTTGGTGGCAGTTCTCTGGCACGAAGGGCTGCAGCTGCTTGGAACGCACTTCCCCTGGCATTTCGCAACATTGCAGACCCAATAGTATTCAAGAAAAATCTGAAAACTTAACTTTTCGTTTGCTAGGCTCCTTGCTCCCCTTAAGACATCGCGCCGGGACACTCGAGTAGCAGTGCGCGTTAAAAATCCAAATAACATAACATTTGTATCATGCTTCATCAGTGACCTCTCTCCACCCTGGTAGGGCAGTGCCACCAGGGCAGACTCAACCTCATGTTGAACTCTGATCAGGAGGGAGTTCTTAGATAAAAGCTACTGGACAAAGGAGGGATCCAGATCGGAAAATTAAAACTACCTTGTAGTTCCTCAGTGTAACCCCTCTATTCATAGAGGACTACAGGCATATCTAAAAACTGAGGCGAGATGGTGGGTTGAGGGCAATGGCTCAGACCATCTCACTGTTAAGCCGACATGTTTCTCCCCTACTCAGTAGCCCTAATGGGTCTGGGGCGTTCTTCAGGGCCAGGGATCCCTAACTAACCTGCTGCAATGCCGCTGAGTGAGTTTTTATACTAAAAAAACAAAAGCTACACTCGCAAGAGTCTTGCCTGAGTTGGGGTGCAGGTCAGATGAACCTATTATGATAAAGAGAAAAAAACGGATGAAATATTTATTTACAAGCTTTCCTGAATGAGGCACACTATTCACGTGAGCTCCGCAGAGTGCAGGAGACTGAACGGAGCAGAGTTCACTGCCCAGGCCTAGTGAAAGCGCCCCATACCATGCTTCACTTTAATGGTGGCCGAGCCCCTTCCTTTAGGCTCTGCTTGCCGTATTCAGGTTACAGCAAGCCTCTTTTAAAGAAAGGAGCGCGGCCGCCATTAAAGTGAAAGCACGGCATGGGGCGCTTTTACAAAAAAAAATGCTTGCTCACTTTAATGAAGAGTAATCTGAATACTAGCAGTACCCAGGAGTGGCAGCGGAAGTGCAATGATGAAGCTGATGATGATTCTGCACCTCTACCTCGGCGGCAGCCTGTCTCTTGGTCTGGCAGCAGCCTATTTCCTTCAGGAAAGTTGAAGATGTGAGCGATGGCTGTGTTCTGTTTCTTTCCCAAGGAAATGCCCATTTGAGAGTGGCAGGGTCGAATTTTCTGCTTGATGATTAGTCTTAAGTAGACTATCTTAAGCAAAGCTGGAAACGTGCCGTTGGTTAAGGAATCGTTTCTCGTGCTTATTTTATTGAATGCGTTCAGTAGTAGGTAATTCTTGAAGGTTTGTGGTAAGGTTCTAATGGTTTTCCACCAAGTTTACGAAAACGCTTGCATGAATGATGCAAGTGTAGGGTGATTTTTATTTTTGTGCGCGGGCATGATCCAACTTGCTTTGTACTCCGAGCGCCTGTTGAAATGGAGGTCACCAGCATTTTAGTTTTGGCAATACAGTAGTTTTCTTTGGAGTTAAATTTTGTGATTGAGGATCCGTTGCATGGGTGTATTGTGTAAATTTGAGAATGTTGGCTACTTCTTTGGATCTTTTGGCATTTGAGATTGTATTGGAATAGTGAGCTTTTTGGATTATGGTAATTGCCTGGAAGCAGATGCATCAAGGAGCCTAATTTAGCTATTGTGTGCCTCATTTAAACGGGTTTTGGTTTAATGTGGGTTTGTGCTTGGGAGTACAGTATAGTTAGGCATACTCACCCAAAAAAATGGAAACCTTTCTCCTAGGTAGTAAAAGTGTGCTGAAAAAGAAGCGAAATATGCAGAGTCCTAGTTCAGCTAATGTAAGAATGTGTGAATTCTAACCCACGACTAACTTGTAATAAGGAAAGTGATGGTCTTAGGACACGGAAAGAGTTGATTTGTTACTTGAATGTGTAATGCTAGCTACTCAACGATGTGTCCAATTAGCGTATATATAGAGAGAGAGAACTCTTAACTGCTCGTTTTACTCTAGTGAACGCTTTACCTTTCTCTAACTACAGTCGCCCTAAATGTTGAATGGGTTTGTGAAAGAAATGAGAATTTTCTGCGCAATCACGTCTCCTGGCTTCCATGTTTCTAGATCCCAATGCATTTAACATTTTGATGGAGTTTTATTTTCGCGTTAAGTCTGTCGGAGCAACCGAACCTTGTTAGGCAAAGATAGCTTGGAGGGAAACATTTGCTGCATGTCACCGCCATCTATTGGAGCTTGCTGAAAATACGTTTGCATTTCCGTTCCCTTTCATCGGCTTACCTGTAGCCGTTCCCTTAATCTTAAATGAGAAAACTGTAACTACAAAGCAGAACAAGCATTGGCAAAGGCAGTAGGTTTCGCCTATGCGAAATCTAATGGGTTTGTGAATTTTTGATTTTATAAAATATTTCGCAAGCACTGCAGGCGAAACCTAAAACGCACAATTGGTGATGTTGAGAAAGCAGTGTTTCTTGGTGGCAACAGGCAAGATTTCTACAGTGGGGCACTTCAATGCCACGCGTTAAAGTCAAATAATGGTGGTAATTTAAATGGCAAATAACACTGACGCCCAGTCAGCCATTTAGTAAAAGAAGGTATGAATGAGCCATGTTTTAATGCATTTGAATGTAACTGTTAAACGAAAATCTTCCTGATAGGAGAAAACGGATATTTCAGGTTACTCGCATGTATTTAAAATCAATCATTGTTGTTTCCAAAGCCTAAAGTGTCTTGATCGCCATAGACTGCCTGTCCACATTTATACATCCCAACTGTTTATTGTGAGCTGTAAGATCATGCATACTACGCTTTGAAAAAGTCAGCAGAATACGGTTTTGACACCTGAGGCAAAGCTAGCAAGGCATGTGCTCACCCCCCCCACCCCCCCTTTCCAGCCATTATCTTTCAGGTGGATCTCGTCGTCCCCCCGCGCCCTCTCCCCACCCCACCTCCCCCCCTCTCCTCCCCCCCTCTCCTAAGCTCCTCTGCAGTCGGAGGCAGACAGCACGTTCTCACTCGAACAGGCACCCAGTAACTCGCCCAGCTTCCAGCAGGGCAGCCCAGTGTCCCGTGTGGACGAGGGCAGTCCCCACAACACAATGAATGAAATATTTATAATTGAAAACTAGCAGACTCTACACTAAGAGCGGTGTTCAACAAAACTCTGCTCCGAGAGTGTGTCAGGCGTGTGCTGAGGGCTTGGGTCTGACGGACTCTTCATGATTCCAGTGCCCTGAAGGCTGCACAGTCGAACTGAGAGCTATAAACTCTTGAGCCCAGGCTGAGTTGCAGCTACGAAGTGAAGGTTCACTCTGTAATGTTTCCTGTTGCTGCAAAAGACCCCTTCAAACACTCCCAAACAAATCCTGTTTTTTAAATTCTTGAAGTGGGGCGCAATGAACAGGCGCTACGAAAGATGCCATGGGGATTATTTTAAAGGGCGCTCATAGTGGAGGCGCAGACCACATGGGGAACTCTTTGGAACGAGACCAACGTGTGATCAGAACTGAGCTTTTTCTTACTCGCAGCCGTAAGATCTGGAATTGTGGTGTCTGGCAGTAAAAAAATACCCGATCGAAGCAAGAAGGAGCTTTTCGAATACGTACTTCAATTTCCATGATATAGAAATGGGGTGGCTCCTTGGGACACAGTGCAAGCCACAGATGCCATACGCACAAGTCTACATACTACATTTCCATTGCAACCCCTTCTAAAAAGCATACCCCCCCCCCCCCTACACCGTGAGCAATCGGAGTTCCCATCCCGGAACCAACATCCCAACTCCTAAAAACATAAGACTTATAAGATCTATACACCCATGTTCTTGCCAGTTCAGCTTCCAAATACAGAGAGCTTCAACTAAATTCTGCTGTGTGTGCAGCATTTTTGATGGGGTGGTTTTATTATTGTTTTGGAAAGTCAGGCGAAGTTGAGGGGGAGTAAAGCACAAACTGACAGCGGGGAACAAATAATAACAGTGGGGAGACCATAGGGTTGAATAAAGCAAAGAAGCAGGGGGTGGATTAAAAACTAGGGTGGGGGTAGGTTAAAAATGTCTGAGAGCTGACTTGGGGTGGGTTAAAAACAGCCTGCTGAGAGTACAGGAACCTGGCAGCTACACCCATGCGGCTTGTAAATACAAAAAAACTGCAGTACGGGATGCCTCTTTGTTCCAGTCCATGTGCAGTACACTTAATGGCAAAAGTTACGTTTGCGTGTACGGTCTGCGGTCACAAGTGTAGACTTTGTAAATATCGGAAACCACACGCTGAGACTGGGTTTTCGGGTTCAAGACGTTGCTATTCCAAGCTGCAATGCTCGGGAAGGACAAAGGTCAGAAGTTGGAGGGGAAAAAAATGCCTGCAGTGAAAGAACTGCCACCGCTAGCAGTACTTTGTCCAGGTTCCACGGATGAAAATGCGAAGATTGAAGCCAGGAGGAAGACTGAGGTGAGGCGGAGGCTCTGACCAATAGGAAGCAAGTAAACTAGTGACTTTGAGACAGCAAGTGATAAGTAAACGGACGTGAGAGCCACATGTGGGCAAGCCAAGGGTTAGGAAAGGTAAGCAATGGGTGGGTACTAATTTCATTTGTTTTAAATACAAAAGATTTTACAAGCGCGGTTCAGCCAAAACCTAAAAACTGAGCCTTGTAGGTCCACCATGGTGTTTTTGTTCTGTTTTCTTCAGTTTATAACAAGCTATTGCAGATCTTGGTGCGTTCCTAGATTGTCTTTTGTTTGCATGATTTAGATTGCTACTAATTGTGTTTTCTTGCATTATAATTTTTGGCCATTTACTATTGTCATTTTGTGATAGTCTGTATTTTATACCGTGTAAATCTGGAAGAATAAACTTAGTAGGATGTATTTGCCTGTCTGCAAGGTGTAGCGATATCTGTAGCGAATATGGTAGACTGCTTTCTCCTGAATTTTTGTTTTTTTTGTTTTACACTTTTAGGGTGAAAACCGAACTGAAGATGGCTGGGACATGTTTCCTGATTGCCTCAATTCGACTCCTGTCAGGCATAAAGTCAAAAGTATAAGGAAAAGTGTCCAGAAAGTGAGAGAGGTGCCCCTACAATTAAGTGATGGCGAAGAGAAGATCGATAGTCCAGAACATGACACTAGCTCTGAATCCAGTATTGATTGTGTGGACTTTGGATTAGACTTCATTAATGAATTAAGCAGTGTCAGTACTCTTAGGCCAGAAGAAACCAAATCGAAGTACGGAACACCATACATCATAAATACTGCAAATGTTTCCCTTGGTGATTTAGTGAAATACATGCATTCTTACTGTATTCCTAGCAGAACATTGTGTGTGGAGCCTGTGAATACTGAATTGGAAGAAGACTTTTTAAGTAACGGTGTTGTGCTAGAAATAGAGGATTGCTTTTCAGGGCCTACACTTGTGAAAGACTCGAGTGCAGAATTTACTGACAAACTTTCAATGAAAAATATTTGCCCTGTAGAAAAAGTGGATTCCAAGATAACTGTGAGCACTCCTGTTATAGAGGAGTGTCAAATGGTAGAAGATGCATCCATTCAAGAGAGGGCTGAACAGAGCAAGGAAGCAGCTTTGCAGAGTGGTGATGGAATGAAAGAGGTGGAACCAGAGGGAGATAAGAAATCTACTTTGCAGAGTGAGATTAGAATGGAAAAATCAGTGAAGAGTAAAGAACTGCAGGTTGAGTTTAAAATGGAGTCAGCTGACGACAAGAAACTGCCTCTGCAGGGTGAGCTTGGATTTGATGAGTCGGCTGAGAGCAAGGAACGGTCTCTGAATGGTGAACTTGGAATAGCAAACCAAACACTTGAATTGAACATCAGTATTCCAACCCTGCAGCTTGAAAGTAAAGACCAGGCAGAGAATAATCAAGATACAATGCTGGGTGCTACTCATAAGACTGAATCCGAAGGAGCAAGCCAAGCTTGCATCAAATCCGCTGAACCTAAAAGTCAGGTCGATGAACTTGAAAAGGTAGATGGGGCTTCTATGCAAGATTCAGAAATGGAAGAGACTGAACCAGATTTTGTAGCTGATAAATTATCTCTAAATTGTGAACTTGGAAAACACGAGAAAATGCCTGCACAATACACTGATCCAGCATGTCCAAATATGCATTGCATAGTACAAACAGAGGGCACACTTGTAGAGTCTGTGAAGGGTGAGGCTAGTGAATTAAACCTGAAGGATCTGGCACCTCTGGAAAATTCAGTATCAAAAGTCTGTTGCATGAACAATGTTCTGCAGACTGAGTCTCAACAATCAGAAGCTGCAGTCAAACATAGTGTTGAAATGGAGCAGGAGGCACCGTTGCTAGATTCAAGCACTGATAATCAAACCAGTGGTGGCCAAGAGACTAGTATCCTGCAAGCAGAGAATGCTAATGGGTTTGGAAACTTGTCAGATTCACTTAAAAAGCTGCCGGAAAATGTTGAGACTACTGCTGCAGATTGCACTCTGACTGTCAAGAAAAAATGTAACCTTCGTAAGCATTCAACAAAAATGTTGAATAAAAGCCAGAAGAAAGAGAGACAAAATGTCAACAAGCAAGTCTATGTTCCTCCAAAACCTTCTCCTACTGCACAATTACAAGAAGCCGCATGTGATGAGAATAAGCTGCAAAAAGTTGGTCCACATCAAACAAATTCTTTGAGCAGTCCTTCTTTGAAAGAGTCTGACTTGCTAATTAAACAATTGGAACAGGCTAAAAAAGAATCCCAAATGGAGCTGAAATTACTAAAGGCATCCCGGGTCATGAAAAGCAGGGCTAGAAGTAACCTTGAGAATTCATCTGGTTTAAGTTCTCTAGATAAAAAAGCTAGTCCTCTGACAGGGAGAGATAGTGGACTATCGCCAAAGGAGGAGAAAGGGGGGGTTCAGCAAACACTGGTCGATACTGATGCACTAGGACCTTCTGAACAAACTCTGGGCATTAAGGAGCACTTTGAACACACACATTCGAACACAGTGATTGAATCGTCAAATATCTCTCTTGGAGATATAAATAACCAAACACCTTATTTAACAGATGGTCAAGTAAAATGTGATTCTTATGCTGACCCTGTTTCAAATGATACTTCTGTTGAGGTTGAAGGGGAAAAGAGTGCTTCTATTGAGGTAGAAGGGGAAGACAGTATTTCTGTAGAAGAGGAAACTGATCAAAATCACACAAAGGATGTCAAACCAAAGTCTCTCAGCCTAAAAGAGTATAGAATGAGAATGCAACAACGCAAGGCAAGTGCAGACGATAAAAAAGAGCATGAAAATGTAAGTAATAAGTGGCCGAGTCTACCAGAGCCCCCAACTGAGCTGGCAGAAATTCCTTGCTTAATGAAACCTAAGATACCTTCAGTGTCAAGGTCTACGTTAGCTAATATTAAGCTATGCCAGGAGCCAAACGTGCTGGAATCCCCAGAATCTCCTGTGCTGGAATCTTCTGGAAATGCCTTCACAGAGGAGCCTCCTGCAGAGGATCACAAAACCCAAACATCACCCTCTTGCCTTCAACATTTACAGTCCATAGAGTCTTCTCCAACGGTAGGAATCCCCCAATTAATTCAACCTCCTTGTGCTCTGTATACTGAGCCCCCACCAGCCCTGTGGCCTCCCATACCTCCCCAATCTGTAGGGTACCCATTTCCACCACCTCCACCGGGTCCCTGTGTATCAAGTGCTTTTCATGCTGTACCTATCCCACCAGCACCAATGTTGTCTTGGCCACCGCCTTTCCCACCACCACCTATTGGTTCTGGCCCTTTCCATACCTATCCTGGATGGGGTGCATGTCTACCACCACCACCCTCACTTCCTCCTCCTCCTCCTCTTCCTCCATCCTACTGGCCCAGTATCCCCTTGCCTCCGACAATGCCCCCTCTGATGTACTGTGATAGAGGGCCACCAGCACAAGGCCCTTCAGGAGTTTCATTTCCTCCCAGTGTGCCATGTGCTCCCATGCAGAGAGTTGAATTTCCACCAGCTAATCAAACTAATCTAAATCCATCATTGTTACAATCAGTGGAGCAGAAGACTCCTAGCATCAGTTACCAGGAACTGGCTGATGTTCTTCAGAATGTTCACAATATGGCGACACACACGAATGGACAAACTCCTGATCTGTTCAAACCTGCAGATCACGTTAAATCTGGAATAAACCTCATGGCGCTTAATCATGGAAAAACTGAGTCAACTGCATCTGCCCAATCAAGTTCAGACAAAATAAAAATTTTCAAGAAAACGGGAAACCAGGTTTTCAGTAGTGAAACGCCAGCAAAGCAAACTACTGCACAAAAGTCGCAAAAGTTATACCCAGCTGAATCGGAGGTTCCTGCTAATACAGTTTCACAAACCCTACCAAACACTCAACAAAATATCAGAGGGGAAGTTGTAAAACAGAAGATTCCTCAGTCAACAAATGAACTTGTTTTGAAAATATTCGAGTTGCTCCGAAAGGCACAAAAACCATCCTGTAGTCAGGACCAAGTTTCTGATGCACCTAAGCCCCAAATTGACACACAGGCACCTTCAATACCCATGTCAGACTCCCCTGTTCAGGCAACATCCCAGTGTGTGTTGCAGACGTCAGATGGTTTCCAGACAAGTGTGCGTTCTGTGCAAGCACAACCCCAACCTGTCCGGGAATGTATTGATTTAAGGCCCCTAAAGCAATCCTCTGATGAAGCGGTCACATCAGTGACTCTGAAACCACAGTCAACCCATCAAACTGTTGGAACGATGCCCCTGGAAACCATGGCTATCCAGGAGTCTGCTCTGTCTGTGATGCAAAAGTCACTGTCTGTGTCAGTGGTCCCTCCAGATACACTCTGTCCTTCGGTTCCCATGGTAGATTCCAAGCTCCAGAATGTAGCACCTTTGGTGGTGCAGAAGCCCCAGGGTTTAGTCCAGGATCCTTTGCCAGTACAGAAGCCCCAGGTTGCGCTTCCCAATCCTTTGGCGGTGCAGAAGTCCCAGTGTGTGGTTCAGGAGCGTTTGGAGGTGCAGAAGTCCCACGGTGTAGTCCAAACTCCATCTGTGCAAAAGCCCCAAGGAATGGCCCTTCCAGCAGCACCAAAGCCCTCTTCAGCAGTGCAGAGACCCCAAGGTGTGGACCCAGCCCTTTCGGTGGGGCAGGGTGCACTTCCTGTCCACCAGGGTGTGGTACCAGCCTCCTTGCAGAAGCCCCAGTCTGCTGTTCTGGCTACCTCAGCAGTGCAGATGCCCAAGGTTGCAGCCCGGTCACTATTGGTGGCGCAGAAGCCCCAATGTCCTGTCCAAGTTTCTTCATTGGTGCAGAATCCCCAGGCAGTGATCTCCGTTGCTTCAGCAGCTCAGAAACCAGAGCCGGAGGGCCCTTCAGTGGCAGAGAAGCCTCAGGCAGTACACCTTGCAACTCGGAGATCCCAGGTTGCCCCATTGACGATACCAAGTGTGTACGAAAAAAGTAAAGTGAAGAGATCCAGGGACACCACCAACAAGAGGGGAGTGATTGGAAAAGAGAAAGGCAAGTTGTGATTTATTTTATGGTAGCGAGTGGTGCTTATCTCTTGTTTATGGCTGCACTATTATTAGATTTCATATTTGTTAGACATCCATGCTTATTTTGGTCTTCAAAGTTGCTTTAACGTTCCCAGACTGAAGTCTCCACCATAGTTTGAAGAATATATCTAACACAATGCTTGATATTGAGATTTAGTAACTAATACAATAGAACAAGAGTCCTTCTGACAAGGTTAAATCTGCTAAGATCCATTGGAGGAATTTGAGAGCTTGCTCCAATGTAGCCCTTGATTTGAATAGTATTCTTCCATTTTAGCAAGTCTACGTTAAATATCTAGTTAGGCTGTATAGCTGACTGAGAATGTGCTGTGATAGGGGAGTCAATGTTGCACCCTCGACTCTTTGATTTTTGTCATTCTGTGTAGCGGGAGTGGAAAAAATCAAGAGGGATTTGTTTCTTTTGTTTTCAGACTTTGATTTGTGAGAAATGAAAATTGAGCGAAGGTTGAATGTGATAAAAATTAAGCAATTATAATACTATTTTAGAAATGCTGATACATTTTCAAATCAGAAAGGTTGTTGGAATTGTACCCCAGGTACGGAGCTAATTTGGATGTCGTCCATGAATTCATGTTGTACACCACACTTTTTTTCTTTCTAATTTTGTGTTTTGGATTACTTGTGGGAAAAACAGTGATCACTTATTATTTTTTCTTTCCCCACTGTTCATTTCTGGGGTCATTCATGGAACTCAATTTACTCTAGCGCTAATATTTCTTTTTGCGCAAATCATTAACCACCATGACCCTCCATCTCACCCAAACCAAGGAGACCTTTCCTATAATGTTTTCATTGTATTAACCATTTAAATCTCGATGCAGCCTAGATTCCTGAATGAACAGCACGCCTAAAACCATTACCCTCAAAGGCTTCCCTTTAAAGTAACCAAATGTGCATTTCTTTAAATTAGTCACTTGTGAAATATCAACAAATGCAATAATTGTTGAAAACCTACACAATGCTTTTAATTCAGCTCTGGTATTTTAACAGCAGTGCATGGAAAAAAGGTTGTTTGCTAAGAATTTACTTTCTCCTGATCTCATTTTGAACACGTACAGCCAAGCCAAAATGCCTTGTTCTCTGGCAAGAAAACTGGCAACAGGACCTTACACTGGCAAATTTAAGCCTTCATATACAGATTTCTGCTCTGGGATGTGTACTAACCACCTTATTGCTTAGTGCAGTAAAGTGTATTGCATTGAACTTTGAACCATCTAAATAGAGTTCTGTCCCTATGAGGTTAGACATGACAAATCCTTCAGACTTTTTAATTAAAACCGCATGTGGCAAGATATTTCTCTCCTGTGTTGGAACTGTTGTCCCCAACGTAAAATACTTTAACTTGTCTTTTATCTGGTTAATGTTGCGGATTGTGTGCAATGTGCCCTCGGGAGCGGTCTGTAAGTTCAGGTGCTCCGACTGACTTCAATTTGCCTTCCAGCTTGGCTGCCCTTTCCTCCTCTCTGTGGGGCACGTTTATTCTCACCCCACCCCCTTGCAATACTGAAAAGAGGACTAATTCCACCAGAGGTGGTGATCTTGACTAAAACATCTAGCTACACAATGAGCTCTGTATTCAATAGAAATATTTAGGAATTATTAGGCAGAAATCTCTTATGTCCTTGGTGCCATGTCCTTTTATTAATTTCCCACGTCAACCCCTCCGTACTTTCTGCTTGATGCACTAGCTGTTGATTCACCATGTTCAGAACTAGTTACATGGTTTTATTTTATCAAAACATTGGGTGGGGGGGAGTGAGGCTTGTGCTTTACCATTTTATCAGCTGGGAAAAGAATGTTGTGCTCAGTTTTGTTTTAGATGCAAACTTATCTAGTGTAAAAGGCCTCCCTCAACCCACCCCCCCCCCCACCCCCCCCACCCCTTCCCGGCTACACACTGCTTGTAGGGAATTCATTCTTTTGCAGTTATTAGTTCGGTGGTTTACTGATTCTTGCTCATTTTTCATGATCCATAATCTGACTGTGCACATCTGTTTGGTACTACACTTGTCCTAAATGGCAGTTATGTGTATGCTTGCCTTTTCCTTGCACAAATGCAACTTTACAACTTTGCTATTAAACAGTCCTTGCGAAGTATATGTATGCATCCGTACATAGTTATTGATTCTGCGCATGTCACTTCTATTTGAGAGTCCTCTAACTACAAGCTACCTTGTAAAACTGTTCGATATTTTATCTCTGATCCATCCATAAGTAGGCTTAATGTGTCATGGGCTCAATAAAAGGATTTTTTTTATATCTTAATTTTACAGCCAAGCATGTGTAGTTTGCCACTATATAAAGTGGTTTATGTAAAACAAAATATAATCGGGCTAGTTTAAAAGGCAAAGGATCCGAACCCTGGTCTATAACAAATGCTGCAGTATCGCATAATGTCTGGAATGATGAGTAGGTTGCATCAAATCTATAGTACATGAACTGTTGTAAATAAAAGTATGCACACTATAAATCTGAACAAGTTAAAATAACCATGTAGTGACTGTCATTGGGTCTTAATTTTGCTCGGTTGCAGATGTTTTATACCACAGCAGGCAGAACTGTTTCAGTTAGAGGTTTGAATATAGTATGAAATTGTTGACTGGCTTCCCATAACACATGCAAACCTCTCGCATTAACTGCAGGACTACGTTGGGAATAAGCTCTGTAAACTTTAAATCTCCAAGCTTCACAGCTCTTAAACCCCATTAAATCCTTGCTTGTAAATTATGGTGGTTGGCATATCAATAGTTGCAAGAATGGGACTAATCAAAAACTACTTCTAATTGTGTAGCTGTGTAATGTAAAAATGCAGGTACACAAGGCAGCCATCAGCTACATCTGACATGCGGGCACCTTGGCTAGATCAAGTCAGGCGAGCACTGTAAAAAAGTGCTCATTAAATGTTTTTTTTCTTTACTGATAAATGAAACACTTGTAAAGTCTCCTGGTAAAGTTGAACAAAGTTGGTAAAACCCAACAGTGAACTGCTGCACCTGTCCTACAATTTTATGATGAAATGAACAAAGGTTGCATAGCCACACACACTCGTTTAATTATTCTAGGTCACATTTCTGTCGATGGCCCACGTCCTCTATTTTGGTAGTTGTTGTATTGGTCATAACTGCCACATTAGCTATGAAGCAAGAGTAGCTCCAACCTACTATTTTTCTGCAGGCTAAAAAGCCAAAACAAGTTTAAACGAACTGGGACATTGCATTTATACAAAACTCTTGCTAAACCTCACACTAGCCTTTACTATGAAACTGTATTGCAAATCGGTAAAGTTTTTGCCTATACTCCGGTGATATGATACATTCTAGTTCATGATAGGGTAATGTTAGTATTTTATTAATTTATTGTTGGTAAATTTGTACAGATTGCTTGGATAACTATAGAATCGAAATGTTCATACAGAGCCACAGGTTTTCTTTACTATATTGTTTTAAATCTTTTTTTTAAATTTTTTTTATTTGCCTACATAGTCATTGAAGCTTCAGATTTAACCAGCTTGCTGGAGCAGTTTGAAGAATCTCAAGGTATGTAAAGTTTAGCATCCAGGATTGCATGATCATTTTTCTGTTGGCCACTTTTTCCTTATGAGTTGTCTTTTATGTCCCCTCATGTGTACACTTTGCTGTCAGATTATTAGATGCACATGGCAGCCACTGATTATAGGTTGTAGTGTAGATGGCACTGTTTGTGATTGCACAGACTAAATGGCAGAAGTGAGACGCAAATGTGTTTCTGCAGCCTTAGATTGCCAATTTTAGTCAGATTTTCAAAGGGTGTCTCCTGTCCCCGTTGGGAGCAATATTCTCAGTCAGCAAAAGTGACTTAGATGAGGTTTGTTTGAGTAACGTGTGATATTGGGCTTTATGAATTTAATGCAAACCATGGCTGTTCGACCTCCAGGCATGGGGTGACGTGGTGAATGCCTGATAACCATCTGATTCGAATATCTTAGTTGAAGCAGATTGGTTTATGGGCCTCTCTGCCAAAGTGTTCTACAAACATTTTGTTTCTTTGTAGCCCTTATATGCCTAAAATGGCTGTAGGCCTTTTGCATGCTTGACCTGTGCCACTCATTTTTAGAGGAGCTTTTTGGCTAAGGTAGCTATTTGTAGGCTGTGGCTAGACAGATCGTGTGTTGTCTATTCGAGACATTTGTTTACCTTCAGTGGGCTTACATCCCACCCATTGCTTACCGTTGGTTACTGTTGGTTGGCTTCATTGTCACTTTCATATGCCTACTTTTATGTGTTCTGCTTGTGACTGCTTGACTTCCTGTTCGTCTGCTGTTCCCTCCCATGGAACATGTCCCAAGTACTTGTGTCCTTCTACTGCTTGTCTTGTGGGAGCTGCTTTTTTCTTAAGCTTTAAACAGTCTTGTGAATGCACGTTGCCCACGTCCAGTTTTAGCTTGTTTTTCGACATTGGCAGTTTATTTATTTTCAAACCGTTTTTCTTGCAACTAAAGGCAGCCTATAGCTTTGTTTGTGTTTTATAACTTACATTTTTTTATAAGTAAAGCTTAATTTTTATGTACACGCCTTTACAGTTCTTCCGAGTGCATGTTTTTTCTTTCACCCATTCGCTGAGCTTTTTCTACCCCCCCATTGCCAGTTTATTTTCTTAGTATAACCTCCCTTTATGTACATGCCAGATTATCACTCTACGCCGCTCCACTCTACATCGCTTTGTGCCATGTCCCTAACTTTTAGCCGTGCTGAACAGCAGCCCCACAAACCTTGACCAAGTCATTAGCTCATACATGGAGATCAATGCTTGTTGGAATAAGGATAAAACGATACCGGCTTAATCACTTTACCGATAGCTTTGAATCTTGACAAATCTATATTCCTTTGCTTAAAACTATAACCATATAATAATGTAAAAGAGCTCTACTGGGTGAGATCTAGCATTATTCAAATAAAACTGCTCCATTCACATGCTGTTTTCTGTAATTTACACCCTCATCAGATGTACACTGTTTTGTGTAGAGCACCCAAGGTTGTAGCTGCATCTGCTTAAAAATTATAATAAAAATACCCTGATAATCTTTGGAAATATGCTCTCCTCCCTAATTGCAACTCCTTCTCGGGTTGCACCTGGATTTTTGAAACTTGTCGAATGTAGAAATTACTCCTTTCAACTCTTGACACCAACCTATGTGCTGTCCACTCTGTGCATTGTGCCGAGTTGGTATTCGTCCGCAGCTGGGGTGGCGTGCTAGAGAATGCAGGCCTTTGATCCCTCAGCATATTGATTCTTGTGGCTGTCTGCCTCATTAGATACAATGGCCAACAGCATTCTCTCACCACCTCCACTCAATACAATGTCACAGACTAATTTTCAAGTGGTTAAAATCCTTCCTCTGACTCTAACCCATCCTCTGCAATCAGCCCTATTGTGGGGTCCCTCCTCTTTAATATCCATTAGACTCCCGGTGGGCCTCCTCATCGCACCATCTAACCTAATGTCCTGCAGATATTCCCCTGTCGCTGTGTAATAGCTCAATTTTTGTTTCTATCCAAAAACCTAAAATTCCCACATTCATGGATGGGTCAAAATACTGAGACACTGGTTGTTGGCTGACCTACTTAAACTTTGATCCTTCTCTCCTAAATTCTGTGATCAAATTTACCTTTAACCTGGTGGGTGAGACCAAACCATCTTTTGGGATGCAGAACTCTTTTACACCCAGCTTTGGAGAAAAACTGAAAACCTGTTTATTCAGACTACTCATTTTAACATTTTCCTCTTTAACCCCTTCCATGCGGCGGACGACCAGGAGCCATCCACCTCAATGCTCAAGTGCAGACGGCTCCCGGCCATCCTTATGCATGGCACTTGAAATCCCTCTAGTTCCCGCACCAGAGGGATTTTTTTCCGTCCAAAACAGTTGGATTGTTCCAGTTTAATGACTATCAGCGCGCACTTTGCGCTGACGTTATTTCACTGAAACCAAAACTAAAATGAGCCGATAGGCAGTGAAACTGAAATGAGCCAATGTGCTCAGGGAGCAATCTTAGCTCTTCTTCTCTTCCCCCCCCCCACCCCCCCAGCACGTAGGCAGGCGGGAGATGCATTGTTGGAAAGGAGAGAATCTCCTCTTTCCAATGGCACCCCTCCCTAGGGGATCGCTGCAGGAGGGCGATCCCCAAACGGGGATCCACCCAGTGGACACCAGAGAGGGGGGAGTGGCCCCTTGGGCAAGGACCTTTGGATCCCCCCTGCCCCCCAATTTTTGGGGGGCATATTCAGTCTTCCTCCCACGGGGGGGGCAGAAAGGGGCAATAGACCCCAATCCGCACCCCCTGAGCAGGCAGCCCACTAGGCACCAGGGATTGGTTTTTTTTATACATAGGGGTGGGGGCAGCCCAAAATGGGCATGTAAATGCCCCCACTCCCCACAAAATTAGTCTGCCTCCCCTGGGAGGCATATGGGGGCAATACCCCGATATGCCCCTCCCCCGGGGCAGAAAGCACACTAGGCTTTATTTTAGGTATGTAGGGGTGGGGCTGCCAATGCACCCACCCCCAAAAGAAATGGAGTTTCTCTGCACCCCCTCTCCCCCCCCCACCCTCCCGGGAGGCAGAAAGCTCACTAGGCACTAGGGATATGTTTATGGGCATGTAAGGGAGAAGCCTCATAGACCAGGGTCGCTCCACTTATTTTAGGGACACATTTTGGCTGTTTCAGTGATTTTTAGTGTCATCTGCCCCATGCGGGGTTAGAAAACCACAAAAAACCAGAAATAGTTTGTGTGTGAGAGAACTGGAGGTTGGCTGACTGTCTGCGTGTACTGACCTTTGGTTGGCATTTCATTTTGCTGGCCGTGTGTGGACCTGCGCTTGGCTAATGGTGTGTGTGGACTTGTGCTTAATGACAGTGTGGGTAGATTGGCGCTTGCCTGGTGGTGTGCGTGGACTGGTGTATGGCTGGCGGTGTATGTGGACTGGCGCTTGGCTGACTGCGTGCGTGGATGGCGCTTGGCTGACTGCGTGCGTGGATGGTGCTTGGCTGACTGTGTGCGTGGATGGCGCTTGGCCGGCGGTGTGCGTGGATGGTGCTGTGCATGTACTGACTCTTGGCTGGCGGTGTGGCTTGCATGGATCCTGCAGTGTTTTCTTACCCAGAATACACCGCAAACCTCAAATTTACTTAGTCACATTTTCCTCACAATTCTGTGTGGGTACATTGTAGGATCACCGCACGGCGCAAATTTCCTACCACTCAGCGTTTCCCCTTGGTCTCCCAAGAAAAATGATACCTCACTTGTGTGGGTGCCCAAAGTAGCGTCAGCCTAAAAACGTATAAACAAACTGCCCTTTTGGACCCGCTTTGGACCCCCCTCAATCGCTAAACGTTTTTGGCCCTTCCATGTCATAGGCACTTGGCCCATCCACACAAGTATGGTATCATTTTTATCGGGAGACTGGGGGGGGGGAACGCTGAGTGGTAGGAAATATGTGCCATGGGGTGATCCCACAACTTCCCCACACAGATATTAGAGGAAAATGTGACGTTTTAGCTCAGTTTGAGGTTTTCAGTGGATTCTGGGAAGGAAAATGTTGAGTTTTTTAGGTTTCCCTAGATGTCTGCAAGCCTGGGATCAAAAAACACAGGTGCCCGCCTATCACAAAACAACCTGGTTTTTCAAGGGGATCACGTGTGTTTTTGGTCCCGGGCCCAGCGGCCATCTAGGGAAACCTACCAAACCCAGACATTTCTAAAAACTAGACAGCTGAAAGCAGCCTTAAAACTGCCTTCATTCATACCGTGCAAAAAAAATCAAATGTTCTGCCATAATACTTGTGAGCTTATTTTGACACTACCACATTTAAAATTTTGACCTCATTTAACGTTTTGGGGATTGCTCAATTCATTAACCCATTGGTCACTGGAGATGGGTTTCGCAATTCATTTTCTCTTTGAATCTCTGAACTTGACCACGTTGTAATTGTCAGCCCTATGTTAACATCAAATCTTTGCCTCAAGGGCTCAAATTTCTCATCATGATGCAAGACTGCTTCCTTGCGGGCCTAGACATGATTTCGTCCAACTCCGGAAAATAATTGCATCCTTTTCATAGCATATTGGTAACTTGTTACTCTTTTATAAGAATTTTCTTAAAGACGCAGCTGATTCGAGCTGTTGGGACATAGACGACAATAGTTTACTTAACCTGGTTGGGTCCACAATACAACTTTAAAGTGATTTTCAGAAATGTAAGGTGGTGTCTATTAAACGCGGTCTAGAAGCTTGTTCCACATCAGAGCTATTTTATCTAGTACTATATTATTTGTCCAGTAAGACCTTTGATTATATTCCTCCCTTTACTTGCTCTCAAAAGGTCAATCGATTGCAAAGACCACCTCATGGAAGAGAATATATTACTTACCAAGTAATACTATTAGCCCTTTCAAATGTGTGCCGGACTCCACCACAGTCTGCTTTATAATAAAATCACTTATAAAGCGCATGGCAACTTCGCACCAAAGTTTACCAGCTCTAGTTAAGGTGAACAAGATCCTCAACACAGCAAGCTATGATTAAAACATGGCCCATTAGGCTAAACCAAACAGCCAGGTTTTTAGCTTTTTGCGGAACAGTGGTTCTGACTATTCCTGTCTGATTGAAAGAGGCAGGGAGTTCCGTTGTTTAGCTGCTAAAAAGCTAACGGAGCATCCTCCGATCCACACCCTTTTGACAATGGGGACTGATGCTAGGAAAGATCCAGCAGATCTTAATCTTCTAGCAGGGACGTAGGGCTTGAAAGGGTGCAGATAACTGGGACCCTTTTCCTAAGTATCTTATGGCAATAGCGCATGGCTTTGAAGGTAAGACTTTTCTGAAGCAGTAGTCAGAGCAATTTTGAACAAGCATTTTCAGTGCAATAGGTCGCGCAATTGCAAGATTTTAAGCTATTGGCATTGTAAATGCCTTTTATTTGTGTTTTTCAAAGCAACACATATATAAAGGCATTATTTCTAATGCTAATAGCTCAAACTCTTGTAAATGCGAGATCACGTTAATGGTGGCCGCGCCCCTTTCTTTAGACTGCTCGCCATATTAAGGTTACAGTGAGCAGCGTCTAAAGAAAGGGGCGCGGCTAACATTAAAGTGGAAGCACGTATGGGGTGCTTTTACTCAGTGTAAAAAAAAAAGCTTTTGAGGCGCTGCCGCTTAAGTGAAAGCGGACTGCGCCGTACATTAAATAATTAAATAAGTGTGGCCACTATAGTTAAAGCGGACCGCGCTCGAAATTTCAAAATACATGGAAATGTAAAAATACATGACTAATAACAATATAAAAGGTGGCCGCATGCTGAGACCTGTTTGGAATAGGGAAGATCATTAAAGAAAATAGTGCTCACTGTCTAGATAAAGCAGACCGTGTAACACAAGTAAAAAGTCCAGTCGTTATGGAAAGTTACAAATTCAGACAAGGCGGTACCAAGGAGGGACTACTGAGCCTATTCACGAATGAAAAGCAGCGATTTAAAAATGGCAGTAACAGGAGCCAATTGAAGAAATGGGCTGAGCTTCCATGCCGTACCTCAATACAGCATGCCTCTCAGAGCAGCGCATGTGCTGCCCAGGATCGACCTAAAGAGCAGGTCCCAAAGAAGACCACCTAGGGAGGTTCAGTAGCCGACGATCTGCCGCGTTTTGTACATGATGGTCTCATCAACGGAGACTGCGTAACTCCTAGAAAAATAGCATCACAATAGTCCAGCCATGAAATAAACGCCTGGACTACTTTCTTTCTGGCGGCCACGGGGAGGAATACCATGTGCATGAATGCATAAGTACCCAAAAATGTATCGATGTTCCATCTATCATGGCATAGGGGCTGGCAGGAAAGCCAGTAAAGCACCTATCCTGTCGTACATGGCATCCATTTAGAATTGATATCCTCTCAAAAAATGTTAGACTTGAAACAGTACAGCAATCGCCTCAAGTGTGGAGCAGTGGGAAATACGAACATCTGCTGAATGATAGTTACTGGGTGAGTACGTTATTCTTTCTCAATTATAAACCAAAAATTTCTTTGGAATAAGTGGATTCTCAAAAATGTGCTGAACCGTGTTTTCCTAAACCAGTCTTCACTGTGCACTTGGTTTTAACGAACCGTGTTGTCCTAAACCAGTCTTCACTGTGCACTTGGTTTTAACTTAGCTACTTTTCAAACATTGGGTGTTACTGCACTTACTGGTGGTTTGATTTTAGTGTTTTAGTGCACGACTAATGCTTTTTTTATATTTCCAAATGTCACTTGAAATTGCAAATGATCTGCATTTATGTGCTACTTAATTTTGCTGGCAAGTTCCTGCTTTTACTAACACTGAGCACAAGGATCCTTTGTTCCGCTTGGGGTGGGAGGTAACAAAGCGCTTTATAAAATTCCTTAATCATGTCTCCTCGCGCACCAGTCACCAGCTCTTGCAGTCCATTTGGCTTGTAGCTGTTAACACATCCGGTTTCTTTTCAGCAAAAGAGGAAAAGCACTGTTCACAAAGTCCTGGTGATAACCTGGCTGTAGGAAACTCTAGGTGAGTATAGACATGGGTTACCCTACAGCTGCATACTGATCTTGTCAAGTACTCCTTGGAATAGGCTTGAACGGCTGCACAGTTCTGTTCCTGGGTAGGAGCTTCACTGCATAGTGGAAATATTGTCCAATTATCACCAGTTTAGACATGGCTGTGCTGTATCTGTGTATTTAAGTGCCGTCCTACATGCCGAGACGTCTCTTGGCACATTAGCATGGTATTGGCAGCAGTAGTGAGTATGAAAATAGTTTTTCTTCTTCATAAAACAATCGTTCTGATCCTTTGTCTGATTTTTAAAGTGACTCTCAATATATTTTAAATAAGGGAACGGAATTCTAGAATTCTGGACCATGGTTTCGGACTGATCGTCCACACGTGTTTGGTTTTAAGAACAGTAAACAGCTGGTTAGAGCACGAACAGGAGAAGTTTCATATTGGGCAACTATGGGACATTCTATCAATTTAGAAATGCAAACAAGCTCCCCTAAAAATCTCCTACGAGCTTGTGCTTGTAGCTCTATGATGAATGTATTCAGTACATCTATACAGAGGGACTTTTGCACCCAAAATGAAAAAACATTGTGATGTTTGTCTGCGCCCACTTCATGAAGTAAGAATGGCGTTCAAAGCAACAATCTGGTTTTAAAAATTGTTTACCTTGTGTATGTTGCATTTGTTTTCACATAGTTGAAATTTGCTCCAAGAGTAGCGAGGTTACAACCAACATTCCAGAGAGATGTGATCTTTGGGACAGAGTTCCCTGCACGTTTATACTACATTGCCAGAGCATGGATATTTATGCAACAATCGGGAACAAAATCCAGTGCAAAGGCCAGAGGTGTATTTTCCCAACTGAATTCAAATTCTTATCTTTCTCATCTTTTCACTGCTCTCTAGCGTGGGCCAAATCGATGTTATTAATTGCAGCTCACTGGAGATAAGCCCATAAATTGAGCCCCAGGTTTTTCCCAACTTTGAGGGTGGTGGGTCTATATTTAAAAAATGATGACCATTTATATAATCAAAAATGCACTGTGCTAAAGAATAGGTTTATTACTAGGGATGGTAGTGTGCCAGGCTGCGCATAAAAGCTTCAGACAGGCCACATTGGGACTATTTCTGTTGCTGTGTTAATGCATGGTCGTGCTGGGGGAGGGGGGTTTGGGGGGAGGTCGTAGATTGTTTACCAACTTTTTTTCAATTGTCTCCCAGTTGCTGTGAAGCCTTGCAAGAACAGTTGCTGTGACATAAATGAGTCTGTATGAGAGTCTGGCTCTGAGTCTGGCACTTTAAAAAAATGTTTTATTTCGTTTGCCAGGTTTGAGACTGCTGTGCAGAATAAACCTTTGGACACCTTCCTAGCTCCAGGCTTTGGCAGCACTGCAGGTAAGTGCCTTTCTTAAGTTTGAGAGAAATTTAATATTTTTGGACTTCCATATTTGGTGTGAAGCATTGCAGTTTTTCTGAATCCTTAGTTTGTCCATTGTGAGAATGGCTCTAGCTTTAATGATTTACTTTTACCCCTGAACAACCCAAATGGACAACTCCATTTTTTGACGAACCTCGGCAATGAAAGTGAGTGTACCTATCTGGTCTGCCCTCAAAGGTGCAATAAGTAACCATCTAAAAAAGCATGTAATTGTTTTTGTTCATAGCATGAAGTTGTACATTTGTACTGCTATGAAATCTAGACCGTTGGTCACTGGCATTCCAATGTTAAGCTTAATTATAATTTCCTTAAACTTGTAGAATTGACACCACCTGCAACTCCACCACACCAACCGCTCTCATCAGTCACCCTCTTGGGAAAACCCAGCATTCTAAATGCAGCTTTGCAAGAAGGGACCAGCAACTCTCCTCTCAAGACAGTCAAGCTTATTGAGGCGAAGCCACTGCCTGTAAGCAAGCTACGCAAGCGGAATTCTGTGATTGATGTGCCCCAAGCTCCTACAGTCCATGTAGGATATGGTGAACATGATTACTGTTTCCTCAGTACATCCCAGCCTGAAAGCAGTCTTGATACCACACAATTGAAGACGGGACCAACACCTTTACAGTCTGCTGCCTCTGCTTCAGAAGGTTCCCGTTGGAATGTAAAGCATCACCAGAGTATTGTAATCAAACCAATTATCTCCATAACTAAGCGGTCCCAAAATAAAGACTGTCCGGTGCAGGATAAAGGATCTGGGAAGAGCATTCCCTGCAGTCCTCTCAAGTCTCTGATGCCCAGTGACAGTGTCCCAACTAAGGATTGTAAGGACCAGTTGGATCATAGGACTAGTGAAACAAATAATGCAAATATTGACTGTTCCGCCACATCAGTGTTAATGTCCCCAGAAGCATCTCCCTGCAACAGTGATGGCGGGGAGTCGAGGACTCAAGATCGGCGGGGTAATGCTGCTGCCTCCAAAAGGTCTCTGCGCTGCTATAGAAAACATAAGGACTCTGCAAGCCTCCAGTCAAGTGGCTGGCGGCGCCGAAGGACCCATACTAGTCGTTCATGCAGTTCTTCTTGCTCTAGCAGTGACAGCGAGGATTCTTCTTCTGTCTCGTCCTCTTCCAGGTCACGCTCACGATCTGCACCACCAAAGAAACGGAGAAGGTAAGCTTGGTATTGGATGGCTAGTGTTGGTAAACTTTCATTGGTTCTAGTAGTCTTAGTATTCCAGACTGATGCGATCCTAATAGTAGATGGCAAAATGTTATAACGTTGCAGAGAAAAGCAGCTGCAAGATACATCGGTATGATATATTAGAGGACACCTGATTGTCCAAGGGACGGAAGTGTTCATGAATCTGATTGCCCCATCCCATTTGGTGCCATGTAATGAGGTGACTATTTACCAGCATTCCCATATTCTGAGCTCTGATAACTTCCTCATTATTTTGCCAGGGTTCATGTCGGAGTTTACCAAGTACATAGAGGGACTTGGAGCCCACCCATTGATTACCATTGGTTAGCTTTCCTTGTCACTCACTTGACTGTTTGTGTACCAGCTTGTCATCTTGTAATTGGCTGGCATCACTGCTTTTTTCTTTTGCGTGGAGCACTGTTTTCAAACTGTCTCTCTCGGGTACATCATTCCCCTCTTACTCTGAGTTGCTCTGTGTTGCCAGCCTGCTTCTCCCTGCCCTCCTCCCTCTTGCAATACGTTCCCCCCTTATTTCCTCTGTTTCCCCCAAGCATTAGCTCCAGCCCTCCCTGTTGCTTTTGCGTCTCCTCCAGGACCCCCCTGCACTTTTGGCCCCCCCCCCTCCCACATTGCTTCGGCATTCTCTCCCCACCCTCCCTTTGTTGCATCTCCATTCCTTCCTTGTTTCTCCTGTTTAAAAGCTTTTGCACATTTTCTTTCTAGTTACCAATCAAATTCTGATTAGTAACTGAAGAAACCAGCATTGGCATAGCCAATAGGTCTCGCTTTTGGGACCTTATAAGTATTTAAGTTATGCAGCACAATATCCTTGGTGCAACAACATTAACTGTTGCATGGTTAAACACTTATAAGGTCCCAAAGGCGAGACCTATTGGCTATGTTTACGTTTTCTCAAAAGTTACTTGAGCCAACAGCCAAGTGGCATGATGCTGCGCCAGAAACATAATCACCCCGTCATATGAAGACGTATTTTACAAATCACATTACCGCGAATGGCGTCACAGTTGACGTCACAAGGTATGAGAAAGAAGGCATTACAGACAACACTAAATATACTACAAATATTGACATCACAAATGACAGCGCCTGCGATACCAAGAAGGCATGCACTATCAAAACATGAAACCGCATGTTATATAAAGGACGATATTGCAAGCAACACCACTAGGATTGACATCACTGTGATTTCAAGACTGACATAAAAAATAACACTACTTGCGGTCAAGAATTAGATCACTCACTAGACCATCTGAAAATAAGACTGGCGCCAGATATTACAGCACATAATCAGTGGCGTAGCCGGTGTGTCACTGGCCTTTGTGCAAGGTAGGAAATTGTCCAGGCTGCCGTTTGAATGGCAAAATACATAAATAATCAGGGTTCATTGTCCCTCAGAATTCTGGGCCCAGGTTCAACTGCACCTGCTGAACCAGTGGAAGCTACGCCCCTACACATAATTTCAAAAGTGACATCATAACTATATAATATGACCAAATGCATCACACATTGTAGAGCACGATATGAAGACGTCACAAATCACTCCACGTGATACGAAGACCCATCTCACAAAGGACCGCTTGTTGTGATGAGTCTTAACCCAAATATGGCACCGCATAATATAAAGAAAATTACATACAACGCGTGATATGAATAATTACTTCACAGCAACATGACGAGGCAGGATCGGGAATGGATGAAGTAAAGCGGGTGGGGGCTGGCGGGATGAATCATGATCCTGGTGGGGTATTGGGGGGTGGGGGGGGGGGTGGAGGTGGTGCTTGGCTTGAAGCTGGAGAAGGGGGAGTGAAGGACAATGAAGCGGGGAAAAATCATTTTATGGAGGGAGGGGGGCAAGAGGCAATTAATTGAGGCGGGGGTGCGCCTGGCAGAAAAGAGGAAGCATCACACGGAAGAAGCATGGTAGGGAGTGGAGAGCGGGAGCATGTTAAGTAGTAGGGAGGAAGGTGTTACAGGCCGTATAAGGTCGAGGGAGCATGATATGAAAGGGCAGGGAGGGACTGAAAGAGGGGGCGTGGTAGAGAGCACATGAGAGATATGGCAGGAGGGGGAGAGGCCATGACGCAGAAGGCGCTTGGTAGATAGCTGGTGCTTGAGACAGCATGGAGGTCTGGTGAAGATTCATGGTAGCGAGTTCACCGGTGAAATATCTTACAGGGAGGCATCAACAGGGTCAAAGAGCTTTGTAGACCACAAAACACCAACAAGGTCACACAGACAGCTTTCAAGTCACTGAAACCTGAATAGGGTCAAGGAGAGTGGCTCCGAGAGACAAACTAACCCATGAGATCTCTTTCAAAAAGACACCAAAAGGGGTAAAGAGGTGGCTTCAGAGACACTGAAAATAGGAGTGAGCGAAATCTGCACAATTTCCTGTTGCATAATTGCACACATTTTTATGAAAATTACACAAAAGGCAAAATCCAGCATTTTTTGTTATATTTTACCATGAAATGCAACCTAACGGTTTGCATTTTGAGCGTAAAAATCAGCAGTGAATTGCACATGAGAGGGAAATAGTGAAAGTTAAAAAAACAAGCCCGGGAGTTGTGTGCGCGCGCGCTAAAAGAAAAAAAAAAAGGACGCAAGTGGTGCGCGAGCGACTGGAAAAGTGAAAGCGGGCGAGTGGTGTGCGATGTGCGCGCACCATGACGAGCGAGGAAAGCCAGATGGCGCCTCCGCTAGTCATTGGGTGCATAACCGCACGGTCTATGCCACCCAAAAAGCTGTGGTCTGACTTTTTAAAGCCCGTTTACTAAATGTCTCGCAGAGCAGCGCATGCGCTGGCTCAGGCGAGACCTAAAAAGCACCCTTGTCATTTTTAAGCTGCATAAAGTTGAGTTGTCTTTGCTGATGCTTGTTTTAAATGCTGTCATGTATCAAACAAGTTTTAATTGATACATCAGAAAAGATGCTTTTTAAAGTTGTGCTTTAAATCCTAGTGTAGCAAAACTGTTCGTCTGTTTTCGCAAATATTATTTGGGCACATTTTAACTTGAATAGTCACAAATTATGCGATCTTATTTTTCTGCATGTATTGGTTTCCACTGAAGGAGCAATCGGGGAGCATTATAAACCACAAATTGATAATTTGCCAATGAAAAAGTTACCTACCTTTTTGCTAGTAAAAGTTCTTGTGGATACTCTATTTACCTTCAGATTCCTCCTTGAATACTCCTCCAGGTGCCACACTGGTCCAGAAAACGTTTTTCTATAGCTCTTTCCTGGCGGTAGAGGGTATCAGATCCATTTTAGGGCAGGATTAACATCC
This sequence comes from Calotriton arnoldi, assembly GCA_963921515.1. Taxonomy (NCBI): domain Eukaryota; kingdom Metazoa; phylum Chordata; class Amphibia; order Caudata; family Salamandridae; genus Calotriton; species Calotriton arnoldi. The sequence continues at coordinate 1,329,362 of CAWUFW010001477.1, read as the reverse complement.
CTGTAATGTTGCTGACCCTTAAAGCGCCCCCATCATCTTACTGGCACCAGTTTCCCTTCCATTCTTTTCTGCACCACAGAAGCAGCAGGATGAAAATGACATCCGATAAGTAGTGCAACAGGAAATTGGAACCTTATGTTGATCCGTAACCATCCGACAGGGAGGGCAAGATCTGTGACGAATCTCAAGATGGAGTATCCACCAGAAATATTGTCACTGAAGGTAGGTAACTTTTTCTACTGATTGGTGCTTATACCTGCAGATTGCTCACCCCTTCAATAGAATACCAAGCAGTACCGCCTACTGGATGGAGGGCCTTGATGGATGGTTACACCAGCAAGTCCTCTATCACAGATAGGCAAAATGCTAATCCCTCCTCACTTACAAATCCAGACATTGCTTATCAAAGGTGTGAAAGGATTATGAAGTTGCTGCTCTGGAGATGTCATCTACAGGAACTCCCTTTGCCAAGGCAGATGTTAAGGATTTGGCTCTTGTGGAGTATTCCCTGATCCCCATTGCATAGCAGTTTTTAACACACTAATCTATCTAGATATGGGCCTTTTCTGCAGAGAGTTTCCTGTTCTGCTGCCTATACACCCTGTGAAGTGCTGGTTCTGAGGACCAACTTGTGAGAATAAAATGTAGTGAAGGAGGCTTGACCATCCGTGCTTGTAACTCAAGGACATGCCTGGTCGAATTTAACCATTTTAATGGTTAAATGTCCTAAGAACCAATTGTGAAGGGGCTCAAACAAAACTCACATCAAAAAACCAGGCTCAATTCCCACTGTGGCATAACAAAAAAATTAGCAGGAACCAAATTGATCAGCCCTTTCAAGAATCGTGAAAAATGGGGCGCTTGAAAAGGGCCAGTTGATCCAGGAGGCAAAAAAAAATAAGATTACTTTTAGATAACCCTTTACTGTACACACGCCACATCCTTCTTGGGCCAAACAAATTGCAAATTTGAGAATGTCAGACAGCCGTGCTTTCAAGGGGTCAATCTGGTGATCGCACCAATCGACAAACCTGTGACCCCTTCCGAAGTAAAGAGATTTGGTAGACTAACGGCTGTTAGATAAGATCAAATCCACTACTTCATCAGGCAGCTGGAAGGCAGCCCAGTATCTCTGATCAGTCTCCGCACAGGGTGTAGACTGGAGATTTGGTTGAAGGACTTGCATCTCCCTCTGGGACAGAAGATTCAGCCTCAGAAGAAGTCTTAGCAGGGGACACAGTAAGAGGTGCAGAAGGTCTTGTGTACCACACTGTTATCGGACAATCCAGAGCCACTAAGATGACTTGAGACAGTCTGGATGGAACTTCCTCCGAACCCAAGGACTCAAGTGTGTTGGAGAAAACAAGAGAAGAGTTCCATTTTAACTGAAGCTAGTCCCCCCCCCTCCCTCGGGGCTCATTGTTCCAATGCTGAAGGGCACTGAATTCGGACAATGTAAATTGTAACAAGTGGGAAATTGATCTACGTGGAACATGCCGCATTGATAGAAGATGCTCTTCACAACATCCAGATGTAGGCACCACTCGTCGGCAAGAGGATGCGGACTCCCTTCATCTGCTCTTGTGTTCAGTGAGCGTGCCATATTCACCATCAACCATTTTGTGGTTGTGTGCCCAGGACCAGAGCTTCTCGACAGACCGGGACTCTACTACCCTTGTTGACATACCACATCAAGGTTGTATTGTCTGTCAAGATCTGGACTAACTGTGAAAGGAATGGAGAAATGCTTTGAGTGCCCAGCGAATTGTCCTCAATTCAAGCAGATTTATATTGAAACTCTACTCTTCTGGAGGCCAGAGGCCTCGGATCACTGCTCCTTTACGTGATCCCCTAACGCATCTGCCCCTACTATGGCCACGGTCAGAGGCTGTTGGAAAAAAATCCCTCACTAAAGGTTTCCCACCAGGCAAGCTCTGCAGCAGTGTCCTCGGAGACACAGATGGAGTCTGCAAGTTCAGCACCCTCACACTCACTGTGCTGGAACCACTGCCTGAGGAGACACCACTGGAGGGCCCTCATGCCAGTGGGCATGCGTGACTAAGGAAGATGCAAGAAGCTAGTAGACTGAGCAGATGAAGGACGCTCAGAACTGTAATCCAAGCACCTTCTTGGAGTTGGGGTAGCAACATAGGGATGTCATGTGTCCTCTGCATAGGGGGAAAGGCTCAGCCCTGTGTATCTGGTACTAACTCAAGAAGATGTGAGAGGGCTTCAGGTGAGATTTCGTCACTTTGATTTAAAAAAGCCTAGATCGTGCTGCAAGGGTGCCGTAGACTGCACCGTCTGCAGAATCTTGGCCTTCAAAAGCCAGTTCAGGCATGGAAAACTGAAATCCCGACCTCCTGAGATGGGCTGTCATCACAGCAATCACCTTTGTTTGACAACTTGTGGTTCCAGTGTGGGGCAGAAGGAAAAAAACACAAACTGATAATTAGTTGTACCCATCACACAATGCAGGTACTTCCTGTGGGACTTAAGAATCTGTATATAAAAATGTGTGCTCTGTAGGTAGTGACAACATCCAGTCAAGGGACGGACCACCGTCTTCCTTTGGGATAAGGACATAATGAGAGTAAAATCTTTAACAGTCTCCAGGTCTGGCACCACCGCCACAGCTCTTTTCTCAAGCAAGGCTGCATCCTCTTGCTACATTAGGTGTTTCTGCGAAACGTAGGGGGCGCCAGCTAATGTTCAATGTTGGAAGTGACGTCCCTGTGACCATGCACCCCCTCCCCCTAATAAAGCACCCCCACCGTCTTGCAAACATTTCTCTTTTTTTAATCATGCAATAATGTCCCTTCCCAAGAAGTCCAGTTGTAAGCCTAGCAGGATTGTGGCATGCAGCAGAAGCTTAATTATTTGTTGCGGTTTCCCTCTGTGCAAGACTGCATTCATTGCTGAGCATCAAGCAGCAATGCGTATTCATGAAAATATAGGGTCTGATCCAAAAAAGAAAAATCAAGACTTTTCTCTGCGTGCTTGGCTGGTGTCTGGAGGAGGAAGCGTTAAGTGGCATTGTTGAGATTGCACATAAATGAGAACCATCTCTCTACCACCCTCACTACTCTAAACAACTCTGCCACATACATTCAGCACTACCTACTTCCACTGCCGTCTGCTCAACATGGTGCTGTACTACATACACCAGTACATCCACCCTACTACACTTTGGCATAATCCCGATACCCACATAATACCTCATATCGGTGTGCTTTAGCTATTCTCAAATTGAACTTTTAAATAGGATGTTTGAACAAGCATTGATCCACAAAGGTGTGCTTGAGTTTTACATCGATAGGGAGTGTTCATTTCAAGTCTGCCAGAAGATCACAGCTGTTAAGGAAAGCATTAAACTGCACATGTTTTTCAAAATGCTCTTAGCTACAGTTAGTTTGTGTCCTGGTTTGTAAATGAGAAGAGTATGTAAGGCAGTCTGTGCTGTATGGCCAACATGCTAGTGCTATGCTGAAGGGGGTTAATTGGGATTCGAAAATGGGTTTCATGAGTTCACCAAGACTAGTTGAACAGCGGAGAAATAAGATAACTTGACGAGTGCGTCGCACAAGGTAAAAGGGCCTTTTTTATATATAGTCCATATCTAGACGTTCTTTACAGAGGAAACGCTGCCTCCTGTTCTTGTACACACAAACCAATGGCACCACTCTAAGCCTTCATTTACAGCCTCTAGCCCGCTTCCATTTTGATGAAAGCATGACTTTCTTATTTTTATACTATTAGTTTCATCCTCGCCTTCTAAAACTATTGCATTACAATTGCATTTATATAGAGCTTACTACCCCTGACGAGGCGTCCGAGTGCTTTTCGGCGAGTAGCATGCTACTTTGGAACCCAAAAAGGATTAGTGGTGGATTAGTAAAGTGGAATTTGAGTTAATCTGAGCAGTGGACATGCAAGTCTGTTGGATTGAAAAAGAGAATGGGGGGATAGAAGAGGGAAGTGTCTAGAAGTGTTTATTGGAAGATCATACTAGCAAGATGAGGTTTGGAATGAGTCAAAGGAGGGATACGTGAGGGAAGAATTTAGGATTGCTTGCACTTTTTCTTCGCCGCCGAAGAAGGCTTGAAACACTTGCCATGAGTGGAATTCAAATTCCAACATTGTAGAAAGGCAATCGGTTTCTTACTGTCTGGCTTCTGCAGTGACAGTCAGTTCTACACATCCCTAATAATTAATCTGTCCACGAGTTGAAGTCCTTACTGAGTTCCAATTTACCAGTGATCTATTCTGCAAACAATAATGCGGGCTGTGACGCAGGCTAAACTGTGCAATTTTTGCTTCTTTGTGGCCGCACTGCCCAACACATGCAAACCAGTGGTGTCAATCCAAAGAACTTTGAATCCAGGCTGAGCTATAGGTCTATCGTGGCCTCAAGAGCCTATACATGGGCCACCTCATTGGTTTCAACACACAACGGAGCCATCTAAAATATACAAAGCATTCAAAGAGTCATGGTGTAAACTAAGGGTACCAGTAGCTGCAGTGAACATTATAACTTTTACTTTACTAACTTAACTTTGCCTGTTAGGGATAAGTAGCTTATTTGTAAGCTCGATCGCTCTTTCCTGAAAAACCTGGGACTACCCACAAACACAATGCCCAGCCTTCATTGCTTCATTGGTTTGCCCACCTCAGCTGGCAACTTTGATTTGACCACTGCATCTTCAGCAAGTGCTTTAAGGTTGACATGAAACCCAAGGCAAATCGCTTTATTCAAACTGCAAGACAGCGCGCACACACACACACACACACACACACACACACACACACACACACACACACACACACTCCTGCTACACAATTGAAGGGGTTGTATACTCTTACTTTGTACATGCCGGTGATTCCCTTGTTATTTTTAATCCGTCATAGTACTTGCCCAGTACAACAAGTATGATTTTATAACCACTACCTTGATTATGCAAGTAGCCTCAACAGATATCAATACCATCTCAACCGATCTCAACTTCCACTTGGTGAGTTTCTAAACAAAGGTTGCCCAACATTGGTCCATGAGGGCATGGTTGACACCAGATGTTTACAACAACCACTTATGTAAATGATTCCCATTGAGATTCATTGTATGTAAAATGACCCCATGTGGATGCCACACGCATGTTCGACACCCTGAAACTAAGATGGTCACAGAGAAGCCACTGAGCACCCTTTCTTGCTCAGAACTTAAGAGAAAGGAACGGAAAACCAGTCCACATTTGCACAACGTCTTTTGCAGTTATGGTTGGGAGCCTGACCAAGTGCTAAGCTCTGCAGTTAAAAATGCTACTTTGTAGTGCTTCTCATCTATGGGCGCTTTAATGGCTTGTTATAGTTAATTTCTCATCCAAGCTTTCCACTATTTGAGTATCATCAGGGCTTCAGATAATTGTAGTGCTTCTCATCTATGGGCACGGAAACAAGACCAAAAGCTGTAACTAATTCCAACCATGGTGCCTACATCTCGTTGGACTCCGTGTTAAAGCTGGTCTGACTGAATTATGATGTGGTCTTGCGATGTTCTTGCCTGTGCTTTTGATTGTAGGGAACACTTTATGCACTTAAACATTTATGCTGGTTCGGTATCTGAGGTTGGCTTTATTTGTTGAAGTGTGAGAACCTATGCACCGTTGCTTTATGAAAATGCTTAACTGTTGGCTTAATGAATGCTTGATTTTTATTCCCTCCAATATTTTTTTTACTGTTTTACTATTAGGATGAATTGTATCTTGTCTGTTTTCTCCTTGTTGCTCGTAGTCTTGTGCAGGAAAACATAGCTTATATTCATCCGTGCCTAATTAGTGTATCAAAAGAAATTAAATAAGACTGTTAGAAATATAATTGTGTGATCCTCCAAAGAAAGTATGTTTTGTCATGAATAGTTTTACCGAAGTACATTATTTTGTGGTTCACACACAGCACCTTTCAGTCTACAGGATGCCTATGAAATTTATGTAACCTAGTGGTTGGAATAAGTTTACTACTTAAAGGAAAATGATGAAGAATAAACTGAGTTTTTGTTGCAAAAAGGTTAATTGCAGGCCTAACTGTTCATTTGTGATCTTCGAGAGTTTGCTCCATGTGGAGGATATTTCCTTGGAACCTGTTTGTGTGCTTAATTCTAGGCAAGTCTGTCTGATGACTTTCATAGTCCTACAAAGATCAGATGCATTAATTTTGCAATGTGATTACTTGAGATCTATTTGGTAGCTTGGAGCCATTTTTCGAATGATGAATTGGATTTTCTTGGAATGTTCATTGCCTTCGAATTGGATTATCCTTTTATAGAGACCAAAATAAACTATACTTCCTGCCCTTTCACCGTATATGGCCTCTGAGCCTCAGACTGTTTTTGCGCGTCCATATTGCAGGGCAGTCCAAGCAGAAGCTGAAATTCTGCCACAATAATTAACTTGCAGCTTTACTGTTTGCTTGATCTTTTAAAACAGTAGCATATTTTCTTTTTGCCATATTCTGGTGTTGATTGTAAGTTTAATAGTGTTTGGGGATGAAAGACTGTCTTTATTTTGGGCTGCTTCTCTCTAACTGGAGCTGAAATGGAGGTGTTGAAAAAAGCTTCTGTAAAGATTGGTAATAAAGTGCTAGGTAGTGTCCCCTTTAAACACCTTTTCTAGGGCCAAAGCACACCCTTCACTTTAACGATTATAACTTGTTTTGTTGAATAGTACCACACACAGCACTTCTTCCTTTACCAAGTGCATTAAAAAGCAGCTGTTACTATTACACAATTTACTGACTGCAGAAGGTTGGAAGACTGATCAGGTTTTACCTGGGTTTATGCTTGTTACTTTAATTTCACGCATGTCTCAGTAAGTGAACATTTAACTCCAAGCCACCTTGCTGGTTTAGAAGTCTTGGACTGATTACAGCCAGGTGCCTGCAGGAGTTTTGGCTCCAGATGAGCTTCTGTTCCTCTAGACGTCCTCCATACATAGACAGCTGAGATTTTTCTTTTAGTCCTTCATTGTTGGGGCAACTGGACTCTTCTGTTGGCCTAGGCATGGTTCACAGACTTCGGCTGTACCCATCCACTGTGCATCAGTACATTGTCTTCTGCTGGCTTGAGTCAGCCAGTGAGTGGAATGGATAGAATGGTTCAGCTGCTGGTGCATGTAAGGAATGTATTCTCATCCGGGTCGGGTGCATGAATTCCTGCATGGTTTTGAAGGGTTGAATCGCATTAAGTAGTGTATTGGAGTGATGTTATTCAAGGTTCTATAGGTTTAGCAACATGTTGCTTGATGATCTTGCTAGTCTCCTGTGAGGCTCTGATGCCTAAGCTTGAAGTTTGTGCGGTAGATGGATGCGTATGATTATATTAAGTTTTCTTCTCTGAAGGTGTTGCAATGCCCTTGGAGTCTTTCACTCTACTGGCTCGTGATTTTTTGGGAGGTGATGTGGACGTTATGGTTGGTAGTTCATGGACTTGACATCAGAGGTTTCTTGTAGAGTGCATGGGTATTTGGTTTCTGGATGACAGCAATTTCTTCTCAGTTTTGTTTTATTCTGGTGTTGAATGGTCTTGCTTTTGTGGCTGAAGGTATTCAGAACGTATGTCAAGATGATGGTGGCTAATCATACTTCATAGACAAATAGTGCATCAGTCTGTGATGATGGAGTCTGTTAGCTGCATGTCACATATGGTGGATATGCCTTTGCTGGCGACTTTGTGTAATTAGTAAGATGTGGATGAGGCTGCAGATGGTAGGGTGACCTAAGTAATTGGGGTGTGTAGTGTATTTGCATCTGAGTGAATAACCATAGGAACATGATTGTGAGTTTTCCAGTATACATTGTGACCAGGCATGAGTTCTTTGTTTTATCTGCAGTTACTTTGTAAGAAAGGATGGTGAAATATTTATTCAGCTATTTAATTGGCTTGTGTGAGGAGAGAGATGGGCTCAAACCGTGCTGGCTGTGGATTGGCCATAACAATTCTGTTCTAGATTCACTGATATCCCATGGTCCCCATTGTCAGAATGCAGTGAGCATTGTTGGCTTCTTGTAATTGTATCCAGCTAAGTTTGTCTTTGGTGGTAGTGCTGCTACATTTAGGCTTTTGTAGAGGGAAGATTAGTTTCAACCCTTCATCACTAAATCTGTTGCTGCTATTGTGTCAACGTAAATTTGCGTCGGCCTGCATCCTTTCTAATGTAACTTGTTTAAACCAGATGGAATGTGGCCCATTTAACCCTTTTTATTTTACTTCCTTCATAAACAACCTTCTGCAGGTAAGAACTCAGTTTTTGTTGAGTTGCAAAAGATTCTAATGTACCCGACAAGTGTCTCAAGTGCCCTGTAAAATAAATGCTGAAACTCGCTTCTAAGTTTTCTCCTTTGTTTCAGTTGTGAATCTGTAGAAATCCTCTGTTGCCTTTCCCACTGGCAGATTTTGTTTGAGAAAACCAGGTTCCAACTTTGAAATTCTAAAACCAATACATTGCAATTATTCTGGAAACGTTTGACATTGTATAAGAAACTGATTGCCATTCTACAGTGTTGGAATTTTAATTCCACTCATGGCAAGTGTTTCAAGCCTTCGGCGGTGATGAAAAAGTAGGTATATGCTCGTTGGCAACCTGCTACACATTTTAAGGCTGCTAATTTAAAACACTTATTCAGTTTTGTGTAAGGCCTAGTGTTGAATGTCTTCTAAATATGCTACATTTTTCTGACATGTTTAGTAGTTCCTGTCCTTTTCCCTTAGATGAAATGCTTTTGTTTCATGACTGTCTGACCTTATCACAGTAGCCCCTATAATTTGTGATATTAGCTTAAGCATAGCTTGGATAATCTGTTACCAAGCGCATGTCTGGTGGACTGTGTCTATGGATAGTGTTCCTTGATGGCATTCCATTCAGGATGATGATTGTGAAATTGTTTTCTCATTTATAATTTCAGATACAATTCGAGAAATTCTCACAAGTCTCGATCTTCCTCAAGATCAAGTTGTGGTTCATGTGGTAGATCAAGGGGAAGGTCATCATCTGCATCTACAACCTATTCGTCTAGATCCTACTCTACATCCTACAGCCGTTCAAGGTCGCGCTCTCGGTCGCGATCTCCCTATTCTCGAAGGTAAAAGGCAGGGTTGTTGGTCCTCTGGTCTGAGTATAATGATTTTAGTTTAAAATTTTTTTTTTTTTTTTTAATTGAAACAAGGAGTGAACTGTTAAGTAATGACATCATAGAAGCATTTCTGTTGCTGGGTAAGGCTGAAGTTGCATGACTTGAAGCTATTTGTTGAGAGAGGTCTTGACCTGAGGATACTATTGTTTGCTTGCTGGCTGTTTCAGTAGCAGGATGATGGTTTAATTCTGGCCTATTCGGAATGTGTGTTTCAGGCCTGATGAGCCATATCTGATAGACATCTAGCCGCAGATTCCTTAACTTGGAATATCCCCAGGCATCAGACTGGATCCGGAGAATTTTTTGCAGCAGCACCTCCATGGACATGACGTCAGTGGAGCCATATAAGTCCCTCCCGGCGCACTGACGTCGGTTTCCTTTTCCGCGTCCCAACTCGGATCCAGGAGTAAGCGGTTCCTCTGGCCTGTTTCAGGCTTTCTCGACGCCTTCGGCGTCCGGGAACAGTGTGTGATGCCTTCGGGCTTCAAGGCGTGTGAAACCTGTACGCGGCAGATGTCGGCGACGGATCCGCACGTGATCTGTATGTGGTGCCTAGGAAAGCATCACGACTCCAAGGAGTGCGACGCCTGCCGGCAAATTAAGCCGAAGTCCCTGCGAGACCGCCGGATGAAGTTGTTGACCGCCCGGATGTCCCGCTCAGCGTCTTCACGCCGCCGATCTCCATCTCGAGCTGGGGCTCCTGTTCGGGTCCGGTCACGGAGTCGTTCCCGCGGACGTCGTTCGCCTGACGCAGGTAAGCACAAGCACAAGTCACAGAGGTAGTCGACCTCACATAAACGTGACGGGGCCCGCTGCTCCTGGTCCTTACCGGGTGCGGGCACCCAAGAGTCGGCCCCCTTATACCCACCCTTTCTGGGTGTGGGGGCGACTCGGGCCCAGATGGAAGCCTATTCCAAGGCTCTTCAATCCATCTTCGGGTCACCCCCTCTCCCTGGCGTGCCCTCGGGCCCCACAGAAGGGGTAGGGACTCAGGTCGGGTCTTCGCCGGCGGGTTCGCCCTCGGCGCCGGCCGAGTGCCTCTCCTCCGGTTCTGGAGTCGCTGCGACGTCGGGACACGGCCCTTTGGGGCATCCCAGTCACACGTCGAGCCCTTCTGCCCCGTCTCCGCATAGCCCTTTGGGGCTCCCTGCGCCGATGCTGGATGCGGCTGCAGCACGGAGCTCGACTCCTTGTCGACATCCTTTCTCCCCGCAGGCCTCAGTGGAGGGCGAATCGATGCCGGTCCGATGCCAGGATGAGTCACCTCTGGTTATTGTCGACGCCGGTCCCCGTTGTTCCTCTGTTCGAAGAGGATGAGGACCCAGAGCACCCAGGGTTGTTTCCACGCTCTCCGGCTCTGCTGCAACCTGGACAGTGGCCCTTTGTTCGTCCTCCGGCTGCGGCGCCTCTCCTTTCTGGTGGACGCGTTGGCCTTCAACCGTCCCCTACAGATGGTTTATCGCCACCTAGAATGGCTACAGAGGCTAGCGCGGCATTTGCGAGGGCTGTTCGCTGGGCTACAGCTATTTTACACCTGCAACCCCCCCTCTGTCTCCTTGCCTTTTGATCCATTATTGGATCTCCTCCACCAGGATACTGTGGAGGTGGAGCCCTTGCTGCCTTTTGGCGGGTCGTTATTTGACCCCCTTCTTGGCACGTGCGCACGACCCTCCTCTGGAGACCCTGTGGATCGGGCCATCGCACGTCTGCATCGCCCGGCTCCAGATGACCGTCTGTTTTGTCCCTTCATCCTAGGGCTCACGGCTGGGTAGTCCAGGCGGCTTTCGCCTCGCAGCCTTCCTCTCCCGTTACTACCTCCCACTAGGGGTCTCGTTGGTTGGAGACGTGGCCGCCATATTTTTGCGACCACTAGTTCGGGCATCCGTGCTCTGAACACGGCTTGCGTTTTTGCACGGGCTACTTTTGCCCTTTGGGACTCGGTTGAGCGTCTTCTTCCCTCTCTTCCAGAGGGTCCCAGTGCTGACCTGGATCGTCTCCTTCATGATGGCCGAGAAATGGCACAATTTACCATTCGGTGGGCCATGGACACCACTGACTCTGTGGGTCGGGCGATGGCCAGGTCCGTTGCTCTGCATCGCCATGCCTGGCTGCGCGATGGCGGTTTCCCTGACAATGTTCGGGAGAATCTTCGGGATTTGCCATTTGATGGCGTGACCCTTTTTGACAGTCATGCGGACTCAGCAGTCAACCGCCTCATGTCTAGGCTCCCATGACTTTGTGTTTTCTAGTCCTTTTGCGGACTTTGATTTTCAGGTGCAGTGTTCTCTGCTTGTTCTGGGCCCTGGGTTCATGACGTAATACCCAGACGGCCTGTGCGGCTTCACGCCGTTTTTGCTTCTATTTAGTGCAGCTGGTCAGCTGATTCTGTTTTCTTTTGATTCCTCTGTCTGAGTTCGTGCTCAAGAGGTGCCCCTAGCTGGGGTTGAGGCTTACCCTATGTGGGGTATTCGTTGGCTATTGTATAGCTGTCTTCCTTACACAGAAGGCTTGGTAGGCTCCTGTGGAGTTCTTCTTCAAAGGGGTTGTCCTGCGGATCAGACTGTGGTCTTTCTGCTGTTGTGGACCCTTTTCCTTTTTGCGGCCCACAGGTTGGCATCGCTCTATTGCCTATCTGTTGGATTCTGCGGTTGGTCCCTAGCACTCCCCTGCATCTGTAGGTGCTCACTTTCTCAAGGTTCTGCCTCGCCTGCCTCTTCCAGGAGTGTCATTTCAGCTTCGCCCTCCTTGTCTGATGGCTGCCCTTATTTCCAGCCATTGTCCCTTGGACCACCTTGTTCTGTTCCGTTCCGGCACAGTTCATCCTGCCCATGGACGACCTCAGGGCGGAGCCTTGTGGCGCTGCCCCCAGGCACGCAGGGCTGACGCGGCACAATTTTTCTGTGTTCTATGCGCGTCAGGTGGATGCTCCCTAGTATGTTAGCTGTCACGGGGGGCTTACGCTTTCCTTACGCTTCTGCGATGACTGGTTTCTACTCTCCTCTCTCTGGGATGGGTAGTACTGTCTCATAGTTCAGACCTGTCTGGACTTTGTCTATAGACGGTGGCATCCTCGCCACGTCCGCCAATACTGTACATTGCCTTGTGCCCTACTTTCCTGGGCACTTCCCAAGCAAGAGTTTCCTCTTACCCTGCTGCTTTCTGCGCAGGAGTTTGTCACACTTCTACTTCGGGCTGCTGCTGCTGCTCTCTGTGGAAGTGTTCTCTTCAGGACTGTCTTGTATGTACATCTCTTTACAATTTCCTGTTACTCTATGTACGTTTAGTACTGACACTTTCGTGTACTGCTCAGTCTCCCGGGGGACCGTGGCTCCTCCCTGCCCGGTGGCTGATGTCGCTTACCGATCTGGACATTGCTCTGTCCGGTTCCGCTGCAACATAGCTGTTGGTACCTATGGTGCGCTCTTGTATTCTTTTATGAAACGCATCCTTCATGGCTGTGTCCTTTCTTGATGTATATTCTGTCCTGCGCTCTACACACCACCAAGGGTCACGCATGCTAGGGTTTCCTTGCTGCGGTGTCCGTGGTCTTGCTCTCTGCCTTCTCTTGGGAGCAAGCCTTCTGTGCGTGTCCAGCTTGCCGGATCCCTTTCGCCGGTTGACTACCTGGTGATGCATCTCTCGCATCTGGGCTGTTCTTGCTGCATTCCATTGGGCATTTCCTTTTACGTAGTGTGGTTCTAGCGGTACACACGGTCTGCCCATGTGTACTTCTGTCCCCCAGATGCATGTCTCTTCTTGTAGTCCTGGTTATATGTCATTCTGCTTGTTGACGTCCGCCTCTCGTCTTTTTGTGAAGGGGCGATTGCGCAATGGCCGATCTTGTGTCTCTGGTAGCACAGGCTCTTTCTGGACATGGTCAGAATCCTACCACTGCTGTCCAAGTTTCCTAGCTGGTACGCTTGCAACAGGTGCTTCTTCCACTGTTGTGCATGCTCGACCTGTATGCTCTGACTCGGTCATACCGTCTTGTCCTCTCTCTCTGGGTCTTTGTCTCTTGCAGATCCATTGGATCTTCCGGATCCATCAGCTCCTATGATCAGTTCACCTTCTTTTGCAAAAGTTATAGACCCTCACATTCTGCACTGACATTCTGGTTCTGTGCTCCCTTTCAACCCTGTATAAACGAGAGGGTTTTCATGCCGTCCCTGGGCGGCTTGTGATGCCTTTGCCTCCCATTGTTTTCCGCTCCTTACAGAGCTTACTGGTCTGGTGTTGGCCACGCTGGCATTGCTGCCCCCATTGTGTTTAGTCAACTTGTTGACGACTGGGTTCTCTTTGGAACTTGGTGGGGTTCAGTCGCAGACCCCCCCTCCTATGGGGTATGGCTTTGGTATCTATTCTAAGTTAAGGAATCTGCGGCTAGATGTCTCTATCAGATGAACGAGTTACTTACCTTCGGTAACTATGTATCTGGTAGAGACAGTCTAGCCGCAGATTCCTTAACGCCCGCCCATCCTCCCTGTCTGCGAGGACCTTTTCAGGTTGGGTTTTATGCACTCGCCTCCTTCGGGTGGCTTTTGTCTTCCTGCGGGGTGGCGTCTTTCACCTCCCTCCTCGGTAGGATGATTCATTCTGTTTTACTTGTTCTACTCCACCCATTCTCTTGATTGGGCGGTGGGTTCATGTATCCTTCTACATCCCTACACCCTGGTTCTTCCAGTGTGGGGCCTACTAATGTTGTTCTTCCCTCCCTCCCACCTTCTCCATTGCTTTGGGGTCTCTTGACTCCACTACAGTCAATTGGTTTGGGGTCTATTTGACTGTGCTTCAGTCCATAGATCTCTTACAGGGGATACAGCATTCCTGGTGTTGCCGACCTGTGGTAGATCGTCATTACTTATGATGTTCCGGTCTTGTTGCCCTTCACGGCTAGATCTTGAGATTGCAGGCTTCCTGTCTGCCTTGACATTCTTTTCATATGTTGTTTTGCCTCGGGGAGGGCATAGCTTTAGCGGGGCTGTTTCTCAGAGCGGTGCTCTGCTCTTTCCCTTCAATTGCTTTCAGTATACAGTGCTTGTCACTGTCATTTATAGTGATGCTTCTCACCATTCGATTCTTACTGATTTTTCATCTTTTTCGCAAACTGTTCCCATACTCTCACAGTTTTTGGTGGTGGCTCCGCGTTGTGGCGCGGAAAAGTTTCTCCGAAGAAAACTGATGTCAGCGCGCCGGGAGGGACTTGTATGGCTCCGCTGACGTCGTGTCCGTGGACGACGTCAGGGCGGAGCCATACGGCGCCGCCCCCCTGGCGTGCAGAGGTGCTGCTGCAAAAAATTCTCCGGATCCAGTCTCACGCCTGGGGATATTCTAAGTTAAGGAATCTGCGACTAGACTGTGTCTCTGCCAGATACATCGTTACCGAAGGTAAGTAACTTGTTCTTTGATGCATGTTCTTTGATTCTTTTATCTGTTTTTCTAGCTGAAGAATTTTCGCATGCCCTTAGCTTTGAGTAGTGGATATGTGCCCAGTAGAGGATAGCCCTTAAAACGTTGCTTTCCTTCATGAACAAAACAGCCACATTTTTTGGGTTTCCTTGTCATGGAGGATGAACATAAACCTTTTAACAGAATGTTATTTGTTTTCTTCGATTGATTTGTGATTTTACTTTAACAGATATGAGTACTATGATCGAGCAAACTATCGTAAACGAAGAGTACCCCAGCAGGAGCGTGCAATAGTGAGTATCTAAGAATCCATTGCTCTGGATATTGACTCCTCATTTTGGGACTTGTTTTTAAAGTTATGTGGGTGGTACCTTAGACTTCTAAAAATTAAAAAAAAAAAAAAGCGTGGCTTTCCCTTTCCTGCTTTGAGTCTAGAAGGATTGCTTGTTCACACTAGTTAAGAACTGATTTTCAAAATATTTAGCATTTTTTGGAGCCTTAATAATCTAGTTACAGATGAGACCACAATCGCTCTCATATATTGGAATTGTGTGTCCCGGCCAGCCAATTTGAAATGGTTACCAGCAGCCTTCTACTTATTGCCTGAAAGAGCCTCCTCCTACCATATAGTCGGGGCCATTGTGATTGTGCGGCCACGACGATTTTCACATCAATATAGATTTGCCACATAATCCATCATCTGCCTCATCTGTAGATTTTAACAAAAAAATAGTTTCTAGTTCAGACGGTTCAAAAGTTTAAAAAAAACTCAGCGATACGTGTTGCGCGGTGGAAGGACCTTTGCAACGCTGGACTGATCACCTCTGATGCTTATTGCTATATTTGGGTATTAAACTGGTACTGATGAGGTGCTGCATAATGCGGCATTTGCATTTTCTTGCCGCATATTTGGCCCTCTCCTACCGCATAATTCAAGTGGCCCTGCATATAGTGCCCATATATTTATCAACTTCTGTTAGTTAACTCACGTTGGCCTGACTTTTTAATTACATCCAGAATTCTGGTAAAAGTAGGTTCGAGGCATATGACCTGTAGATCATATGCTTTAGCATAGATCGCCATCTGGTGTTGGGCTCGGATGTTTGCACTTTGTTTTTCTTCAAAGAAGCGTTTGTAGTCACGAGTGATAGGTGATAGTGCTAGTGATAGTGCGCATGGGCATAAACTCCATCCCCAGATTGTTTTGTTCCGCCATCTAGTTCGGATGTGTATTGCTGCGCTGCGCTCCGGTATCGTCTTCGAACCTTTCCGACGCGCATTCCTTACCACTCGACGGTATTGTTTTCGTACGCGACTTCCCTTTCGACACGCATCGTAAAATCCAAGAACTTCGATCGGTAGCTTCGACGCGGGCCGTGAGGCCTACCCGCACCGACCACGCCAGCAGTCCATGGAACGGACTCCATTTAAGAAATGCCCCGGGTGTGGTGCTAAGTTCCCACAAACAGACCTGCACGAGGTCTGTAACCTCTGCCTATCCCCAGAGCACGAAGAAATCAACTGCGAGGCCTGTCGATCATTCCGATCGAAGAAAACCATTCGTGACCGTCTGGCTCGACGTCACGAGATGGGACGCTGCACGAGCCCAGTACCAGACATCTTCGGAGAAGAATCTGAATTCCAACAGCCCGGCGCCGAACAAGAAGAAGAAATCTCCGTGTCTGAAGCCGACGACTCCGACATGGAAGAAGACTTCAACGTCACTCCGGCTCAACGAACAGTGAGTAACAAGCCCCAAGTGCCCACAAAACCAACAAAGGCTCCGGTATCACCTTCGCCCTCGGGCCCCAGGTCGACACCGTGAAAACATTTCAGATGCCCCGCCCTCGGGCCCGGCTATGAAACATAAGGATAAGCCTTCCGGCTCGGGATCGAACCGGCCCCATTCCGGTGCCGAACCCACATCTTCGGCACCAAGACCAAGCATGTGCCTCACACTCCGGCAACGAAGACCTCTTCGGCACCGTAAGACTCGGATCCAAAACCACATAAAGTCAAAGCCTCGGAACCGACACCGGCTAAACCCAAAGCTTCGGAGCCGAAACCGAATAAAGATAAACCTTTGGAGCCGAAACCCGTAAGACTCAAACCTTCGGAGCCCTAACACTCAGCACCGAAAGGCTCGGAGCCGAAGAAGCACACAGTCAAAGACCACTCCTATAAAAGCTTCAGAGACTAACCCTGTAAAAAAAAAACTCTGAAACCAAACAAAAGGACAAAGTCACCCCATCCAAAGAACTTCCTCCACAGGACCCTTTGGATCCAAATCAAAAACGATTACATATCGACCCTAAAACTGGACACATTCTAGCAACGCTCCCTAAAAAACGGAAGCTGGATCTTCCAGAGGACTACCATATACCCATGAAGAAAAGACATGGGTACTAACCCCTCTCCCCCTTGCATACCTCCCACTCCTCCACCTCTTGATCCCAACTTCTCACCATCAAACTAACCACCACCAGCTTTCTCACCTGAGCCACAGGATGACAATTATTGGCATGGGGATGGGGAAGACTATCAGGACAACATACCACAGGACACAGACCCCTGGGATGATTACGATAACGATCCAGACCATAATAATGATCCCAATCTGTATCCCTCCAGACCATCACCACCCGATGACAATATTGGCTTCGCACAGCTTATTAACAGAGCTGCTCAGTACCATGGAGTGGAACTACATACTGATCCCCTAGAAGAGGATTTCTTAGTGGAGATGTTCGCTCCCTCCCTCCCAAAAATCCACTAATACTTTGCCCATGGTCAAAGGCATGATAAAACACGCCAACAAAGTATTCAAAGACCCTGTTAGAGCTAGAATGCTTACGCCAAGGGTGGATAAAAATATAAAGCCGCTCCTACAGACCCAGTCTATATCAGAGGCCAGGTACCCATAGGCTCTCTTGTTGTCTCTACCGCACGCAAAAGAGCTAATTCGCAAACTACAGGCGACGCCCCTCCTCCTGACAAGGAGTTAAGGCTTATAGACGCCTCAGGCAAAAGAATCGCATCACAAGCTGCTAATCATTGGCGTATTGCCAATACTCAAGCGCTTTTAGCGCGCTATGATAGAGCTCACTATGACGAGCTGGAAAAAAACGAATGCAGCATTTACCAGAACAATACAAAACTAAGGCTAACGACCTCATCCAAGAGGGCAAGCTCATAACAAACACTTCTATAAAATGCGCCCTGGATGCGGCTGATACAGCATCTCGTGCCATTAACACCAGCGTTTTACTACGCCGGCACGCTTGGCTTCGAATCTCCTGATTCAAGCAAGAAGTACAATGATCAATACTTAATCAGCCTTTTGATCAGGAACACCTTTTTGGCCCAACAGTCGATTCTTCATTAGAAAAAATGAAAAAAGACAGACTGCCAAGTCCATGGGGGCCTTACAACTACCTTCTAATAGGGGCTCCTTTTACAGGGGTGGCTCAAAAACAATGGTGTCAGAAAATTCATCCTCTTACAAAAGTCCCAATCAATCTTCCTCTAGAGGATATTTTCAGGGAGGGTACAGAGGAAATAATGGAGGAAGAGGCAGAGGTAACTCCAACCGCCCTTCCCCTGCCACCAAACAGTGACTTCCCTCCACTACCCCCGATCATTCCACTCCTGTCAGGGGACGTCTCACAGTTCCTACCTGTCTGGAATTCCATCACAACAGACAAGTGGGTAAGACAAATTATCCAGTATGGTTATTGCCTGGAACTTACCTCCACTCCCCCAAATATTCCCCCCAAACATCGTGCCATGTCCTCAGAACATCTCACCCTCCTAAAAAAAAAACAGGTTCTCTCCCTATTACAAAAACATGCAATAGAACCAGTCCCCTTCATGCAACAGGGAAGGGGGGTTTACTCTCTATATTTTTTAATTCCAGAAAAGGACGGCTCTCAGGCCAATATTAGACCTCAGACAGCTCAACCTCTACATTCAGTCAGACCATTTCCACATGGTCACTCTCCAACAGGTACTCCCATTGATTCAGCAAGGCGACTTTCTTTCCACTTTGGATTTAAGACGCCTACTTCCATATTCCCATTCACCCAGCTCACAGGAAATCTCAGGTTCGTGGTGGACGGTCAACACTACCAGTTCAAAGTCCTCCCGTTCGGGGTAACCACAGCACCCAGAGTTTTCACCAAGTGTCTAGCAGTAGTTGCAGCTCACTTAAGAAGACAACACATTCACGTGTTTCCTTATCTGGACGATTGGCTCATAAAGGCCAACTCACAACACAGCTGTCTTCAACACACCCACAACACAATTCAGTTGCTTCACCACTTGGGATTCACTGTAAACCTCACCAAGTCCCACCTCCAACCGTCCAATACACAAATATATCTAAGAGCTACAATAGACACTTGCAAAGCTCTAGCATACCCCAACCTAGTCAGAATACGCAATATGCAGGCTCTAATATCACAATTTCAACAACACTCATTACCAGATTGAGTGTTCATGCAATTAATCGGGATGATGGCCTCTTGCATTCTAATCGTCCCTTATGCAAGACTCCAAATGCGTCCTCTACAGGAATGCTTAGCACGTCAGTGGAACCAGCCTCGAGGTCTGTTAACCGATCTGGTGTTGGTAGACCGCCGCACACATCGCTCTCTGCAGTGGTGGAACACACAAAACCTTTTCAAAGGGCGGCCGTTCCTCGACCCTGTTCCACAGATAGTGCTAAAAGCAGACGCATCTCTCACCGGCTGGGGAGCACATCTTCAAAATCATACCATTCAGGGCATGTGGACTCTACAACAAAAACAGTTCCACATAAACCACCTGGAACTACTGGCAATTTTTCTAGCATTAAAAGCCTTTCAAGTCCATATAGTCCGCAAGGCTGTCCTAGTCCGTACAGACAACATGACAGCAATGTACTATATACAAAAACAAGGAGGGACACATTCCCTACAGCTCTCGCGACTAGCTCAACCCATATGGAGATGGGCCATACCTCAAAAGATATCTCCTTGCGAAACACCTTCCAGGAGTAGACAATCACATCGCAGATCTGCTCAGTCGTCAACGACAACAGATCCACGAATGGGAATTACATTCTCAAGTTCTCCTTCCATTCTTTCAAATGTGGGGCTACCCAGAAATAGATCTGTTCGCCACACACCAGAACGCAAAATGCCCACACTTCGCGTCCAGGTATTCACACCCATTGTCCAAAGGCAATGCGCTATGGATGAACTGGTCGGGGACATTTGCTTACGCTTTTCCGCCTCTCCCGCTCATTCCATTAGTGTTTCGGAAGCTCCAACAGCATTCCCTCACAATGATCCTGGTTGCTCCCACATGGGCTCGACAACCTTAGTTCACAACCCTCTTGGAACCATCTGTAGTTCCTCATCAAAAACTACACCTCTCACCCAATCTTCTCACTCAGAACCATGGAGAGATAAGACATCCAGATCCCACTCTACTCAACCTTGCGATCTGGCACCTGAAATCAGAGTTTGGCTACCTTAATCTCACGCCAGACTGCATGAACGTCATTAAAGAGGCTAGACGTCCTACCACAAGAGCATGCTACGCAGCAAAGTGGAAACTATTTGTAATTTACTGTACAAATAATCAAATCCATCCACTAGATGCTTCCATTCAAAACATCATTTGCTATCTCTTACACCTACAACGCTGTAACTTAGCATACACATCTATACAATTGCATCTCGCTGCAATAGCTGCTTATCTACAAAACAGACAACACTTGTCTTTGTTTACAGTGCCTGCTATCAAAGCATTTATGGAGGGACTCAAAAGAATCATTCCCCCTAGAGTTCCACCCTCTCCAGTTTGGAACCTTAATATTTTCCTTACAAGACTTATGTCCCCACCGCTTGAGCCTCAGTACAAATGTGAACTACAGTTCCTCACTTGGAAGGTAGCTTTTCTTATAGCTATCACATCTCTTAGAAGAAATGGTGAACTCCAGGCACTAACCATACAAGAACCTTTTTACAAATTCATCACAACAAAGTGGTTCTTAGGACCAATCCCAAATTTTTACCTAAAGTTGTTTCTGCCTTTCACCTCAATCAGTCTGTTGAACTACCAGTGTTTTTCCTCAACCAGACTCAGTGGCAGAACGTGCTCTTCACACACTGAATGTTAAGAGCAATACTTTATTACATTTAGAGAACTAAATCTTTTAGGAAAACCAAACAACTTTGTTGCTTTTTCACCATCGCATAAAGGCAATCCCATTTCAAAAACTGGTATTGCACGATGGATAGTTAAATGCATCCAAATATGCTACAGTAAAGCCAAACGCACATTAACTGTTCCCCTAGAGCGCGTTCCACATGCAAAATAGGGGCTTCTATGGCATTCTTAGGGAATATACCCTTAGATGACATATGTAAAGCTGCAACTTGGTCTACACCACACACATTCACAAAGCACTACTGTGTAGATGTGCATGCAAAACAACAAGCTAGTGTGGGCCAGGCTGTCTTAAGAACACTTTTTCAATCTACTGCAACAGATACAGGTTAGCCACCGCTACTGAAATAACTGCTGTATAGTCTATGCTAAAGCATATGATCTACAGCTCATATGCCTCGAACGGAAAATGCTACTTACCCAATATGCATCTGTTTGGCATGTAGAGCTGTAGATTCATATGTGCCCACCCGCCTCCCCGGGTACCTTTATCTGCTGCAGTATTATCTTACTTAGATACAACACACATGGGCATCTCTTTCTATTCTTACTAACTCCATCACCACCCTTTATGGCGAAAGCAATCTGGGGATGGAGTCGATGCCCATGCGCACTATCACCGTTGGGAGGAGTCACCTACCTTGTGACTACAAACACTTCTTCGAAGAAAAACAAAGTGCAAACATCCGAGCCCAACACCAGATGGAGATCTATGCTAAAGCATATGAATCTACAGCTCTACATGCCAAGAACAGATGCATACTGGGTAAGTAGCACTTTCCTTCTTGTTTATTCCTCCTACATCAGTTCATGCACAATGATTTTGTGGACTTGGTTTGTGTGGCCACACGAAAGAGCATGGGTTTCTATTAGGCCAATAAGGACATAGATTGCACAAGTCTCAAAAGCGATTGAGCCATGATGGATGCGTTTCTATGAGAAAGCTAGTTTATTGATGGAGGTAACTAATCGCACCTGAAATATCAAAGCCCTATTTAACGACTGAGGCTTGTGGCGCGCATGTTTTAGTGGGTTTACATACAAGTGTCCTGATGTGTGCTACACCTAAACAGAACCCATAACTAGAACTTGATCGAGGAATTAATTGAATGCTTATTTAAATTTCCAGCAGGTTAGATGTCATATTGTGGTTTCTTAATTCAAAACTTTAAAACTGCTTACCAATTGCAAACACATAGCAGGTGCAGTGTACATTGAGAATTATTTCCTTGGGGTAGGCTGCTCTTACATAATTGGGAACTTGCATGTCTTGGTCTGGGAGATGGTGTGGCTTCTTTTTGTGTTTTTCTCCTTGCATCAAGAATAACATGGCACTAACAGCTGTATGTTATCTTTTTTTGTTTTTATTAGTTTTATTACTTTGATTTATATCTTGCATGTGTTTCAATTATACAGTTACAAGCTACACAAAATGAAAGTGTTATTTATATATGCCTCCATGCCTCTGTTAAGTCCACATTTTCAATTGGCTGAATATGTTTATAGAACTTCAAATTTTTCTAAATCTATTTCCATGCTGCCATTCCTGAACTTTCTTTTTCTTTGCAGGAGGAGCGCCGTGTTGTCTACATTGGTAAAATCCCTGGTGTAATGACACGGGCTGAACTAAAGCATCGCTTCTCAGTATTTGGCACTATAGAGGAATGCAATATTCACTTCAGGGATCATGGGTAGGCAGGTTTTTCCTTTCAATTTTGATGGAGGTTAGGGTCCGCATTAAGTTTGGATACCTCAAGTTAGTTGATTAATGGTCCTTTTCATGGTGCACCTTGCATAGTCTTGTCTTAAATCCGGAATGTTTCTATGTTGTATAATTTACTCTGGCCCCCACAAGCATAACAAACAGGCACAGAAAAGATCCTACCTTTTTACTTTTTTTATTTAAAGAGAACAGTTCCTGCTGTGCAGGAGAATCCTGTAAGAACCCAGATGTTCAGCATCATGTTAAATTTTTGGATGAGGCATTGTGGTGGGTACTGTTTGTTCTGAGCACAGTGGATTGGCAGCTCATTGCTTATATTGCACTTCACTGCTTATCCAAAGTACATCTATGCACCTGAAAATGATCCGTCTTTTTACATCCACTTCAAGGCCTGATAGGTCTTTAAAGACATTTCTCATTTGCCTGAAGAAAATGGCAGTGCTACATTTTTCCTTCCCTTTGCCTTAGCCTTTTTAAGTTCCCCCTACTGACAGTTGTGGAAAGACCCCTTGTGGACCATACCAAAACATGCAATGGGCCAGCCCATTGCCATTAGTTTTCTTTCTTGTCACTCATTTACCTAAATTACTTTTCCTCCTTTTCTACTATGTGTTCTTCCTCTTGGGGCATCGCTTCTTTACCATTTCTCCAGTATTGGAACTTTCATAGATTCACATGCTTGAATCATTCCCCGGCGTCATGATGGGAGTCCCCGGTATTTTAAAATAGTAGTAGACTCAATATAAATAATAGTACTCTGCTAGGTGTAAACTAGAAAAGGGCCTAGGCCTCAGTTTAACAGCCTATCATGGTCATTATTAAAAAAGAACCAAAGTTCTGCCTCAACCAATCCGCAACAATCACCCTGTAGAACCCTCCAGAGGGAAGGTCAGCACCTCAGATTTTCTACTGCACGTTGTGCTAAGGGAGTCTCCCCTGAGCTCTGCTCAGTTTTTTCCTCTTCAAAAGGACATTTCCAGGATTTCCTGTCAGGAAAGTACTTTAACTTCATTTATTGACTTTAATAGAGTGGATTCACTTATTTGTTGGTGGTTACTTAAAATCTGACTGAACCATGGCTGATAAATCTAAGAAGGCTCTCTTTAGAGAATGTGCCACTTGTTTGAAGAAAAGGCTTTATTATGTAGAGGACCACCACAAAGACTGCATTTATTGTTTGTACCCTTCTCATAAGGCTACAGACTGCAAAATTTGTCGTACATTCTCAAATAAAACCCTGAGGGATCGAGAAGGACGTCACTTAATTTGGCTTCAAAAATTAAAAACTAGGTCTGACCCTGTTTCAGACTCAAAGTGAGCAGTCAACTTCCTCTAAAGCTGCAAATATCTCTTCAAAAAGGACCAGGGATCCTTCACAGTCAGATAAGGAACCTGCCAAAAAATGCGCCAAGAAGTCCTCTCATGAATCTTCCTCTGAGCGTAGTAAGGCCTCTCACAAAAAAGAGCAGCGTCCCAAGATTGTTTCGGAGCCAGTTACACCTCCAACTCGACTTCAACTGACATTCAAAAAACCCTCTTCAGTGGGTTCTCTGGTGAAAGGTGTTTCAACAGTCTCGTCGACGAGAGGTTGCTCTGTTGGCACATCGACTTGTTCTATGGCTTTCATCGTCGACGACATCCCTGACATCGTCGACGCAGGGCCCAATCTCGTCTACCATTCCTCTTATACCTAAAGACACAGTATCGTCCACAAAGCACTTGTCGTTGACGTCAGTCGCCGTCGAGTGAAGTTCCGTCGACAAAGTAGTCTTCGTCGTCGATGGAAACGAGGCAGTCATCGTCGACGAGCATGCCACAGTCGACGATACCGTCCTCGAAGAAACAGTCGGCGAAGGAGCAGTAACCGGCGTCGACGAGATCTCTACCGTTAACGAATCCGCAATTGTCGTCAAAGTCACGTCCGTCGACTAAGCGATCGTTGTCGTCGGTGTCACCGTCGACAACCGAAACACAATCTCTGCTGAAGACGACGACTACGTCGTCGGCGAGAACTGACTATGAGGGAAAAATCACCAGAGACGACACCGGAAGTGGAATATACGCCAGAACACACTTCGCCCAGTAGAATTACACCCCTTTTACCACTCATCTACTGGAAGGGGATGATGAAGATTCTGAACAAGATGGGGGTATGTTTGGAGACTCATATAGCCCATCAGAGCTACATCTTAAGTGTCAGCCATATGATGAGGAGCATGATCAACAATACTATGATCAGGCTTATTTTGTGCAGGCTTCACAAGGACACCAACAGCCCCATGAAGGAATGGTTACAATGCCCTCTGCATTATCGGATTTGCAGTTCATGCTACAAGATTAGACCACGCTTTCCGCCATCAGGCCCAGCAAATAGACCTCCACCGTCTCAGGTGACATCACCTGTACAACCAAATACGCCTGCTGTATTATCGATCCCAGGTACCCCACAAGCTGTTCATCTCCAGGAACCAGCTTCTTCAGATGAAGAGGGGGAATTGCATGACACGGCCTCGGAATGAGATAATTAACAATGTCATCACCTGCATCACCAACGCCCCCTCCGGTAGGTTCCCCACCTGAGGACATTGAGGGAATTCACAACTTATTGGAGCGTGCAGCTAAAAGATTTGCTATACCTATGCCATCCAAACAAGCCCACTGTTTTTTATACAATTTTAAAGAGCCTTTTCGAAAGTCAGTCAGAGCTTTTCCCATAATAGACTATATTTGGGACGAAGGCATTAAAATAATAAAGAACCCAGCATCGGTGCCAGCTGTACTGCTGCGTCTTCTTAAGAAATATAAGACCACTGAGGACGTTCCAGCATGCCTCACGGGGCACCCAAAACCGGACTCAGTTGTAACGCAGGCCGCCCAGCGACGCTCTAAGAATCCTGCGGCGCCTTTATCTGCACCCCCGGACAGAGAAGGCAGACGTCTGGATTCCATTGGCAAGAGGTTTTCAGCGATGTCTGCACTAACAGTTAAAGCTGCGAATTCCTTGTCGATTTTAGGGCGCTATGATCGCCAATTGTGGTCGGACATTGCTTCGTATATCGACCAGCTGCCGGAGGATGTGAGGAAAGAGGCAAAAAATATTTTGCATGAAGGAGAGAGAGCTTCCAACGAGGTAATTGATTCAGCTATGGATGTCGCTGTGATGGGATTTAGGCAACTGGCTGGAGCGGCAGTTTTGCGTAGGCAGGGATGGCTTAAAGCCACCTCATTCCGTCCAGAAGTTCAAAATAAGATACTGGATCTTCCATACGATGGGGAAGCTCTTTTCGGTACTCAGGTGAAAGAGGCCCTCAAAACCATCAAGGCAGACAGATACTGCCAAATCATTGGGGACACTTCAATACAAGAAAGTTCCTTTTCGAGATTCTAGGGGAAGAGGACAGCCATCTTACAGAGGGGAGTATCAGCAATACCGTTACCCAGCGTATTCTTCCACATCTCAATCGTACCGGCCTCACTACCAACAGAGGCAGCCACCTCGATCATCCTACATCAGACCAAATAGAGGGAAAACGCCACGCGCTGGCAAGGATACCAACCGTCGGCAATGATGCATCACAGGCTCCGGCTCCATCTCTTCCATCCTCATTTATATCCAATTCATCCTACCTGCCTTGGAGACATCTCCCATTACCTTAAACAATGGCAGTCCATCACTACGGACCAGTGTGTCCTTCGTCTAGTACAATTCGGACACACCCTGGAGTTTATCCAGAAACCACCTACAACTCCTCCACAAATCTCTCCCCACAGGCATCTCAAAGCACTTCAGCAGGAGGTCAGGAACATGCTCCAAAAAGGAGCAATAGAAAGGGTCCCCTTATCCAGCAGGGGGACAGGTTTCTATTCCCGTTTCTTCTTCTTCAGAAAGAAGTTAAAGCAATGGAGACCGATTTTGGACCTCGGAAACCTAAATCTATACTTGAGGAAGCAATTGTTCCAAATGATAACATTGCAAGAAGTGCTGAAGCTCCTACATCGAGATTTTGACATTAGACCTCCAGGATGCCTTCTTCCACATTCCTATTTATCCAAAACACAGGAAATACCTGAGATTTGTGGTAGCCGGACGCCACTACCAATTTACTGTACTTCCCTTTGGTCTAAAGTCGGCTCCCAGGATCTTTACCAAATGCCTGGCGCCGGTCACAGCGTTTCTCAGACAACAGCAACATCCAGTCTTTCCATATCTGGACGACTGGCTGATCAAGGCTCCGTCCAAAACAGCAGCAATACAGTCAACAAAGGTATGCACCTCTCTATTCAAGAGATTGGGTCTTACGATCATCCTACAAAAATCCAATCAAATTCCATCAAAAAAAATAATGTTTGAGGCATGTGAGCTGTAGATCCCATGCTATGCATAGATCGCCATCTAGTGTTTGGTCTGGATGTTTGCACTTTGTTTTTCTTCGAAGAAGTCTTTCCAGTCACGAGGTAGGTGACTCCTCCTTTCGGTGATAGTGCGCATGGTCATCGTCTCCATCCTTAGATTGTTTTTTTTTTCCGCCATCGGGTTAGGATGTGTATTGCTGCGCTCGGTTTGGTACCGTTTTCGGACCCCTTCGCGTAATCCACTACCCTCAATTGTATTGTTATCGATCGCGGTTCCCCATTCGACGCGCATAGTCTCACCTCGGAAAACCTTCGATCGGGAAACTCGTGGCAGGCCGTCGGGCCTACCCGCGTGGACTGCGATAGTCGATGGAACGGACTCCCTTCAAGCTCTGTCCCGGGTATCGTGCTAAGTTTCCACGCACCGTCTTGCACGAAGTGTGCAACCTCTGCTTGTCCCCGGAACACGAAGAGAACGACTGCGACGCGTGTCGATAGTTTAGATCGAAAAAGACACTTCGTGACCGTCTGGCTCGACGACACGAAATTCAACACCAGAGCGGCTCCGCACCGGACATTTTCGGCGAAGATTCCGACACTGATATTCAACCTCAAGGAGCCGAAGAAGAACCACTTATCTCCGTGTCCGAAGCCGACTCCGACATGGAGGAAGAGGAGCAGATTACTCCGGGTCAGAGTACCGTGAGTAAAGATACCCCTTTGCCCCCTCAACATAAAACAAAGGCTCTGGTCCCTCCTCTGCCCTCGGGCCCAGCCAACGCGCCCCGCCCTTGGGCCCAGCTCCGAAACAGAAGCCTTCTGCCCCACTCTGGCGCCGAACCAACACCTTCGGCGCCGAAGCACAAGTCCAAATTTTCGACACCGAAAGGCTCTGAGCCGAAACCTTCGACACCGAAAGGCTCTGAGCCGAAACCTTCGACACCGAAAGGCTCTGAGCCGAAACCGTCGACGCCGAAACTGGCTTTTAAAGGAAAAGACTCTCCCTCTAAAGAGCCTCGGACCGATGTGCTGCCTTCGGATCCGAAGCAGAAAAAACTGGTGGTTAACCCTGAAACAGGACATATTCATGCCACTCTTCCAAAAAAAACGGAAGATTGACCTATTGGAGGACTACCACATTCCCCTCAAAAGGAAGAGTGTGGGTTACTAACCCTTCTCCAACCTTATATTCTCTTTCCTTCTTCCACTGATCCCAATTTGTTCATTTCACCAGCAAATTCACCACCACCACTTTCACCTGACCCACAGGATGAAGAGGATGGGGATGGCGATGGCGATGGCTGAGGATCAGGCTAGGTTACAGGACACTGACCCTTGGGACGATTATCAGATAGACCCAATCACATGCAATGACACTGATTTGTATTCCTCCAGACCCTCCCCACCTGACGACAACATTGGGTACATTGAGCTTCTTAACAGGGCCACTCAATATCATGGGGTAGAGCTCCATAGGGAGCCTTTAGAAGAGGATTTCCTTGTTGAGACGCTTCTTCTCAAAGAGTTACTCACACCTTACCAATGCTCAAAGGCATGTTAAAACACACAGATGAGGTATTTACAGACCCTGTAAGGGCAAGGATAATTACACCTAGGGTGGACAAAAAATATAAACCCACTCCTACCGACCCTGTTTACATTAGAGGCCAGCTGCCCTTGGACTCTCTTGTAGTCTCCAACGCTCGCAAGATAGCTAATTCACAAACCACAGGCGAGGCCCCTCCTCCTGATAAGGAGTCTAAGCTAATTGATGCCTCAGGGGGGGAAGGGGGGGGGAAGAGTAGCTTCACAAGCAGCAAATCACTGGCACATTGCCAACGCTAAAGCTCTGCTGGCGCGTTATGATGGGGCTCATCACGATGAGTTGGAGAAACTCATACAACATTTACCTGATGAATACAAATCTAAGGCTAATGACCTTATTCAGGAAGGTAAACTTATTACCAATACATCCATTAGGTGTGCCCTAGTTGCAGCAGACACAGCAGCTTGTGCAGTCAACACCAGTATACTGTTACGCAGGCATGCTTGGCTGAGAATATCCGGCTTCAAGCCGGAGGTGCAAACCTCCATCCTTAGCCAGCCATTCGATAAGGAGCATCTTTTTGGCCCAGCTGGAAAAGATGAAGAAAGACACTGAGGTCGCAAAGTCCATGGGGGCTTTGCAGTTACCTGCCACTAGGGGTTCCTTTCGCCGCTCCTTTTACAAGGGTGGTTCAAAAACGGTGTCCACTGAAAATCCCTCCTCTTACAAGGGCAACAACCAATCCCCCTCTTCAAGAGGTTATTTCACAGGAGGTTTTAGAGGAAACCATGGTAAGGGAAGAGGCAGAGGTAACTCTACCCGCACTTCCCCCGCAAACAAACAGTGACTTCCTTCTGTTAACCCCCGATCATTCCACTCCTGTCTGGGGACGACTCTCAATTACTGCCTGTCTGGAATTCCATCACCTCAGACAAGTGGGTACTACAAATTATCCAGTATGGTTACTGCCTGGAGCTTACAGACACTCCCCCAAAAATTCTTCCAAGATCACATGCAATGTCACCAGAGCATCTCACCCTCTTAAAGCAAGAGGTTCTCTCTCTTGGAAAAACACGCTATAGAGCCAGTCCCATGATACCAGGGGACCGGGATATACTCCCTGTATTTTTTTATTCCCAAAAAGGACGGCTCTCTCAGGCCTATACTAGACCTCAGAGAACTAAATCTGTACATTCAGTCGGACCACTTTCAAATGGTCACACTCCAACAAGTGCTCCCACTCCATCAGCAAGGCGACTTTTTGTCCACTTTGGACTTAAAGGACGCCTATTTCCATATTCCCATTCAACCGGCTCACCGGAGATACCTCAGGTTTGTGGTGGACGGACAACATTATCAATTCAAAGTTCTCCCATTTGGGGTAACTACAGCACCCAGGGTTTTCACCAAGTGTCTGGCAGTAGTCGCGGCTCATCTAAGAAGACAGCACATTCATGTCTTTCCCTACCTAGACGATTGGCTAATAAAAGCCAGCTCGCAACAGAGCTGCCTACGACGCACTCGGAAAACTGTACAACTGCTTCACGACCTGGGGTTCACTGTAAACTTCTCCAAGTCTCATCTCCAACCATCCAACACACAAGTGCATCTGGGAGCCACAATAAACACTCTGAAAGCTCTAGCATATCCCAACCCAGTCAGGATCCTCAACATGCAAATTCTAATAGCGTAGTTTCAGCCACAACACATTACCAGCTCGAGTGTTCATGCAATTGGTAGGAATGATAGCATCTTGCATTTTAATCGTTCCTTATGCAAGACTCCAAATGCGTTCCCTACAGGAATGCTTGGCACGTCAGTGGAACCAGGCTCCAGGTCAATTATCCGATCTAGTGTTGGTGGATGGCCGCACCCATCGCTCTCTGCAGTGGTGGAACATACAAAACCTTTCCAAGGGGCGGCCATTCATCGACCTGGTTCCACAGATAGTGCTAACAGCAGACGCATCGCTCACTGGTTGGGGAGTTCATCTTCAAAAACATACCATTCAGGGCATGTGGACTCTGCAACAAAAACAACTCCACATAAACCATCTAGAACTGCTAGCAATTTTTCTAGCATTGAAAGCCTTTCAACTTCATCTAGTAGACAAAGCTGTCCTGATTCGCACAGACATGACAGCAATGTACTGCATACAAAAACGGGGGGGGGGGGTGGAGGAGACTCTCCAGCTCACAGCTAGCCCAGAACATCTGGAAATGGGCCATACCTCAAAAAATAGATCTCCTTGCAGAGCACCTTCCAGGAGTAAACAACCAGATTGCAGATCTGCTCAGTCGTCAACGACAGCAGATCCACGAATGGGAACTCCACCCTCAAGTTCTTCTCCCATTCTTCCAAATGTGGGGCTTCCCACAGATGGATCTGTTCGCCACCCACCTAAATGTAAAATGCCCAAACTTCGCATCCAGGTATCTACACCCATTGTCTAAAGGCAATGCGCTATAGATGAATTGGTCAGGGATATTTGCTTACGCTTTTCCGCCTCTCCCACTCATTCCATTAGTGGTTCGGAAGCTCAGACAGCAGTCCCTGACACTAATCCTAGTTGCTCCCACATGGGCTCGTCAACCCTGGTTCACAACCCTGTTGGAGTTATCAATAGTTCCTCACCAAAAACTACACCTTACTCCCAGTTCTCTCACTCAGAACCATGGAGAGATGACATCCAGATCCCAGTCATCTCAACCTTGTGATCTGGCACCTGAAGTCCTAGAGTTTGGTTATCTTAATCTTCCGCCAGACAGCATGAATATTATCAAAGAGGCTAGGCGCCCTACCACAAGAGCATGCTATGCAGCAAAATAGAAGCGGTTTGTCATTTACTGTAACAACAACCAAATCAATCCGCTGGACGCTTCGAACCAAAACATCATTTGCTATCTATTACATCTACAGCGTTCCAATTTAGCGTGCGCATCCATACGCTCACATCTAGCTGCAATAGCTGCATATCTACAAAAGACAGCATTTGTCTCTTTATAGAGTGCCTGCTATTAAAGCATTTATGGAAGGACTTAAAAGAATGATTCCCCCCAGTCTTCCACCTGCTCCAATGTGGAATCTCAACATAGTTCTTACAAGACTCATGGGTCCACCTTTTGAGCCATTTCACAAATGTGAACTACAATTTCTCACTTGGAAGGTAGCCTTCCTCATAGTCCTCACATCTCTGAGAAGAGTGGGTGAGCTTCAGGCACTAACCATCGAAGAACCTTTTTAGGTCTCGGCCTGCACCAGCGTTTTAGTAAGCGGGTTTTGGAAGTGCAAACCCACTGGCTTTCAGCTGGCGACCAGCTTGCGTTCACGATGGCGTGCACGCGCACAGCTGCCATCCATTCCTCGCATCGCTGGCGAGGCGCCATCTGCCTTTCCTCCCCCCTCCCTCACCCCTCCTCCCCCACCAGAGAGCGCGTGTCCGTTCCTCGCATCGCTGGCGAGGCGCCATCTGCCTTTCCTCCCCTCCCTCACCCCTCCTCCCCCTCCCTCACCAGAGAGCGCGTTTCTTGTTATACACTTGCTTCTTTTTCTTCTCTTTCGTAGTTAGGGAAATGTGATGGTGAAAGGCAGCACGAGTACATTTAAATTGTAACATTTGCTTGAGTTTTCGTCTGTCCTTGTGCTTTCATTTCGCACCCTTTTATTTGTTTGCAAAGCGCTCTGATACCCACGGGTCTAGCCAGCCCTATATAAAGCTTTATAAATAAAAACTCGGGCGCACCTCAAATAACAAGAACCGGTCTGTTTCTGGCCAGTCCCGATCTCTGGCCGCTTGGAAACACTCTCCTCACTCCCTGCTCAGCACATCCAACTCTTCCCTCAGTCCACAGCACAGAGCAGCCGATTTAAAGGGGCGCCGCTTTTCCACAGAAATTGCGTGCACTTCGCCCGGAATCGGACTTGGCACCAAGATTTTAAAAACAAAAACGCCACAGACATGCCTTATAGCTGAAAATAAAATAAATGCAAGTCCAGTCTGGTCATTAGATAAAGCTCTCTACCAGGTTTTATTGTTGTAGCCCTCTCCATGGATGTTTCACGGAAGCCATTTCAATCAAGTGCTAGATGTGTACTCTGTTTTCAGCTGCAAGAATTTCCCTGAAACGTGAGCCTAAACGTCTGACTGTTGCATGTGGGCACTGACAGGGCTGATAAGGAAGAGTGATTATGGCAATAAAGGAGGCCTGTGCGCATTCTGTAGCCTTCACTGCTTGTGGATAAGCACATTATATGCGTGCTCTCCCCGTTACTTTTGAAAATGTATCCATGTGTTAAGCTGTCTAAAATGGCCGCAAAGAAGCTCTACAAATTAGTGCTCCGGAGTAGCACTAATTTCTGTTATTTGTTAACAAAATAAACGGATACACATTTGTGTAGCACCCAAATCAGATGTCTAAGAAACTAGCGTTGTGAAACCAACACACCAAGAGCCCCACTGTTCGTTCTCTTGAACCCTCAGACTGACACATCTGAAACACTGTCAATAGCACACTGAGACACACACACACTCACTGCACCCCGCGCTGAATCCTACTCCTGCATACTTAATATACATCTGCAAGTCATTCATACACTGGCACACTTTAAATCCGTATAGAAAGCAATGCATATTGTGGCAACTAGATCATACACACATCCACGTGGCTTGCAGACACTACACCTCAACACCTTACCCCAACAAACGGCAAACAAATACAAATGCCTACGCCACCTAGAACCCAATGCATACAACACTCTCCCATGTGGATAGAATTTGCACCCATGTCATTGCTGCTCATGAATTCAACATTTAAAGAATACACACTTGGGAAGCTTTTTGACAACTATCCATGTGCATAACTATTCCACACACGCCTGCCTAAGACGTCACAAGCACGTTGGAGTGGGTGGGCATGAGTGGAGATAATGTGCTGCATGGCTAAACACTTATAAGGTCCCAAAGGCGAGACCTATTGGCTATGCCAATGCTTGTTTTACAAATGCACCAAAACAAAGTGGTTCTTAGGACTAACCCAATTTTTTTTACCTAAAGTCATTTCTGCCTTTCATATCAACCAATCTGTTGAGTTACCTGTGTTCTTCCCTCAACCAGATTCAGTGGCAGAGCGTGCTCTTGACACAGATGTCAAAAGAGCATTACTATACTACGTAGAAAGAACAAAACCTTTCAGGAAAGCAAAGCAACTTTTTGTTGCTTTTGCTCCACCACATAAAGGCAATCCAATATCAAAATCAGGTATTGCAAGGTGGATAGTTAAGTGCATTCAAATATGCTACATTAAAGCTAAGCGCACATTAACAATTCCCCCTAGAGCGCATTCCACTCGCAAACTAGGGGCCTCTATGGCATTTTTAGGAAATATACCCATAGAGGACATCTGCAAAGCTGCAACATGGTCTACACCACAAACCTTTACAAAACACTATTGCATAGATGTGTTAGCTAGACAACGGGCTAGTGTGGGCCAGGCAGTTTTACGTACATTATTTCAAACAGCTGCAACAGCTACAGGTTAGCCTCCGCTTTGGGACATAACTGCTATATAGTCTATGCATAGCATGTGATCTACAGCTCACATGCCTCGAACGGAAAATGCTACTTACCGCAGTATGAATCTGTTCTTGGCATGTAGAGCTGTAGAATCTCATGCACCCATCCGCCTCCCCGGGTACCTGTTGCAGTACTATCTTACTTAGATACAATATACATGGACATCTCTCTTTACTACTCTTACTAACTCCATCATCACCCTCTGTGGCAAAACAATCTGAGGATGGAGTCGATGCCCATGCGCCCTATCACCGAAAGGAGTCGCCGCCTACCTAGTGACTGGAAAGACTTCTTCGAATAAAAACAAAGTGCAAACATCACCCAACACTAGATGGCGATCTATGCATAGCATGAGATTCTACAGCGCTACATGCCAAAGACAGATGCATACCGTGGTAAGTAGCATTTTCCTTTCCTAGGAGCTCATTTACAGTCTCCTTAAAGGCGAGCCCTGCAGAAGAACGTCAACGACTTCTCAATCTGGCAAATTCCATCAAAAGATAAGTTTCTTTCGGTCCGACTTTGCAAATCCCTATTGGGAATGATGTCGTCTTGCATACCGCTAGATCCTTTCTGCCGTCTCAAGATGCGCCCAATTCAGGAAGAACTGGACAAGCAGTGCGTCCAATCAAGAGGATCCTTCGAGGACATCGTCCGAGTAACTCCACGCTTAGTGAAAACCCTAGGATGGTGGACAGACAAGAACCATCTGTCAGTGGGGCTTTACTTGCATCAAGCAGTTGCTCTGCTAGTGGTTACGACGGATGCGTCCCTAGAGGGATGGGGAGCCTTTCTTCAGGAACTCCAAGTAAGAGGCAAGTGGAATCAAACTCCGATTCAACCTCACATAAACGTGCTAGAACTGAAGGCGGTGCATCTAGCCTTACAGGCATTTCTTCCCAGAATTCGCAACTCCTCTGTATTGGTCCGGACGGACAATAAGACTATGCATTACATAAACAAGCAAGGAGGTACGAAATCTCGGCATCTCTCCAGGGAGGCTCAGGTCTTATGGGAATGGGCCATAGCTCACGGAATCCGCTTACGAGCAGAGCACGTTCCGGGACGTCAAAACACGATTGCAGACACTCTAAGCAGGCTGACAACATCATGTCACGAATGGGAGATTCACTACCAATCATTACAGGGCATCTTTCAGATCTGGGGCAGACCAGAATTGGACCTATTTGCAACTCACCAGAACCGCAAATGCCGGTACTATGCAAGTTGGCATCCCCAACAGGGGTCATGGGGGAATGCCTTTTCGATTGCATGGTCTGGCATCTTTGCCTACGCCTTTCCTCCCATTCCTCTTCTCCCAAGGGTTCTCGGGAAGATAAGAACCAAACCATGCAAGTTGATACCCATTGCTCCGGCGTGGCCACGTCAGCACTGGTATAAAGAACTGCTTCTTCGATCGCAGGTTCCACACCTTCGACTTCCAATAATACCCAATCTTCTGAAAATGAACCAGGGTCAGATCCTTCACCCAGATCTCAAAAACTTGCATTTGTCGGCATGGCTCCTGAATACAATGAGTTCCATCATCTGAACATTTCTAGTGAATGTAGAGATGTTCTGGCCAAAGCACGAGCAGAGAGTACCAACAGGACTTACCGCCTCAAATGGAAAACGTTTCTGCATCTGGTGTCATTAGGAGAGCATACACCCACTGGCTTCCTCTCCGGAACAGATCTTACCTTATCTTTTACAACTAACAAAATCCGGCTTGGCTCATAGTTCGATAAAGGTTCATTTAGCGACCATTTCCAGATATAGGAGATCTTTCTTCCCCACCTCTGTGGTCGTCTAGAGTTATTAGAGAATTTCTCAAAGGACTGTTTTGAATGTTTCCTCCGGTAAGACCGCCACCTTCATCGTGGCAATTGAACACTGTTCTTTCGCAGTTAATGTAACCCCAGTTCGAACCAATTCACACAGCAGAAATAAAGTTTCTATCTTGGAAATAGGCTTTGCTCCTTGCCCTTGACATCTGCCAGAAGGGTCAGTGAGATTCAGGCCTTTGTAATAGAGGAACCTTTTTTACAATTCAAAACAGATGGAGTTCTACTACGCACAAATCCAAAGTTCATTCCCAAGGTTCCCTCTGATTTCCACCTTAACGAACCGGTGGTACTTAAAACTTTCTTCCCGAATCCAACAACATCAGCTGAGAGGGCTCTGGATGTCAGGCGTTGCTTAAAATGTTATCTACATTAAACGCAATCTTTCTGCAAGACAACTCAATTTGTCGCATACAGTGCGCCACGGAAAGGTTTCCCGCTTTCCAAACTGAGTATATCTAGATCGATTGCAAGTGCCATAAAGTTCTGTCATCACAAAGCAGGAAGACCGCTATCTGCATGAGTTCGAGCTCACTCCACGAGGGCAGTGTCGACGTCTGCAGCTTTGTTTGCGGGAGTGTCACTTCCAGATATTTGCAGGGATGCAACATGGAAGAATAGACTCATTCACCCGACACTACTGCCTGAACTCAGCAATTCTAAATGACACAGCAGTGGGTCAAGCAGTACTTAGTCATATGTTCCGCTAAGGTGAGCCACCCCGGTCTGCCCTCCTACCTCTTATTTTGTATCACATTTCCATATGTTTAACCTTTTGCCATGCGACAATTTGCATGAATTTCTGTGTTAATGTTTTCTTTCATTGTTCTCATACTTTATTTGATGAACACTTGCATGTATTACTATTATGTATTCGGTTCAGTTCTAAGGACTATGGTAAATGTGCTACCAACTGCTTGGTATTCTGATTCAAGCATGTGAATCTATGAAAGTTCCAATACTGGAGTAAGAAACAAGTTACTTACCTGTAACTATAGTTCTCCAGTATTGGAAGCTTTCATAGATTCACATGCGACTCACCCTCCTCCCCAGGGGAGTCTCACCTCAGTAGTTCCTGGCGACCTAGTGGTTTTAGCACTGGTGCTTGAAAATCTGAGGTGCTGACCTTCCCTCTGGAGGGTTCTACGGGGTGATTGTTGCTGATTGGTTGAGGCAGAACTTTCTTCTTTTTTAATAATGACCATGATAGGCTGTTAAACTGAGAGGCCTAGGCCATTTTCCACTTTATACCCATCAGGGTACTATTATTTATATTGAGTCTACTACTATTACTACTACTAATTTAAAATACAGGGGACTCCCATCATGACGACGGGAATGATTCAAGCATGTGAATCTATGAAAGCTTCCAATACTGGAGAAGTATAGTTGCAGGTAAGTAACTTTTCTTCTTTTACATGGATGAATTGTATCCCCCCACCACTCATTCAGGGAACTACTTTTTTAGGTCTTGCCTAAGACCGCACATGAACTGTGAGACACATTGTTAGCTTACCAATAGTTGCCTCATTGTCACTCATTTGCATACTTCGTTTTCATCAGCTTCTGTAGGCATTCTTCCTCATGTTAGTCCCTCTCCTGGAGCATGACGCATTACTTGTATCCTTCCACTGCTCGTGTTT
Source organism: Calotriton arnoldi (assembly GCA_963921515.1). NCBI lineage: Eukaryota > Metazoa > Chordata > Amphibia > Caudata > Salamandridae > Calotriton > Calotriton arnoldi. The sequence continues at coordinate 1,291,879 of CAWUFW010001477.1, read as the reverse complement.
TTTTTCAAATGCTGCACTTTTTGTTTAAGCACTGTTTTCCAGTTGTCCCCTTTGTGTACTTCTCCCCTTTCTATGTTATTCTTGCTCACTCCTTGCCATTGCTGCTTCCTATCTGCACTCATTCCCTTGATCTCCATGACCCCCCCCCCTCCCCGTTTGTGCTTTCCCAGATTCACCAACACTCCCTAGATTGTCCCTGTGCTTTCCCAGACTTTCCCTCCCACCCTCTGTCAGATTGCTACCCCAGCCCCTCGCACCCTTTGTAATCTGGCTGCTCCAGCCCCTCCCATCCACCCACAGTTGTGTATGCCCTGTTGATTGTTGCATGTCCTCTCCCCCACATATTATCCTCTCCCACCCTCCCTCTGTTGCCTTATCCCAAAACCACTCCCTTTTTTAGGTCTCGCGCCTAGCGTTGCACTGCAGAGCAGTGCTCGCGCAGCGCGAGACATTTAGTAGGTGAAAAACAGGGATTCAGCACTGACCTAGGAATCTCACACGCTCGTGCGTGTGCGATTCCTTTTGTGCTACCCCATTGGCCTTTTCGTGCGTCTTTTTTATAAAAGACTGCACGCAATTGGCAAAAGGCGGGCGCATTGCTCCGCCCATGGCCTATTGGTGTCTATTACGCGCTTGTTTTTTTTTTTTACTTTAAAACTGAGCGCGGCGCCGCTTGAAGGACACCGCGCTCGGTTTATTTATATAATTCTTAACTTTAACACTGAGCGCAGCGCCCGCTTCAAGGACACCGCGCTCAGTGTTAGTTAAAAAAGAAAAAAAACGAGTGCAGTGTCCTTCAAGCGGCGCCGCGCTCAGTGTTAAACTTAAGCATTTGCAGTGCAATCGGACCGATTGCATTGCAAATGCTTGTCTTTATTTTGAAATCAGCCGTGTGACCAGTGCTAATACTGTGACCCCAGCATGGGATTCAGTTAAAAGAGCAATGTTATCGATAAAAGCTATGGCCTCCGGAAAAAAACACTGTCCATGCCTCTGCATTTGTGGTTCCCGAAAACTGCACAGCAGGGTGCCTCCAAGGCAGGCTGTGTCACGGGTTGCTGCTTCTGACTAGGCTGCGTGCAAGTATTTTTAGAGTGCGTTGGCTGATCTCTCCAAAGATAAGTGAACCGAGAATCCATGACACCAGCCTTAATACACTGGCTAGTCTCGGCATATCCAAAATACAGGAGCGTAAACACCAGGCGAAAACCTGCACCGGAAGAGTACGTTCGTGCTCGTCTGTGCATTAAGCAGCATTTACTCACGTTTAAGCATATTAAACATTTTTAAGATCATTCCGTCCGTGGGGATATGTCTCCCACATCACAGCCCGACTCAGATTTTCCATTGCAGTTTAAAAAAAAAACCCTGCAGAACATAAATACATACGGATCCTTTGTTGAAGCCCTTCTTGCATTTCAAACACAGCCTCCTGCTTTGGTAGTTAAAGGTATTTGCAGTTCATCTGGCATGCGTGTAAGGTTTAAGAACGCTGAACCCAAACATCTTCTGGAGACCGCCACACATTAAACAGAACCAGAAAACTAGTAACTATGCACAGGGACATGTCAGAAGACCTATTTTAAATAGCAGGCTCTTGTCCTAATGACCTTACGCGTTTTCTTTTCAGACACGGGGAGACTTTAAGCCATCTCCTTAAAATCACAATTTGTTGAGCCAAGGCTAGGATTAGGCCCTGGTTTCCTAGTCCCAAGGGTGACACCTCTGGCTACCAGCCTACATCTCCTCCTTTATATTTGGAGAGCACTGGCGGTATAAAGCAACCACAGTGCGTCATTCCAACATAAGCGCTTCCAGAAAAGACAAGCATTTGCAATGCAATAGGTCTCGCATTTACACAAGTTTAAGCTATTGGCATTGTAAATGACTGCCTTTTATTTGTTTTAAAAACAAAAACAAAAATAAAAGGCATTGTCATTTGCAATGTCAATAGCTCAAACTCTCGTAAATGCGAGACCTATTGCATTGCAAATGCTTGTTTAAAATTAAAGTTAATTAGCGCTGGCTGCATCATTTAAACATTTTTTTACTCCTGCTTTGCAGCATGGCTGAAAATCATTGCTATGGCCATTAGCTGTCCTAGGCAAGACTTACTGACGTTGCTGTTTTTTTTTGTTTTTTTTTCTTCAGTTGGCACTCACTGATTTTTTGTTTTCTTTGTGCTGCTCTGCCCCCTCAAATTCCCATCCCCTGCTCTCCCAAGGTTGTTCCACCTCTCCAGGCTTGTCTAACTTCACAGCAATGTAGATTTTTGCAAGGCTTGGACTAAATAGCAGACCTAAAAGGTTGTTTTATCTCCCGTATTCCACATTTCAGACAAAGGTGTACACCTTGGAATAAAAAACCTCTTGGTGTGCTGCGGAAGAGTATGACTGCTGCACTCGCGCATTTGGCGTTTGAGGCAGAAAATGTCCTTGGCATGAGGTCTCTTTTCCTTGATGTCCATAATTCTGCTCCCTGTGCTACTGCTAAGGACCAAATGGCTGGAGCATTTATTTCATTTCTGAATCCTTTGGAAAGAAATGTGGTCCTCGGCAAGCATTTTCTGTTTAAATGTTGACACTTCCTCATTGTTTAAATTATATTCGAAGTTTCCTTAGAGAGAAGTATCTAAAAATACACTGTGCCATTTATTAAGATTGAAAATATTGAATCTAGTGTACAGTTTTTAGGTCTTAATATGGTTTCCTCCCAGTATTTTTAAAGTGGTTTTTGTATGTACTTTATAAGGTGTAGAGTAGACTGCTTTAGCGGTTTCACAATCCATGTTTTCAATAAAATCCTTATGAAATAAATACATGTGTGTATATATAGATAATTGGACTTTAATTCAGCCATCTTCTTCCATTGGTATTTTAAAATTTCATCCATACATGAATTCCTACCACCGCCGACATGCATGGGGCAATGGGGCAGCCCACTTCAGCCATTGGCTCTTCACTGTGAGTGGCATTTTGCTCTCATGTGCATAAAAAGTAGTCCACTTAAGTGCCGGGGCTGGTAGGCCAATGCAATATCTGCTATAGTTTCATGTTTTTCTCTTTGCATTTTTTTTGGTTAGGCAATTAAAAAAAAAAATGTTGCTGACATTTATGCCACCCTTATACTTTAACGGTTGCATACACCAGAGGACACCAAAGGACTATCTGAGCAGCAGTAAACCTTTTTAACTCGGTCGCACAGTAAAAATCTCACAAGGAAAGGAATTGGAGTGGAACTTACTAGAGAATTCGTTTAAATGGCCAATGTAAGTTTGATAGGGAGCTTAAGAATAAACCAGTCTGGTCCTGATGAGAACCCCCCAAAAAAAAAGGTTGGAAACGCAGCGACGACCATTCATGGGGAATTATTTGTAATCATTGTCACAACTGCATGTAGGCCATCCTAAAAAAGAAATTGGTAGCCTACACTAACAAAGTGCTCTAGATAACCCATATAGCTGGATTTGGAAAAATAGGTCATGAAGGAGAGTAATAGAGATCTCACTACCAATGAAATCATTTGACTGGTGCAAATGTAATATGAATGTAAATTTATGTTCATGTTAGATATATGTTGTAAGATGTTGAATGTTTTTACCCATAGTTTGGGCGCACATTACTTATTTAAAGTTGTTTTGGAAATGTAATGTGCAGCCATAAAGTGCTGCAGAAATGTACCTCATGCATACGTGGTCAGATTATGAGGTGTTTTTGAAATGTGCTTAAACTATAAAGTGAGAATCACTGAAAGATTAAGAAAATTAAATTACTTAATCCTATAACAGTGTTGAATGAATAATTTCAGCTAGGGAACTTTGCCAGTTTTTCTATTTTATAGTGGCCTATCCCAACAGACCCAAAGGCCCAACCCCTTTCTACGAAAACCCTTATACTGCAGCAGTTCTGCTTGGTTTTTTTCAAGAACTTAACACTTATTGCGTTTGTTTACAAAAAAAGAAACGAAAAAGGACATGCCAGGGCCAGACCTGTTGTCTTTGCCAATGCTTGTTCACATTTTCTCATCCTTGCCTTACTTCATTTTGAAATGAACATGCTGAACTGATGTTTTTTTTTCGCTCTTCATGGTGCATGGGTAGCTTGCTTATTTACTGTTATTGAAATTATTCTACACATACAATAAACTAACATGGCACACATCAGTTTGAACATTTAAAAGCATGCTAATGGATACAGTGTACTACTGAAGTAATTGTACATTAAACTTTACATTTTTTTGGCAGTGATAACTATGGGTTTGTTACCTACCGCTACACTGAAGATGCTTTCACTGCCATAGAAAACGGCCACAAACTGAGAAGGCCTGATGAGCTGCCTTTTGACCTCTGTTTTGGTGGTCGCAGACAGTTCTGCAAGAGTAACTATGCAGATCTTGGTATGTATTGATTTTGTTTTGTCACTGCCCTGTTTTACATAAATCTTTCAGTAACAAAAGATGACTGTCAGTTTATTTGAGAGGTAGTATGAGGTCACGTGTCAGACTCTTCAAGGCATGGGGAAAGTGCAGTCTCTATAGAAAGTAAATGTTCGAGGCATATGAGCTGTAGATCATATGCTATGCATATATCGCCATCTAGTGTTGGGTCCGGATGTTTGCACTTTGTTTTTCTTCGAAGAAGTCTTTCCAGTCACGAGGTAGGTGACTCCTCCTTTCGGTGATAGTGCGCATGGGCATCGACTCCATTGTTAGATTTTTTTCCGCCATTGGGTTCGGATGTTACTCGCTGCGCTCCGGTTCGACACCGATCCTTCGGTTTCCCTCTGTGCGTAAAACACTCACCCTCGACGGTATTGTTTCCGATCGCGTATTCCATTCCTCGCATATCGTGTTTGTTTGGGAAAAAAAAAACCTCTTTCGATCGGAGAGCTCGTGGTAGGCCGTCTGGCCTAGCCGCCTCGGTTCGACTTGCAGTCGGTGGAACAAACTCCCTTTAAATTCTGCCCTCTGTGCCATGCGAAATACCCGCGCACTGACTCGCACGAAGTATCCAACCTGTGTTTGTCACCGGAACACAGTGAGCAGGACTGTGACGCGTGCCGAGCTTTCCGCTCCAAAAAGACGCTTCGCGACCATCTGGCTCGATGCCGCGACATGCAGAGCCAACACACAGGCTCCATTCCGGACCTCTTCGGACCGCAATTGGATGAAGAAGCCGGCGACGCTATCGGGGCCGAGGAAGAACAGGATCCGATCTCCCTTTCCGAGGACGGCTCCGATCAGGATGAAGACATCCCACATAGACAACGTTACTGTAAGTACAGTCCCTACCTCGCCAAACTCCCCAAGTCAACCTAAAAAGAAGGCTCCGGACCAACCCGAGCCCTCTGGTCCCGGTCGGCACCGAGACCACGCTTCCGACGCCCCGCCCGCCCCCGTCTTCCGGCTCGGCACCAAAACCTACAAAAAAGCCATCCGGCTCTGAAAAGCCCCTCTCTTAAGTCAAGCACCGAGCCAAAGCCTTCGGTATCGAAGACCAAGTCCGGCTCCAACCACCACCACTCAGCACCGAAAACCCCTTCGGAAACCGAAGACACCAGCCCCTAAGCTGTCGGCACTGATAATTTCGGCGTCGAAACAGACTGATGTACCAAAATCACCTAAAAAGAAGTTTCGACGATCCGCTCAATAAACCGGACCCGAAACAGGAGGTGTTATGGAATTGGGTTCGAGTCTCGGTAATGACGCTGAACATCCTGTGATTCTGGGCAAATCACTTAATCTCCCCGTGCCTAACAAAAATGAATGTGTCCTCATGTAACGTAACTGGTGCTATGTAAAGCGCTCTGATACCCGGTTGCGGGTCAAGTTCGCGCTATATAAAACTCTGCAAAAAAAGAAGAAAAAAAAGTGACTCTAAAGAGAAGGACTGATACTGAAGAGGAATATCTCATTCCTTTGAAGAAGAGAAATATTGGAACTAACCCTTCCCCTCCTTCTCTTCCAGCAGCACCCTCTCCTCAGTCTCTACCTGTGCCAACTTCACCTGAGCACTCACCACCACATACACCTGACAATCAGGATGATGGGGATAGGGATGGTAATGATGATAACCAGCCAGGACCGATAGATGAATGGGACGACTACAACACTGACTCGCCCACAGACAACGATCCTGACTTATACCCTACCAGGCCCTCTCCACCAGATGACAGTTTAGGCTATATTGAATTACTAGGCAGGGCTGCCAATTACCATGGGGTGCAGCTCCACAAGGAATCCCTCGAAGAGGATTTCCCTTTTGAAACACTTAATAGTACACAAAAGGCAACACATACGTTACCCATGCTGAAAGGCATGATCAGACATGTGGACGACATATTTAACGATCCTGTCAGGGCACGTATCCTTACCCCAAGGGTGGATAAAAAGTATAAGCCAGCACCATCTGACCCAGTGTACATAAGGGGACAATTACCATTAGACTCATTGGTAGTTTCAAATGCACGTAAGAGGGCAAACTTTCAAGCTACAGGGGATGCTCCACCCTGAGATAAAGAATCAAAGCTTCTCGATGCATCAGGGAAAAGGGTGGCTTCACAAGAAGCAAACTTCTGGCGCATATTTAACACACAAGCGCTATTAGCCAGATAAGACTGTGCGCATTGGGATGAAATGGAACAACTCATCCAATTTCTACCCCAAGAGCATAAATCTAGAGCACAAGAATTAGTACGGGAGGGACAACTTATTTCGAACAATCAAATCAGATGTTCCCTAGATGCTGCTGACACATCTCCCAGAGCGGTAAACACTAGTGTCCTTTTAAGAAGACACGCCTGACTACGTATATCTGGGTTCAAACCTGAGGTTCAGACCTCCATATTAAACACACCCTTTGACAAACAACACCTCTTTGGCCCAGTGGTAGATGCTTCACTAGAAAAGATGAAGGACACTGAAGTGGCCAAATCAATGGGAGCACTTCAGTACACACAAGGCCGTGGTTCCTTTCGGCGCTCCTTCTATCGAGCAGGGTCCGAAAATACTTCCACGGACAGTGCATCCACATACAAGGGCAATAACCAACCCTCTGGCTCTAAAAACTACTTCAGAGGGGGTTACAGAGGAAGCAGAGGTAGAGGTTCTAGCACACGCACCTCCCCCTCCAATACAAAACAGTGACTTACCCATACTTCCCCCCCGACCACTTAACACCTGTCGGGGGAAGACTGTCAAATTTCTTACCAGCTTGGCAGTCCATAACAGACAAATGGGTTCTACAAATTATCCATTCTGGTTACTGCCTGGAGTTCATCAACACTCCTCCAAACATTCCCCCAAAGTCACGCAAACTCTCAACGGATCATCTACACCTCCTCAAACAAGAGGTACGGTCTCTACTTTTAAAAGGAGCTATAGAGCCTGTACCACTACAACACCAAGGGTCGGGCGTGTACTCCTTTTACTCCCTAATACCAAAAAAGGACTGGTCTCTCAGACCGATCTTAGATCTCAGAACTCAATTTTTACATAGTCAGACCATTTTCACATGGTAACACTTAAACAGGTACTACCTCTTTTGCAAAAAGGCGACTTTTTGTCCACTTTAGACTTGAAGGACGCCTACTTTCATATTCCAATCCACCCTTATCGCAAATTTCTCAGGTTTGTGCTAGCGGGCCAACATTACCAGTTCAAGGTACTCCCATTCGGAGTCACCACGGCCCCCAGAGTCTTCACAAAATGTCTGGCGGTAGTAGCTGCTCATCTCAGGAGACAAAGCATCCATGTCTTCCCATACTTGGACGACTGGTGCATCAAAGCCAGCACGTACCAACAATGTCTCAAATACACTTCCATAACCATAAAGTTACTACATCAACTAGGGTTCACAGTCAATGTGCCAAAATCACATCTTCAGCCAGCCAATATTCAAAACTACCTTGGAGCCACTTTGGATACTCAAAAGGCTCTAGCGTTTCCCAATGCAGCCAGAATTCGCAACATTGAGGCTTTGATTCTTCAGTTTCAACCCAATCATTCTCTTCCAGCTCGGGCTTACATGCAACTGCTGGGGATGATGGCATATTGCATCATGATCGTCCAGTATGCCAGGCTCCACATGCGTCTGCTTCAGGAATGCTTAGCCAGTCATTGGAACCAGTCCCACGGTGTATTAACCGATCTACTGTTGGTAAGCGGCCGTACTCATCGCTCTCTGCAATGGTGGAACACACAATCTGTCAAAAGGACGGCCCTTCATAGACCCGGTTCCACAGACCGTACTGACAGCGGACACGTCTCTAACTGGCTGGGGAGCTCATCTACAACACACAGTGCAAGGCCTGTGGAGTCACCAACAAAAGTTGCTCCACATCAACCACTTAGAGCTCATGGCCATATTTCTGGCCCTCAAAGCTTTTCAAACCCAGCTGGCGGGAAAAACTGTCCTGGTTCATACCGACAACATGACAGCTATGTATTACATACAAAAACAGGGGGTAACACTCCCTCCAACTGTCCCACCTAGCCCAGGACATCTGGAGGTGGGCCATTCATCACAAGATCTGTCTCCTAGCAGAACATCTCCCAGGAGTAGACAATCAGATGGCAGACCTACTAAGTCGTCACACACAGCAGGTCCACGAATGGGAACTACACCCTCAAGTTCTCCTCCCATTCTTTCAAATGTGGGGCTTTCCAGACACAGACCTGTTCGCCACGCACCTAAACGCAAAATGCCCAAACATCGCGACCACTTATTCACACCCATTGTCCAAAGGCAATGCACTATGGATGAACTGGTCAGGGATATTTGCTTACGCTTTTCCGCCTCTCACACTCATTCCATTAGTGGTTCGGAAACTCAAACAAGCGTCCCTGACACTAATCCTAGTTGCTCCCACATGGGCACGTCAACCATGGTTCACAACCCTATTGGAACTCTCGATAGTTCCTCATCAAAAACTACGTCTTACACCCAATCTCCTCACACAGAGCCATGGAGATATGAAACACCCATACCCCAGTCAACTCAATCTGGCACCTGAAGTCTTAGTTTGGCTATCTTAATCTACCGCCAGACTGTATGAATATCATCAAAGAAGCTAGACGTCCTACCACAAGAGCCTGCTATGCAGCAAAGTGGAAGCGGTTTGTGTTTTACTGTAATAACCGCATCAATCCGCTGGATACTTCTGTCCAAAACATTATATGCTATTTGTTACATCTACAACGTTCCAATCTAGCATACTTACATACGTTTACATCTAGCTGCAATAGCTGCATACCTACAAAATAGACATCTATCTCTTCTTAGAGTACCGGTCATTAAAGCTTTTATGGAAGGACTCAAAAGAGTTATTCCCCCGAGACGTCCACCTGCTCTGGTATGGAATCTCAACATTGTCCTCACCAGACTAATGGGTCCACCTTTTGAGCCATTGCACAAATGTGAACTGAAATTTCAAACATGGAAAACTGCTTTCCTGGTGACTGTCACATCACTCAGAAGAGTAAGTGAGCTTCAGGCATTAACTATCGAAGAACCTTTTTTACAAATGCACCAACATAAAGTAGTTCTTCGGACTAATCCTAAATTCCTTCCTAAAGTCATTTCTGCTTTTCACATCCATCAATCTGTTGAGTTACCAGTGTTCTTCCCTCAACCAGATTCAGTAGTGGAACGTGCTCTACACACATTAGATGTAAAGAGAGCATTGCTGTATTACATAGAAAGGACAAAACCTTTCCGTAACACAAACCTACTTTTTGTCGCTTTTGCTCCACCACACAAAGGCAATCCCATATCAAAATCTGGAATTGCAAGGTGGATAGTCGAGTGCATTTAAATCTGCTACGCAAAAGCGAAACTAACATTAACAGTTCCCCTAGAGCACACTCGACACGCAAACTGGAGGCTTCTATGGCATACATAGGAAATATACCCATAGATGACATATACAAAGCTGCAACATGGTCTACACCTCACACATTCACAAAACACTATTGTGTAGATGTGTTAGCAAGACGACAAGCTAGAGTGGGCCAGGCAGTTTTACGTACACTATTTCAGACCACTGCAACAGATACAGATTAGCCACCGCTTTGGGAGATAACTGCTATATAGTCTATGCATAGCATATGATCTACAGCTAATATGCCTCGAACGGAAAATGCGACTTACCCAGTATGCATCTGTTCTTGGCATATAGAGCTGTAGAGTCGTATGCGCCCACCCACCTCCCCGGGTACCTATACCTGTTGCAGTAATATCTTACTTAGATGCATGCATTCATGGACATCTCCTTTTACTACTCCTACTATCTCCATTATCACCCTCTGCGGGAAAATAATCTAACAATGGAGACGATGCCCATAAGCACTATCACCGAAAGGAGGAGTCGCTTACCTCGTGACTGGAAAGACTTCTTCGAAGAAAAACAAAGTGTAAACATCCGGACCCAACACTAGATGGCGATATATGCATAGCATATGACTCTACAGCTCTATATGCCAAGAACAGATGCATACTGGGTAAGTAGCATTTTCCTTTCTTTCTAACTCACTTCTGTATATTTCTGTATCTCAACTGTCAAGGTATAATTCATTACTGTTAGGCAACCTAGGCCTTGACTAGGCAGAAAATGAGTGGTAAATTTCAGTTGGTCCAAACAGCCCCCAAAAACTTTTTCCATGGGGCATCTAAAATCCTTAAGATGACACTTAACATTTATCTAAAAAATGTTTTTGTTGTGTTTATTTTTGTTATCTACGCTAACCAAATTGGAGACACAAGCTGATTTTATTTTTTTGGGTTGGTTGCAAAAATCCTGGTCTATATGTAAGTAATATTTAAAATGATTAGCCCTGTTTGTGAACAAATGCTGCAGTGCTGAACAATGCCCCTAGTCCAGTTTTAAAACAAACACCTGCAAGTATTACCAAACAAGACACCAGGTGAAACTTTCAGTATTTGTTGCTGTTTTTTTTTTTACTTCACAAAGCCATTTCAACACAGAATGTGATCACTATGTGATCATACACAACCATACTACTTTTGTATAATTTTCACACACAAATTAAGAAATATGAATGTGGCCGTACGGGCAGAGCTGCTGACTTTGGGTCGGGGAATCTGGTTAGAGTCCTGGCGTTAGCTCAACATCCTTTGAATCTGGTCAAATCACTTAATCTCCCGTGATTACAATAAAATAGATCTTAACTTGTGTAATATAATCTTGTGCTCATGTGAAGTGCTCCAATGCAATTGGGCCATATTCCAATCACTCAAGAATGCACCACTGGGCCTCGTTTTAGATATGAGACTTTACCCCATACTCTACTACGGAAGTGGCTGCTCAAATTTGTTATAGTCACTGGCATCTACATCAAGATTTTTCAGAAGACTTGTAATTTTACTGAGCGGCTGCCACAGGGCAGCAGCCCATTCTGAAAAGTGTTCCAACTCCAGTGCAGTTCACCATCTACCACTTTAAAGGACAGATCCAATATCTTGGCCACAATCTGATTATCGAAGGGCGCAGGCATGACGTTTACAAACCATTATTACATTAAAAATCAAGCTAAATGGGTCGCTAAAGTTTGTCGTTCTAAAAATTGGGTCATGGTTCTAAAATGTTTAGGAATCACTCTTAAAACATGAAGGAGCTTTTGAAAATTAAATGGTAGCAACCCACTACTAATTTGCGAGTTGCAAGGGCATTGTCCAAGAAACGGGGGTTGCATTTGTTGGAAGCTATTCCTGGCCCCAGAGTTTAATGTTCATTATATTTTTGTCCTACCAAATCAAGTATTCTGTTTCCCACCCAGTTTAATTTATTTTGTCTGTTTATTATCAGTCTGGATTGTCAATAGCTTGTTTCTCCTTAATGTGGTTAGTACATATTTTAGCAGCAAAGAGCATTGTACTGTACAAACGTTATCTTGCAGACTATCAACCAATCATTTCATCTGTTATTTTCACATAGTGGTATTTTTGGACTCTTCAAGCTAGCTGTCTGTTTCTTCACTGAGTTCATTACTCCGTAGCTCAGAATGTGTGATCTTGGCTCACTTGCAGGAATTAAGATACAATATTTTTGTACTTTTCATTAGGACATACAACCCTATATTGAAAATATATTTAACTTGCATATAAGTAACTTGAAAAGAAAAAAGTGTCTGTGAAGAAGATATAGATGAGGAGTATGTACTTACCTTGACCTATTGCGGCAATCACTATTCTGGCTACAATATTCTTCAAGAACGATATTTAAAACTTTGATTTTTGGTAGTTACCCTATATAAAAGCAGCAGCCTCTCCTAATGTTGCTTTAAAATGAAAAGATGAAAGCAAGTCGAGACAACCCAGCCTTAAAAAGAAAAAAATTGCTTAACGCCTACCGACTGACCCTGCTATACCATGGCATGTTGCATTGGCATTTGACCTGAAGTAGATTTTATATATGCACAGGTATCCAAGAGCATTGGGCTTTGACATTTTTTCTTATACTTTGCAAATATTTTCCATAAACGTTAAATTGGCATTTCCTATAGGCCGCATATGAGTTCTTCCTAAAACCTTGTGTTACCATTCCTATGATTAAAGATTTTTTTTAGTGTTTTAATGTCTCTCCCTGCCTTTTACAAAACCCATTACCTCTCGTTTCATCACAGCCTTCTGGGCCCAGCACAAATCTATTTTAGTGCATCTTTCTTGAAAGGTTATTTTTCTAATGGATGTTGTGTACGAAAGCAGTGTTAGAGAGTTCAAAACAGTGAGCCCTACAGTTTTTTTCTTTCTTCAATTTCCATGTAAATAGGCTTATTTTACTAACTGCCAATCATTCCAAATTCTTCATCCTTTTCGCCTCTTCAAATTCTCTGTCAAAAGGATTCTTGAGTATTAGTTAGATAATCTAAAAGATTAGAAAATGTATGCTATTTTTTCAGCTGTCATCCCACCCCTAGATGGAGGTGACATCCATGCAGTGCATAGCCCACTGGATGTTAATCTATATTGTAACTCGCTACCAAAATGGATACTAATTATCAGGAAAGCCTGTGTCCTGCTTGATAAGAGGAAAAACCGCCACTTCAGCCATGCCCAGAGCGATATAGATTATAAATTCTACGGTGCAGGTATACTAACAGATGAATCCACAGTATGAGGCCCTATACTAGTACTTTACCTTGGATTCCAGAACATGCGTCCAAGTGTACCAGGTTTCTGTGTAAAACTGTATTCTTTGCATCATTAAACTGGTGTCTCGCTTTTGTCGGGTATTTGGTCAATGCAATAAGTATGACAACCATGCAGAGAGCCATCTGTTTAGCTCCTACGATGCCAGTGAGCTTTGGGAGTCACCTGATAAACACTTGAGTCAGCCCACTCTGCAGATGCAATCTTAAAGCTAGTTTTGGAAGGCTTCTCCATTCTCCCTCTTTCCTGAGACTTACTCCTCGTCCACTAGTTTGTCAACATCTAGTGTTCTGTCAGTCAAATGTATCTGCGCATTCTCTGTGCCTGACTGCCCGACTGAACTGTATTAAAATATTCTAGGACAGCGCCATTTCAGTTTTTTTATATTCCATGTATTCTCCAATTTTTTTTTTAATCTTAGTACAAGACTCTGCACACTGGTTCTCATTCTGTGATCTCTTTACTGAATGCAAGGTTTAGATCCTTCCCTAGAAGCATGCTGAATAGTCATATACACGAGTTTTAATCTGTTCAGCAGCAAGTGAAAGAGCCAAGCTCATAAGGCAAGGACTGTGTGAGTGTGGACATGGCAAACTATTAGTGAAGTTGGCAACCTAATATACTGTTTTAAAGCGATAGTGTATTTTTCTAAAGATAATTCCTCATTTTCACCTTGGTAGAATTATCTGGTTTCTTTCTGAGACCTTTTTTCAGTCCTTTTGAAGATGTGCTTCACAGCATGTATGCAAATGGTCAGCAGTTTCCATGTTACAATTGGAAGCATCATGCTGGCTGTCTTGGAATATTGCATGTTCTGATGGGAGAGCTGTGCTTTATAAGCAAGAAATATTTTTACAAAGCAAAAATGTCATGCACTTAACATCCCCAATAAATTGAGTAATTTATCAAAACCAAAATAAAATTGATTGGGTGCAGAGTAACAATCGGTGGTGTTCAGTCAATTACTGCTGTTAAAATAGTGCAGAGCCATAGTTAAGTTTACGTCTTTCCCTTGTGTTTCAACTGTTCTTTTGATTTTACAATTTGTTAATTGGCAAATTTACTTGCAATGTTTCTAATTACAAGGGTCCTACTCATTACTTTGTAGTCTTTCTAATTAAGCTGGTCTACTACTCCATTGACTGTGGCAGTTTTGTTTCTGAAAGAAGTTTGTTTATTGCAGATCAGAAGATTATATAGCAGAGTGCCACTAGAGGTTTCGCCTACGTCAAATTATTTTTGAGAGTAGCTGATGGAAATTAATACACAAATACCTGCCCCCTCTAGTTACAGTAACCAGGTTGCATGACAATTTAGACCCTTGATTTGCACTTTCAATTGAAGGGCAATTTTTTTATTCAGGCTTAAATTCTTTACATTGTTCGTAAGCTTTTCAATTTAGTTCCATTGCTAGCTGACTTCTTCATATAATTTTAGCCTGATAGATTCCTCCGTTCCGGTATTGCATCTTTAAATTGGCTTCCACATTTCAACAGCTGGTTTGTTAGGCAGAACCCCCAGGATTACAGAATTTGCTATGGATATTAAATGTTCACTACAAAGACATACTTTAATCATTGTTTGGTAATAAACGTAGGGTATTGAATGCTTAGTGTACTAAATCTCCTTAGTAATTTACAGTGTTTTATTTTTCAGACTCAAACCGGGGTGATTACGATCCTGTGAAAAATAAATTCGAGTCTCTTGACTTCGATACCTTACTAAAACAGGCACAGAAAAGCATTCGGAGGTAACGTTCAACAAAGACAAGCCTCCGAAATAAATGTAATAAATATATATTAAAGATTTATTTTACCTCAAAGGAGTTATTGGTGAACACCTTCCACTATGTAGAGAAAAGCAAAGCTGCTCGACGATGCAAGAGTGTGCAGGTTTATAATTAAAAACAAAAATCATAAAAATGTGCAACAACAAATCTTTTTTTATTGTCTGTTTTGTATTCTATTTAACAAGTGTTAATTTGCAGTCTCAGAATTAAATTTGAATACAATCGTGTTTACAGCCAAATACTGTACATTAAAGGAATCACTATGCAGATTAAAACAATAAAATATAGCAAATATGATTCAGATTGTTGTCCTTTTGTATTTGTTTTTTTGCTTTGTGTTCTCAGGCGAATTGTTTTTTCTTTCGGGTGTACGCTAAGCGTTGCAAACTCAACTGCCAAGGTTGATGGTATGGACGTTTGTCAGCAATTCCGCTAGTTTGTTGGATTTATTATTTATTAGAGGCCCAGATCTTCTCATCACCTGGGATTTCTTATTTATTAAGACCCTTTATATACTTGCTTGAATTACTCTTTTTCAGCTTGTACTAGGATATAGCCCCATGTACTCTCCTGTGTACAAAGGGGATCACTGCTTGAATTAATGTAGCAAAACTGGAAAAGTAAACCAGACTTTCATGTTTGTTTTATTGTACCATTTATAGTCATTAGGTCTTGTAAAAAGCTGGAATGTATGCAATTGCACAAATTCCTACCATTTTTGGAGTGGTTGGTAATAAGCAATTAAGAGTCCTCATTGTGCTTAGCATCTTAATCCGTTTCGTCTCCCAGACTTGGTTATCTGAAGTCGGGTATGTTGGAGACCCAACCCTTCAAAAAGCAGTTACGCAGATGGGATATATACCATGTAGTGCCACCCTGAAGTTAGAGGCGAAGTCTACTTGAAGGTATGGGTGAGCATCCAAGGTGTATCACAAATGTCTACCTAGAATTGATAGAGGCCCATCGCAAAAGAAGTTGGTCTTCCAACCCCACTAAGCATGAGCTCCACAAGAGTCCATCCTTGTATCCGATGTTTGGAAATCAAACCTGCAGATGGCCCACCAGATAGCAGATGTAAGAAGTGGGCAATAGCAGAAGGGTCTGTAGTAAGAATTGAAGAATGCAGGTGCCAACAGAAGAAACGGATAGCGAACAAATGGTCAGATATTCTAGCCACCTTTCTAGGCACAGATGAACAGGAAGGATTAACTTGTATACAGCCCAGAGTGACTGAAAAGGAGCCTATGCACCCAACCCACCTCTTTTTTGTACCCAACCTCTCTTTATTACTTCCTTCACGACAACGGTTTATGATTTGCAATACAACTTGACACCTTGAATTGAAATAATAGCCATTATTAGAAAACTACACCGGTTGGGTATAAAAGTTCACTCTATGATGATTATTCCTGATTTCCACAAGCCAGATAATGGTTTCTGGAAGTGTATACTAACCTGTGAAAACGTCAATTATGTATAAGTGGGCATATGGACAAGTTATTGTACTAGGGGTGTTGAAACCCTATAAATACAGTAATTTGTTAAAACAAAACATCAAACTGTTTTGGAAAAAAAAAAACTGACTCCAACATAGTGGTTTTCTATGGACTTAAGAGTGCAAAAATGTCTATTGTTCTAGAGAATATGGTCGGGTATATTCTTAAATTTCTGATCTTTATAGGATAAGAAACCCTAATTGTGAATAGCAGTGTCACACAACTGCAGTGTCTTCCGTTTTGAGCCCCCCATCCCCCTTGAAATGTAAACTGAAATGAACAAATACCAGTTGAAACATCAAATGAATGTCCCGGCTGGCTAAACTGTCTGTGCTTAAAGCAAATTGAGGCTGTATTGCTGTTACACAGGACCTGGTGAAGCCAAAAGGTCTTTTGGCTGTCAGTGCAGACCTACTGGCATTGCCAATGCTGTTCAGCAGAGAAAAATGACTTTTGCTGATGTTGTGCATCATCTACAAAAGAGAATGCAAACCTTCATTCTTCATTGTGTGCGCGCCCATCATAAAGCGGTGACCATTTTGTATTTTGTTTTAATTGAAGCTATCCAGTCTAAAGGATGTCAAAGAATCCATGCTCCATGGGAGGGGCAAACACAAGCGTAATGAACGCCATTAAATAAGAAGCAAGCAACTGAGTCCACAAATGGTAAGCAGTGGGCTAAACCAAAGCCCACTAAGTATTTTTATTGTCCACAGTAGGTTATCAACAAACTACTGCGAGGCACAACCAAAAACAAAGTACAGAGTATTTTCCACTGTTCCAGGACGGGAAACATCCTTTACATCGCGGTGATTACACCGCGATGCATTTAGAGCGCTGCCATTACCTACGCAAGCGTTACATCGACTTGCACTGGAGGGCGCTATAACCTAAGGAATAGTAAGATTTACTATTCCAACACCTTCCCTACTGTACGTAGACTGGTGTTGGAATAGTAAATCTTACTACTCCTAAGTCCAGCGCAAGTCGTAACGACTTGCGTTGTAAAAACTGCGATGTTACATACCGCGATCATTTTGATCGCGTTGTAACATCACATATTCTTCCAGGACTACCACTAAGCCTTTCTGAAGTAAATACAATTGACTTTATTTTTCTCTTAAGGTGGTACCTGTTATTAAAATCGACAATAGCTTCCAAGGTTAACTTGACGATTTATTGTGACAAACCCTGAAACGACCTTCTGGCAGGCACCACACCAACTGATTTCAGTGTTCCAGTTAAACCGCTCTGGAAAAGGTGACATGGAATAAATCATAATATTCCAAAGGATTTAAAGCTACAACATATCCTTGTTTATACCAAACATAAGAATTAAGCGAATATTGGATGAACAAGTGTCACAAGAATAAAACATGAATCCAAATCAATTCACATGGACATAACTGACTAACAATGGACACACTTCAAATACACGTACACACACAGAATCGTAACGGAGATAAATGTTCTGCATAAACTAGAATATTTTTTCTCCGTTTTTATTGGTTATGAAGACAGTTGTACAACATAGGAACAATGTAGCAAAGAAGGGAATATACAACATAATTGATACAACCATGGAGAGGGTGGGGGGTGGAAAGGATAGGGGAAAGGTGGGTGCAGCAATGTAAGAAACACATCCGCAAATAAGTGCTTTTAAACAGCCAACTTGTTGCTAGGTGCCAGATCCCATACAATGTGCTCTAGATAGTGAACAGCAGACATTCCCCCCCCCTGTCAACAGCGAAGGTAGAGGCCGTGAGCCATGAGTGGGGGAGGGAATAAGAGTCTGAAAAAACCTCGGCTGAGGGAGCAAAAGGGATGGATGGACAAAGTTTGTCGCCCAGGCCGTGGTGTGAAGGAGACCGTGAGCATATAAAGAGGAAGCAGGACAGACAAAGGTGCAAGAGGGGTTCTATGGGTCGGTCTAGGGGCGTAGCAGAGGCCACCAGAATTATGATGGTAGTTATCCCCGGGGAGGGGTGGGTCAGTATGTGGTCGCGAGCGGCTGCCCATGCTGGGGAGGGGGTGCGCCTGCCTGCATGTCAGGAGGGAAAAGAACATCGCTAGTGGGGGTGAAAAGAAGGAAGGAAGGGGTAAGGAAGAAGTGGGAGGGAGGGGGGGAAAAGGGATAAACTAGAATATTATCCACAGGCACGAAACCATGCCAGTGGTAAGCTAGAAAGGTTAGTCGCATACAAAATTATGCAACCATCTCTGTGGTCTTCATGACCTGACTTCTCCTTGATGAAGACTCTGTGCCATTACTTAAACAACTGCTAGAGGCACATTGTCCCTCCACACCTCACTCCTCTCACTCTGCTCCCATCATTCACTCTTCTCCTTTGCTCAATGCAGTCATAAGTCTGAATCATCCATAAATGACCATCCACTACACCCTTCTTCCTGCATTCCTCTGCACATTCCACCTTTTTTTAAACCAAGCTACCCTTCTAAAATTCCATGTTTAACCATTGTTAATTTTACCCAATTACCACCTACAGCTGTTACTTTGTTTGGCCCCTTGAACTTGAATAACCCTTGGCTCAATTCATCTGCTTTTTACCTTTACCTAGTCACCTACTGAAATTCTACATCCTACAACTGTAATTCCCATTTCTGTTCTCTCCTTCCAACTTAATTGAACTCATCCATGTTGGAACAAACTTTGTCCAAGGGAACCTCCCTCATCTCAAAATGTGACTTTGCAGTCAACCGGTTTACTGTGGTGTCCGCAACATCTTACTGCTTACTTCAGTATTGGCACTTTCATAGATTCACATGCTTGAATCATTCCCCGTGGTTGAGATAGGAGTTCCTGGTATCTTTAAAAGTAATGTCCCAATAGACATAGAGCCTAAAGGCCTTAGGCCTAATTATTTAGAAACATATCAGTGTCCTTATTTAAAAAAGGACCAAGCTTAGAAAACCAATCAGATGACTCCACCCTGTAGAACCTTCCTGAGAGAAGCTCCAGTCCCTCAGATTTTCTACCGCACTTATTGCTATGGAGTATACACTGAGCTCTGCTCAGTTTTTTCATCAACTTTTGAAAACCGATTTCTACAGGTTTTTCTTCTTTTGACTAACAGATATACTATTCAGATCGGTGTATCTGTTCTTAGGTCAAGTAAGCTGAAGCCCACCATGTCAGACACCTTAAAAAGGCCTCTTTAGGCTTGGTGGCACCTGCAGAAAGAAACAATTGCGTAACAACAACCCTCATAAGGACTGTCTTTATTGGCTCTATCCAGACCACAAACCCTAGGATTGCAAGGTATGCTGCATATTTTCTGTTAAGACTTTGAAGGACCATGAAGGGATGCTTCTGTTGTGGCTGCAGAGGCTTAAAAACAGAGATAATCCTGTTTCCAATGAGAAGAGTGATGTCTCTTTAAGATCCTCCTCTAAAACGCCTCAAAAGACCTCTTGATAACGCAGGTCATTCCTCATCAACCACCAAAAAAGGCTCCTAAAAAGTCTTCAGAATGTTCCCAGAAACAATGGTGCCCCTTCTAAGCTGCCTCCAACTTCAACAAGACAAAAGACCAGTTTCTGCTAAAACCTCCCTTCAGAAACCGGCTTCAGAACCTTCTGCACCTCCTCTGAAGTTTAAACATACTTTCCAAAAGCTTACCTCAGCTGATGGAGAGCTCATCAGCGATATCCTTAACGATGAGAAAATCCTCCTCGGGTACTGTTTCAGCAACGTCGACTATGTCCAGTCACCACCGTCGGTGTCATTGGCGGCTAACTCCTCGACGACGTCATTGTCAACAAGTCGAGCTCCATTATTGTCGACGGTACAGATTTCTGTGTCAAGTCTTCATTGATTCACTCTTCGGTTACCCTCCCATCGATGGCGGACCTTTTCATCGACTACCTTGTCTGCCATCCTGTCGACAGATCTTGTCTACTGCGATCACAACATCCACAACCTTCTCGTCGACAGCGGCCCCTTAGTCCTCGTCGATGCAACTTCTTTGCCGATGACTCCTCATCGACGATGGCTGTCACGTCTACAATCCATTCAGAAGTGCCAGTAACTAAACCTTTGTCAACGACTGACGTCAAGGAGAGAAAAGGTGACTTTTTATCAGAAGTTAAAACAAAAAAAATGTTAACTCCATCTTTGACATCACCAAATAGAGTACAGTCTTTGTTGCCTGCACATCTATTGGATTATGAGGATGACTGAGGATGACAGCCTCTTTGGGGCAGCTCAAAGCCCATCAGAACTTAACGTGAAGTATCACGAGAACTTAGATAATCAGGATTACTATGGCCAACAATATTATTACTCTGACCAACGCCATCAGCAACAATTTCAACAAGATATGGTATGCCTTCCCTCCACTCTCGTTACAAACTTACAAACCATGTTAGCGGATTACAAAAAGGTTTACGTCCATATCGCGGTCTCTTCCACAATCACCTCCTCTGCCTCCTGTGCTGCAAAGTCATCCTCCACCATCCCCTCAGCACACATCCCCAATTATTCACCACTATTCTCCAGAAGGGCCTTTACAGCAGCTATCATCCTCTGAGGAAGAACTAGAGGAAAGTGAAATACAGGAGCAACATGACGAATGGGATGACTACATAATCCCTCCACCAGCATCACCATCTCCGCCCCAAACAGACTAACCTGCAGAAGACATAGGGGGTTTCCATAACCTCTTAGAGAGAGCGGCCAGGCGCTTTGCTACCAATGCCTGCACATCAACAGTACTATTTACTTTATGATTTTAAGGAGCCTTTCAGGAGGTCAGTCAGATCCATGCCCATTATGGATTATATTTGGGACCAAACTTTGAAGATCATGCGGAATCCAGCGACAGTGCTTTCAGTGTTACCAAGACTGAATAAAAAAATACAAAGCTCCGGATGGTGCGCCTGCTTGCCTCATGGGTTATCCAAGACCAGACTCTGTGATCTCACAAGCGGCACAACGTAGATCGAAAAACCCTTCGGTACCTCTATCAAAGCCCCCGGATAAGGATGGCAGAAGGCTTGATAACATAGGCAAGCGCTTCTCAACCATGTCTGCACTGACAGTCAGAGCCTCTAATTCCCTGGTGTTATTGGGCCGATACAATAGGATATTGCCGCATATATCGATAACCTTCCAGCAGACATCAGATGAATCTAAGAAGATATTGTTTGAGGGCGAACGCTCTGCCTCAGAAATAAGACTGTGCGATGGACGTAGTTTCCACCGGTTTACAACAACTAGCTGGAGGGGAAGTTTTAAGTCGTAGAGGATGGCTGAAAGCTACATCATTCAGCCTGAAGTTCAGACCAAGATATTAGATCTGCCTTCTGATGTGGAGGAACTATTTGGAAAACACGTCGATGAAGCTTTATAAACAGTTAAAAAGGAGACTTTAGAGTGTAGGAAAGTGCGTTTTCGTGTCGCACGGGGCAAGGAACACAAATCCGATAGAGGTTACCAGCGGTATCGGTATCCCACTCACGCTTCCTCCAACAAACAATATAGGCCACAATTTAGCCAACGCCAACCATCTATGGCTGCTTACAACAAGTCCTCTTTCAGAGGGAAAATAGGACGACAGGGCAAAGAAGCTAACCGTCGCCAATGACTTTCCCCTACTGTTGGCTGCCGCCTCTCCCGGTCCATCAAAGTAGGAGGGAAGATTTCCCATTATCTCCAAAATTGGAAACCGATTACCACAGATCAATGGGTCGTAGACCCAATTCAATTTGGTCATTCTCTGGAATATATAAAAACCCCATCCCGACCCCTCAGCAACCTCTTGTTCAGAAACATTTACACCTATTAAAGTTAAGTTGTTACCATGATACAGAAAGGAGCTATAGGAAGTGTTCTGTTTCACCAAAGAGGGAAAGGTTTCTACTCTTGTTTCTTCTTGGTTTGCAAGAAGTCAAAAGTGTAGACCGATTTTGGACATGAGAAGTCTCATCAAATTCCTCAAGAAGTTGGTTCCGCATGATCACCTTCCAGGATGTTACAGCTTCTCAACTAAAACGACTACATATAGTCCTGAGATCTCCAAGATGCATATTTTCACATACCCATACACAAGAAGCACAAAGTTCCTCAGATTCGCGGTAGCTGACGAGCACTATCAGTTCAGAGTATTACCTTTCGGGCTCAAATCGGCCCCATCGCATCTTTGCAAGGTGCCTGGCACCAGTCGCAGCATACCTCGGGGAACAGCATCATCACATTTTTCTCTACCTTCACAACTGGCTAGTCAAGACCCCCACCAACAAGGCCGCAAGAACATCCACCAAGGCCTGTCGGCACCTCTTCCACCAACTAGGCCTAACCTTCAATCCGGAAAAATCAGTCCTCCAACCTTCCAGGCGACTAACTTTCCCAGGAACCATACTTGGATACTACTTAAAACAAGGCTTACCCCGCATTGGAAAGACAGCAGAGATTAGTGACCTTGGCAAACCATGTACAAGAGTTTCTTTCCGTACGCCTTTACAAATCTCTCCTGGACATGTCCTCTTGTATTCATCTCATCCCTCACTGTCGCCTGCACAATGCTTCCTCTCCAAGAAGCTTTAAACATAGAGTAGGTGCAGGTCAAGGGAACCTTAGACTTAATTCAAGAAACTTCACCCATAGTTTCGTCATTAGTCTGGTGGACACAACCTTGTCCTGTCGCAAGGCTTACCATTCCTGCCTCACGCATCTCATCTGGCGAAAACAGATGCTTCCTTGGAAGGCTGGCGAGCTTTCCTACAGGAGCTTCAGGTCAGTGGGAAATGGCCACCATCTAATGTTCCATGCTCTGCAAGCCTTCCTGCCCAGAATCAGTAATACTTTGGTGCTGGTCAGGACAGACCATACTACAACAGTGCACTACGTAAACAAGTAATGGGGAACACAATCTCTACCTCTATCCCGTGAAGCTCAAGCTATCTGGAACTGGGTGATACAGCACAAGGTGTCGCTAGCAGCGGACTATGTACCAGGAAAACACCATAGCAGGTACGCTAAGCAGGCTAAAAACATACTGCCACGAGTGATAGTTGAATCAATTCACTCAACATCTTCTCCCAGTGGGGCAAGTGGAAAAGATTCTGCATTTAATGCAATCGGCTAAGGTGCACCCTGTTTTGTCATCTCCAGAAGAAATTTTGCCTCATCTCCTACATCTGGCACGTACAGGTTTGTCTCACGCTTCCATTAAAGTACATTTAGCGGCTAGCTCCTGTTTCAGGAGATCATCCGATGTTCCATCTTTGTGGTCCAGCAGACCGGTGAAACAATTCCTCAAAGGATTATTCAGAACTTTCCCACCTGTGGAAATCTTTCATAGATTCACATGACCTACCCGCCTCCCCTGGAAAGGCTGACAAATAGTTCTGTTAATTCTATTTGTACACTCTAGTGCTTGGAAAATCTGAGGGACTGGAGCTTCTCTCAGGAAGGTTCTACAGGGTGGAGTCATCTGATTGATTGTTTTCTAAGTTTGGGCCTTTTTTAAATAGGGACGCAGATATGTTACTAAATAATGAGGCCATAGGCCTTTAGGTTCTATGTCTATTGGGACATTACTTTTAAAGATACCAGGGGCTCCCATCTCGATGACGGGGAATGATTCAAGCATGTGAATCTATGAAAGATCCAATATTGGAGAACTACAGTTACAGGTAAGTAACTTATTATTTTCTTGTACATTCAATCTTGAACTTGTAGCCAATTCCTTGGTTCCTTTAACCAACCTGTTTACCCTTTTCCATGTGGCAATTACCTTGTGGATTTATAAAGACGTGCGAACATGTTTGACACCACAGACCTCCAATAACTGTTTCATCTCTCCAAACGTTAATTGTGTGCCATTTCCGTTTTCAGCAGGATGGAAATACCTTCTCTTTGAAAACTCGCTCAGTGCAATAACTGTAGGCTGAGTGGTGATATTCCTCATGAACATGACTTCAACCTTTTTAGAGCTGACATCCACCAATACTGAAGCATACCTCTTCTGCTCAGGTAGAAGTGAAAATGGACCAATAAATTCCAGGCATAGGGTATCCCACACTATTTTGTCTCATAGTGCTGGTCATCACTGAAAACTCTAGCCCTACCTTCAGCAGCTTCTATGCCTTCTTACACACTTCATAGTTTGGCCCATCTCTTAACTTGCTCATCTAACGCAGACCACCAAAACCCTGTTTCATTGTCATGGTTTGCCCTAAGTGTCCTCCATGGGCCCAGGCTATGAGTTTTGTCCCCCTAATACCACATAAAGGCACAAACCTGTCACCTCATCACATCACCTTCACACATGGAAAACTTGCCATCAATTTTATAAAACGGTCGAGCCACTACAGGAAGTGTACTCTCCCTGCTTGTTCCATTTTTTTTTTTTTTTTTTTTTTTTATAAAGCACTTGCCACCTGCAAAGTGTTAACTTCTGTCATTGGTTGAATCCAATCATCCTTGGATATAGAACTTTCAGACCCTTCCATAGCATCTCCAACACTTGACAAAACTTCCTCTATCTCAAAGTTGCATTACTCCACAGAAAGTCTGCAACCTTATTCTTCCAACAAGAAATATATGCCACCATACAGTTAAACTCTGGAAATTTAGCTGCTTGCCTAATCCCCCTGAACAATTACTAGTTCCACCAGGTCTCAATACCCTCAACAACTGCTTGTGATCAGTCCGTCCTACAATTTTGATGCCGCCTATACAAGTAAGAAAATGAGTGATGGCCCATGCTGCAGCCAGTGCGCCTCGTTCTGTGACTAAGTAATTCCTCAGCACTTGACAGGCTCAGAATCTACAGGCTTTTCCACTCTTGTGTAATTGAGGAAGAACCATTCCAGTTGCATTCACGGTTAAGACCGTTTCTAAGCCAAATTGAAAAGGAACTAACATTCTTGCTTTCCTTATGTTTGTTTTCACCTCCAGAAATGTTTTCCGATGCTCCTCACCCTATTCAAACGTATTCCCTTTCCTCTAATACTATCAAGTTCTCTGTTTTGTGTGCAAAACTTTAAATGAACTTGAATAATATTCTAACTGGCCCATGAACAACCTCTTTTCTCTGTAATTTGGCACTGCAACATTTACTATGGCTCACTCCTGCACCTAAAATCAAGTACATTAAGTATTCGATTTCACTTTGTAGAAATCTTCTCTTTCCCTTGTGAAGTATAAGAACTGAATTGGCAATTCTATCAGAACGTATTCCAATGTCTTGTTTTGTGTTTCAGTAGTTACCGAACATCAAGATGTCGTCCTGAAAGAACATCTAGTCTTTGAAAAACACGGGCGTGTGAACACTGCCCAAACAACATTCTAGTAAATTGGAAGACTCCTTCAGTGGTGATGAACTCTTAGCCCTTTGAATTCTGAATACAATTTGTTTGATCTGGTGGTAACCACTTCTCAGGTCTAACTTCGAAAGGTACTTACCACCAGATAACATCAATAACCTCCTGTTGATGTTGGGAAGTGAAAAGCAATCAAACTACATTCTCATTGAGACTTGGATGTCCACAAATCTCAGCGATCCATCTGCTTTCTTGGGGATTCCTGCTGGAGAGATCCATTTCATGGCTTCCACTGTCTCGATTATTTAATCTTTAGTCATCTGGCTCAACACAGCCTTTACCTTTTTCCTGATGGCCATTGGGACTTTCCGAGCTGGCACAGCCCTTAACACTATTTTATGAACTTATCGTTTGGCTTCTCCATCGGTCTTTAAACACGCACTCCTACTTAACATGATCCAGATTCTCGTCCGACTACCGTGAATTTGTTTGAGGCTCTAGAATTAACCACAATATTCAGATTATATTGGTGTCCATTCTAAAATGGGTGGACCTGATTGTGCTATTTAAACTATACCACATATTTTCCTGTTTGAGAATTGAACTTTTGCTAACATAAACCTATTACGTCAATGTTAGCTTCCTGATAGCTCTTCAAATTCACATCCTTTGGCTTCAGGGTTCCTCTTGGCCAGGTATTAAGAAACTCATCTCTGTACTATAGTGATCCCGAGTCCACCATCAACAGGACTTCTTTGTCATTAATTGTAAAAACTGCTTTTGGTCTGCTCTTCCTGTTAATGCAATTTTGAGAAGTTTCGCATTTGTCTGTCATTTTCGCTTTATGGGGCGAGAAACCAGTCTTTTTTTATCAGTAGTGTTTCTAATGCTCATGAGAACAAGAGGAAGAGCATCCGGTCCATCTAGTGGAGGCATGCACTTTAGTTGGCTTATTTTTAATGGTTCCATTTCCATTCATTTTCTCTGCAATCCCAGATGATTGTGGTCGATAACTACAATGGAACTTTAGCTCAATTTGAAGAGCTGTACAAATCAGTTTAACAGTCTCATTTTTAAAGTTAGTTCTTCTGTCTCAATAGAAGTAGGCAGGCCAAATCTGTTTAAGTCTCTTAAGAAGAGTTTGGCAACTGTCATGCTATTGCATCTCCTGGTTGAATGTGCCTCCACCCATTTAGACAAGCAGACAATCACAATAACATTTTTAAGCCCATTGTAAAGACTTCTCAATGGAGTCTACTTGAAGTCTGGTGTATGGCTCTCCTGATTTGCCAGTTTGAGTCATCATGCCTATGGGTCTCTTATCCTGAATATTTCTCTGACAAATAACATTTCTGGCACAGATCTTCTGCTACACCTATGAATTTTGTGTTAACCAGTACTTTGACAGTCCTGCTCGTTGAACCCCTTCCTACATGTGTATGGGCATGCAGATAACTGGGCGTGGAATAGAACATTGAGTCTAGTAGTGCATGTTTATATTCAGGAGTAATCCATACATCGTTAAACTTCTTTTTGCAGGGGCGTGGCCAAGATGGCGTCTCGCTAAGATGCTGCTTCTCAGCTCTCCGCTCCCGCTGGGCACCTTAACGCACTCCCAGCGGTTACAAGCACGCCGGAGCCGGTCCTGGGAGAGCTGCCACACACCAGGGGACGGAGCGGAGTCCCGTTCCTTCGGGAGCGAGGTCGAGTGCCCGCAGCGGAGCAGCTGTGGGTGCGCCGGAGCCTCGAAAGGGACCGCGGCGGCGGGCTTGCGCCTTTGACCCTCGGTGCGGGCTGGAGGCAGTTCCCCGGAGCAGTGTTGGGGGGCCGCGGATGTCTCAAAGCAGCTGCTGCCATGCAGAGCCCCAGGTGGAGGTCAGGGACGCACACCAGAAGAGACTGGCAAGGCTTTGAGAGGCGCGGACTGTGCGAGGCCCCTGCTGGCTTGGTTGGGCCCTCCTGGGACGTGGACGCAGGGGCATCGGCCGCCTATGTCCTGCAGGTGAGCGAGCCTGTGTTGTCTGCTACCCCAAGCAAATCCCTTACAACACCACGGCCGACCTCCTGGCGGGCCCCGGAGTGACAAAGGGAGGCCGCCATCAGCATAACAAGGCTGTCCTCCAGAACCACGCCAGGTGGGGCTGATCGGTGCACACACCAGGGGCACAGGAGGCGAGCCCGGGCAGCGCCCTATTCCTGGGACTGGTGACCTGGTCGGCCAGTACGGACCTTCTGTTTGGTGGGCCTGGTCTGAGGGGGTGGCCAATTGCATCTGGCGGATAGAGGCCCCGCCGCAACCAGATGCTCTCCCGCTGGCAATCAAGCGTCTACTTGCGGCCCCCCCTCTCGTGCGTACAGGGGCCGCCACCACATATTGTCGCCTGTGTCGGCGCCCCCCAGCGGCAACAGCACGATTGTGCCTTGGAGGCCTTGGGGATGGGCCTGGCCTGTGCGCTCTGCAGGGGACTGTGAGCTGGTCGGCTCGACAAGGCCTCCCTTGTGCCAGCACTTAATTGAGGGGCCAGAGACCAACGACCGGTGGACGCTGTTTGGTCAGAGTGGCCTTTCCTCCAGGGTATGAGTGAACGTGACTGGCTGCAGGCCCCGACCCCCACTTGTTTTGACGAGCCCCGCGGTCCACTACCAGCCGAACACCCGTGCAGCCATCCTCCTCGGACACGACGAGAAGAGGCCGTGACGCAGAGTCCCGGTGGCGAGACAGGCATACCTCCCCCGGCGCTTGCAGAGGAGATAGTGGAGAGAGCCTAGCGCACGGGTATCGCGGCGCAACTGAGTCCATCCATGCCGCCCTGCTCAGTGGGCGCCCACCCTGCGAGGCCCTACAGAACCAGCGGGATGGTGGCACCAAAAGGTAAAAAAGACAGGTCAGTTAAGGACTTGCTCCTTAAGTCGGTGGCTCAGCAGACGGAGGGCACACTACCGGCAAAGCACTCGGAGGCGGAAGGCAACGGGGCATCAGAGGATCCGATCAGCCGATCCTTCATGGAGTCTCTATTTTCCTCGTCCGTGAGGACTTGTCCACCATGAAACGCGAGCTTTCAGCGGACTTGCGAGAGGTCCGGCGCGATGTGGACTCTTTGGGGGAATGAATAAATACGCTGGAGGAACACGAAGCGGGTCGGGATGAAGAACTCGAGCACCTCCAGCAAGAAGTCCTCAAACTGCAAGAGCAGAACATGGACCTCCAAGCCCACACGGAGGATTTAGAGAACCGTTCCCGCCGGAACAACATCTGCATCCGTGGTATGGCACAGGGCGAGGGGGACGGTGACATAGAGGCAGTGGTGGCGGGCCTCTTCCGCTCCACTTTGGGGGAGACCCCTGAGTTCCCCATCAAGTTGGACCGCACTGATAGTGGGCCCCAGGAGGAAGGCACCGACCCCGCCGGCGGATATTCTGACATGCGTCCACGATTTTCAACTAAAGGAGCGGCTCCTCCGGGAGGCCAGGTGTTGCTCGGACTTCACCTATGAGGGCTCAAAGCCTACACTGTACCAGGACTTGGCGGCCTCCACCCTACTCAAAGGCAAAGCCTTACGCCCGATCATATCCTTTCTTTGAGACGCTGGTATTAAATATTCTTGGGGCTACCCCTTCAGACTGATTTTTCAATTTAAGGGAGAACTGAGACAGATCCGATCCCTGGCAACGGCGTGCAACTTATTGGGCATTGAGGATCCTACAGGGGAGACCTCATCACGGAGCAACCTGCCACGCAGCCGCCGCAGCGGACATGGGTGGACTACTATCAAGCCTCCTAGCCCGTCAGCACGCCCTGATCTGGACACTATGGCTAGGGAGTGCCAAGCACTCCTGGCGTCCGTCTCAGGGGCGCACTCTGAGTGATTCGACACACCAGGACAGTTGCTCTGTATTGTGCAGTTACTACTGCTGCCGGTTGCTGGACATAGTCCACTTTACGATGCGAGCTGCCTGGGGGGAGCGGGGAGCTGCCGACCATGTTTCCCCCCTAATCTCTATCTCCTGGGAGCAGTACGCTCTGGACATTGACGGTTTGCTATTTTTCGTCTTTAATGTTCTCATTTTGTTGGGATGTTTTACTTGTCTGTATTGGGTTCCCCTCCATTCCCCACGCGCATTGCTTGGCCTACCTGTATGTTTGCGATCCTTATCTGGTTAGAGCCCCTATGGATGTTGCCCTACGCAGGCCCGGAAGGGGTATGCATGATACGCCTCATAGCAACTATAACGCAAGGCGCTCCCTTTTCTTGCTCGGATGAGTATTAAAATCCGTACCCTTAACGTGAAAGGGCTTAACAACCCTATCAAACGCAAAGCTATCCTGTCTTATTTGGAAAACTCCAAAGCCCACGTCTGCTTGCTACAAGAGACCCACCTGCTGCGCAGCGACACATACACGCTTCGCTCTAGGGCCTTTCCCCAGCAGTATTTCTCCTCTCTCCCAAACAAAAGGGCTGGGGTTGCCATCCTCATATCACGCTCTTTCCCTGGGGTGGTAGGGGCGAAGGTGTTGGAAATCTGTGGAAGACTCTTGGTATTTTCACTTACTGAGGGGCCACACACGATCACGCTAGCTACCATTTACGCTCCCAATGAAGGCCAAGAGGCGTTCCTACGCGAAGCGGTGGCCGACCCGACATCCTCCTCTGACAGACAAATACTTATAGGGGGCGATTTGAATATTGTCTTAGATGGCCAGCGAGACCGTTCAGCGCAGAGGCAGGGACAGACTGGCTCCCTATCAGATAGCAAGAGGCAGTGGTTTGAAGATCTGGGGTTGTTCGATGTATGGCGTCACTTCCACCCCCACACGAATGATTACACCTTTTACTCCCACTCCAGCTGAACTTATGCTCGCCTGGATTATTTTTTGGGGTCCCGATCTCTCCTCCCCTCACTGCAGTACTCGGTTATTGAACTGCAGTCGTCGGACCACGCAGCACTGACCATGGCCCTGCTGTCTCAGCCTCCTTCTCGTGGAGGGTCAGGGACACTCTACTCCACCGTCCTGAAGTTATTACACGCCTTACTAAAACGTTACAGGACTATCTGGCCGTGAATGATACTCCCGATACGTCTATGGTATCCCTATGGGAAACACTTAAATTGGTGGCCAGGGGGGAACTAATAGCTACATCTTCTGCAGATAATAAAACTCGCAGGGAGAAAAGGGAGGAGCTTTCCCAGCAGGTCTCTGAACTAGAGGGGATTCACAAGAGAACGGGAGCCCCGAGGTTAGGGAGGCAACTAAAAGCTGCACAAGCCCAATTAGCTAGCTTAGATCTTGACCGAGCGGAATACGCAGCCCTCCGACTCAAACACATGTTTTATACTGGGGGAGACAGATGCGGCCGCTTATTAGCGAACAAACTTCGCGCGCAGCGACAGGCGGTTTTCACGATCATAGATGAGGGGGGCTCTGAACTCACGCAGGAGGCAGACATTTCCCGCGCCTTCAGGAATTTTTATGCCAATCTATCCTCAGCGCAACAAGTCCCGGAGCAAAATCCCTCGGCATATTTTAGGGACATAACACACTCCTGCTTATCTCCTGACCAGGCCGCTGCATTAGATGGACAGATCCCACTGGAGGAGGTAATCTCGGCCATCGCAAGGCTCAAGCTCCTCCAATCTCCTGGCCCGGACGGATTTTCAGCCATTTTTAGGCCTCGCCTACGCAGCGCGCATGCGTTGCATAGGAAAAGACCTTTACCCATCGATTCCGTTTTGCTGCCAAAAACGTGCACGCGTTGCATTGCTTCGAATGGCAACGCGTGCACATTTGGTGATTCTCTTGCGGGCACGAGCTTTGGCACCATCTGTTTCTAATTAACTTGGAAACAGATGGTGCCCCTGCTCGCGCCCGCAAGGGAAACGCTGTGTGGGTTTGTTTTGTTTTTTTTATTGCGCGCGCCTCTCTCCTCACCCACACGTCCCGGCCAGTCAGTTTGTACAGCTTACGCTGCTCTACCACTTAGCTTAAAGGTCCCCAAAGCGAGACCTATTGGCTATGCCAATGCTTGTTTATATAACCTTTTGCTCAGTCCTGGCCCCAATTCTGCCACGGTTATTCAACGCCATAGTGACTCTTCAGAGATGCCCCCCACGATGCTTATGGCGTCAGTGGTTGTTTTGCCCAAGCCTGGGAAAGATGGCAGGTACTGCGTCTCGTATAGGCCTATCTCCCTGTTGAATATTGACCTCAAGATCTTCACTGGGATATTGGCGAATAGACTAGGCCCGTTGATGCCTGGACTAATAGAACCAGACCAAGTCGGATTTGTGGCAACGAGGCAGTGTAGTGACAACACCAGGAGGTTGCTTCACCTCATAGACAAGGCGCACCGCCAAACAGTGGAGAGAGTGGTGCTTTCTGTTGATGCCGGAAAGGCATTCAACATGGTGCACTAGCCCTTCCTAGAGACCACGATGGAGCGGTTTGGAAAAGGACATCGATTCCGCAGGTGGGTGCTCAGTGGGTGTAGCCACCCTCCGGCCACCTTCCGAGTGAATGGCTGCACGTCTGAACCCTTTTCAATAGCCAGGGGCACACGACCAGGCTGCCCGCTCTCCCCACTCCTGTTCCCCCCTCTATATGGAGCCGCTGGCCCACAGAATCAGGGAAAACCAGCGAATCAGTGGTTTTTTTTGGGGGGGGGGGGAAAGAGGCACACCATCAGCCTATACGCGGATGACATCATCGCCACGCTTGAATTTCCCGGGTCGTTGGTCCCGGCTTTCCTCGTGGAGCTGGAGGAGTTCTCTAACGGCTCTGGATTTCGCGTAAATGTTTCCAAATCGCAGGCCTTGGGTTTCTCCTTGCGGCTCCCAACTGTGGACGCCCTTGCACAGGTGTGTCCCATTCGGTGGGATCAAAAAACCATTCCCTACCTGGGTATAACGCAGGCAGCCTCGACTGCGGAGACAGTCTTGTTAAACTATATGCGTATACAGACACAGGTAAGGCGTGACTTACAGCGCTGGCGCCCGTTTGGCCTCATGGTTGAGTCGGGTAGCAGCCCTTAAAATGAATATACTCCCCAAAATTCTCTACCTCTTTCAGACGCTTCCTGTGGAGCTTTCCCCGGGCATGCTGAAGTGGCTCCAAGCAGAGTTCTCTTCCTTTGTCTGGGCTGACAAGAAACCACGGATGAGTAGGGACATGTGCTTCCGATCTCCTGGGGAGGGTAGCTTGGGAATTCCCAATCTGGACTATTATTACAAGGCATCTCAGATCCGCGTCTTGCTGGAGTGGGCTCAGCCGGAATCCGAGAAACATTGGCTCTTTATGGAGCGCGCGCTGGCCGGGCAACCTCTGTGGAAAATTTATTTTCTCCACAGGGCCTCCAGGCCTCTACGGCTTCCCGATAGGACGAGCTACGCTTACCGCTTGGGACTCCACAGCTACCCGCAATGGCCTCACCCCTTTCCCGTCACCCCTCACTCCTATTACGAGCAACACAGATTTCACCCCGGGCCTTGACCAGGCAGCCTTTCCCATTGGGAGGAGGACGGCTGCAGATCCATAGGACACTTTTTTTTAATGAGAAGGGACCCATGTCTTTTGCAGATTTTAGAGTAGATTTTGACATGCCCGAATCTGAACGATATCACTACCAGCAAATAAGGCACTGGGTGATGCAGCCCCAGGTACGTCCAGGAGCTGAGAGGAGGCTTACCCCCCTACGAACGATGGTTACTATCCCAAAAATCTCCCAAACGTCTCATCACAGAACTTTACCACATCCTACGCCCCCCGGAATCGGAGATCAAATCCGCAGGTCAGAAAAGGTGGGAAGTGGAACTGGGGCGGGCATTGACTCTGAAGGAGTGGAGAGACATGCACTACATGGCCAGACATTCCGCACGAAACATCTCTGGTGTAGAGTCTGCTACTAAGATAGCGTCATATTGGTATCTTACCCCCCATAGGCTGCACAAGAGACACCCTGGCCGCTCCCCGAGCTGTTGGAGGGGGTGCGGAGCTGATGGCACCCTGCTACATATACTGTGGGAATGCCCCATTCTCAAGCCCTATTGGACCCAAGTCTTGGATGACATAGATCTTCATTTCGACACTACAATCTTGCGATTTCCAGAATACATCATCCTAGGCGTCTCTGATAGACTTACTGTGAGAAGTTGGCCTGGTATATGCTGTCCACTAATTATAGTGGGCACCTTGCACCAGTCCAAACAACCCCTTATTGGAGATATGTTAAAGACAACCTTTATTGAAAGCTATCCTAGTGGTAGCTATGGAGAGCAGCCTTCAGGCTAAGTCTTGAAGGAATGTAAAGCAGCTTGTATTACCAGTCTATAATCTCTTGAGTGACCAAATGAAAGAGGACCACACCAGGTATATATTCAAAATATATGTATTTATTGCTAAACACACCCCTCTAGTCTCTTTATGAGGCTAGAGTTCAAGTACATAAGTTATAAGTTAGTTATCAACAGTAATGGCACAAATACACGTTTGAGCCCTAGGGGCGTACCAAACCATATACCAATAAAGTGGTATCAGAACCACGACTGAGCTGAGACACAAGGTCTAGAGCCTGTAGAAGTGCTTGGACCACAAGGAACCACCCAAGGTAGTGACACGGGGACCCACGGGGACGCGTGCAGTGTGAACACAGCCGCGAATCGCCGTTGACTTCTATGGGGAAAGTCGCGGTTGGAATTTTAAAGAAAAGGGACACGTAGAGGAGGACTTGGAGCAAACCCCTTTAGAACTGGGTTGTTCTAGAGTCTATACCCACGGGAGCACCGGAGTACTCGAGTTACCTCACCCAGGGAAGCCGGGTGCATAGGTGTCTTTCGGGGTTGGGTTTCGTCGTCTTTTTCAATGGCGATCTGCTGCAACGTGCTGCTGGCGGCCAAGTCGAAAGTGTTCGGGTGGATCCAAAGGTGGATCGAAGATCTGAAGAAACTGAAAGCAGAGGGGACAGAGTCTGGGTCACTAGCCAATGACCAGGAAGGCGATGAGCGGATGCCCACCGATGTCGGGTGCTTCAGGTAGGTTGACGGTCGTCTTGACTCTTCAGCCACGAGGTCCAGGAGGCGTCGACGACCAGGAGCTGGATTCGAGCTGTCCCACAACGTCTGTCGATTGCAGGGGTGTCGGCGACCGGATTGGACCCAACAAGCCTTGGCAACGGCAAGTCTCGTGGAAATAGAAGGACGGTGGTGCAGACCAGCAAGGTCTGAGGGACTCACCCAGCGAGGGTAAGTCAGGGCACGCCTGGAGCAACCAGGGAAGCCCAAGCAGAAGAAGATTGGCCTTCGGGAGGGCCCACTAGCCAACGGACTAGCGACCGCGAAGGAGCCTCGAGTGGACGCACTTAGAGCTGGATCACGGGACATTCGTGGAGTGGAGGCCAGTGATAGTCGGTGCTGGAGGTGGGGGCTACTCGGAGCCCAAAGCACAACTTCGTGGGAGACCAGGAAGAGGATGCACTTGCAAATGTGCTTGGTGTCCAGGGGTCACGGTTCCACGTTACCCACGACAGCTACGGGCCTCAGCTTTGCTGGGGACTCAGGGCAGCCTCGGGAAGTCTGGAAATCCACCTCTGGTGATGCAAAGACTTCGGCGTCCAGCGGGAGCTTCAGCGATGCAGACCGGACAATTGCTTCTTTGGTGCCTGCCAAGCAGGGGAGTCACTCCTTGACCCCAAGGGAGATTCTTCAGTCCTCTAATCTTGAAGTAGAGCGTCGAAGGTCCAGGATTCTGTATCAGAGTTTCGTCCAGGTAAATCTAAAGTCCTAAGGACTGGGGTCCCATACTTATACTAAGTTAGGGGTTGGACATACTCTGGGGACCCACCTATGGGAGGGTCAGGGAAGAGGGGTGGTTACACCCATTCCCTTTGTCCAGTTTCGCGCCAGAGCAGGGGCTGGAAGCCCTTGAACCAATTTGAACTGGGGTATGCACAGGGACACCAAATGTGCCCCCAGTGCAGGACTTCAAAGCACCAGAGAGTGCTCCCGCCCAGCCCCAATACACATTATCCTGTCTGGGGAGGTGGTTACACCTCCCTGGGACAGGAAACCTATTGTCCAGGCCTCCCCTGCCGGAGTTTGTCAGCAGCAGGAGGCCAGACCCGTGTCTGTGGCAATGGCATCCATTTTGTGATGCCAGGGCTTGGAAAGAAGTTACCGGGCAGGCTGGTGTGTACATATCTCTCCCTCTAGAAGGGTGGAATGCTACCCCCGCTGCCAGAACTGGCGGGGGGGGTAGTATTCCAAGATGTTTGACACCAAACACGACATGTTTCCGTGCAGCCATCCCAAAGTTAGCATTTAACGCGAGGTTATAATGCGCTTAAGAGTATATGGTCAGGCTGCACTACAAACAGCATCAGAGAAGGGTCTCCGAAAGCTGCAGAGGGGCTCTGCTCATGCAGGGGCACCCTCTCACATAGGAACCAAGCACTCTGCCTTCAGGATTGACAAGGCCTGCCATAGGAGTGACTTATAGGTTTATATGCGTGTATGTATGTAGTGATATAGGTAACCTATATCACAGTAAGGGGTGCATGCACCACCTTACCCAGGCTGCAGTAGCAGACCTGTGGTGTCATCTTGGATGGCCTTCCAAGGGTGGCACAATACATGCTGCAGCCCCTGGTAGGCCTCTGAGGTACGCCCTGGGTACATAGTATACCATATACTAGGGACTTATAAGGTCACTCCAGATTCCAATCAGAGATGTGCTTAAGGCACATGGAAACCATTTTAGAGAGGAAGCAGCTAGGCTGGAGTTCTGATTAGCAGGGCCCCAGCCAGACTAAAGTCGAAAAACAGTGAAGCATCAGCAAAAAGTGGGGATACCCATGTGAAGCAGATCCTACTCTCCTACACTTACCTTTCCCCTTAAATCACGTAAAGGGAAGCAGATGGGCATCGCTCTAGGGGCAGCTTTACAGAACATACTCTGTGTGGGGTTCCGATAGGGCACCTTCGATACAGGGGTGGCTGCACAAGCTTTGGTACGTGTTCGGCATGGAACGCATTTCCTTTTCTCTCCAGGGTGATGGGGCCTCTTTCCCAGATCTGTGGCGCCCTTTTATCGGCCTTCTATGCTCTGAATTTCGTGAACTCACATGCCCTAGGTACATGCGCCTCTTGCGACTTGCCGCACTATCGCAAGACTCCACTCAATCACAAGGCCACTAGTTTGATGGTAATTGGCTCCAGACACCTCAATTGCAATGTCAGGACTGGGGGGGATGGGCAGGGGGGAACGGGAGGGACTAAAGGGTGGGGGGTGGTTGGGTAGTTCCTTTCTGAATGTTTTGACTGCATCCTGTGGTGTTTCAACTGTCTATGGCCCGTGTACTGGGTATCACTGCCTGATGCATTGTTTTATTATCCTTTCTGTCGTTCAAATCAATAAAAAAGATTTAAACCTAAACTTCTTTTTGCAGCAAGCTAATTCCCATTTTGGTCGCTCATCTTCTGGTATGTCCTTTTTGAGTTCCCTCAATTCACATAATGTGGTCTGTATTGGGTTTAACAGAGCAGTATACATGATTTGCCTTTCAGCAGTTCTTGCACTGGGTTCATTCTGATCTAATCCTGGAACTGTTATTTGCTAATTTAATCTTAGTTGCATTCTCAAGGGCACTTTGCTTTCCCACTTGATCAGCATATTTGTTTCCCATTATGACTGTATTCACCAGCCTTATGGGCTATACACTTAACCCCTGCAATTTCTCTAGGTTGTTGTATTGCTTCCAAAAGATCAAGAATATTTCTGAAGGGAGTACCAGAGAATGTCATAAACTTAAGAACCAGGATCCCTACACATACCATCTCATCCAGTAGCATTACTCCAAAGAATTTTAACAGATGGTTTAATGGGCCAACAGCAGTATCAAAATACAAAGATTTTCAAAGAATCTCAAATGTACCCTTGAAGTATTAAGTATTTTAAGCAGTGCTTTCCAATGGCTCATAGTTGATGCTAAATATTGAGTAATGGGTTTTTGGTTAATGAGGCACTGCCCAAAATGATGTCTCTGCTCAGCCTCAAATTTTGCATCATTATAGCTAATCACACTTCTCTCCATTGTTGTCCATTTATTTGTACTCTTTGTGAAGTTGTCTTTGGTGAAGACTAAGCAAGCCATGCAGTGGGCCCCGAATTTGGGTATTGCCACTTTCAATATTGGAGGCAAGGTGGCACACCCAATTTAATATATAGAGAAGACTCAGAAGTTCCTCTTTCAGGGCATGTATTTGGGTTTAGAGTTTAAAATGAGCACTATGAGCTGTAGCGCTACAGTAATCCCTTTTATTTTAGCGTATCAGATCTCCCACTAAGGTGGCACTATTTTTTTTTTTTTTTTTTACCTGCTACCAACATGCTGCTCTAGTTTTTTTTTTTTCTTGTTACTCTGTATATTCCCTCAAGTAAAGCTTCTTAATCTAGCGCCTGACAAGTATCATAGTAACTTGAACTGACTCGTTTATATTTCTTACCTGTGCTGTAATAGTTAAACAAGACCTTGGAACCTCACTCAGCAGTGAGGAGTTATTCAGAAACTCCAAACGGTGCTCAACTGTGCTTGTATATGATTTTAAATATTACCATCATTTTCTTTAATACACATAGGCCCTTATTAGGATGTCCGTTGGTAATCCTCTGACCAATCGGAGGCTTACCAACCGACATCCTTGGTTTGAATTCCCACTGCCGTATTACGGCGGTTGGAATTCAAACCGGCTGGCTTTTTACAGGCTTAAGGAGCCCGCCGGCCAATCAGAGGCTGCACATAATCCCTTTAGGACGGCGTTTACGCTGTTGGGATTATGGTGTCGGAGTCAGACAGGTTTTCCATGTCGGGCTTTCTGACATGGAAAGCCTGTCAAAAAGCGACTTAGGGGGGGCCCTAGCAGGGCCCCCATCCCTCAGCAGCCTCCGGTTGGGGTTCCTGGGGGGGGCACCCACGGTGTCCCCCCTGTAAATCCCTGCACCTGTGGCACACACTGTGAAGTGCCTTTTCACGCATTGCAGGGATTCACAGAAGCTCCCATTTCTCTATGGGAGCTTATGCTGCAGACGGTTTCCGACCGTAGCAAGAGCTCCCATAGGGAAATGGGAGTTTGCAGTCGCATCGTAATGGGGGGGGGGGGGGGTGCGGAACTGCCTACCTATGGTCCGTTGCTTCTCACACTGAGACGGTGCCGACATCGTAATAGGCCCCATAGTGCCTCCATTTTTGATAACTTTTAAATTACACCACCAGTATCAGTTTTTGGTTGTTTGCTAGCCTGGTAGCTTAAGACATCGTAGGATATTATGAGGAGGAAGACACGGTTCGCAGAGCCTCTGTAGTGAGATGACCACTATCAACTTGGAGCTCTCACATCGCATAACCAGACTCCATTCAGAGTATCAGATCCAGGCCCCCTGAAAACAAGGTGCCATTGCTTCCCTCCCGCTCCTCCATGCGGGAAGATGTTCTGCTCTCTACCTCATCCAGGTCTGCCTACAAGCCTCACTATCACATTTCGGACCCTTCACCTGGGAATCCGGTTTCACAAAAAACATGGCTGGAAATCTATGCTATCAAATAGGATAGCGATGTTTGAGAAATCAATTAATGGTTTGAAAAGATTTTCTTAAAAATTGGGATCTAAACCTGTGAGAGCTTTTAACAATACATGTAAGTAAATGTTTGGTGATTGCTGCATTTGGGGGCATGGTGGATGTGTGAGTAATTCAACAGGTGGAAAACACTTTTTTGAAAAATGTACTTGCGGTTCCACTAAGTTGCTCAAATGCTCTATGCCATGATGAACTGGGCATGCCAGATATTATATATACATTTAATTTAGTGCCC
Source organism: Calotriton arnoldi (assembly GCA_963921515.1). Taxonomy (NCBI): domain Eukaryota; kingdom Metazoa; phylum Chordata; class Amphibia; order Caudata; family Salamandridae; genus Calotriton; species Calotriton arnoldi. Next base: position 1,252,285 of record CAWUFW010001477.1, on the reverse strand, counting down.
CTTTTACTCTTGCACTCCATCTGGATACAGGATGATATCGTTTTCAATTAACTTGTTTTAAAGGATTGTTTGAAATTAGATGCTGCCCTCGATATATGACATGGTTTGCTTATGTAAAATCTATTTGTGAGGAGATTGGGCTCCTGGATTGGATTTATTTTCTGTACCTGAATCGTGTCTGAGTAGTGGCAAGGCCACTTTAAAACACATTTCCTGAAATAAGGCCCCGTCGAAAAGATTGGAGGAGGAAAAACTCAAATCATGGGTGATTGCCTATAATCTAATACATACCCAAGAGGGCCTTCAATTTTATTTATCCTCAATCCAGAATGTACAACATTAATTTGTTTTAACCAGATTCAGTTTAAATTTGTTACCTCTTATGGTGGGATATCCTGCTAATTGTTACACTTTAGCAGGTCTGACCCCCTATCCATGGGATGGTGTTTCTTCCCAGACCGACTTGCACATCTTGTTCTTTTGCACCTTCTATGATTCGCCCAGAAGCCAATTTTTATTGCTCCTTTTTAAAGTTTTTTTAAATTTAGACAGTGCCGACCTGCCTTGTTGTTTCTGCAACAGTTACTGTCCTCTGATTTGTTGTGCAATTGCGTCTTTTATATGGCAGATAAAAAAAAAAAATCAGAAATGTGCAATACTACTAGGGTGACCTATCTCAAGTACCCTATAATGGGGTCCTGATTTTGATATGATGGTTTGCTTTTAAGATTTGTTTTATAAAATTGTATTTGATATCATGAGTGTGCTCTATTAATGTGTATGCTGGTGGTTTGAACTCAAGTGATGCTTTCTGTGATCAGCCATTCTCTGTATTTTTTTGTGTGTACTTGTATGCTACAGAAATTTGGTGAATAAAGATCTTTGTCTGACTGACCCTTCACCTACATTTTTATGGGAGCATCTCAATCTGCATAAAATAGGATCACCATGCCAAGTACACCTCCATATACTCTGAGGCATGGTTGCACCCTTCAGTGCAGACATAAAATGTAAGGCACACTGGGCATGTTAGGCACACTGCACTATTTTATCCTTGTTGCATCAAAGAATCACTACAGTAAAACTGAAAAGAGCGTAGAAAAATGTTAGCGTGATGCCTTGTAACACTGACAGAGAAAAATTGAAAGATTTTATGGCCCTAAGTCAAACAGCCTTCAAAGGCCACCTCATGCCTATATCTGAAGCAGATTCCTAAGTTCTGGATGGACCCTGTCTGCACCCTGTATGTATATATTTAATGTTAAAATGTATTTGTTTTACAGGTAAAACCAGTGGCCTAATTTATAGATTTCAAGTCAAAATCTGATGATGTGGATTCGTCATTGCTGTGGATAAAACTCTAAATCTTTTGCTGTTGAATATACATATACTGTAATATGCAGTTGACCTGGTTGTGCTGGATGGAAGCCTGAAGGGAGTACAGCGCCAGTTTCATGCGAGCATGTCGGGCTGTATAATTTGCCTGTAAACTACCAAACAAGCATTGGCAAAGACAATTGGTCTGGCTTCAAATAAATATTATGTGAAGCATTACAAGTAAATAGCACAGGAATACTTATGTATTTGTGTGGAACTAAAGAACTGTAAAATAATATTGGTGTAGGTTAAAAGGTCAGGTGACAGTTGTACTTTCAAGCTAGACCCAAAAATCCATGTAGGACAATGACTACCCTGCTGCTCCAATCTGTGCTGCTGCCAGAGAAAAACAACATGAATTATATAGTTAGCTAAGACACTTTTAATAGCATTCCAATGTCATGGTGTGCCACTGGAAGTTGAAGCTTAGGCAGCTGGATAAATATACAAAATGATCACAGCTGTGTGGAGGGCAAGTGCTTTTTTGTGGAAGCACACAACTTCTGCACAATCAAAACATGTATGCCTGGCTCCCAACATGTGGGTGGAGCTAAGGTCCTTCTCTAGTGATGTTCACATAGATGTTTGTGGGATGGAAAACACTGCACAATGGTGGATTTTTAGCTGTGTTTGGCTCTAAGTAGCTAATGTTAATTAAGGAGTGCAAAAACATCCCAGGACATCGGCGGCAGCAGTCTCGGGCAGCTTTTGGTTATTTAAAAAAAAAAAAATGTTTGGGACAATCGAGGTTGTAGGGGCAGAAGTGCCTCTTACAGAAGCAGTTCTCTGCATGAGGTCGCGCCCCTTTCATGACCACATCCCCCCTCCTCATGGTGATGAAATTGATTTTTAAAGTGCACAGATGCTCCTAGGAGTGTCCCAACGCGAATTCAAGAGCAAGCCAGATTACATAGTGCATAACCAGGTTTTTAATCCTTTCCTAAAAACAGGTTCTGAAGTTTCCTGTCTCAGGTGCATGGGGAGAGAGTTCCATGCAGAAGGCCCTAGCAAGGAAAGGTAGCGACCTCCAATCCTGGACAGTCTCACTCTCGACACTTTGGCAAAGGCCAGATGAGAAGACCGTAGGCTCCTCGCAGGAGTATAGAACCGAATACGGGAAGCCAGATATCTTGAGCCAATGTTGTGGAGAGCACGAAAAATCAGTATCAAGGCTTTAAATAAAATTCTCTTCTTTACTGGGAGCCAGTGCAAAAAGGAGAGATGAATCGAGATCCTCGCTCTCTTCGATAGATTAGGTAGGAGGCGCGCCGCAGCGGTTTGTACCACTTGCAATCTATGGAAGGCATATTCTGGCAGGCCAAGATATAAGGCATTAGCATAATCGAGGCGAGATATGAGAGCCAGGATAACTGTTTTCCTGGCAGAGGACAGTAGAGGCAGAAATGTTTTCAACGCCCATAATGTACCAAAGCACATACCAATCCCTGCACTAATCTGGGGTAAGAAAGACCGGCACCTGTCAAACTTAACTCCCAGGTTCCTGGCTGTGTCTGTATGAGACGCAGATGGGGTGGAACCATCTGGACAGCAAGTGGACCAGTCGGAGGGCACCGAGATGCCCAAAAAAGATTTTCAGTTTTATCAGTATTGCACATCAGCTGATTCTGATGTAGCCAGGCAAAAACTGCTGTAAGACCAGATTTGATAGAGTTGAGAGCCAGGTTCTCCCCCTCCTTAAAGGAGAAGGGAATCCTGCGTGTCATCTGTATAAGACACAATCTTTGCACCAAATGACTCAACAATTAAAGCAAGAGGGGCAAGATGCACACTAAACAACGTAGGGCTAAGGGCCAAGCACTGCGGAACCCCGACAGAAATAGACCTGTTGCCAGAGGTAAACAGAGGCAGCCAAACTTCTTGTTCTCTATTATCTAACAAGCATTGGCATAGCCAATAGTTCTCGCCTTTGGGACCTTATAAGTATTTAGCCATGAAGCACGTTATCCTGAGTGCTACAACATCTACTGTGCTTAAATTGTTTGATACATTTCACCTTCGGACGGATGGTACTGAAACCCTAACTGCATGTGAGGAGGAAAAGAAAACTAATTTTGTAAGAGGCTGTGAAGTGTACATCTTGCTCACACAGCACCAGGTACATATGTAGGCCACTGACGTGGGGTCGCGTGCAGTAATGGATGCTCTGGAAATAAAACCAACTGTATTAACAAAAGGCCCCCCTAAAGTACTTTGAGGTCCGAGAGGAGGGGGAACATGAAAACAACCTAGTGCAAGACCTCTGTACCGACCTATATACTTTGTAATGACCTGGTTAGGTTCAAACTTGCCTATATCCCAAAATAGTCTCCGTAAATTAACACTGCAAAGGATTACTTTTTATTAGTCAAAATTATTTTCTTTTAAACATTAAAAACATTTTTTATCTTTTTCATTTATAAGTGCATAACAATAATAAAACTTTATACAAACAACCTAAACATATCCAATTGCTTTCTGATATAATCAAAATCAATAACATTAAATTTCTAGACAAAAACCACCAGCCTCAACCTACTCATTTATACAACCATACTATCTCATTCACACCACGGATTCACACTAGCACATAAAAATAAAAACGACAGAAATTCGACCCAGTGAGGGCCCTTGAGCTATATTATGAGGGCCATGCGTGATAATTTCAGAAAGACAAAGGAGTTGGGTAAGTTCTCAAAAACAAACGCTCCTCAGTAATGGTAAAAGGTCTGGTCTACGCGCGTTTCGGTGGCCAAGCCACCTTCCTCAGGACCAAGGTGTTGCGAATCTCATGAAGGACTGGTGGTGTCTAAAATGCTATTGCTGTTCCATAGCAAATAGGCATCATAGAGTGTTCATGCTGGCAAAGAATTGCCTGGGCCCGTTACTTTTAAAATCTAACTTAAGGAGAGGATACCCTCACGCTAACTATTTGGATTCAACAACATTTGAGGCTACACTGGGGGACCTAAATAAATAGCTGGCCGCAGGCACATACAAGCCAGCATGAACACTCTATGATGCCTATTTGCTAAGGAACAGCAATAGCATTTTAGACACCACCAGTCCTTCATGAGATTCGCAACACCTTGGTCCTGAGGAAGGTGGCTTGGCCACCGAAACGCGCGTAGACCAGACCTTTTACCATTACTGAGGAGCGTTTGTTTTTGAGAACTTACCCAACTCCTTTGTCTTTCTGAAATTATCACGCATGGCCCTCATAATATAGCTTAAGGGCCCTCACTGGGCCGAATTTCTGTTGTTTTTATTTTTATGTGCTAGTGTGCATCTGTGGTGTGAATGAGATAGTATGGTTGTATAAATGAGTAGGTTGAGGCTGGTGGTTTTTGTCTAGAAATTTAATGTTATTGATTTTGATTATATCAAGAAAGCAATTGGATATGTTTAGGTTGTTTGTATAAAGTTTTATTATTGTTATGCACTTATAAATGAAAAAAGATAAAAAATGTTTTTAATGTTTAAAAAGAAAATAATTTTTGACTAATAAAAAGTAATCCTTTGCAGTGTTAATTTACGGAGACTATTTTGGGATATAGACAAGTTGGAACCTAACCAGGTCATTACAAAGTATATAGGTCGGTACAGAGGTCTTGCACTATGCTCTGGAAATAAAGACATAGAATAAAAAAACCTATATTATCTGAGACGGAGGAAGGAGCGGCCAGGCACTGGGCATAAACGACACAGCAGCAAATACCACCTCCTGGCACTGAGCGGGGACACCGGAGGAAGAACAACGGATGAAGAGAATGGAGGAGAGGACAGGAGAGTAGCGAGGGGTGAGATAGCAAAGAGGGAAAGGTCTGGAGAAGAAGAGAACTAATAGAGGTGAGAGTAGGAAAGAAAATAACAGAAAGGTGAGAGGCAGTGGTGAATGTAGGAGGGGTAAGAATGAAATGACAGTGAAAGGAGGAGGGGAAAGGACGGGGGACAGATGGTGAATGAAAGAGAGCGAAGGCCGGGGATGGGGTGGGGCGAGACATAAAGTAGGGAGAGGAAGATAGGTTTAAAGTAAAGGTGCAGGATGGCGCGACGATGGGTGCGTCAGACAGTGAAGTGAAAAGGAGACACATGGAATGGCGGAGAATGGGAGGAGACAGTAAATGGCAAAGGGAAGATAAATCGGGGACTGTGAAGAGGTGTGAGAATTGAGTGGGAGTAGAAGGGGCGAGCCAAAAGCGGAATGCATCGTAAGACAGATAAGGATAGATTCTACACTTCAAAAAGATCCTCATTGTTTTGTGAGACAGAACTGCATTGGTATAGATGGCAGCTTTGTAAGGTTGTGACAAATAAGAGGACTAAACACTACCGTGCGTTTGGAGTGGGTGCAACACCTGGGAATGTCCAAGGCTGTGCTGGCACATGAATGCCCCTACATCCTGCCAAAAAGAGTTTTATTGTAATTTGGTGCTCTTGTAAAGCGATCTAGCGCCCATGGGTCAGCGGTGTCCTTGTCAGCTATTTAGTAGAAGTTGTTCAACCTAGCAGCATTCAAATAAAGGCTAGAGACGAAGGATAACAAAACAGAAGCATGTCACACAAAGCACCGCACGCAATGCATGCCCCGGGTCAAAACAAAGAAAAACGCTGCACTCGACAAACGCATTCTTTGAAACATTGGACAATGGCAATATTTAAAGTTAGTTATTTATTTAACTGTGTAAAGAAGCGCAACTCACTGTCAGACAGGTAGCCTAACTTCATGAGACGCATAAGTCAGTCATACTGACAATAAACAAAACAAAACAACATAAGCGCATGAATGCGCGGTTAAAAATGGTAATAATAAATTTGCCAAATGTTTCCTGTAAGCGCGCTCCGAGTTGCACTACGTAGACAAAATGTAAGTAACTCTGCTGGAGTTAAAGCGTCTCGTTAACAAGGGGAGGGCGCGGCGTTAACAAAAACAAGCATTGTTAGCACTGTGCGGTTATAACCATAAAGTACGGTATCGGAAAAGCGGGTGCCGAAGGAGAAAGGCGGACTACTGCTGCAGGGGCGGTGTGCACTCTGAGGGAGGCGAGGCGCTTCAACAAAACTGCGACAAAATAAACAAGTAATGCGTTCCTGACCTAAAAACACGTACGTTACAAAACACCAATAAACATTTCCTTAACATGCCAACAAGAAGCATATCCCGAACGAACGACAGAAAGTAACATCCTCTGACAAAATAAACAAGCATTTGCAATGGCTCTAGTGCTCGGCAGCACTCCATGGAAACATGTTGGAGCGCAGGCAGCAAATAAAAAACAAGCGCGGCCGTGAAAGCGACCGCGCTGGGTTAATTACAGTAACATGATCCAGGAATGCATCTGCCAGCCTGCGCGCCGCTGCTCGCTCCCGAGACCCAAAGGCCATGGGAGTCAACGTTTAGAGAAAAGGCGGGACATGCACCCGCCTTTGGCCAATTGCGTGCTTTCATTTCTGAAAGCCACACGTAAAGGCCAATAGATTGTGTGAAAGTTGGAAAACCACACGCCCAAGTTTTGAGAAAGTCTGGAGTGATTCCAAGAGGCCTTCCCATAGAGCAGCGCATCCGCGCTGCGCTAGGCTCGACCTAAAAAGGAGGAAAGCCAGCTATTGGCAAGATTCTTCACTCCAATCCGTGCAAGACGGTCTAGGAGGAAAGAATGGGGGACCATATCAAAGGCGGCAGACAGATCCAACAAGATCAGCACCGCCCTGCCCTTGACATCCAATTTACCTTTAATTTCCTCAGTCACTTCTAATAAGGCCGTCTCAGTGCTTAGGTTCTTCCTAAAACCTGACTGACTCAAATGGAGGAGATTATTTTTCTCCAAATAGCAAGAAAGCTGCCTTCTCACTTATTTTTCAAGTATCTTGGAGACTGCAGGCAGCTGGGAGATGGGCCTATAGTCGCTGGGCAAATTAGGGACAGCATAAGGCCTCTTCAGCAGCGGGAGGATCTTAGCCTGTTTCCAGTCTTTGGGGACTTTCGTAGTGGCCAGTGACTCATTCAATAGAGTGTTTACCCCAGATTAATTGCCTCTGCTGCCATAACTAGAACACTAGTGGGGCAGGGAACACTGGGCGAGCCCGATTTAAGATGTAAAATGTCCGCTAAGGATTCCTCACCGGAGATCGGTTCACAGGATGAAAGGGAGCACTCTATCACGTCGTTAGTCACCTCTCCATAAGGAAGGGAGTCACTAAGCTCTGACAGGGAGCGAGTCGGGCTTAATTGGAGATTCATAATTTTCTTCTGAAAAAAGGTGGCCAGCTTATTACACCATCCACGAGATCGAGGAACTTCTCTGGAACAAGCAACCGGAGACATAAAGCTGTTCACGATCTTGAATACCTCGCAAGACTTATTGCCCGCCTTTTCAATGATGCTCTCAAAGTATTCTTTTTTTGCAGTTTTAAGCAGGGCATGTTATTTCCTTAGTGCTAGCCGATATGACCCCTTCTCTCTCGGATTATACTACAAGCGCCACTCTCTTTCGGCTTTTTTACAGCGTTTCTTTTCACCAGACAAAGCTTCAGTAAACCAGGGAGAAGGTCTACTTCTCACTTGTTTTTTGATCTTAGGAGGGGCCAACAAATTAACAGATTCACATGGTGAAAGGTTTTATGAAGTTGGTAGGTGTCACCTCTAACAAGTCTTGGAATAAACGACTTGAGAAAAGTTGAGAAGAAAGGTATGATGTCTACCGATCATTTAGAGTCAATTGTGTCTTTGGGGACCATCTTAGACTGCGGAGCAAAACTGGCCTTGAGTTGGTAATATGGCGCTGATGGATTGGGACAAAGGTCCAGCAAAAGACCTTAGACCTAGCAAAGGAGTGTTCTGTGTCTCCACCCACCTGAATCTGCAACCAAAAGAAGCCCTAGAAAACCTTTTCCAGCTAGACGAGGAAGCTTGATGTTCTACAAAGATACTGATGTTTCTTCCCTCAAAGAAAGTAGGCCAAAAATGCACTTTTCCTTTTAGTTTACAAATATATGGGCTAAAATTTAATACATAATGTTTGTCTCGCAGTTCTTAATGGAAACTGAAAAACAGTTTCCTATGAACGGTCAAGTATCCATATTTTTTCTCCATCGCTGCAAGTCACGTGGGTTCTTGTAGCTGATCCAAAACACCCGGGGAGACCAAGACAAATATTTGTGCCACTAGAGAACTCGCACTTCCCTGATACAGTTGGCAGTTCTTGAAAATGTCCATTAAAATTCCTAACCTTGGAGAAGCAATTCTAAATAATGAACCATTACACTAAGCCCAACTCTGTTCCATTCAGAAGCAAGTCATACATTCTTTGTTATAAATTAGAATTTCTTCGTAATTGATGCTATTACATGCTAAGATGCCAGTGCATTTCCAATAGATGTCTGAATATTAGGTTTAAAGGGTGCGGCCAAATACACTAGGGTTTTTGGAGAGAAGTCCACAAGGTAAGGTAAGTTCAGCCACTTCTTTATTACATCTGGTAAGCTCCAACCCCCGGCAGCAAGTGCTGCTACAACGACACTCCATGTTCCTTCTCGGAACCTCCCCCCCCAAACTCACGAGCCCCCACCCACTCACATTCTAGATCCCAACACACCCCCCTTCCTTCATAACACAACAAATGTAACAGTAAAAACAAGATGAAAATAGCAAAGGCAAACAGAATAGTACAAAATTGGCAAAATAAAATAAGAACAATAAAAGCAATAACATGCAGATAGCAAGGAATAAAAATGTGAGACCCAGAAATGAATAGGACCTACAGCATGACGTAATCTTGGAACTTAGAAGGAAAAACCCTCAACCTGGAAGAAGAACCCCTCCCAGGGACACAACCAGACTGAACACCCAACCTCCCATGAGCACCACCAGGCACGGCCACGGGAGAAGAATGAACACCAATTCTCTCGTTGACATAACCAACCTTGGATTCAGTCACCACAGAAACAGCACACTTGTTCCATACCTTGCCGTTCTCTAACACCACAACATGATCTTTCACCTCAGACACTCTCTCATAGATGCCGAAAAGCGTGACTCGCCTTTGCAGATAAAGCCCGGTTTCTTGACTCTGACCCAATCACCAACATTAACAGACAAAGCACCAGCATTGCCAGACCTAGTGCCATACTTGGCTTGAACAGCAGTTCTGACATCCACCACATCCATCAACTTCTCCTTATGAACATCCTTCCTGGACATCCACTCCTTGTTCAACTTGGAACCTGCAACTCTACCCCTGAGTAAAGTGAATGGAGCCATGCCAGTACTAACATGAGGGGTTGTTCTTACCACCCACAACATGTCAATAACAGCTTGCCGCCAATGCAAGCCATTAACCAAGGCCAGTTTCAAATGTTCCTTGATTACGCGGTTAAAGCGTTCCACTAAACCATTACTGCTGGGATGATAAAGGGAAGTAAGAATATGCCTAACACCAATGTCCTTGAGAAAGTCTTGCATTGCTCTGGAAACCAATTGGGTTCCATTGTCCGACACCAGTTCTTCTGGAAAACCCTCCCTGAGAAACACATCTTGAAAAAATTTGATGACAGACGAAGAATTAACATTATCCACAAACCTGAACTCAGGCCATTTTGACATGTAATCAATGAGGACCAAAGCATACTTGGGTGGACTCCCAATCAGCCCAAAGGGACCAGCAACATCAAAAGCAAGTTTGCACCAGGGCGAGTTTTTCGCTACCACAGGATCAACTGGGGAAGGATGAGTCACCTGTGACTTGTCGCTCACAACGCAAATTGAGTAGTCACGAACATAGTGTTCAACATCTCTGTCTAATCCGGGCCACCAAAAATCCTCCCTAACTCTGCGTTTCATGGCACGAATTCCCAGATGACCTTCATGGGTTAAGTCTAAAATCCTCCTGCGCATACATGCAGGAACTACCAATAAACCACCTCTCCTTAACACTCCACCAACCACAGATAACTCCTCACCGATCCTTTTGTAAGGCATCAACTCAGAAGGACAGTCCTTGTTGATGGGCCACACACCCGATAAAGAGTCGATGACCATTCTAATTTCAACATCACTTGACAAGGCTTGCAACCATTCTTGCTCAGAAAGGACACCACCCACAGTATTTTTTAAGGAACACACTGCACAATCATTTCCAAGTCATCAGGTGATCCCACACACACACTTTCCGTGAGAGGTAACCTGGATAAGTAATCGGCCACAAGATTTTTGGCACCAGCTACATATTCCAAGCGGTAATGAAATTCTTGCAGCCTATACTGCCACTTCGCAATGCGGGGAGTAGCCCTCCCACCACCTTTATTAGTGAAAAGGTCAATCAAAGGTTTGTGATCTGTCCTTAAAACAAATTCATTGCCCCACAAGAAATTCCTGAAATGTTTAACACCCACCACAAGGCTAAAGCTTCCTTCTCAATGGTTGAATAGGTACTTTCAGCGCCCTTTAATGTTCTAGAAGCAAAAGCAATCGTTTCTTCACAACCATCTGCTCTTTTCTTCAAAAGAACAGCACTCAAACCCACATTGCTTGCATCTGTGGACACGATGCACTGGTCATTGATGTTAAATAATTTAAGAGGGCAGGCATGGACAATTTCTTGCTTTATCGATTCGAAATTGTTGCTACAATCGTCATCCCACACATACTTGACATTCTTTTTCAAGAGATCACGCATAGACTCAGTTTTGCTAGAAAAGTTGCTCACAAACTTGGCGTAGTATTCTACCAACCCCAAAAAGGAGTGAAGCTGGTCTCTGTTCGCAGGTGTGGGTGCATTTTGAATAGCCTCCATAATTTTCAGTTTAGGTTCGACACCCTTGTCGGAGATATGGTGACCAAGATATTCCATACCCTCTTGAAGGAATTTGCATTTGTCCTTTCTCAAAGTAAGGCCACTTGATCTGACAATGTCTAAAACATGCTTAACTTTATCATTATGTTTCAACTCTGTTTTACCATGAATCAGAATGTCGTCTTGGAAAAACACGACTCCTGCAGTGCCCTTGAACAAATTGTTCATTAATCGCTGAAACACTGCAGAAGCCGAGGCAAGACCAAAAGGCATTCGTTTGTAGCGATAGGCTCCCTCAGGAGTAACGAAAGACGTGAGATGCCTTGACTCTTTACATAGTTCTATTTGATGGTAAGCGGAAGAAATGTCCAAGGACGTGAAAAACTTGGCACCCTCCAAAGTAGCCAACATCTCATTGATGTTCGGTAGGGGTTGGCGATCAATCCAAATATAGGAATTGAGATCCCTCAAGTCCACACACATCCTCAGAGATTTGTCGGACTTGCGTGCTAAGACAATGGGGGCCAACCATTCAGAACCCTCAATGGGCTCAATTACTCCCATAGCACACAACCGTTTCAGTTCGCATTTGAGCTCCTTCTGGAGACTTAAGGGTACCTTGCGGACTTTGTGAGCCACAGGTCTAGCACCATCCTTTAACACGATACGATGCTGAAACCCCTTTAATTTTCCAAGATCTCCATTAAACACATCAGGGTAATCTTGTATCCACTTGCTGCTTGGGACCTGGGCAACCACACACACACTGCACGTTGGAGGAAAACTATAGAATTGGTTGACAGCACTCCGGGATACCACCATGTCAGGATGATTGGGGTCCAATATGATGCCAAGGGCACCTTGCTCATCCCACCCCAACAAATTTGCACCTTCCTTCACTACATACACGGTACCAGTAGCCAAATCCTCACCAAAAGCAAGGTCAGCCATAAACTTCCCCACCACTTCTACTCTTTTCCCACCATAGCTTAAAATTCTGATGTTGGATGGTTGCAACTGGATGCTATCTAACCCCCCAAAATCCTTCGCATTAATAAGTGTGAAAGGGGAACCCGAATCGGCTAAGAATCCAATACACTTCCCGTTTACATTAACCTTACATGCGGGAGATTTCCTCTTGTGGGACCCTATCATGGAAGATATTTCCACAATGCCTTCAGAGTGTGAGGGAGAAGAGGACAACATCAATAACTAATAACACTCTTCATCAGAATCAGCCATATCTTGTGCAATTGTTTTCATCATCTGTGCAGGACTTTTCTTCAAAGAAGTAGCTTTACACATTCGAGCAAAATTACCCTTTTTCCCACATTTGAAGCATGTTTGATTTAACCCCTTGACCGCGATCGGAATTCCGCTCGTGTGCCGGACATTCCGATCGCGGGTGCGGTCGTGACGAGCTCAGCTCGTCATGCGCACAGCGCTACCGCGCAGCATGACGAGCTGAGCTCGTCACGCGCATCGAAGGGGTTAAGGCAAAACAGAACTTGGCATTCCCTAAATGTGATTTGCTTCCACAGCGGAAGCATACAACTTCTCCTTGCTCACTTTTTAGGTCGAGCCTCGAGTAGCGCGCAAGCGCTGCTTAGAGGCGAAGACTTAATGTAAGCGAGTTTTCAAAGCAGTCCAAGAACGCTCGTGCGTCGTGGCTGGCCTTTTGAGATGGGTACGCGCGGCAAACATGTGTTTCCAATTATCGTGCCCAGACGCGGGCGCGATAAGTGGAAACACATGTCTGCCGCGCGTACTCATCCAAAGGCCAGCCACGACGCACGAGCGTTTCTTGGGACTGCTTTGCAGGCTGCCGCGCTCGCTCGCCCCCGCTCCATGTCCCCCGATACGCCCCGTAGTTTCCGGCTTCGCTCACCTTCTGCGGCTCACCGCTCGCGGCCCCGCTCCCCACATGATTTCCGTCGCTCGCCGCCTCGTTCCCATGTCTCCCCACATGATTTCCGTCGCTCGTTGCTTTGTTGAAAGAGGTTTATTTCGCAAACCTTGTTTAGAAAGGAAGCGCTTCTTTATACAGCAGATTATAATTACAAAGCTTTCTCTGTAAATAGCACCTTGTTTATTCAACACGGAAACATTAACGTACACCTTCCAAAAATCTGGCTCTGCCCACAGCCATCTTTTTCCAGGTTTTCTGAAAAACAATATAATTACTGTTTAGAGCATCAATTTTGAATTTAGCCATGGTTTCCAACGCACTTCAGAGCCAGTCTGTGATATATTACAACCTCCCACTGGTGTGCATTTTTGGGAGCAATGGGAGAACTGTAATTTTGTTAAAAAGAAAGTAGCTCACTCAAAAAATTGTGAAGTGAAGAAGTAGACACACAATTGGGAAGGGTGATGTGTGACTGAATCTATTCCACCCCTCCAGCATTTCAGAGGTGCCAGCCCTGATGTAAAATCACTTGATCTTTCTCCCACTTGTCAAATAAAGAAATAAAATATCCTGAAAATGAGAAAGTGACATGCGGCTGACTCGGGTCCTCTGCCAACATCCTGGCCACAGTCAGTTGTAATGGCACCTATTTGTTGCTGGGTAAGTCTGCCTCTGTTTGCCAAAAGATCAGATGTAGCGGCCATGCTAGCCACAAACTTCTATAATAGAGTTCCAGCAAAGGTTCAAACTACTTTCCATGAGATCAGTTCAATTCATTTCATTTATTATAAAAACCTTTTTCATGTCATACGAGAGAAAAAGCTTAACATACAAACATTGATTTACTTTTCATTATAAAAGCTTGCGGCTCAGCGGACATTGTGCAGCCCCTCGTGTGTCCCTGCACAGCCTTTAATACATTCAGACCCGCATGTGCAAACAAGCATTGACATAGCCAATAGGTCTCGCCTTTGGGACCGTATAAGTGTTTAGCTATGCAACGGTTGATGCTGTTGCACCAAGGATATTGTGCTGCATAACTAAACACTTATAAGGTCCCAAAAGCGAGACCTATTGGCTATGCCAATGCTTGTTACTTTAGGTTGTGACACGGGGCGCACAGGATTGGTATTAGGCCCCTTAAGAGGTTTGAAACTGGGTTTCGTATTCAATAATTTAACCTCCCCAGGTGAAGTAGTACTACTCATTTCTTTTACACAGAATTGAGAGTTTTCAATACTTTTGGCTGAAGAAAGGGCAGTCTCAAGGTCGGGATCATCTGAAGCGAAAAGTTTCTCTTGAATCTTTCTGTTACTTGTTCTTTCAATAAGTTGATCTCGGATAATTTCGTCCCTGAATTCTCTGTAGTTGCAGGTGATTGCTAAAGTCCTGAGGGCAGCCACAAAGTCATCAAGGGACTCGCCGGGAATTTGAGCACGTTGTAAAAATTTGTGGCGCTCAAGCACACCATTCCTTTTAGGATTGAATCTTTTGTCCAAAGATTTGACAATAGAAGCATAGTCATCAACAATTAGTGAGTCTCCTTCGTCACCACCACTCACATGGGTGCTTACTAATTCCAACGGTAATGTTTTCAAAATGTTTCTGTCCTCCGAACCTAAGTTATAGATCAACAAAGCTTATTTCTTTTTGGCAGTAAAGGTGTCACCATCAATAGCCTCCAGGTAGGCATCAAAAGTATCCTTCCATTGCTGCCACTGCAATGGCGGAGTACCTGCTATTTGCAAAAAAGGTGGAGGTGCCATAACGCGATCCATGGCCATGCGTGGGTGAGTTGCTGCCCAAAACACAACGCAAGGTATAGCTTACCCTACACAATTTTAGCAATCACACATGAAATAGCAATAACATGCTATAAATAATTGAAAGACAGCTTATAAAGGTATTATCCCAGCTGAACACATCTTGGTGAAATCAGCACATGCTAGAATAATATTTAAAGATAATTTTAAGCAGAGAATTTGATAAAAGGTGTGTGCATCACCAAATGTGCAAATACACTGTTGTTGAAACAGTCACAAAAAAATATTTTTTTAATTTACCCAATAACAGGTGTGTGCATCACCAAGTGCGCAGTGCGATTATTCAGAATTTCAATCACAATGTTGTGCTTGTGGTGTGCGCATCACCGATCGCGCAAACGTTGGTAGAAAAAATGAGGTAAAGTGGTGTGTGCATCACCGACATGCAGCTCGTTGTAGAAATAGGCCCCAGTCTTTACTTTGCCCGATCCAAGATGGCGGATGCGTCAGACGTGCAACGTGAGGTGTGCATCTGATGTGAGCCGGGAAGGACTTGTGACGCATCGAGGCAGTGATGGATGCCAGCACGGGCCACCACATCCGCGAGACTACAACCGCAACATGGAGGTGCGCGGGCCTCGAGAATCAGCTAAGACTCACCAACAGGGATCGGAGGTTGTACACCCCTGTACCAGGACTCCGAGGCCTCCGCTCCACGCACTCCAGGCTCTCCGCTCACATGGAGGGATGCTCTGCAAATCCAGAAAGGAACGTCCAAACAGCATGGACACAGCAACGCAGACTGGGACGTTGATGTGGCGCAGCTCCGGATACTTTACGGAGAGGTGATGGAGCTACCAGACAACTCGTTGCCAGTGAAGAGAAGTCCACAAGGTAAGGTAAGGTAAGTTCAGCCACTTCTTTATTACATCTGGTAGGCTCCAACCCCCGGTAGCAACTGCCGCTACAACGACACTCCACGTTCCTTCTCGGCCCCCCCCGTCCCCCGCCAAACCCATGAGCTCCCACCCACTCACATTCTATGTCCCAACAGTTTTGCTGAAGTAATTCCTGACCACATTTTTGCAGCTCATGGGTGTTGCTCAGTAGTAGGCCTGTCAAAGGGAATGGGTGATGCTTGGATATGCCATGGCTGTTCATTGTGCACTGGAGCAGCTCATGGTGCCTGGGCTGTGGCTCAATGTCCTATGGCATGTGCAAGGTCCTCACCAGTGGCATAACATAAGCCACTGCAGCACACACAGTGCTGGGGGTCCCCCTCAGCAAAAGTGGTAGGTGGTGGAGCAGGGAAGCCCTGCGTGTACTTCGCAAGGGGGCCCCCTCATGTTTCGTTATGAAACTGACCGTCACTACCATCAGGTTACTTGTCATACAGGATCCGACAGAGCTTTCCATTGTCTATCGCGCAGATGCCTACATGAAGCCAGTGTCTACATTCCCATATTATGTATATCATACATAAGTCATTTTGTATGTGAATCACATTGCCATGCCAGTAATTGCATCTAAATCACCATTGTCAAGACCGAATCCATGTTGGCCCTCTGCTTGTAATGCCACAGTGCCATGAAAAGATCCAAAATAATTCAGTTGCACCTAAAACACTATTCCTATATCCTCATTGACCCTAGCATGTTAAGCCATACCCATCCTGTCACAGCACAATTTCCCCGAGTGTATAATGCTCCACTGGTATGAACCTAGTGATAATCTCCCCAGGATGCAAATGATGCTAGCCGCACCATAGTCCGCATTGTCCCACATCTTGTGACGCACTACTGTCGTGCAGTAAGGCACTCTTCACAAGATAAGAATATGAAGCTCTGTTGTTATTCCATTATCCACATCAAACCACACTATAATGGCCCACATGTAAAGAATGATTTTCATCCAAGTATTGCACAATACAAAGGCATATATAGTTATACTGCCAAACCAGTTATCGTATCCCTCGATCTGGTCCTCTACGTGAAGGACCTAGATAATGTCTGGGACCAGCATCCACTGCCCCCAATATGTGGGTGCTATTTGATAGCAAACTCTCATTTGATATTCAGATTAATAAATTCATCTCTACGTGCTCCCTGCTAATGAAAGAAGTAAAGAAGATCCTCCCTTTTATTCCTCAGCATTCTTGTCAGTTGTAGGTGCAAGCCCTGATTTTAAGCAGACTGGACTATTGTAGCATAGACATGCTCTCTATGTTAGACTTCCGGACTACTTTATAAAGAGGTTACATTTTATACAGAATGTGGCAGGTGGGTTGCTTTTTGGGAAGAGTAAGTGTGACAGTGTCTCATCGTTACTTGGCCAGCTACACTGGCTCCCTGTTCATAAGAGATGCCAGTTCAAGGCCATTTTTTATGGTTCATAAGGCCCTTTACCCAGTAGCATGGTTTTCGTACATATCTGATATGTTTAAAAACTACATTCCTCCCACACTGCTGCACTCGACCTCCACCTGTCAGATCACAGTACCTAAATACCAGAGAGCAAGATTGGGAGGATGGGCTTTTTCAGGCATCGAACCAGACGGCCGCCGAGTTACGCCTAGAGCCGAATATCTTACATTTCTGCAGGGCTCCATAAACCCATTTGTTTACATAGGCTTTGCCTGGAGCCATTAACCCCTTCGATGCTCATGACGGAATGGTTCCGTCATGAGCATCGGTGCCCCTGTGCTCATGACGGAACCATTCCGTCATGAGGCCAGGGCACGAAATCCCTCTGCTGCAGACAGCAGAGGGATTTCCTTTTCTCCCACAGCCTCGGGAGCTGGGGAAGAGCTTCCCCAGCTCCCGAGGCCCCCTTCCTCTTTCAGTGAAATGAAGATCAGCGCGCACGTCGCGCTGACTTCATTTCACTGAAAACGAAACTAAAATGAGCCTTTAGGCTCATTTCAGTTTCACTTTCTACGTGCTCAGGGGGCTATCTCAGCCCCTGAGCACGTAGAAAGACGGGAGAGGTATCATTGGAAAGGGAGAATCTCCCTTTCCAATGGTACCCCTCCCCATTGGATCCCTGCTTGGGGATCGCCCCAGGAGGGTGATCCCCAAGCAGGGATCCACCCACTAAGGCACCAGGGAGGGGGAGCGGCCCCTTGGGCAAGGGCTTTTGCTCCCCCAAACAAATTGCCAATGTTCAGTCTTTCTGCCTCCTGGGGGCAGATGGGAGCAGTAGCCCCCAATCTGCCCCCGGGGGCATAAAGCCCACTAGACACCAGGGATTTTTATTTGGTGCATTTTTTTAGGGTGGGGCTGCCCGAAACGGGCACGCCAATGCCCCCACCCCCAGCCACCATTACAGCCTTTCTGCCCCCGGGGGCAGAAAGCCCACTAAATGCCAGGGATTTTTTTGTGTGCTATTTGTTTTAGGGTGGGGCTGCCCAAAATGGGCACGCCAATGCCCCCACCCCACCCGCCACCATTACAGCCTTTCTGCCCCCGGGGGCCAGAAAGCCCACTAAACACCAGGGATTTTTTGGATGCATTTTTTGTAGGGTGGGGGCTGCCCGAAATGGGCATGCTAATGCCCCCACCCCCCCACCACCATTACAGCCTTTCTGCCCCCCCTGGGAGGCAGATGGGGGCAGTAGCCCCCAATCTGCCGCCCCGGGGGGGCAGAAAGCCCACTAAACGCCAGGGATTTATTTTTTGTGTAATTTTTTTTTTCGGGTGGGGGCTGCCCGAAATGGGCACGCTAATGCCCCCACCCCCACCACCATTACAGCCTTTCTGCCCCCCCTGGGAGGCAGATGGGGGCAGTAGCCCCAATCTGCCCCCCCGGGGGGGCCGAAAGCCCACTAAATGCCAGGGATTTTTTGTGTGCTATTTGTTTTAGGGTGGGGGCTGCCCAAAATGGGCACGCCAATGCCCCCACCCCACCCGCCACCATTACAGTCTTTCTGCCCTCCTGGGGGCAGATGGGAGCAGTAGCTCCCAATCTGCCCCCGGGGGCAGAAAGCCCACTAAACACCAGGGATTGTTTTGGACGCATTTTCTTTTAGGGTGGGGGCTGCCCGAAATGGGCACGCTAATGCCCCCACCCCCTGTCACCATTACAGCCTTTCTGCCCCCCCCGGTGGGGCAGAAAGCCCACTAAACACCAGGGATTTTTTTGGCGTTTTTTTTGGGTGGGGGCTGCCCGAAACAGGCACGCCAATGCCCCCACCCCCCGCCACCATTACAGCCTTTCTGCCCCCCTGGGAGGCAGATGGGGGCAGTAGCCCCCAATCTGCCCCCCGGTGGGGCAGAAAGCCCACTAAACACCAGGGATTTTTTTGTGCAATGTTTTTTAGGGTGGGGGCTGCCCAATACGGGCACGCCAATGCCCCCACCCCACCGCCACCATTACAGCCTTTCTGCCCCCCCCCTGGGAGGCAGATGGGGGCAGTAGCCCCCAATCTGCCCCCCCTGGGGGGGCAGAAAGCCCACTAAACACCAGGGATTTTTTTTTTGGTGATTTCTTTTTAGGGTGGGGGCTGCCCAAAATGGGCACGCCAATGCCCCCATGCCCTTGCCACCATAACAGTCTTTCTGCCCCCCCTGGGGGGTAGATGGGGGCAGTAGCCCCCAATCTGCCCCCCTGGGGCAGCAGAAAGCCCACTTGACGCCAGGGATTTTTTTTTGCGCATTTGTTTTTAGGGTGGGGCTGCCCGAAGTGGGCACGCCAATGCCCACATCCCCGCCACCATTACAGCCTTTCTGCTCCCCTGGTCTCCCGATAAAAATGGTACCTCACACGCGTGGGTGGGGCAAGTACCCGCGACAGGCAAGGGCCCAAAACCTAGTGAGGCGACATCAAAATTACCTATCACAAACCAACCTGGTTTCAAGGGGGTCCCATGAGTTTTTGGCCCCGGGTTCAGGCGGCCAGCTAGGAAACCTACCAAACCCACACATTTCTGAAAACTAGACACTCGGGGATTCCAGGGAGGTATGGCTTGCGTGGATCCACCAACGTTTTCTCCAGAATCCCCAGAAACCTGAAATTTTACAGAAAAAATCACTTTTTCATACATTTTTGTTTGGGAAAGTTGTGGCATCACCGGGCTGACACAAATTTCCTACCACCCAGCGTTCCCTCAGGTCTCCCGATAAAATGGTGCCTCACTCGGGTGGGAGGCCCAAGTGCGTGCGACAGGCAAGGGCCCAAAACGTATTGAGGCAACATCAAATTGCCTATCAGAAAAGGACCTGGTTTTGCAAGGGGTCCCATGATTCTTTGGCCGGGGCTCGGCGGCCACCTAGGAAACCTACCAAACCCACACATTTCTGAAAAGAAGACACTCGGGATTCCAGGGAGGTATGGCTTGCGTGGATCCTCCAACGTTTTCTTACCCAGAATCCTCAAAACCTGAAATTTTACAGAAAAAATCACTTTTTCACACATTTTGTGTGGGAAAGTTGTAGCATCACCAGGCTGACACAAATTTCCTACCACCCAGCGTTCCCCAGGTCTCCCGATACAAATGGTGCCTCACTGGTGGGAGGCCCAAGTACCCGCAACAGGCATGGGCCCAAAACATATTGAGGCGACATCAAAATTGCCTATCAGAAGATGACCTGGTTTTGCAAGGGGTCCCATGACTTTTGGCCCGGGCTCGCGCCACCTAGGAAACCTAGCAAACCCACACATTTCTGAGAAGTAGACACTCGGGGATTCCAGGAGGTATGGCTTGCGTGGATCCACCAGCGTTTACTCCAGAATCCCCTGCAAACCTGGAATTTTGCTGAAAAATCACTTTTTCACACATTTTGTGTGGGAAAGTTGTGGCATCACCAGGCTGACACAAATTTCCTACCACTCAGCGTTCCCCCAGGTCTTCCGATCAAAATGGTGCCTCACTGGGTGGGAGGCCCAAGTACGCGCGACAGGCATGGGCCCAAAACGTATTGAGGCAACATTGAAATTGCCTATCACAAAATGTTTTGGGCCCTTGCCTGTCGCGGGTACTTGGGCCTCCCACCCGAGTGAGGCACCATTTTTATCGGGAGACCTGGGGGAACGCTGGGTGGTAGGAAATTTGTGTCATCCCGGTGATGCCACAACTTTCCCACACACAAATATGTGAAAAAAGTGATTTTTTCAGCAAAAGTTCAGGTTTGCAGGGGATTCTGGGTAAGAAAACGTTGGGGGATCCACGCAAGCCATACCTCCCTGGAATCCCCCGGGTGTCTACTTTTCAGAAATGTGTGGGTTTGCTAGGTTTCCTTAGGTGGCTGCCGAGCCCCGGGCCAAAAGGTCATGGGACCCCCCTTGCAAAACCAGGTCGTTTTCTGATAGGCAATTTTGATGTCGCCTCAATAAGTTTTGGGCCCTTGCCTGTCACGCGTACTTGGGCCTCCCACCCGAGTGAGGCACCATTTTTATCGGGAGACCTGGGGAATGCTGGGTGGTAGGAAATTTGTGTCAGCCCGGTGATGCCACAACTTTCCCACACAAAAATGTGTGAAAAAGTGATTTTTTCAGCAAAATTTCAGGTTTGCAGGGGATTCTGGGTAAGAAAACGTTGGTGGATCCACGCAAGCCATACCTCCTGGAATCCCCGGGTGTCTACTTTTCAGAAATGTTTGGGTTTGCTAGGTTTCCTAGGTGGCCGCCGAGCCCCGGGCCAAAAAGTCATGGGACCCCCTTGCAAAACCAGGTCGTCTTCTGATAGGCAATTTTGATGTCGCCTCAATACGTTTTGGGCCCTTGCCTGTCGCGCGTACTTGGGCCTCCCACCTGAGTGAGGCACCATTTTTATCGGGAGACCTGGGGGAATGCTGGGTGGTAGGAAATTTGTGTCAGCCCGGTGATGCCACAACTTTCCCACACATAATATGTGAAAAAGTGATTTTTTTCAGAAAAATTTCAGGTTTCTGGGGATTCTGGGTAAGAAAACATTGGGGATCCACGCAAGCCATACCTCCCTGGAATCTCCCATGTGTCTACTTTTCAGAAATGTGTGGGTTTGGTAGGTTTCCTAGGTGCCGGGAGAGCTAGGGTTCAAAAACTACAGCTAGGCACTTTGCCAAAAAAGGGTCATTTATCACAGTGAAATTGGGGTGTGTCCACGTTTCCTGTCACGGGCACTAGGCCTACCCACACAAGTGAGGTGCCATTTTTCTCAGAAGACTTTGGGGAACGCGGGGTGGGTGAAATTTTGTGGATCCATACAGATTCCAGAACTTTCCACCACAGAAAAGTGAGGAAAATGTGTTTTTTTACACTTTTTAGGTTTGCAAGGGATTCTGGGTAACAGAACCTGGTGAGAGCCAGTCAAGTCACCCCATCCTGGATTCCCTGGGTGTCTAGTTTTCAAAAATGTATAGGTTTGCTAGGTTTCCTAGGTGCCGTCAGAGCTAGGGTTCCAAAACTACAGCTAAGCACTTTTCAAAAAAAGGGTCATTTTTCACTGTGAAAATGTGGTGTGTCCACATTGTGTTTTGCGCTGTTTCCTGTCGCGAGCACTAGGCCTACCCACACAAGTGAGGTACCATTTTTCTCGGAAGACTTTGGGGAATGCGGGGTGGGTGGAATTTTGTGGATCCACGCAGATTCCAGAACTTTCCACCACAGAAAAGTGAGGAAAATGTGTTTTTTTTGACAATTGTTTAG
The DNA here is from genome assembly GCA_963921515.1 of Calotriton arnoldi. Classification (NCBI taxonomy): domain Eukaryota; kingdom Metazoa; phylum Chordata; class Amphibia; order Caudata; family Salamandridae; genus Calotriton; species Calotriton arnoldi. The sequence goes on along the minus strand of CAWUFW010001477.1, from coordinate 1,229,825 downwards.
GTTTGCAAGGGATTCTGGGTAACAGAACCTAGTGAGAGCCAGTCAAGTCACCCCATCCTGGATTCCCCTGGCTGTCTAGTTTTCAAAAATGTATAGGTTTGCTGGGTTTCCCTAGGTGCCGGCAGTGCTAGGGTTCAAAAACTACAGCTAAGCACTTTTCAAAAAAAGGGTCATTTTTCACTGTGAAAATGTGGTGTGTCCACATTGTGTTTTGCGCTGTTTCCTGTCGCGAGCACTAGGCCTACCCACACAAGTGAGGTACCATTTTTCTCGGAAGACTTTGGGGAATGCGCGGTGGGTGGAATTTTGTGGATCCACGCAGATTCCAGAACTTTCCACCACAGAAAAGTGAGGAAAATGTGTTTTTTTTTTTACAATTGTTTAGGTTTGCAAGGGATTCTGGGTAACAGAACCTAGTGAGAGCCAGTCAAGTCACCCCATCCTGGATTCCCCTGGGTGTCTAGATTTCAAAAATGTATAGGTTTGCTAGGTTTCCCTAGGAGCCGGCAGAGCTAGGGTTCAAAAACTACAGCTAGGCACTTTGCAAAAAGGGGTAATTTTTCACTGTGAAAATGTGGTGTGTCCACGTTGCGTTTTGGGCCCTTTCCTGTCGCGGGCACTAGGCCTACCCACACAAGTGAGGTACCGTTTTTCTCGAAAGACTTTGGGGAACGCGGGGTGGGTGGAATTTTGTGGATCCATGCAGATTCCAGAACTTTCCACCACAGAAAAGTGAGGAAAATTTGTTTTTTCTGACAATATTTAGGTTTGCAAGGGATTCTGGGTAACAGAACCAGGTGAGAGCCAGTCAAGTCACCCCATCCTGGATTCCCCTGGGTGTCTAGTTTTCAAAAATGTATAGGTTTGCTAGGTTTCCCTAGGTGCCGGCAGAGCTAGGGTTCAAAAACTACAGCTAGGCACTTTGCAAAAAAAGGGTCATTTTTCACTGTGAAAATGTGGTGTGTCCACGTTGCGTTTTGGGCCGTTTCCTGTCGCAGGCACTAGGCCTACCCACACAAGTGAGGTACCATTTTTATCAGGAGACTTACGGTAACACAAAATTGTAGAGCAACTGTTATTATCTATTGACTTTTGATGCATTTCTGCCTTCCAAATGAAAGACAATGTGTAAAAAGAAGTCATTTTGAAAAATGTCCTATAATTCTCATGCTAGTATGGGTACTCCCAATTTCGGAAATGTGCAAATATCTACTATTTCTAAACTCTATATTTTGTTCCCATTTCAGAAATACATAGGTGTCTTTCATACCGATTTTTCCATGTATAAATTTTCCCAGAATAATTGCTATATACCCGGTACATAATAAAAAACCATTGCAAGACGCTGCTCAGTTATTGGCTCTGGGTTCGTCGGGTTCTTGGTGAACCTACAAGTCCTATATATCACCACAACCAGAAAGGTCCAGCGGATGTAACGGTATATTGCTTTCAAATATCTGTCATAATTAGAAGAAGTTACAGGTGAAAACGTTGACACAAATGGCTGATTTTTTTCAACAAACTTTCAATTTTTCCTATATTTAACTGTTTGTTTCTATAAAGAAAACTTGAAGGATCTACACAAATGACCCCTTGCTGAATTCAGAATTTTGTCTACTTTTCAGAAATGTATGGCTTTCCAGGATCCATTATTGCTTTCATACCCATTTCTACCATTAACTGGAAAGAGGTTGAAAGCACAAAAAATAGCAAAAATAGACTATGTCCCAGAAAAATGCCAAAACTGTGTAAAAATGTTTGGTTTTCTGACAAAAGTCTGCTTGTCCCTGAAATCTGGGAAGATGGTGATTTCAGCACCACAACCCCTTTTTGATGCCATTTGCAGGGAAAAACCAGACGCTTTCATCTGTAGCCCTTTTTCGCATTTTTCCCCCAAAACCAAAATTTAGCTGTATTTTGGCTAATTTCTGGGTCCCCTCCAGGGGAATCCACAAACCCTGGGTACCTTTAGAATCCCCATGATGTTGGAAAAAAAGGACGCAAATTTGGCGTGGATACGTTATGTGGTCAAAAAGTTACAGGGGCCTAAGCGCGAACTACCCCAAATAGCCAAAAAAAGGCTTAGCACAGGAGGGGAAAAGGCCTAGCAGCGAAGGGGTTAAGTATGCAAGTTGGTGTATAAAGTGTATTAGTTTGCTAGCGCCAGGACACCCTCGGGTAATTGTGCACTCTATAAAACTAATAAATAAGTAATTGACCCCAGCATGTAAGCCTAAGTTTCACCCTCGGCCGTGCCTGGTGTCAGAGGGTACTACTGGGCTGGCTGTCCATCCCTGCCAGCTTAGGTGTGCATCAAGCAGGGCTCAAGCAGTGGTAGCTGGGGGTGCTAGAGCTCAGAGGTTCATTTCACTCCACCGCAAACTACCACACAACAAGACTCAACCCACAGACGCCATGAATTTTGTTGCACTTCTGCCTTTATCCCCTCCCTGCCAAAATAATCTCTGTGGCTAACAGGCATGTCTGAACACATGTTATATACTAGACATCAAGGAAACAACATGCTTTCATTTGTCATTTGCTATTTCAAGCCCCCAAAGAAATGGGGTTTCTTCTAATCCCTGTCTTGTGGCTGAAACAAAGCTGTCTGTATGTGGAGTTGGCACCGATCATAGAGGTCTGTGCAGTGTGGATGGCTTGCACATTGTCAGCAGTAGCGTGCTTCTACAATCTGGGTGTGACATGAGCGTTTGTCCTGTCCTTTTAAGCTCTCTTTTACGGTGGGCAGGCCTAGCCTCACTCTAGGGTTGAATGTCAGGATATCGACCACAAAAATATTGAGCTACAAAAAACTCATTGCAAGAACATTGACGACACAAATATTGTGATCTTCAACAAAGAGATCTGGAAGGAGCACACAATGGTACTTTAAGTGCAAAGCCTAATGGATCAAAACCAGCAAGATGAGGCCAATGGCAAGCTTTCAAGACTCCTACATGCCTCGTATAGTCTCACAGATTGTGATGATTACTCTTACTGGATCTATGCCCTTTCTCTTTTCATTTTTATATGTAATGCATGTTGTTGTTTTCTTCTGCAAGCTATGACATATGAATTATTTGTAGGGCCAATATGGTCTCAGATGGATTTGGGGGTATAGGGGCTTTTCTCTTTTCCCTCTCTAATCATTGTTTAAGTAGGGCGGTGGTGCTGATGATGTGCCAAGGGATTAGGGGCAGACACCGCACCTAAACGGAGGGGGAAGGGCACCTAAGCGATGGATGGCAAAGGAGCAGAGATGCCTGTTGGGATTTTAGTTGGGGGAGGGTTCGGGGGCGTGGGGAGGTGAGCTGTGGGAGTTGGGAGGGTCAGAAGGGCTGCCACTACTGGGTAGAAATGTTGCCTTTGGTAGAAAAGACAGCTTCCAGGAAAGACAGATTAATCTCTATAAAGAGGAGCAACAGAAAAGATGAGAAACATTTGGCATAGCCATGTGCAAAATCATCGATAATTATATTTTTATCAGTATTTGATCTTCAGGAGTAAATATATAAGCTGAGTGTTATATTCTATGAATGTTAAGGAGCTCAGAAATTCCAGGAAGTGGAAAGCAATAATGGGCTGGTTGGAAGAGCAAAGACCATCTCTATATAGTGCTTCTGCTGGAGACTCATATTGCAAAGGTCTAATGGGCTCTCTTACTGTTATTGCAATTGCCATCAACCATGGCGGCTGGTGGTGGCGGGGGGGGAGGAACTAGCAATTTTACTTAGCAAAGGATTTAGAGACTGCATAGTTTAATCATTGACGGATAATGCTGGGAGATGGGCAATTGTGGAAGTTCTAATAGATCAGGTACTAATTGCAATTTATTGCTGTATGGATCCATTCTGGATGAGCCAAATCCAATTTATGAAGTATCTTTATAGCTAGCTGGATTTTCAAAACACATCATAATTGGAGGTGATTTTAATTCTGCTCAATCTCTGTAAAAAAAGGAGAAAACCAATAGTAGTGCAAGCTATCAGTAAATTAAAGAATACGCAGGGTGTAATCTATCCCCAGCGAGCGTTAAATTCAAATAAAAAACAATATAGTTTTTTCCCCGCCCGTTTTCAAACTGCCTCAAGTATTGACTTCTTTCTAACATTGCACTCTATATTTAAGCCAACCACCTCACACATTCCTAATTGCTCTGTTCCCTAAGTAATTTTTCTTGTAGGAATTTGTTTAAGGAAAATAAAGGCTCTGCTCCATTGGAAAGTATTTGGGAGGCTACAAAGTAACAATGAGGGGTGAAGCCATAGCCTTTCAAAGTACTCTAAAAAAGATTGAGAGTAATTAAATCAATAATCTTACAAAAGCCCTGCAATTTGCCAAGACTAGACTACATCAATTAAATGATAGACAGGTCCCTAGATAGAGAATTCGCTAAAAAGGAGCTTCAGAACCTCCTGTTTGAGAAAGAAGTTGTTTCGTCACAAACCTCTGGCCAACAACTCTATGAGGAGGGAGAGTTTGGGGAGAGGCTTTTAGCATGGTGGCATTCTCAGACTCGTGCTGCTAAAAATAATGTTGATAAAATTAAAGATCCTAGAACAGGAGCTATGGATGCTGATAGTCAACAAATTGAAACTATATTTTTTTATCATTTCCAGAAGATATGCAGAAAAGTCCAGCGGAAGAGGATATTTTAAGTTTCCTAGCCCAGGTTCAATTACCGTCTTCAACACCTGAGGCAGGTAGTAATCTTATTCACCCAATAGAATTTGAGGAAGGGGAAAAAGGGGTGAAAATGCTCCACAGATGCAAGGCTCTCAGAGAGGATGGCTAGTCATCCGAGAGGTATTATTTCATGCTCAATCACCTGAAACATCTGCTCACGGAGCTCTTCAAAGACATTCTTAAAGGTCGGAATGCTCTGCCCTCCTTTAAAAAAAAGGGATACTAACATGCTTTCTCAGGAAGGATAAAAATCTAGAGGACATAAATTCATTCCACCCTATTACTCTGCTAAAAACAGGCTATAAAATGTTTATGAACATTTTAACCAAAGGAATATCCGAGGTAATACCAAGTGCAATAGAAGTAGATCAGAATGAATTTATGCCAGCTTTAATAAAATATGCGTTTTTCTAATCAAAGCCATTGATTATTTTGCTGCAAATGAAACACTTGCTGCAGTGCTGTTTAGAGATACAGCATTTCCTTGGAGCTGGAGATGAGTTGATTTGATTGAGTTGGACGTTTCTGTTGAAGTTCTGGAGGTAATGAAATGTCCAGCCCAACTCATCAACTCAATTGGTCACATTTATCAGGGATCTATGGCTCACCTTGAGCTAAATGGGAAAATCTCTGCCCCTGTTAATATCTGTAGAGGCAATAGGCAGGGATGTCCCCTCTCGCCTTTACTTTTTGCAATTTTTATTGAACCCTTTGTCTGCACCCTGGGGAGATCAGCAGTTGTGAAGGAAGCTATGCCAGACTCTCCCAAACTAAAGTTAAATGCCAATGATTTGGTGTTACATATTCAACTGGACTCAAATGTCCTCAATAAACTCTTTGAGCTGTTGACATCTTTTTCAGCTCTTGCTGGGTGTAGAGTTAATGCAACTAAAACTGAAATGTTATTTTTTAATGCAGAACTGAATTTATTACCACAATTTCTGCAACAGATTTTTCATAAAAACCCAATTAAGTACTTGGGGATTAGAGCCACTGAAAAATCCTGAGGATTCATACAAATTAAATTATATACCTCTTGTCAGCAAGCTAGAGTGTGTGCTGGATAGAAGGCAGTCTCTATTGATTACGATCATAGGCAGGGTCGCTATGGTAAAAATGCATGTTTTTCCCATATCATTTGTTTTGTTTTCAGCGATTCCGGTGCACTTAACAAATTACTTTTTTTTTCAAAAATAGATACAGAGATTATTACTTTTAGCTGCAATAAAGCATCACCATGGATAAGTTTGCAGAAGCTAAATCTGTGCCGAGAAAAGGAAGGTATGGGTGCTCCAGACTGGAGAGCTTCTTTTCTGGCTGCCTTTTTAATTACGTATGCTAGGTTCTATAATATAGCCAATGTTCCAATTTTTGATAATATTTATTTGGGAAAAATGCTTAAAGAAGCATTTTCCTACACAAGCCTACTGAAGCCCTGTTAGAAGGTGGTTCTGACCATCCGAGCCGCCCGGATGTTTCGCTTTTTGAACACCTAGTTTTTGAGCTTTTACTGTGGGAGAGCCTCATAAACTGGGACACACCCACAGTGAACTCCTGATAAAACAGACTGCATGTGGATTGCAGCGGTGTCCCCCTTGTGAGAGAAGGCCGCTGCGCTGCAGCCGGGGTAAGGGGCACCGGACTGGTTACATGTAGACACATGTGCACACACGTGTGCACCCGTGTAAGGGCTGCGCGGGGGAGATTCCTGTCGTGCGCAGCCCAGGAGCAGGTACAGATAGAATGGTGTGGCAGGAATTATGCAGAGTTGGGTGGTGACATGAAATAGGCTTTATGGTATGGGAAGACACATGTAAGGGAAAGTCAGTGTGTTTTACTGTTTTCACTGTAGGAACACTCCATTACTCTCCTATGAAGATGGGGACCACATGGGGTAGTTTCACTTCCCTAGGGCCTACAAATTCCAGACACGCACCAAAGTACACTGTAAGTTGTGTAAAAAGAGGTATTCTGCTGAGTCCAAAGCCATATCTGTACTGCTTATGGGTCATCCAGAAATGTCATATCCCTCTGACTCCGCTCATAACCAGAGCCTGGCTGAGTGTGACCCTGCCAGGCTGGATTAATTACCTTCCTCCCCAACCTGTAGCATCAGAGGCCTAGCCCTTCACTACAAGCATTCCAAGGGCGAAGGTCTTCTCTCCAAGAGGGAGTGATGGGGGTGGAGCTGCAGGTTATCCATCAGCAGCTGTCACCAGGTGCCAGGCACCAGGTCTGCTCCGGGCCATGAAGGCAGCAAGGGGGGAAGGGGACTTTTCAGAGACCATGTGGCATGAGACCCCTGGACGACGCCATTTTGAACTATCCCAGAGGCCTGTGCAGGAAGCAGGAAGCAGGGGCAGAGAGGTGATGTGTCGCTGCAGGATAGAGCAAAAGCGACTTCCTGCCAGCCCCCTCAAAATTCTTTTAAAAGGTCTTGCACAGGAAGAGGAGCTCTCTCTGGGGTGCGGTCTGGCTGAGAAAGACTGGTGCTGGAGCCTGGCGCTATGGGCAGTTGGAAGGAGGTACCCCTTGACTGTCCTAGGACCCTGGACTGCACCTTGGAGGGAGTCCAGGGCCACTGAGGAGAAGCCTGGGCCTCTGCGCAAGGAGAAGAGAGGCCCAGAAGGAGATCCAGGTGAAAGGCTGGCGCTGGGAGCCGGTGAAGATAGCTCCTTGCTAAGCCCTCCCTCCTGGAGGCCAGGAGGGGGGTGAAAAGTGCTCCAGGTGGCTAGAGCTGGCCACCAGGAGAAAGAAGAGGCCAACATGATGCAAATCTGTCCCCTGGGGGCTGAGATATGCCCCCCAGAAGGTAGGCAACCTTTGACCTTTACCCTGACCGACGACGAAGCGCATGGGGCTCCGCCGCCAGTCTTGGGTGTGCCCCCAGGGTGGGTCAGGTCCCAGTGGCTGCCCCCAGAAGAAGTAAAGTCGGGGAGCGCCGTCATGCTCCCCGTGAAATTGGCCCAGAGGGGTGCCAGGAGCCCACCCTGGCCCCCAATGACACCGGAGTACGGGGAGCGCCATCGGGCCCCCACAAAGAGATCTCTGGGGCCAGAGACCCCCAACTCCGGGCCCTGCCGAAGATGAAGTCGGGGAGCACCGTCGCGCTCCCCGTAAAGGTCTTGGGGGCCCAGGATTCCCAACTCCGGGCCCCAGTGTCTGCAGCAGGAAGAGGGGGGAGTGCCATCGCACTTTCCCCCCTGGCGGGAGAAGACAAGGCGGGGAACGCCGTTGTGCTCCCCGCCAAAGATTTTCCAGGGGCCCGGGACCCCAACTCTTGGCCCGAAGCCAAGGCGGAAGCCGGGGTGTGCCGTCGCGCTCCCCGTGAAGGTTGCCCGGGGAGGGGCTCGGGATCCCCAACTCCGGGTCCCGGTGTGCTGATGGAGGAGGGGGGAGTGCCGCCGCACTCCCCCGCAGCAGCGGGAAGGCAGGGGGAGTGCCGTCGCACTCCCCCGAGGACCCGCCGGTCCAGAAGCAGCCTCCGTGTCTGCCCGAGCGGGCAGACCAGAATGAAAGGCCGGCTCCTGCGGCAGCACGCGAGGGTGCTGGGCCGTCGGGGAGCCGGCGAGGGCAGCTGGGGGTGGGCTCCCCGAGCTACCCTCCAACGTACCTGAATGGAAGGGGTCCGGGTGGGACCGGGCCTCCAACGAGGGTCAGAAGTGGCGTGAGGTCGCCAAGGATGGCAGCGAGGCTCTCCCCGAGCATTGGGGGAGTCGCTGCTATGTTATGCACCAAATGAGAAAAAGTGTCCCATAATGCCTAGCGGGGCAGGTGGAAGCCTGCAGGAAAACCTGTGTTTTCGGCGTGTGGTGGCCCCAGGAGAATTGGGCCACCACTCTTGGTGTGTAAAGGTGCAGGGGGAGCTGCAGGAGCAATGCAGACTCCCTCAGCACAAAAAGAAGAAAGTCCCTCCCTAAGTCTCTGGGGGACTTGCAGGAAACAACCCCTCCAGTATTCAGCCATACTCCCAATTCTACCTTTGGCTGCAACTTTTGTTCTGTAGCTGAGTGTGGGTGTTTGAGATTGCACTAAGGTGTGAAGGGCTGAACTGAGAATGTCTTGAGAAGGGCATCCCCTAGAGGTGAAGAGGGGCAATTGTACAAGAGGTGCATTTACAGGATGTTGTTTCTTTTGAGGGACTGGAAGTCACATGTGTATTGTGAAATCATAAGCAAAGTGAGGTTATGATGCTGGACATTCCTGCTAGGGTGTCTGGCTGTGCATGCTTAATCCTGTGATTATAATTGTGATGCCTTTTTGGGGCTTTAATTGCAATGCATTATAACTGTTATCAGCAATGATAAGTACCTGCTATTCTAAAGGGATGCTTAGACCTGTATTCTCACTACTACATTAAGTGATGAACAACCCAGATTGTTAGCCACTGTGATTCAGGGGTGTATACTGTATGGTCAGTATAAGATGCTCAGTCAGGGTTATGTGTCACTAGGGCAGGTGTTCCCGTTATAAATGCTTGTTGAGACAATGGGGTGGGTCACCACTGGGATGGCGCCAGTGGGCAGGGCCATCATTCCAGGTTATGGTCAACCTACTGCATTAGGGGGCAAGATGATGTGCATACATGGGAGTGGTGGTACTAGACTCCCCCTCCCCCCCCCCTACGGGAGGGGTGGGAATGTTATGCAATGTCACAAAGTAATTCCAACAGCTTATGTACATTTATAAATTGATGCATAGTATTTAGTAGTGTGTTTTATAATAAATGTACTCTTACTTTTGTAAAGTAAAGTACAGGCTGGACAATCAATTATTGAGTGTTATTTCTGCGTACTGGTAAATGGCGATTACTAGCCCACACCACCTCCCTTGAGTAAGCCTTGGACTGCTCTGCAACGCTACCCTCTGAGAGTCAAGTGCTACAATGGGGTGTTTGGTTCCCAGTGAAGGACAAATGTAGACATGTTACTTGTGCAGGCCTCACAGATACTGCCTCGTTTTCCAACAAGCCCCATTACCGAAATCCCAAACTGGTGAGATCTAGGATTATAATTTCCTTTAAACAGATAACAAAAACAGTTATCAGGCTTCCTTAATATTCCTTCCTTACATGCTGCAACTTCTCTTAAACTTCTTTACTCTCTGGGGCCGTATTACAAAAGTGCCCTGGGGGTGCAACGGGTGTGTGCACCCGCTTTTTGCATCCCCAGGGCACTTTGGTATTACAGAAGGGGCCGCAGATGATTGCGCTGCCCCTTCTGTAATACTGATAGCGCTGGCACACAAGTAAGCCAGCACTACTTGAGAGAAGAAACAGCATTTTTAACACTGCCGGAAAAACGACAAACCTTTACAACGATGTCAGTACAATGAAAGTGTCTTAACAACAAGTCTACACAATGACTTTTTTAACCACGAATATGCCTTTACCACGAACGACTTTGCAACGACAATGTAAGTAATAGTATATGTATATATATATATTTATAATTTTCAGGTAAGAGTATATATATGTGTATGTGTGTGTGTGTATATATATATATATATATATATATATATATATATATATATATATATATATATATATATATATATATATATATATATATGTATCCAATGCAAAGTGAATGAGCGCCACATGCGGTGTATAAAGTATTCCTTTATTGCTGGCAAATGTGCCTGAAACGCGTATGGCGATTAGTTGGCAAGCTGATTTTCGCTGTTGAAGACAACGCTGAATGACCTGCAGTCCTCCAGCAATAAAGGAATACTTTATACACCGCATGTGGCGCCTTCATTTGGGAGCACCCTTTTCATTTGGATATATGGCGGCCTTGCTCTGGTCGCGAAGACGCCCTCCTGCACAGAAAGCGGGTCCTGAGCGCTTAAGGAACCAAGCACAGTTGGAGCGGTGTAACCTGTTGGTAGGGCACAAATTGTGTGGGTCATCAACTTTGTGAGTAAACAACGAGTCCACTTGGATATTGAACATTTTAAAGTAATAAGCAGGCACCCACTATGGATTGTAAACTACAGAGACCAAGATGCACTTGTCAGACTCGGCCACTGAGGCGGGACTATTAGACGCGCTGTGAACACAGCGTCACTGTTTGTTGCCTGTTACAGAGTAGCCAAAGCCAGTGAACAAGGGCAAATGTGCCTGAAACGCGTATGGCGATTAGTTGGCAAGCTGATTTTCGCTGTTGAAGACAACGCTGAATGACCTGCAGTCCTCCAGCAATAAAGGAATACTTTATACACCGCATGTGGCGCCTTCATTTGGGAGCACCCTTTTCATTGGATATATGGCGGCTTTGCTCTGGTCGCGAAGACGCCCTCCTGCACAGAAAGCGGGTCCTGAGCGCTTAAGGAAACCAAGCGCAGTTGGAGCGGTGTAACCTGTTGGTAGGGCACAAATTGTGTGGGTCATCAACTTTGTGAGTAAACAACGAGTCCACTTGGATATTGAACATTTTAAAGTAATAAGCAGGCACCCACTATGGATTGTAAACTACAGAGACCAAGATGCACTTGTCAGACACGCCCACTGAGGCGGGACTATTAGACGCACTGTGAACACAGCGTCACTGTTTGTTGCCTGTTACAGAGTAGCCAAATCCAGTGAACAAGGGCAAATGTGCCTGAAACGCGTATGGCGATTAGTTGGCAAGCTGATTTTCGCTGTTGAAGACAACGCTGAATGACCTGCAGTCCTCCAGCAATAAAGGAATACTTTATACACCGCATGTGGCGCCTTCATTTGGGAGCACCCTTTTCATTTGGATATATGGCGGCCTTGCTCTGGTCGCGAAGACGCCCTCCTGCACAGAAAGCGGGTCCTGAGCGCTTAAGGAAACCAAGCGCAGTTGGAGCGGTGTAACCTGTTGGTAGGGCACAAATTGTGTGGGTCATCAACTTTGTGAGTAAACAACGAGTCCACTTGGATATTGAACATTTTAAAGTAATAAGCAGGCACCCACTATGGATTGTAAACTACAGAGACCAAGATGCACTTGTCAGACACGCCCACTGAGGCGGGACTATTTGACGCGCTGTGAACACAGCGTCACTGTTTGTTGCCTGTTACAGAGTAGCCAAAGCCAGTGAACAAGGGCAAATGTGCCTGAAACGCGTATGGCGATTAGTTGGCAAGCTGATTTTCGCTGTTGAAGACAACGCTGAATGACCTGCAGTCCTCCAGCAATAAAGGAATACTTTATACACCGCATGTGGCGCCTTCATTTGGGAGCACCCTTTTCATTTGGATATATATATATATATATATATATATATATATATATTTTTTTTTACATATATATATATTCATCGCAATTGCCACTTGGTAGCTGCTGAACACCTTTGAACTAGTGCTTCTGTTGTGACAGTGGCCTCACGTAATTAAATTCAAAGCAAAGTTCCGAAAGGAGAAATGGAGCACTCTACGGGTCAATATCAATTCCATTTATTCACCTGACAGCCGCGTTTCGGCGAGGACTGCCTTTCTCAATGCAGGTATTGCTTGAATTCATATGATAGATTTTTAAATAATTCTAAAGTCACTCCCATTGGTTGATACATCATGGATGAATAAAGCGGGCAGTTCTGTCTCCGTGCTGGTCTCTCAACATACAGCAATAACAGAGAGTATTTTTCAGTTGTTCGTTGGTCCTGTTGAAAGTGTGCATGTGCTTGTTATAACTTCAGTAGACCTTTTACCACAGTGAATATCAGCCGCACATCACCCCTTCCAAACCGTTCCACGTGGGCTGCGTGATCTAATTCCACCCAGTAGTGCCCAGGGAGTGATGTTATTTTGAGCAATATATGAAATCCCGGCCCCTCGTTGCTGCATTTGCCATTTCATATGAACATACCTAAAGCCACCGGTTTTAGTAGCCACTGACCATCCATTGAAGTAATGTCCCATTTCGGCGGGCAGGCCATCTCTCTGTGGCTGTGACAGTTCTGGCAGTTTAGTTAAACACTCATCGAATTGCCACTTGGTAACTGCCGAACGACTTTTAAATGGGTGCTTCCATCGTGACAGTGACCTCACGTAAATAAATTCAAAGCAAAGTTCCAAGAGGAGAAATGGCACCCTCTACGTGTCAACATCAATTCCATTTATTCACCAGATATACTCGTTTTGGTGAGAACTGCCTTTCTCAATGCAGATGTTCCACTTCGTCACGTGATAGATTTTAAATTGATCATAAATCACCCCCATTGGTTGAATGATCATAAATCACCCCCATTGGTTGATACATTGCCACCAGAACAATGACAAGCCTTTACAACGACGTTGGTCCAACGAAAGCATCTTAACATAAGAAGTCTTTACAAAGAATTTTTTAACCACAAATACGCCTTTACCACGAACGACTTTACAACGAAAATTTAAGTAATTTGCAGGTAAGAGTATTTTATTTATATGTTAGGGCAAGGGTATTTTTAGGATTTAGGGTTGGTATGGATTTTTGGGTGGCAAGGGTAATGTTAGGGTTTAGGGTGGGCAGGGTCTCACCGGTGCTGAGCACCGGCAGTTTTTTAAAGGGGGCCTCTAAACGGGTCTCTATCGGGCTCTGTTTTGTGCCCTGGCACATGCGGTCCGTTTTTTTCCGGACTGCAGTGACAGAAGCACATCGATGTGCGTGTGCTTACACTGCTCACTTCTCGCTAGTGGAGAAGTTACGTCATGCCAGGTAAGCGTTGTAGAGGAAGGGAAATCCTTTAAAGAGAGTCATTTTCTCTCTGGATTTCCCTTCTCTTTTCGAAACTCAGGAGCAGCAACATTGTCGTAGTGTTATCAGGGGTTTAAGTGGAAGCTTTTTCAATATTATATACAAGCCATAGTTGCTGCTTATTTATCTTATGCAACTAACAACCATTGACAAAGCCAATAATCCTGACTCGTTGTAGGTATGTTACTTGTATCATATATCTGGATGCAATGACAGAAACTGCAAAATACAAGTCCGGTGGCACACTATGCTAAGTACAGATTTTTAGCTTACGTGTTTTTAAGCCACGCCCTCAATTACATTGGCCACGCCCCTATGAGAGACCCCCCAGTTTTTTCATCCCACTAAAAGGCCTGAGGGTGGGTATAGGTTTTGAGTGGCAAGGGTATTTTTAGGGTGGGTATATGTTTTTGGGTGGCTGGGGTATTTTTAGGGCTTAGGTGGGTATAGGTTTTTGGGTGGCAAGGGTAGTTTTAGGGTGGTTTTGGGTGGTGAGAGGTTTTTAGGGGTTAGGGTGGGTATGGGTTTTGGGTGGCAAGGGTAGTTTTAGGGTGGGTATAGGTTTCTGGGTAGTAAGGGTATTTGTAGGGTTTAGGGTGGGTATGTGTTTTTGAGTGGCAAGGGTATTTTTAGGCTTTAGGGTGGGTATGGGTTTTTGGGCGGCAAGGGTAATTTTAGGGTTTAGGGTGGGTATGGGTTTTTGGGCGGCAAGGGAAATTTTAGGGTTTAGGGTGGGTATGGGTTTTTGGGGGGAAAAGGTATTTTTAGGGTTTAGGATGGGTATAGGTTTTTGGGTGGCAAGGGTATTTTAGGGTGGGTATGGGTTTTTTGCGGGCAAGGGTATGTTTAGGGTTTAGGGTGGGTATAGGTTTTTGGGTAGCAAGGGTATTTTAGGGTTTAGGGTGGGCATGGGTTTTTGTGTGGCAATGGTATTTTTAAGGTTTAGGGCGGGTATGGGTTTTTGGGTGGGAACGGCATTTTTAGGGTGGGAAGCAAATTTTTATCATAGGGAAAGCTGTCAGTTCACGGCTGCGCACAACAGATCTATTTATATTCCATCTTCATGCTGCTCCCAGGTGAGCCTGATTGTTCCTGCATGCTGGGAATTGTAGTGCTATTAATAAATCCCCTCCAGTGGGGTCCGAGTTCTGACACAGTATTCGCTTTTAAAGTTAATTTCAACCCTCCAGTGGGCCTCAGAGTGAAGAAACCGGTCTTAAATTGTAGAAATCCTCCACGCTGCTAGATCGGCTCGGAACAATTCCAGCACAGCAGCCCCACACTTCCTTTACGTGGGCGGTGCATCCTCCACGGCCGGACTGCCGTGTTAAGATATGTTCCAAAAGATGCCCTGAGCTTTAAGGACGCCACTCCGTGAGGGATTATTCAACATGAACTTTATTCAAAAGACCAGCTTCTTCTTTCTAAGTTAAAATCCATTACTCCCTGACGCGTTTCGGGGCTCCTGCCCCTTAATCATAGGGAAAGCTGTCAGTTCACGGCTGCGCACAACAGATCTATTTATATTCCATCTTCATGCTGCTCCCAGGTGAGCCTGATTGTTCCTTCATGCTGGGAATTGTAGTGCTATTAATAAAACCCCTCCAGTGGGGTCCGAGTTCTGACACAGTATTCGCTTTTAAAGTTAATTTCAACCCTCCAGTGGGCCTCAGAGTGAAGAAACCGGTCTTAAATTGTAGAAATCCTCCACGCTGCTAGATCGGCTCGGAACAATTCCAGCACAGCAGCCCCACACTTCCTTTACGTGGGCGGTGCATCCTCCACGGCCGGACTGCCGTGTTAAGATATGTTCCAAAAGATGCCCTGAGCTTTAAGGACGCCACTCCGTGAGGGATTATTCAACATGAACTTTATTCAAAAGACCAGCTTCTTCTTTCTAAGTTAAAATCCATTACTCCCTGACGCGTTTCGGGGCTCCTGCCCCTTAATCATAGGGAAAGCTGTCAGTTCACGGCTGCGCACAACAGATCTATTTATATTCCATCTTCATGCTGCTCCCAGGTGAGCCTGATTGTTCCTGCATGCTGGGAATTGTAGTGCTATTAATAAATCCCTCCAGTGGGGTTCGAGTTCTGACACAGTATTCGCTTTTAAAGTTAATTTCAACCCTCCAGTGGGCCTCAGAGTGAAGAAACCGGTCTTAAATTGTAGAAATCCTCCACGCTGCTAGATCGGCTCGGAACAATTCCAGCACAGCAGCCCCACACTTCCTTTACGTGGGCGGTGCATCCTCCACGGCCGGACTGCCGTGTTAAGATATGTTCCAAAAGATGCCCTGAGCTTTAAGGACGCCACTCCGTGAGGGATTATTCAATATGACAGCTTTCCCTATGATTAAGGGGCAGGAGCCCCGAAACGCGTCAGGGAGTAATGGATTTTAACTTAGAAAGAAGAAGCTGGTCTTTTGAATAAAGTTCATGTTGAATAATCCCTCACGGAGTGGCGTCCTTAAAGCTCAGGGCATCTTTTGGAACATACATATATATATGTTAAAAACGTCACAAAATAAACTACCGAGTGACCAGTACCTTTTGGAGTGCCGGATGGTTATTTGTCGATGGGATAATCCTATTTAAAATATATATATATATATATATATATATATATATATATATATATATATATATATATATATATATATATATATATATATATATATATATATATATATATATATATATAATCTACTGGCGGTCGCCAGTAGATAGTTATAGTTACAACCTATTATCCATAGGAAATCCGCGACATTCTATTTGAAATAACTCTCTTGCCGATTGACGTATCTTCGCAAAATTTTCAAACTTTATGGCCCGCTCCGGTCCGCTCCTACCCTGAAAGTCTCGGGGATTCGTCAAGCGGGGGCCGAGAAAAAGGGGGTCCCAAAACGCGTTTTCCCATGCAATTTTCCATAGGAAACTTTAGACACGGCTACAGCCCGAACTGCTGAACGGAATTACACCAAATTTGGCAAAGAGGTAGTTCTTGTTTCAGAAAGAACCCTTTTTGTTAAATGGTGTAAATCCGTTCAGTAGTTGCTGAGAAAATCAAAAGTAAAAGATAGATATATCTATGGCCGAGTAGGGTCCGCGTACCCTCAGCGCACCCTGCGCGCACCGTCCCGATCACGAGCTGCATGTTAATTGGCTGTCAGCTGGCTGTCAACATTCCGATTCAGGAAATGTTGGCAGCCATTTTGTCCCTCGGTAGAACCGAGGGACAGAAACAAGTGCGCAAAGCGCACAAAGGGGGCAGGGTAGAAACACCCTGACCTCCTAGGTTTGCTCAGGGGGTCCCACAAGGACCCCTGGGCAAAAAAAAAAAAATGTTTTTAAAAATCGGCAGGATGCGCTCAGGGTGCGCGAATCCTGCCGAGAAAATCGAAGCGCGGTCTCCGCGCTCGATTACATTTGCCCCGGGTGGCCCAAGTCCCGGGGGCATGGTGGGGGTGGGTATATTGTTTGTATGGGGGCCTCAAAGGGCCCCCAAGCCCCGGGACCGCCACCCCGGGGCTTTATAAAAATGGTGCGGGAGGGCTCTCCTGCCCTCCCGCAGCCCTGGGGACCGCCACACCCCGGGGCTTCTTTTTTTAATAAATAAGGTGTGGGGGGCTCCAGCTCCTCCCAGACGCCCGGGGACCACCACCTCCCCGGGGCTGTGCAATTTAAGGGAGGGGGCCGCGCGGCCCCCTCCTGGAGCCCTTGATGGCCCTGGGGACCGCCACCCCCAGGGCCGGCTCCTGCAGTGTCCCGGGTGCCTACCCCGGGACACTGTAGTTTGCTATGGCAGGGCGGGAGCCTCGCGGCTCCCGTCCTGTCATAGCAAACTGCTTGGATATTGGAAGAGAGAGCAGGAAACCTGCTCTCTCTTCCAATATCCAAAGCACATTGCTTTCCACATGGGGAGCTGCATCTTAGCAGCTCCCCATGTGGAAAGCAATGCCGGCTCCCAAGGGACGCGGGAGCCGGCGGGACTGTGGGGGATTGGGGACCCCCGACAGTCCCCAACGGAGAGGCCAGCCCCGGGGGATGGGGTCCCCGGGGCAAGTAGTGGCCCGGGAGGGGGCCACGCGGCCCCCTCCCCAAAAAAAAAAAACTGAAAGGCCGGCCCCGGGGGATGGGGTCCCCGGGCCTTAAGTGGCCTGAGGAGGGGGCCACGCAGCCCCCCTCCAAAGAAAAAAAAATCGAGGCCATGCCCCGGGGATGGGGTCCCGGGGCCAATACAGGCCCAGGGAAGGGGGCCACGCGGCCCCCTTCCCGTTTTTAATTTAATTAAAAAAGGGGTAAGGCCCTGGGGGATGGGGTCCCCAGGGCCCAAAAACAGGAAAAAGGAAGGGGCCACACAGCCCCCTTCAGGGACAAAAAAAAAAAAAAAACGATCGGGCCCGCAGGCCCCGCCCCTTCCTTCACCACTCTGCAAACGCGCCCCTGGCGCGTTTGCAGAGGGGAACGACTCCCTTGAATACTGGGGGTCCCTGGGGCCAACTAGCCCACCAGGAACCTCCAGTATGCGCCAGGGAGCTGCGTTGCAGAGAGGTGTACAGAGGCCACACCCCTTTTACACCTCTCTGCAACGCAGCTCTGTGGCGCTTTGGATATACCTGTTGAGCTAGTTGGCCCCCAGGGACCCTCAGGATTCAAGGGAGTTAATCCCCGACTTAAAACGCGCCACGGGGCGCGTTTGCACAGTGGTGAAGGGAGGGGCGGGGCTTCAGGTGACATCTGTGCAAACGCGCCCGTGGCGCGTTTTAAGTTGGGGGATTAAATTCCCTTCAATCCTGAGGGTCCCTGGGGGCCAACTAGCCCAACAGGTACATCCAGAAAGCGCCACAGAGCTGCGTTGCAGAGAGGTGTAAAAGGGGTGTGGCCTCTCTACACGTCTCTGCAACGCAGCCCCTGGCGCATATTGGAGGTTCCTGGTGGGCTAGTTGGCCCCTAGGGACCCTCAGGATTCAAGGGGACTTAATCCCCCAACTTAAAACGCGCCACGGGGCGCGTTTGCACAGATGTCACCTCAGGCCCCGCCCCTCCCTTCACCATTGTGCAAATATTCTTCTAAAATCATCCGAAATACGAATTCCGATTTACTCACCTGTTATAAGGAGAGACCTCAGTGCTGTATCTTTCAGTCCAGTACTGGTCCTGAAAAGTAATTTTAACCGTACTTGCCAGTAACTTGAATTTCCTTCCATAGGATATCATTGCCTGCTTTTGCTGAAAAAGTTTCTAAGTGTTGATTTTTGAAACCTACAAATATTCCTCTAAAATCAGCCGAAATACGAATTCCGATTTACTCAATAAGGAGAGACCTCAGTGCTGTATCTTTCAGCCCAGTACTGGTCCTGAAAAGTAATTTTAACCGTACTTACCAGTAACTTGAATTTCCTTCCATAGGCTAACATTGACTGGTTTCACTTGAAAATTCTTCTAAGTGTGGAGTTTTGGAACTTTAAATTATTCTTCTAAAATCAGCCGAAATACGAATTCCGATTTACTCACCTGTTATCAGGAGAGAACCCAGTGCTGCATCTTTTAGCCCAGCACTGACCCTGAAAAGTAATTTTAACCGTACTTACCAGTAACTTATCTTTTCTTCCATAGGAATCCATTGTCTGGTTTTCAGCAGAAAAGTTTCAAAGTGTCGATTTTCACAAACTACAAATATTCCTTAAAAATCGCCTGTATGACTTAAACGCATTTTTCAACTGTTTACAGGAGATGCACCAGTGCTGGATCCAGGATCCAACACTGAGTAAGAAAAAGTAACGATAAGAGTTTTTACCTGCTAAGTGAATTTCCTTCCATAGGATAACATTGGTGATTCTATGAGGAAAAGTTTCTAAGTGTCAACTTTTAAAATACAATAATATTCCTTAAAAATCACGACTGTAACCAAAACGCTTTACTCAACTGTTTACAGGAGATGTCCCAGGACTGAATCTAGGATCCAGTCCTGTGGTTAGAAAAGTAATCCATAAAGTAACCAATTGCATTTAACTAGAAATTCACATTGAGCTGAGTGTTGCATTGTGTTTGAAAATGTGTTGCCCATTGCAACAACTGTAACTACTGTACTTAAAAGTCTATTGCCTATGTGCTAAGTATTTAAACTAAAGTAATTCATTCTGAGAAAGTATTTTTGTAATGTAATGTATAATGTAATTACAATGTAATTTAAAAAATAAAATATGTAAAAGAAATTGTTGCTAAAAATGTAGTAAATCAGTATGAAAAAAATTAATTAAAACATTAATACATTTAAAAAATGTCATTTAAAAACCTTTGAAATTCACTGAAAAAACCGTAGGTTTCAGGCACGTTATAGTTACAAATTAGCATTTAAAAACCTTTGAAATTCACTGAAAAACCATAGGTTTCAGACACGTTATAGTTAGAAATTAGCATTTAAAAACCTTTGAAATTCACTGAAAAAACCATAGGTTTTAGGGACAGTTATAGTTACAAATTAGCATTTAAAAACCTTTGAAATTCACTGAAAAAACCATAGGTTTCAGATATGTTATAGTTACAAATTAGCATTTAAAAACCTTTGAAATTCACTGAAAAAACCATAGGTTTTAGGGACAGTTATAGTTAGTTGGACATTTCACTCGTACAAAACCCGTGAAATTCCCCGTTATAGTTAGTTCAGCTAACTATAACTCGCGCCCGCAATGCACTGCTGATGACGTCACATATTACATCACTCATGACATGGTCAGTGACATCACTGATGACATCACTGATGACATCTCAAATGACATCACTGATGACATCATCCACGTGATAATCTGATGCAGCTCCTCACACCCTAATATAACCTTTGATACACCCAATCTAAATTACAGACTGCCATTCGCAAAACTATAGACACTCCAACACCAATAACTACATACCCACTCACTGATTCTTAGGTCTACACACACACATCCACTCACTCACCCGTACAGTCACTCATACTTATGGTCACTCAGTACAGGACTATCATATGCACTCTTACTCCTATATAGACACTCAAACACCGCCACTCATCCATAGAGGTACTCACACACCTAGTCAGTCATGCAAATAATTAAACACACTGCCATTTACTCACCTATACAGTTATACACACACCAGCTCACTTAATCATACAAATACTAGCACATTGTTACGCTCTTATACAATCACTGATACAAGCACACACTCATCCATACAGCCACTATCACAATCACTCACTCTCGCTTATAGCTATTTATATACTCCAACACACATATATACTGGCTTTCACTTTGTAGTTACTCACACATGTACCACTGGGACATACATTCACTCACTAACACACTCTTACACACACTTACCCACCCATACAGTCTATCACAGATGCACTCTTGAAACCATCCACCCAGTGAATCACCCACTCACACATCTATGCACAGAGTCGCACACACCCCACCCACACAAACACTCAGGCACCCATACAGATACTCAGACAACCAATCAATAACTCATATAGACACTCATGTAGCTATTCACAAACCCATGCAGCCACTTACACAGCAACAGACAGACGGATACAGACATTCACCCAGTTTAGTCACTAACCCATGCATTCAGTAAGATACGTTAAATCACTCACTTATAGAGTCAGTCACGCACCTACTAAATCATCCATACAGACACTTACACACCCACTCATTTTTCAATACGTCTTTTCCTATATATATTAAAAATATGTAAACTTTACAGAAACACACAGTCACTGGATGATGTCATCAGTGATGTCATTTGAGATGTCATCAGTGATGTCATCAGTGATGTCACTGACCATGTCATGAGTGATGTAATATGTGACGTCATCAGCAGTGCATTGCGGGCGCGAAGTTATAGTTAGCTGAACTAACTATAACGGGGGAATTTCACGGGTTTTGTACGAGTGAAATGTCCAACTAACTATAACTGTCCCTAAAACCTATGGTTTTTCAGTGAATATATATATATATATATATATTTTTTTTATTATTTTTCTTTCACTGGAAAAAACATAGGTTTCAGGGATGTTATAGTTAGAAATAAGCATTTAAAAACCATAGAAATTCACTGAAAAAACCACCGGTTTCAGGGACATTATAGTTAGTTGGACATTTCACTCGTACAAAACCAGAGAAATTCGGCCGTTATAGTTAGTTGAGCTAAGTATAACTCGCACCCCTGCAATGCACTGCTGATGACATCACATATTACATCACTCATGGCATGGTCAGTGACATCACTGATGACTTCACTCATGACATCACTGATGACATCATCCAGTGACTGTGTGTTTCTGTAAAGTTTAAATATGTTTTATATATATATAGGACAAGGTGTATTGAAGAATGAGTGGGTGTATGACTATCTGAATGGATGATTTAGTAGGTGCCTGACTGACTGTATAAGTGAGTGATTAAACATGTCTTACTGAATGCATGGGTTAGTGACTAAACTGTGTGAATGTCTGTATCAGTCTGTCTGTTGGTGTGTGCGCAGCTGCATGGGTTAGTGAATAGCTACATGAGTGTCTATATGGGTTATTGATTGGTTGTCTGAGTATCTGTATGGGTGCCTGAGTGTCTGTGTGGGTGGGTGGGGTGTGTGTGACTCACTGCATGGATGTGTGAGTGGGTGATTCACTGGGTGTATGGGTTCAAGAGTGCGTCTGGGAGGGGCTGTATGGGTGGGTTAGTGTGTGTATGGCTGTGTTGGTGAGTGAATGGATGTCTCAGTGGTACATGTGTGAGGAACTACATATGTGAAAGGCAGTATATGTGAGTATTGGAGTATATAAATGACTATATGTGAGAGTGAGTGATTGTGAGAGTGTCTGTGTGGATGAGTGTGTGCTTGTGTCAGTGATTGTATAAGAGAGTAAGTATGTGTTAGTATCTGTGTGAATAAGTCAGGTGGTGTGTGTATAACTGTACAGGTGAGTAAATGGGAGTGTGATTGATTCTTTGCATGACTGACTAGCTGTGTAAGTAACTCTATGGGTGAGTGGTGGTGTGTGAGTGACTGTATAGGTGTATCAGTGCATATAATAATGGCTGTATTGATGAGTGACTGCATGTATGAGTGACTGTATGGGTGAGTGATTGGATGTGTGTGTAGACCTAGGAATCAGTGAGTGGGTATGTAGTAATTGGTATTGGTGTGTCTATGGTTTCGAGAATGGTAGTCTGTATTTTAGAGTGGGTGTATCAAAGGTTATATTAGGGTGTGAGGAGGTGCATCAGATTATCACGTGGATGATGTCATCAGTGATGTCATTAGTGATGTCATTTGAGATGTCATCAGTGATGTCACTGACCATGTCATGAGTGATGTAATATGCGATGTCATCAGCAGTGCATTGCGGGGGCGCAAGTTATACTTAGCTCAACTAACTATAACGGCCGAATTTCTCTGGTTTTGTATGAGTGAAATGTCCAACTAACTATAATGTCCCTGAAACCTGTGGTTTTTTAAATGATAATTTCTAACTATAACGTACCTGAAACCTATGGTTTTTCAGTGAATTTCTAAGGTTTTTTAAATACTAATTTCTAACTATGCCTACAGAGGTAGGACATGTGCAGAAAGAGGAAGAAAGGTGCAGAACGAAGCAAGTGAAATGCAGAAAGAGGCAACAGAAGTCCAGAAAGAGGAAGAAAGGTGCAGAAAGAAGCAAGAGATATGCAGAAAAAACTAACAGGTGCAGAAAGAGGCCTTGTTGCAAAGTCATCCTGTGTCCTGGGCACCCCCCAACTTTTTGCTGACTGGTACGGGTGGTAACTGACTCTGAAATGACCCTGTGCTCTGCCTAACCAGGCCCGGAGCCAGTGCTATGCTGAAAGACACTTAGAATACAGTAAAAACACCTGCATATACTAGGGTACACTATGGGTTGGGGTACCCCTGTGATTGGCATGACCTCCCCTGTAAGACCCTAGTACATAATAGGGCAGGGGGATTAAAACTACCTGTAAGTCCCTAGCATATAATAGGGCATGGCAGTTTAGAGGCCAGCAGCCCTTTTCTGCACTTGCATGTGTGCACTGCTAAGCCTGTCAGTTTAAAAGTAGCCCTGTGTGTGCAGAAATTGGCAAGAGAGGTGCAGAAAGAGGCAAGAGAGGTGCAGAAAGAGGGAAGAAGGGTACAGAAAGAGGCAAGTGAGGTGCAGAAAGAAGCAACAGAAATGCAGAAAGAAGCAAGAGAAGTGCAGAAAGAAGAAACAGAGGTGCAGAAAGAGGCAGAGAGGGGTACAGGAAGAGGCAAGAGAAGTGCAGAAAGAAGCAACAGAGGTGCAGAAGGAGGCTAGAGGGGTGCAGAAAGAGGCAAGAGGGGTGCAGAAATTTGCAAGAGAGGTGCAGAAAGAAGCAAGAGCAGTGCAGAAAGAAATAGAGGTGCAGAAGGAGGCAAGAGGGGTACAGAAAGAGGCAAAAGAAGTGCAGAAACAAGCAAAAGAGGTACGGAAAGAGGCAAGAGGGGAGCAGAAAGTGGCAAGAGAGGTACAGAAAGAGGCAAGAGAGGTGCAGAAAGAGGCAAGAGAGGTGCAGAAAGAGGGAAGAAGGGTGCAGAAAGAGGCAAGTGGGGTGCAGAAAGAAGCAAGAGAGGTGTAGAAAGAAGCAAGAGCAGTGCAGAAAGAACCTACAGAGGTGCAGAAAGAGGCAAGAGGGATGCAGATAGAGGCAAGAGAAGTGCAGAAAGAGGCAAGAGAAGTGCAGAAAGAACCAAGAGACGTGCAGGAAAAGGGAAGAAGGGTGCATAAAGAGGCATGAGGGGTGCAGAAAGAAGCAAGAGAGGTATGGACAGAAGCAAGAGGAGTACAGAAAGAAGCAACAGAGGTGCAGAATAAGGCAAGAGGGGTGCAGAAAGAGGCAAGAGAAGTGCAGAAGGAAGCAACAGAGGTGCAAAAAGAGGGAACAGGGGTGCACACAGAGGAAGGAGAGGTACAGAAAGAACAAACAGAGGTGCAGAAAGAGGCAAGAGGGGTGCAGAAATGTGCAAGAGAGTAGCAGATAGAAGCAAGAGCAGTGCAGAAAGAACCAACAGAGGTGCAGAAAGAGGCAAGAGGGGTGCAGAAAGAGGCAAGAGAAGTGCAGAAAAAAGCAAAAGTGGCACAGAAAGAGGCAAGAGGGGTGCAGAAAGAAGCAAGAGCAGTGTAGAAAGAAATAGAGGTGCAGAAGGAGGCAAGAGGGGTACAGAAAGAGGCAAAAGAAGTGCATAAACAAGCAAAAGAGGTACGGAAAGAGGCAAGAGGGGTGCAGAAAGTGCCAAGAGAGGTACAGAAAGAGGCAAGAGAGGTGCAGAAAGAGGGAAGAAGGGTGCAGAAAGAGGCAAGTGGGGTGCAGAAAGAAGCAAGAGAGGTATAGAAAGAAGCAAGAGCAGTGCAGAAAGAACCTACAGAGGTGCAGAAAGAGGCAAGAGGGGTGCAGAAAGAGGCAAGAGAAGTGCAGAAACAAGCAAAAGAGGTGCAGAAAGAGGCAAGAGGGGTGCAGAAAGAGGCAAGAGCAGTGCAGAAAGAACCAAGAGACGTGCAGGAAAAGGGAAGGATGCATAAAGAGGCATGAGGGGTGCAGAAAGAAGCAAGAGAGGTATGGAAAGAAGCAAGAGGAGTGCAGAAAGAAGCAACAGAGGTACAGAAAGAGGCAAGAGGAGTGCAGAAAGAGGCAAGAGAAGTGCAGAAGGAAGCAACAGAGGTGCAAAAAGAGGGAACAGGGGTGCACACAGAGGCAGGAGAGGTACAGAAAGAACAAACAGAGGTGCAGAAAGAGGCAAGAGGGGTGCAGAAATGTGCAAGAGAGTAGCAGATAGAAGAAAGAGCAGTGCAGAAAGAGCCAACAGAGGTGCAGAAAGAGGCAAGAGAGGTGCAGAAAGAGGCAAGAGAAGTGCAGAAAAAAGCAAAAGTGGTGCAGAAAGAGGCAAGAGGGGTGCAGAAAGAGGCAAGAGAAGTGCAGAAAAAAGCAAAAGTGGTGCAGAAAGAGGCAAGAGGGGTGCAGAAAGAGGCAAGAGCAGTGCAGAAAGAACCAAGAGACGTGCAGGAAAAGGGAAGAAGGGTGCATAAAGAGGCATGAGGGGTGCAGAAAGAAGCAAGAGAGGTATGGAAAGAAGCAAGAGCTGTGCAGAAAGAAGCAACAGAGGTGCAGAATAAGGCAAGAGGGGTGCAGAAAGAGGCAAGAGAAGTGCAGAAGGAAGCAACAGAGGTGCAAAAAGAGGGAACAGGGGTGCACACAGAGGAAGGAGAGGTACAGAAAGAACAAACAGAGGTGCAGAAAGAGGCAAGAGGGGTGCAGAAATGTGCAAGAGAGTAGCAGATAGAAGCAAGAGCAGTG
This sequence comes from Calotriton arnoldi, assembly GCA_963921515.1. NCBI lineage: Eukaryota > Metazoa > Chordata > Amphibia > Caudata > Salamandridae > Calotriton > Calotriton arnoldi. The sequence goes on along the minus strand of CAWUFW010001477.1, from coordinate 1,204,091 downwards.
CAGAAAGAACCAACAGAGGTGCAGAAAGAGGCAAGAGGGGTGCAGAAAGAGGCAAGAGAAGTGCAGAAAAAGCAAAAGTGGCACAGAAAGAGGCAAGAGGGGTGCAGAAAGAAGCAAGAGCAGTGCAGAAAGAAATAGAGGTGCAGAAGGAGGCAAGAGGGGTACAGAAAGAGGCAAAAGAAGTGCAGAAACAAGCAAAAGAGGTACGGAAAGAGGCAAGAGGGGTGCAGAAAGTGGCAAGAGAGGTACAGAAAGAGGCAAGAGAGGTGCAGAAAGAGGGAAGAAGGGTGCAGAAAGAGGCAAGTGGGGTGCAGAAAGAAGCAAGAGAGGTATAGAAAGAAGCAAGAGCAGTGCAGAAAGAACCTACAGAGGTGCAGAAAGAGGCAAGAGGGGTGCAGAAAGAGGCAAGAGAAGTGCAGAAAGAAGCAAAAGAGGTGCAGAAAGAGGCAAGAGGGGTGCAGAAAGAGGCAAGAGCAGTGCAGAAAGAACCAAGAGACGTGCAGGAAAAGGGAAGGATGCATAAAGAGGCATGAGGGGTGCAGAAAGAAGCAAGAGAGGTATGGAAAGAAGCAAGAGGAGTGCAGAAAGAAGCAACAGAGGTACAGAAAGAGGCAAGAGGAGTGCAGAAAGAGGCAAGAGAAGTGCAGAAGGAAGCAACAGAGGTGCAAAAAGAGGGAACAGGGGAGCACACAGAGGCAGGAGAGGTACAGAAAGAACAAACAGAGGTGCAGAAAGAGGCAAGAGGGGTGCAGAAATGTGCAAGAGAGTAGCAGATAGAAGAAAGAGCAGTGCAGAAAGAGCCAACAGAGGTGCAGAAAGAGGCAAGAGAGGTGCAGAAAGAGGCAAGAGAAGTGCAGAAAAAAGCAAAAGTGGTGCAGAAAGAGGCAAGAGGGGTGCAGAAAGAGGCAAGAGAAGTGCAGAAAAAAGCAAAAGTGGTGCAGAAAGAGGCAAGAGGGGTGCAGAAAGAAGCAAGAGCAGTGCAGAAAGAAATAGAGGTGCAGAAGGAGGCAAGAGGGGTACAGAAAGAGGCAAAAGAAGTACAGAAACAAGCAAAAGAGGTACGGAAAGAGGTAAGAGGGGTGCAGAAAGTGGCAAGAGAGGTACAGAAAGAGGCAAGAGAGGTGCAGAAAGAGGGAAGAAGGGTGCACACAGAGGCACGAGGGGTGCAGAAAGTGGCGAGAGAGGTACAGACAGAGGCAAGAGATGTGCAGAAAGAGGCAAGAGGGGTGCAGACATTTGCATAGACATGTGCAGAAAGAAACAAGAGCAGTACAGAAACAACCAAGAGAGGTGCAGAAAGAGGCAAGAGGGGTGCAGAAAGCAGCAAGAGAAGTGCAGAAAGAAGCATCAGAGGTGCAGAAAGAGACAATAGAACTGATTTTAGAAAGAGGCAAGAGAGTTGCAGAAACATGCAAGAGATGTGCAGAAAGAGGGAACAGGGGTGCAGAAAGAGGCAAGAAAGGTGCAGAAAGAGGGAAGAGAGGTGTAGAAAAAAGGAAGAAGGGTGCAGAAAGAGGCAAGAGGGGTGCAGAAAGAAGCAAGAGAAGTGCAGAAAGAAGCAAGAGAAGTGCAGAAAGAAGCAAGAGAAGGGCAAAAAAGAAGCAACAGAGGTGCAGAAGGAGGCAAGAGAAGTGCAGAAAGAGGAAAGAGAGTTGCAGAAACAGGCAAAAGAGGTGCAGAAAGAAGCAAGAGCAGTGCAGAAAGAACCAACAGAGGTTTAAAAAGAGGGAAAAGGGTGCATAAAGAGGCAAAAGGGATGCAGAAAGAAGCAAGAGATGTGCAGAAAGAAACAAAAGAAGTGCAGAAAGAAGGAACGGAGGTGCAGAAAGAGGCAACAGGGGCGCAGAAAGAGGCAACAGGGGTTCAGAAAGAGGGAAGAGGGGTGGAGAAAGAGGCATTGGGTTGGAGAAAGAAGCAAGAGAGCTGTAGAAAGAAACAAAAGAAGTGCAGAAAGAAGCAACAGAGGTGCAGAAAGGGGGAAGTAGGGAAGTGGGGTGGAGAAAGAGGCAAGAGGGATACAGAAATAAACAAGAGAGGTGCAGAAAGAAACTAAATAAGTGCAGAAAGAAGGAACAGAGGTGCAGAAAGAGGCAAGAGGGGGGCAGAAAGAGGGAAGAGGGGTGTGAAAGAGGCACGAGGGGTGCAGAAAGAAGGGACAGAGGTGCAGAAAGAAGCAAGAGAGTGCAGAAAGAAGCAAGAGAGTTGCAGAAAGAGGGACGAGGGGTGGAAAAAGAGGCAAGAGAATGCAGAAAGAAGCAAAAGAGATGCAAAAAGGGGGAACAGGGGTGGAGAAAGTGGCGAGAAGGGTGCAGAAAGAAGCAAGAGAGGTGCAGAAAGAAACAAAAGAAGAGCAGTAAGAAGGAACAGGGTTGCAGAAAGAGGCAAGAGTGGTGCAGAAAGACGGAAGAGGGGTGCAGAAAGAAGAACGAGTGGTGCAGAAAGAAGCAAGAGTGATGCAGAAAGAAGCAAGAGAAATGCATAAAAAAGCAACAGAGATGCAGAAAGGGGGAAGTGGGGTGGAGAAAGAGGCAAGAGGGATACAGAAATAAACAAGAGAGGGGCAGAAAGAAACAAAAGAAGTGCAGAAAGAAGGAACAGAGGTGCAGAAAGAGGCAAGAGGGGTGCAGAAAGAGGGAAGAGGGGTGTGAAAGAGGCATGAGGGGTGCAGAAAGAAGGGACAGAGGTGCAGAAAGAAGCAAGAGAAGTGCAGAAAGAAGAAACAGAGGTGCAGAAAGAGGGATGAGGGGTTGAAAAAGAGGCAAGAGAAGTGCAGAAAGAAGCAAAAGAGATGCAAAAAGGGGGAACAGGGGTGGAGAAAGTGGTGAGAGGGGTGCAGAAAGAAGCAAGAGAGGTGCAGAAAGAAACAAAAGAAGAGCAGTAAGAAGGAACAGGGTTGCAGAAAGAGGCAAGAGGGGTGCAGAAAGACAGAAGAGGGGTGCAGAAAGAAGAAAGAGTGGTGCAGAAAAAAGCAAGAGAGGTGCAGAAAGAAGCAAGAGTAGTGCAGAAAGATGCAACAGAGGTGCAGAAAGAGGCAAGAGGGGTGCAAAAAGAGGGAAGAGGGGTGCAGAAAGAGGCACGAGGGGTGCACAGAGAAGCAAGAGAGGTGCAGAAAGAAGCAACAGAGGTGCAGAAAGAGGGAAGAGGGGTGGAGAAAGAGACAAGAGAGGTGCAGAAAGAAGCAACAGAGGTGCAGAAATAGGAAAGAGGGATGGAGAAAGAGGCAAGAGGGGTGCAGAAAGAAGCAAGAGAGGTGCAGAAAGTAACAAAAGAAGTGCAGAAAGAAGGAACAGAGGTGCAGAAAGAGTCAAGAGGAGTGCAGAAAGAGAAGAGGGGTGCAGAAAGAGGCACAAAGGGGTACAGAAAGAAGCAAGAGAGGTACAGAAAGAGGCAAGAGAAGTGCAGAAAGAAGCAACAGACGTGCAGAAAGGGGGAAGAGGTGCAGAGAAAGAGGCAAGAGCGGTGCAGAAAGAAGCAAGAGAGGTGCAGAAAGAAACAAAAGAAGTGCAGAAAGAAGGAACAGAGGTGCAGAAAGAGGCAGGAGGAGTGCAGAAAGAGGGAAGAGAGGTGCAGAAAGAGGCAAGAGGGCTGCACAAAGAAGCAAGTGAGGTGCAGAAAGAGGCAACAGGTGCAGAAACAAACAAAAGAAGTGCAGAAAGAAGCAACAGAGGTGCAGAAGGAGGCAAGAGGGGTGCAGAAATTTGCAAGAGAGGTGGAGAAAGAAGCAAGAGCAGTGCAGAAAGAAATAGAGGTGCAGAAGGAGGCAAGAGGGGTACAGAAAGAGGCAAAAAAGGTACAGAAAGATGCAAAAGAAGTGCAGAAACAAGCAAAAGAGGTACGGAAAGAGGCAAGATGGGTGCAGAAAGTGGCAAGAGAGGTACAGAAAGAGGCAAGAGAAGTGCAGAAAGAGGGAAGAAGGGTGCAGAAAGAGGCAAGTGGGGTGCAGAAAGAAGCAAGAGAGGTGTAGAAAGAAGCAAGAGCAGTGCAGAAAGAACCTACAGAGGTGCAGAAAGAGGCAAGAGGGGAGCAGAAAGAGGCAAGAGAAGTGCAGAAAGAAGCAAAAGAGGTGCAGAAAGAGGCAAGAGGGGTGAAGAAAGAGGCAAGAGCAGTGCAGAAAGAACCAAGAGATGTGCAGGAAAAGGGAAGAAGGGTGCATAAAGAGGCATGAGGGGTGCAGAAAGAAGCAAGAGAGGTATGGAAAGAAGCAAGAGGAGTGCAGAAAGAAGCAACAGAGGTGCAGAAAGAGGCAAGAGGGGTGCAGAAAGAGGCAAGAGAAGTGCAGAAGGAAGCCACAGAGGTGCAAAAAGAGGGAACAGGGATGCACACAGAGGCAGGAGAGGTACAGAAAGAACAAACAGAGGTGCAGAAAGAGGCAAGAGGGGTGCAGAAATGTGCAAGAGAGTAGCAGATAGAAGCAAGAGCAGTGCAGAAAGAACCAACAGAGGTGCAGAAAGAGGCAAGAGGGGTACAGAAAGAGGCAAGAGAAGTGCAGAAAGAAATAGAGGTGCAGAAGGAGGCAAGAGGGGTACAGAATAGGCAAAAGAAGTGCAGAAACAAGCAAAAGAGGTACGGAAAGAGGCAAGAGGGGTGCAGAAAGTGGCAAGAGAGGTACAGAAAGAGGCAAGACCGGTGCAGAAAGAGGGAAGAAGGGTGCAGAAAGAGGCAAGTGGGGTGCAGAAAGAAGTAAGAGAGGTGTAGAAAGAAGCAAGAGCAGTGCAGAAAGAACCTACAGAAGTGCAGAAAGAGGCAAGAGGGGTGCAGAAAGAGGCAAGGGAAGTGCAGAAAGAAGCAAAAGAGGTGCAGAAAGAGGCAAGAGGGGTGCAGAAAGAGGCAAGAGCAGTGCAGAAAGAACCAAGAGACGTGCAGGAAAAGGGAAGAAGGGTGCATAAAGAGGCATGAGGGGTGCAGAAAGAAGCAACAGAGGTATGGAAAGAAGCAAGAGGAGTTCAGAAAGAAGCAACAGAGGTGCAGAAAGAGGCAAGAGGGGTGCAGAAAGAGGCAAGAGAAGTGCAGAAGGAAGCAACAGAGGTGCAAAAAGAGGGAACAGGGGTGCACACAGAGGCAGGAGAGGTATAGAAAGAACAAACAGAGGTGCAGAAAGAGGCAAGAGGGGTGCAGAAATGTGCAAGAGAGTAGCAGATAGAAGCAAGAGCAGTGCAGAAAGAACCAACAGAGGTGCAGAAAGAGGCAAGAGGGGTGCAAAAGAGGCAAGAGAAGTGCAGGAAAAAGCAAAAGTGGTGCATAAAGAGGCAAGAGGGGTGCAGAAATGTGCAAGAGAGTAGCAGATAGAAGCAAGAGCAGTGCAGAAAGAACCAACAGAGGTGCATAAAGAGGCAAGAGGGTGCAGAAAGAGGCAAGAGAAGTGCAGAAAAAAGCAAAAGTGGTGCAGAAAGAGGCAAGAGGGGTGCAGAAAGAAGCAAGAGCAGTGCAGAAAGAAATAGAGGTGCAGAAGGAGGCAAGAGGGGTACAGAAAGAGGCAAAAGAAGTGCAGAAACAAGCAAAAAAGGTACGGAAAGAGGCAAGAGGGGTGCAGAAAGTGGCAAGAGAGGTACAGAAAGAGGCAAGAGAGGAGCAGAAAGAGGGAAGAAGGGTGCAGAAAGAGGCAAGTGGGATACAGAAAGAAGCAAGAGAGGTGTAGAAAGAAGCAAGAGCAGTGCAGAAAGAACCTACAGAGGTGCAGAAAGAGGCAAGAGGGGTGCAGAAAGAGGCAAGAGAAGTGCAGAAAGAAGCAAAAGAGGTGCAGAAAGAGGCAAGAGGGGTGCAGAAAGAGGCAAGAGCAGTGCAGAAAGAACCAAGAGAAATGCAGGAAAAGAGGCATGAGAGGTGCAGAAAGAAGCAAGAGAGGTATGGAAAGAAGCAAGAGGAGTGCAGAAAGAAGCAACAGAGGTGCAGAAAGAGGCAAGAGGGGTGCAGAAAGAGGCAAGAGAAGTGCAGAAGGAAGCAACAGAGGTGCAAAAAGAGGGAACAGGGGTGCACACAGAGGCAGGAGAGGTATAGAAAGAACAAACAGAGGTGCAGAAAGAGGCAAGAGAGGTGCAGAAATGTGCAAGAGAGTAGCAGATAGGAGCAAGGGCAGTGCAGAAAGAACCAACAGAGGTGCAGAAAGAGGCAAGAGGGGTGCAAAAAGAGGCAAGAGAAGTGCAGGAAAAAGCAAAAGTGGTGCAGAAAGAGGCAAGAGGGGTGCAGAAAGAGGCAAGAGAGGAGCAGAAAGAGGCAAGAGGGGTGCAGAAAGAGGCAAGAGAAGAGCAGAAAGAGGCAAGAGAGGTGCACACAGAGGCACGAGGGGTGCAGAAATTTACAAGAGAGGTGCAGAAAGAAGCAAGAGAAGTGCAGAAAGAAGCAACAGAGGTGCAGAAAGAGGTAAGAGGGATGCAGAAAGAAGCAAGAAAAGTGCAGGAAGAAGGAACAGAGGTGCAGAAAGAGGCAAGAGGGGTGCATACAGAGGCAAGAGAGGTACAGAAAGAGGCAAGAGGGGTGCAGAAATTTGCAAGACGTGCAGAAAGAAACAAGAGCAGTACAGAAACAACCAAGAGAGGTGCAGAAAGAGGCAAGAGGGGTGCAGAAAGCAGCAAGAGAAGTGCAGAAAGAAGCATCAGAGGTGCAGAAAGAGACAATAGAACTGATTGTAGAAAGAGGCAAGAGAGTTTCAGAAACAGGCAGGAGATGTGCAGAAAGAGGGAACAGGGGTGCAGAAAGAGGCAAGAAAGGTGCAGAAAGAGGGAAGAGAGGTGTAGAAAGAAGGAAGAAGGGTGCACAAAGAGGCAAGAGGGGTGCAGAAAGAAGCAAGAGAAGTGCAGAAAGAAGCAAGAGAAGTGCAAAAAAGAAGCAACAAAGGTGCAGAAGGAGGCAAGAGAAGTGCAGAAAGAGGCAAGAGAGTTGCAGAAACAGGCAAAAGAGGTGCAGAAAGAAGCAAGAGCAGTGCAGAAAGAACCAACAGAGGTTTAAAAAGAGGGAAAAGGGTGCATAAAGAGGCAAAAGGGGTGCAGAAAGAAGCAAGAGATGTGCAGAAAGAAACAAAAGAAGTGCAGAAAGAAGGAACGGAGGTGCAGAAAGAGGCAACAGGGGTGCAGAAAGAGGCAACAGGGGTTCAGAAAGAGGGAAGAGGGTGGAGAAAGAGGCATTGGGGTGGAGAAAGAAGCAAGAGAGCTGTAGAAAGAAACAAAAGAAGTGCAGAAAGAAGCAACAGAGGTGCAGAAACGGGGAAGTGGGGTGGAGAAAAAGGCAAGAGGGATACAGAAATAAACAAGAGAGGTGCAGAAAGAAACTAAAGAAGTGCAGAAAGAAGGAACAGAGGTTCAGAAAGAGGCAAGAGGGGGGCAGAAAGAGGGAAGAGGGGTGTGAAAGAGGCACGAGGGATGCAGAAAGAAGGGACAGAGGTGCAGAAAGAAGCAAGAGAGTGCAGAAAGAAGCAACAGAGGTGCAGAAAGAGGGATGAGGGTTGGAAAAAGAGGCAAGAGAATGCAGAAAGAAGCAAAAGAGATGCAAAAAGGGGGAACAGGGGTGTAGAAAGTGGCGAGAGGGGTGCAGAAAGAAGCAAGAGAGGTGCAGAAAGAAACAAAAGAAGAGCAGTAAGAAGGAACAGGGTTGCAGAAAGAGGCAAGAGGGGTGCAGAAAGACGGAAGAGGGGTGCAGAAAGAAGAACGAGTGGTGCAGAAAGAAGCAAGAGAGATGCAGAAAGAAGCAAGATAAATGCATAAAAAAGCAACAGAGATGCAGAAAGGGGGAAGTGGGGTGGAGAAAGAGGCAAGAGGGATACAGAAATTAACAAGAGAGGTGCAGAAAGAAACAAAAGAAGTGCATAAAGAAGGAACAGAGGTGCAGAAAGAGGCAAGAGGGGGGCAGAAAGAGGGAAGAGGGGTGTGAAAGAGGCATGAGGGGTGCAGAAAGAAGGGACAGAGGTGCAGAAAGAAGCAAGAGAAGTGCAGAAAGAAGAAACAGAGGTGCATAAAGAGGGATGAGGGGTGGAAAAAGAGGCAAGAGAAGTGCAGAAAGAAGCAAAAGAGATGCAAAAAGGGGGAACAGGGGTGGAGAAAGTAGCGAGAGGGGTGCAGAAAGAAGCAAGAGAAGTACAGAAAGAAACAAAAGAAGAGCAGTAAGAAGGAACAGGGTTGCAGAAAGAGGCAAGAGGGGTGCAGAAAGACGGAAGAGGGGTGCAGAAAGAAGAATGAGTGGTGCAGAAAAAAGCAAGAGAGGTGCAGAAAGATGCAACAGACGTGCAGAAAGAGGCAAGAGAGGTGCAGAAAGAGGGAAGAAGGGTGCAGAAAGAGGCAAGTGGGGTGCAGAAAGAAGCAAGAGAGGTGTATAAAGAAGCAAGAGCAGTGCAGAAAGAACCTACAAAGGTGCAGAAAGAGGCAAGAGGGGTGCAGAAAGAGGCAAGAGAAGTGCAGAAAGAAGCAAAAGAGGTGCAGAAAGAGGCAAGAGGGGTTCAGAAAGAGGCAAGAACAGTGCAGAAAGAACCAAGAGACGTGGAGGAAAAGGGAAGAAGGGTGCATAAAGAGGCATGAGGGGTGCAGAAAGAAGCAAGAGAGGTATGGAAAGAAGCAAGAGGAGTGCAGAAAGAAGCAACAGAGGTGCAAAAAGAGGGAAAAGGGGTGCACACAGAGGCAGGAGAGGTATAGAAAGAACAAACAGAGGTGCAGAAAGAGGCAAGAGGGGTGCAGAAATGTGCAAGAGAGTAGCAGATAGAAGCAAGAGCAGTGCAGAAAGATGCAACAGAGGTGCAGAAAGAGGCAAGAGAGGTGCAGAAAGAGGCAAGAGGGGTGTACAAAGAAGCAAGTGGGGTGCAGAAAGAAGCAAGAGAGGTGTAGAAAGAAGCAAGAGCAGTGCAGAAAGAACCTACAGAGGTGCAGAAAGAGGCAAGAGGGGTGCAGAAAGAGGCAAGAGAAGTGCAGAAAGAAGCAAAAGAGGTGCAGAAAGAGGCAAAAGAGGTGCAGAAAGAGGCAAGAGGGGTGCAGAAAGAGGCAAGAGAGGAGCAGAAAGAGGCAAGAGGGGTGCAGAAAGAGGCAAGAGAAGAGCAGAAAGAGGCAAGAGAGGTGCACACAGAGGCACGAGGGGTGCAGAAATGTACAAGAGAGGTGCAGAAAGCAAGAGAAGTGCAGAAAGAAGCAACAGAGGTGCAGAAAGAGGTAAGAAGGATGCAGAAAGAAGCAAGAAAAGTGCAGAAAGAAGGAACAGAGGTGCAGAAAGAGGCAAGAGGGGTGCAGACAGAGGCGAGAGGTACAGAAAGAGGCAAGAGGGGTGCAGAAATTTGCAAGACGTGCAGAAAGAAACAAGAGCAGTACAGAAACAACCATGAGAGGTGCAGAAAGAGGCAAGAGGGGTGCAGAAAACAGCAAGAGAAGTGCAGAAAGAAGCATCAGAGGTGCAGAAAGAGACAATAGAACTGATTGTAGAAAGAGGCAAGAGAGTTGCAGAAACAGGCAGGAGATGTGCAGAAAGAGGGAACAGGGGTGCAGAAAGAGGCAAGAAAGGTACAGAAAGAGGGAAGAGAGGTGTAGAAAGAAGGAAGAAGGGTGCACAAAGAAACAAGAAGGGTGCAGAAAGAAGCAAGAGAAGTGCAGAAAGAAGCAAGAGAAGTGCAAAAAAGAAGCAACAGAGGTGCAGAAGGAGGCAAGAGAAGTGCAGAAAGAGGCAAGAGAGTTGCAGAAACAGGCAAAAGAGGTGCAGAAAGAAGCAAGAGCAGTGCAGAAAGAACCAACAGAGGTTTAAAAAGAGGGAAAAGGGTGCATAAAGAGGCAAAAGGGGTGCAGAAAGAAGCAAGAGATGTGCAGAAAGAAACAAAAGAAGTGCAGAAAGAAGGAACGGAGGTGCAGAAAGAGGCAACAGGGGTGCAGAGAGAGGCAACAGGGGTTCAGAAAGAGGGAAGAGGGGTGGAGAAAGAGGCATTGGGGTGGAGAAAGAAGCAAGAGAGCTGTAGACAGAAACAAAAGAAGTGCAGAAAGAAGCAACAGAGGTGCAGAAAGGGGGAAGTGGGGTGGAGAAAAAGGCAAGAGGGATACAGAAATAAACAAGAGAGGTGCAGAAAGAAACTAAAGAAGTGCAGAAAGAAGGAACAGAGGTGCAGAAAGAGGCAAGAGGGGGGCAGAAAGAGGGAAGAGGGGTATGAAAGAGGCACGAGGGATGCAGAAAGAAGGGACAGAGGTGCAGAAAGAAGCAAGAGAGTGCAGAAAGAAGCAACAGAGGTGCAGAAAGAGGGATGAGGGTTGGAAAAAGAGGCAAGAGAATGCAGAAAGAAGCAAAAGAGATGCAAAAAGGGGGAACAGGGGTGTAGAAAGTGGCGAGAGGGGTGCAGAAAGAAGCAAGAGAGGTGCAGAAAGAAACAAAAGAAGAGCAGTAAGAAGGAACAGGGTTGCAGAAAGAGGCAAGAGGGGTGCAGAAAGACGGAAGAGGGGTGCAGAAAGAAGAACGAGTGGTGCAGAAAGAAGCAAGAGAGATGCAGAAAGAAGCAAGAGAAATGCATAAAAAAGCAACAGAGATGCAGAAAGGGGGAAGTGGGGTGGAGAAAGAGGCAAGAGGGATACAGAAATTAACAAGAGAGGTGCAGAAAGAAACAAAAGAAGTGCAGAAAGAAGGAACAGAGGTGCAGAAAGAGGCAAGAGGGGTGCAGAAAGAGGGAAGAGGGGTGTGAAAGAGGCATGAGGGGTGCAGAAAGAAGGGACAGAGGTGCAGAAAGAAGCAAGAGAAGTGCAGAAAGAAGAAACAGAGGTTCAGAAAGAGGGATGAGGGGTGGAAAAAGAGACAAGAGAAGTGCAGAAAGAGGCAAGTGGGGTGCAGAAAGAAGCAAGAGAGGTGTATAAAGAAGCAAGAGCAGTGCAGAAAGAACCTACAGAGGTGCAGAAAGAGGCAAGAGGGGTGCAGAAAGAGGCAAGAGAAATGCAGAAAGAAGCAAAAGAGGTGCAGTAGGAGGCAAGAGGGGTTCAAAAAGAGGCAAGAGCAGTGCAGAAAGAAGCAAGAGACGTGGAGGAAAAGGGAAGAAGGGTGCATAAAGAGGCATGAGGGGTGCAGAAAGAAGCAAGAGAGTTATGGAAAGAAGCAAGAGGAGTGCAGAAAGAAGCAACAGAGGTGCAAAAAGAGGGAAAAGGGGTGCACACAGAGGCAGGAGAGGTATAGAAAGAACAAACAGAGGTGCAGAAAGAGGCAAGAGGGGTGCAGAAATGTGCAAGAGAGTAGCAGATAGAAGCAAGAGCAGTGCAGAAAAGAACCAACAGAGGTGCAGAAAGAGGCAAGAGGGGTGCAAAAAGAGGCAAGAGAAGTGTAGAAAAAAGCAAAAGTGGTGCAGAAAGAGGCAAGAGGGGTGCAGAAAGAGGCAAGAGAGGTACAGAAAGAGGCAAGAGGGGTGCAGAAAGCAGCAAGAGAAGTGCAGAAAGAAGCATCAGAGGTGCAGAAAGAGACAATAGAACTGATTGTAGAAAGAGGCAAGAGAGTTGCAGAAACAGGCAAGAGATGTGCAGAAAGAGGGAACAGGGGTGCAGAAAGAGGCAAGAAAGGTGCAGAAAGAGGGAAGAGAGGTGTAGAAAGAAGGAAGATGGGTGCAGAAAGAGGCAAGAGGGGTGCAGAAAGAAGCAAGAGAAGTGCAGAAAGAAGCAAGAGAAGTGCAAAAAAGAAGCAACAGAGGTGCAGAAGGAGGCAAGAGAAGTGCAGAGAGAGGCAAGAGAGTTGCAGAAACAGGCAAAATAGGTGCAGAAAGAAGCAAGAGCAGTGCAGAAAGAACCAACAGAGGTTTAAAAAGAGGGAAAAGGGTGCATAAAGAGGCAAAAGGGGTGCAGAAAGAAGCAAGAGATGTGCAGAAAGAAACAAAAGAAGTGCAGAAAGAAGGAACGGAGGTGCAGAAAGAGGCAACAGGGGTGCAGAAAGAGGCAACAGGGGTGCAGAAAGAGGCAACAGGGGTTCAGAAAGAGGGAAGAGGGGTGGAGAAAGAGGCATTGGGGTGGAGAAAGAAGCAAGAGAGCTGTAGAAAGAAACAAAAGAAGTGCAGAAAGAAGCAACAAAGGTGCAGAAAGGGGGAAGTGGGGAAGTGGGGTGGAGAAAAGGGCAAGAGGGATGTGAGAAGTTGGCCTGGCATATGCTGTCCACTAATTATAGTGGGCACCTTTCACCAGTCCAAACAACCCCTTATTGGAGATAGGTTAAAGACAACCTTTATTGAAAGCTATCCTAGTGGTAGCTATGGAGAGCAGCCTTCAGGCTAAGTCTTGAAGGAATGTAAAGCAGCTTGTTTTACCAGTCTATAATCTCTTGAGTGACCAAATGAAAGAGGACCACACCAGGTATATATTCAAAATATATGTATTTATTGCTAAACACACCCCTCTAGTCTCTTTATGAGGCTAGAGTTCGAAGTACATAAGTTAGAAATTATTTAAACACAGTAATAGCACAAATACACGTTTGGGCCCTAGGGGCGTACCAAACCATATACCAATAAAGTGGTTTGAACTGGGGTATGCACAGGGACACCAAGTGTGCCCCCAGTGCAGGACTTCAAAGCACCAGAGAGTGCTCCCGCCCAGCCCCAATACACACTATCCTGTCTGGGGAGGTGGTCACACCTCCCTGGGACAGGAAACCTATTGTCCAGGCCTCCCCTGCCGGAGTTTCGGTCAGCAGCAGGAGGCCAGACTCGTGTCTGTGGCAGCGGCATCCATTTTGTGATGCCAGGGCTTGGAAAGTCAGTACCGGGCATACCGGTGTGTACATGTCTTTCCCTCTAGAAGGGTGGAATGCTACCCCCGCTGCCAGAACTGGCGGGGGGGGGGGTAGTATTCCAAGATGTTTGACACCAAACACAACATGTTTCCGTGCAGCCATCATAAAGTTAGCATTTAACGCGTGGTTATATTGCGCTTAAGAGTATATGGTCAGGCTGCACTACAAACAGCATCAGAGAAGGGTCTCCGAACGCTGCAGAGGGGCCCTGCTCATGCAGGGGCACCCTCTCACATAGGAACCACGCACTCTGCCTTCAGGATTGATAAGGCCTGCCATAGGAGTGACTTATAGGTTTATATGTGTGTATGTATATAGTGATATAGGTAGCCTATATCACAGTAAGGGGTGCATGCACCACCTTACCCAGGCTGCAGTAGCAGACCTGTGGTGTCAGTTTGGATGGCCTTCCAGGGTGGCACAATACATGCTGCAGCCCCTGGTAGGCCTCTGAGGTACCTATGCCCTGGGTACATAGTATACCATATACTAGGGACTTATAAGGGCACTCCAGATTCCAATCAGAGATGTGCCTAAGGCACATGGAAACCATTTTAGAGAGGAAGCAGCTAGGCCGGGGTTCTGATTAGCAGGGCCCCAGCCAGACTAAGGTCGAAAAACAGTGAAGCATCAGCAAAAAGTGGGGGTACCCATGTGAAGCAGATCCTACTCTCCTACACAACCCCCCAAACGTAGGGACATTAAACTAACCTTGCCCAGTTAAGTCTTCATGTTCTAAGTGGAAGTACCTAGAGAGTCCATCTGTATTGGCATGGTTACTCCCAGGTCTATGTTCCACTGTGAAGTCCATCCCCTGTAGGGAAATGGACCACCTAAGCAGTTTGGGGTTTTCACCCTTCATTTGTTTTAGCCATAAGAGGGGCTTATGGTCTGTTTGAATAAGGAAGTGAGTACCAAACAAGTATGGCCTCAACTTCTTCAGAGCCCAGACCACAGCAAAGGCCTCCTCTCAATGGCTGACCAACGTTTCTCTCTAGGGGTCAGCCTTCTGCTAATAAAAGCTACTGGCTGATCCTGACCTTCATCATTCAATTGTGACAGTACAGCCCCTACCCCCAATTCAGATGCATCTGTTTGGACAATAAACTTCTTGGAGTAATCAGGACTCTGTAGAATGGGAGCAGTGCACATGGCCTGCTTTAGGTCATCAAATGCCTTTTGACAGCTAACTGTCCACTGAACCTTTTGGGCATTTTCTTGGAAGTTAAGTCATTCAGGGGTGTCACTATTGATCCATACCCCTTGACAAATCTCCTATAGTACCCAGTCAGGCCTAAAAAGGCTCTCACCTGAGTCTGGGTAGTTGGAGCAGTCCAGTCCATGATGGTCTGGATCTTGCTCTGCAGTGGTTGAACCTGGCCTCCACCCACAAGGTGGCCCAGGTACACAACCTGACTCTGCCCTATCTGGCACTTGGTGGCCTTGATAGTCAGGCCTGCTTTCTGCAGGGCCTGCAAAACATTTCTGAGGTGGACCAGGTGATCCTCCCAGGTGGAGCTAAAGACAGCAATATCATCTAGATATACTGCACTATAGGCTTCCAGACCTGTAAGGACTGTATTCACCAACCTCTGAAAAGTGGCAGGTGCATTCTTCAGACCAAAGGGCATCACCACAAATTGATAATGCCCACTAGGGTTGAGAATGCTGTCTTTGGCTTTGCATCATCAGCTAGTCTGATCTGCCAGTAGCCAGCTGTCAGGTCAAATGTGCTTAGATACTTGGCTGAGGCTAAAGTGTCTATTAGCTCATCTGCCCTAGGTATTGGATGGGCATCAGTCCTAGTGACTGCATTGAGACCCCTGTAGTCCACACAAAACCTCATCTCTCTTTTCCCACCATTGGTGTGAGGTTTTGGCACAAGGACCACTGGACTAGCCCAAGGGCTATCTGAGGGTTCAATAACTCCCAAATCCAACATCTTCTGGACTTCTGTCCTGATACAGTCCCTGACATGGTCAGGTTACCTATAAATCTTATTTTTAATAGGCAGACTGTCCCCAGTGTCCACTTCATGAGTGCACCAGGTAGTCTGACTGGGTGTCAGTGAGAATATGTGTCTGAACTGATTGAGCACCTGTCTGCAATCAGTTTGCTGCTGGGCAGTGAGGCTGCCTGCCAAGGCTACACCATCCACTGACCCATCATCAGGGTTCTGTGAGAGCAGGTCAGGGAGTGGGTCACTCTCTTCCTCCTGTCCCTCATCAGTAGCCATGAGCAAGCCCATGTCTGCCCTGTCCACATATGGTTTTAACCTGTTGACATGAAGAACCCTGTGGGGACTCCTGGGTATTCCTAGGTCTACTAAATAGGTTACCTCACCCTTCTGTTCAACAATGGTATAGGGTCCACTCCATTTGTCTTGGAGAGCTGCTGGGGCCACTGGCTCCAACACCCACACCTTCTGTCCTGGCTGGTAAACAGTTAGTACAGCCTTTTGGTCATGCCAGGCCTTTTGAAGTTCCTGGCTAGCCTCAAGGTTTTTAGTTGCCTTTTTCATGTACTCAGCCATCCGGGAGCGGAGACCAAGTACATAGTCCACTATGTCTTGCTTTGGGGGCTTGAGAGGTAACTCCCATCCTTCCTTCACCAAGCACAATGGACCCCTGACAGGGTGACCAAACAAAAGTTCAAAAGGGCTGTAGCCAACCCCTTTTGAGGCACCTCCCTGTATGCAAATAAAAGGCAGGGCAAGAGTATGTCCCATCTTCGCCTAAGCTTTTCTGGGAGCCCTTTAATCATGCCCTTCAAGGTTTTGTTGAATCTCTCAACTAAACCATTGCATTGTGGGTGATAGGGTGTGGTGAACTTGTAAGTCACTCCACACTCCTTCCACATTGCTTTTAAGTATCCAGACATAAAGTTAGCACCCCTGTCTGATACAACCTCCTTAGGGAAGCCCACTCTTGAGAAAATTCCCAGGAGGGCTCTTGCCACCACAGGTGCTGTAGTGGTCCTAAGGGGAATAGCCTCTGGGTACCTGGTGGCATGATCCACTACCACCAGGATAAACCTGTGCCCAGATGCTGTTTGGGGATCCATGGGACCAACAATGTCAATCCCCACCCTTTCAAAGGGAACCCCCACCACAGGTAGTGGTATCAGGGGGCCTTTGTAGTGCCACCTGCCTTGCCACTGGCCTGGCAGGTTACACAGGAGCGACAAAACTCCTTGGTGTCTTCAGACATGTGGGCCCAGTGAAAGTGAGGGACAATTCTGTCCCAAGTCTTGTTCTGGCCCAGGTGACCTGCTAAGGGAATGTCATGGGCTAGGGTCAATAGGAAGCCCCTGAACTTCAGAGGTATAACCAACCTCCTGGTGGCACCAGGCTTGGGGTCTCTACACTCTGAGTACAAGAGTCCATCATCCCAATACACTGTATGGGGACCACTAGCTTTCCTAGCAGCCTCAGCAGCAGCTTGCTGTCTGAGGGGTTCAAGAGAGGGGCAGCTCTGCTGCTCCTGGCTCAGATCTGCCCTGGAAGGGCCCCCTGTCCCCAAGAACTCAACCTGGTCAGGTTCAAGCTCCTCTGGGACAGTTCCTTCCTCAGGACTGAGATCATCCCCTCAAGGGACTGATCTTCCTTCTGAGCCAAGGGGGAAGGCACTGCCTTTACCGTACTACTCCTCTTCTTGGAGGGCACTTGGTCCATTATTCCAGAATCCAAGGCCTGTTCAGTGTTAGACATTTTGGCTTGTGACCTGCTCACAGCAAACACATCTGCAGGGATGCCCAGCATTTCTGCATGGGTCCTGAGCTCCACTTCTGCCCAAGCTGAAGTTTCTAAGTCATTGCCAAGCAAGCATTCAATGGGTAGGTCTGCACTTACCACAACCTTCTTAAGGCCAGTTACCCCTCCCCAGGAGAAGTTAACAACTGCCAGAGTATGGTCTGTTCTGACGTTGCTAGCATTGGTCACTTGGTACATTTCACCAAGTATAATCTGCCCAGGATTCACAAGGTCTTGTGTCACCATGGTGACACTTGCACCTGTGTCCCTAAATGCCAAAGCCTCTTTTCCATTGATTAAGGGCTGTTGCCTGTACTTGCCCAGATTACTGGGACTCACAGAGGAGGTCACATCCATGCCTCCATCACAGACTAGGACAGCCTGAGTGAGTTCTCTGACTAGGTCAGAGCTCATCTCCTTACCCAGGGTCAACCCTACTAAACCCTTGGCTTGTGTAGTCCCACCACCAACTGTAACTGCACTAGGGGGAGCAGGTGCCTTAGGGGCATTGGTGGGGGCTGGAGCAGAGTCTTTGGACTTGGTGCAATCACTGGTCCAGTGGGTCTTTTGTTTACAGACCTTGCACCATGGTTTCTTTTGGCCTCTTCCCTTGTTAGACTGTGAATCCCCACCTGAAGAAGATTTTTGGGGGCCTTGTGAAGACTTTTGATCTTTACCCTTCTCCCCACCCTTATCAGAGTTTTTTTAATCTTGCTTCTTAGGGTCACCACCTTGGTTCTGTACCTTCTGCCTCACCCTGGTTCTGACCCATTTGTCTGCCTTCTTTCCCAATTCTTGGGGAGAGGTCAGATCAGAGTCCACCAGGTGCTGATCAACAGCTGATTTTGACAATTGTTAAGGATCTGCTCCCTCATGATAAGATTGTACAATCCTGTGAAGTCACATACCCTACTGTCCAATAACCAACCTTCCAGAGCCTTGGCAGAACAATCAACAAAGTCCACCCAGTCTTGAGTCTGTGCCTTTTGGGTATCTCTGAACTTTAACCTGTATTGTTCAGTGGTTAGGCCAAACCCCTCAATTAGAGCACTCTTCAAGACTTTGTAATTATCAGCATCCTCCTCTCTAACAGTGAGGAGCTTGTCTCTACCTTTGTCTGCAAAGGAGAGCCACAAGATTGCTGCCCACTGCTCCTGAGGGACCCTCTGTACTTTACAGGCCCTCTCCAGAGCAGTTATCCATTTGTGGATGTCATCCCCACTCTGGTAGGGAGGGACAATCTTGCTCAGGTTTCTATGGTCATAAGACCTTTCCCTATCTTTGGGGAAATTGGTGCCACCATGGGACTCTAGTCCCATCTTTTTCCTCTCTCTATAGAGATCTAGGGACTCCCTGTCTATAGCCAATTGCTGTTTTCTGAGCTCAAGCTGGGCTTGTTCATACTGAAGCAATCTCTTTCTCCTTTCATGAAAGGATTCCCTCCTATGAGAGGAGGCAGAGGTCCCTACTGAGGTGTCAGAGTGGTTAGACTCCTGAGAAGGAGACCTAGACCTTCTGGGCACACTCAGTATTCTTCCTGGGGGGACAAAGGGGAGGTCATTCTGATCCTCCTCCTCCTCCACAGGAGGAATTGGGTTTTCCAGGACAAGGTCATTTTCACCTTCCTGGCCAGTTTCAGAGGGGGGCCTGGGTTTCTTCACCCCTGGCCCCTTCCTCATCTTCTGCCCCACCCTCTCTGCCTACCCCTTCAGACCCTAGGGGCCTGCTGAGATCATCAGCCAGTAACACATCCTTGAGGTGTTGGGTGCTGGCACTTTTGCCTGCCTTCAGCTTCCTAGTATTGCATAATGCTCTCAATTCCAAGAATGGGAGTTTATCATACTTGGAGGGAAGAAGCCCACTGGCTTCTGGCAAGGACTCACTGGGTCCTGCCTTTGAAGACATTACTAGTGAGGTGTGGTGTATGCACTACCTACTCTAGTGTGGCCTACTAAACTCTCTTGAGTTGTAGAAAGGGTGTGCTATCCCTTAACACACAACTCTAAGTTCAGTAGAACTTACTGTATACTAAGCTTGATTTATATGTACCTTAGGTACCCTTAGTGGTTTTCAGTTGATCAATTCAATTGAGATTATCTGGTAAAACAATAGCAAGCTGGAATCCCACACGCTGCACACCAATGTGAGAAGTTGGCCTGGCATATGCTTTCCACTAATTATAGTGGGCACCTTGCACCAGTCCAAACAACCCCTTATTGGAGATAGGTTAAAGAGAACCTTTATTGAAAGCTATCCTAGTGGTAGCTATGGAGAGCAGCCTTCAGGCTAAGTCTTGAAGGAATGTAAAGCAGCTTGTTTTACCAGTCTATAATCTCTTGAGTGACCAAATGAAAGAGGACCACACCAGGTATATATTCAAAATATATGTATTTATTGCTAAACACACCCCTCTAGTCTCTTTATGAGGCTAGAGTTCGAAGTACATAAGTTATAAGTTAGTTATCTACAGTAATAGCACAAATACACGTTTGAGCCCTAGGGGCGTACCAAACCATATACCAATAAAGTGGTATAAGAACCACGACGGAGCTAGACACAGGGCCTAGAGCCTGTAGAAGTGCTTGGACCACAAGGAACCACCCAAGGTAGTGACACAGGGGACCCACGGGGGGCGCGTGCAGTGTATGAACACAGCCGCAAATCGCCGTTAACTTCTATGGGGAAAGTCGCGGTTGGAATTTAAAAGAAAAGGGACACTTAGAGGAGGACTTGGAGCAAACCCTTTGAGAACTAGGCTATTCTAGTGTCAATACCCACAGGAGCACCGGAGTACTCGAGTTACCTCACCCAGGGGAGCCGGGTGCATAGGTGTCTTTCGGGGTCGGGTTTCGTCGTCGCTTTCAATGGCGATCTGCTGCAAAGTGCTGCTGGCGGCCAAGTCGAAAGTGTTCGGGTGGATCCAAAGGTGGATCGAAGATTTGAAGAACCTGAAAGCAGAGGGGACAGAGTCTGGGTCACTAGCCAGTGACCAGGAAGGCGATGAGCAGATGCCCACCGATGTTGAGTGCTTCAGGTAGGTTGACGGTCATCTTGACTCTTCAGCCACGAGGTCCAGGAGGCGTCGACGACAACCAGGAGCTGGATTCGAGCTGTCCCACAAAGTCTGTCGATTGCAGGGGTGTTGGCGACCGGATTGGACCCAACAAGCCTTGGCAACGGCAAGTCTCATGGAAATGGAAGAAGGACAATGTTGCAGACCAGCGAGGTCTGTGGGACTCACCCAGCAAGAGTAAGTCAGGGCACGCCTGGAGCAACCAGGGAGCCCAAGCAGAAGAAGATTGGCCTTCGGGAGGGCCTACTAGCCAACGGACTAGCGACCGCAAAGGAGCCTCAAGTCAACGCACGTGGAGCTGGCTCACAGGACACTCGTGGAGTGGAGGCCAGTGATCTTCGGTGCAGTTGGTGCTGGAGGCTGGGGCTACTCGGAGCCCAAAGCACGACTTCGTGGGAGACCCAGAAGAGGATGCACTTGTAAATGCGATCGGTGTCCAGGGGTCACAGTTCCACGTTACCCATGACAGCTACGAGCCTCAGCTTTGCTGGGGACTCAGGGCCGCCTCGGGGAATTCAGGAAATCTACCTCTGGTGATGCAAAGACTTCGGTATCCAGCGGGAGCTTCAGCGATGCAGACCAGACAATTGCTTCTTTGGTGCCTGCCAAGCAGGGGAGTCACTCCTTGACCCCAAGGGAGATTCTTCAGTCCTCTAATCTTGAAGTAGAGCATCGAAGGTCCAGGATTCTGTGTCAGAGTTTCGTCCAGGTTAATCTAAAGTCCTAAGGACTGGGGTCCCATACTTATACTAAGGTAGGGGTTGGACATACTCTGTGGACCCACCTATGGGAGGGTCAGGGCAGAGGGGTGGTTACACCTCTTTCCCTTTGTCCAGTTTTGCACCAGAGCAGGGGCTGGAAGCCCCTGAGCCGGTTTGAACTGGGGTAAGCACAGGGACACCAAATGTGCCCCCAGTGCAGGACTTCAAAGCACCAGAGAGTGCTCCCGCCCAGCCCCAATACACACTATCCTGTCTGGGGAGGTGGTTACACCTCCCTGGGACAGGAAACCTATTGTCCAGGCCTCCCCTGCCGGAGTTTCGGTCAGCAGCAGGAGGCCAGACTCGTGTCTGTGGCAGCGGCATCCATTTTGTGATGCCAGGGCTCTGGAAAGTCAGTACCGGGTATACCGGTGTGTACATGTCTCTCCCTCTAGAAGGGTGGAATGCTACCCCCGCCGCCAGAACTGGCGGGGGGTAGTATTCCAAGATGTTTGACACCAAACATGACATGTTTCCGTGCAGCCAGACCAAAGTTAGCATTTAACGCGAGGTTATAATGCGCTTAAGAGTATATGGTCAGGCTGCACTACAAACAGCATCAGAGAAGGGTCTCCGAATGCTGCAGAGGGGCCCAGCTCATGCAGGGGCACCCTCTCACATAGGAACCACGCACTCTGCCTTCAGGATTGATAAGGCCTGCCATAGGAGTGACTTATAGGTTTATATGTGTGTAGGTATGTAGTGATATAGGTAGCCTATATCACAGTAAGGGGTGCATGCACCACCTTACCCAGGCTGCAGTAGCAGACCTATGGTGTCATTTTGGATGGCCTTCCAGGGGTGGCACAATACATGCTGCAGCCCCTGGTAGGCCTCTGAGGTACCTATGCCCTGGGTACATAGTATACCATATACTAGGGACTTATAAGGGCACTCCAGATTCCAATCAGAGATGTGCCTAAGGCACATGGAAACCATTTTAGAGAGGAAGCAGCTAGGCTGGGGTTCTGATTAGCAGGGCCCCAGCCAGACTAAGGTCGAAAAACAGTGAAGCATCAGCAAAAAGTGGGGGTACCCATGTGAAGCAGATCCTACTCTCCTACAAGGGATACAGAAATAAACAAGAGAGGTGCAGAAAGAAACTAAAGAAGTGCAGAAAGAAGGAACAGAGGTGCAGAAAGAGGCAAGAGAGGGGCAGAAAGAGGGAAGAGGGGTGTGAAAGAGGCACGAGGGATGCAGAAAGAAGGGAAAGAGGTGCAGAAAGAAGCAAGAGAGTGCAGAAAGAAGCAACAGAGGTGCAGAAAGAGGGATGAGGGGTGGAAAAAGAGGCAAGAGAATGCAGAAAGAAGCAAAAGAGATGCATAAAGAGGGAACAGGAGTGGAGAAAGTGGCGAGAGGGGTGCAGAAAGAAGCAAGAGAGGTGCAGAAAGAAACAAAAGAAGAGCAGTAAGAAGGAACAGGTTTGCAGATAGAGGCAAGAGGGGTGCAGAAAGACGGAAGAGGGGTGCAGAAAGAAGAACGAGTGGTGCAGAAAGAAGCAAGAGAGATGCAGAAAAAAGCAAGAGAAATGCAGAAAAAAGCAACAGAGATGCAGAAAGGGGGAAGTGGGGTGGAGAAAGAGGCAAGAGGGATACAGAAATTAACAAGAGAGGTGCAGAAAGAAACAAAAGAAGTGCAGAAAGAAGGAACAGAGGTGCAGAAAGAGGCAAGAGGGGTGCAGAAAGAGGGAAGAGGGGTGTGAAAGAGGCACGAGGGGTGCAGAAAGAAGGGACAGAGGTGCAGAAAGAAGCAAGAGAAGTGCAGAAAGAAGAAACAGAGGTGCAGAAAGAGGGATGAGGGTGGAAAAAGAGGCAAGAGAAGTGCAGAAAGAAGCAAAAGAGATGCAAAAGGGGGAACAGGGGTGGAGAAAGTGGCAGAGGGGTGCAGAAAGAAGCAAGAAAGGTGCAGAAAGAAACAAAAGAAGAGCACTAAGAAGGAACAGGGTTGCAGAAAGAGGCAAGAGGGGTGCAGAAAGATGGAAGAGGGGTGTAGAAAGAAGAATGAGTGGTGCAGAAAAAAGCAAGAGAGGTGCAGAAAGATGCAACAGAGGTGCAGGAAGAGGCAAGAGAGGTGCAGAAAGAGGGAAGAAGGGTGCAGAAAGAGGCAAGTGGGGTGCAGAAAGAAGCAAGAGAGGTGTAGAAAGAAGCAAGAGCAGTGCAGAAAGAACCTACAGAGGTGCAGAAAGAGGCAAGAGGGGTGCAGAAAGAGGCAAGAGAAGTGCAGAAAGAAGCAAAAGAGGTGCAGAAAGAGGCAAGAGGGGTGCAGAAAGAGGCAAGAGCAGTGCAGAAAGAACCAAGAGACGTGCAGGAAAAGGGAAGAAGGGTGCATAAAGAGGCATGAGGGGTGCAGAAAGAAGGAAGAGAGGTATGGAAAGTAGCAAGAGGAGTGCAGAAAGAAGCAACAAAGGTGCAAAAAGAGGGAAAAGGGGTGCACACAGAGGCAGGAGAGGTATAGAAAGAACAAACAGAGGTGCAGAAAGAGGAAAGAGGGGTGCAGAAATGTGCAAGAGAGTAGCAGATAGAAGCAAGAGCAATGCAGAAAGAACCAACAGAGGTACAGAAAGAGGCAAGAGGGGTGCAAAAAGAGGCAAGAGAAGTGCAGAAAAAAGCAAAAGTGGTGCAGAAAGAGGCAAGAGGGGTGCAGAAAGAGGCAAGAGAGGAGCAGAAAGAGGCAAGAGGGGTGCAGAAAGAGGCAAGAGAAGAGCAGAAAGAGGCAAGAGAGGTGCACACAGAGGCACGAGGGGGGCAGAAATTTGCAACAGAGGTGCACAAAGAAGCAAGAGAAGTGCAGAAACAAGCAACAGAGGTGCAGAAAGAGGTAAGAGGGATGCAGAAAGAAGCAAGAAAAGTGCAGAAAGAAGGAACAGAGGTGCAGAAAGAGGCAAGAGGGGTGCAGACAGAGGCAAGAGAGGTACAGAAAGAGGCAAGAGGGGTACAGAAAGAGGCAAGAGGGGTGCAGAAAGCAGCAAGAGAAGTGCAGAAAGAAGCATCAGAGGTGCAGAAAGAGACAATAGAACTGATTGTAGAAAGAGGCAAGAGAGTTGCAGAAACAGGCAAGAGATGTGCAGAAAGAGGGAACAGGGGTGCAGAAAGAGGCAAGAAAGGTGCAGAAAGAGGGAAGAGAGGTGAGGGAAGAGAGGTGTAGAAAGAAGGAAGATGGGTGCAGAAAGAGGCAAGAGGGGTGCAGAAAGAAGCAAGAGAAGTGCAGAAAGAAGCAAGAGAAGTGCAAAAAAGAAGCAACAGAGGTGCAGAAGGAGGCAAGAGAAGTGCAGAAAGAGGCAAGAGAGTTGCAGAAACAGGCAAAAGAGGTGCAGAAAGAAGCAAGAGCAGTGCAGAAAGAACCAACAGAGGTTTAAAAAGAGGTAATAGGGTGCATAAAGAGGCAAAAGGGGTACAGAAAGAAGCAAGAGATGTGCAGAAAGAAACAAAAGAAGTGCAGAAAGAAGGAACGGAGGTGCAGAAAGAGGCAACAGGGGTGCAGAAAGAGGCAACAGGGGTTCAGAAAGAAGGAAGAGGGGTGGAGAAAGAGGCATTGGGGTGGAGAAAGAAGCAAGAGAGCTGTAGAAAGAAACAAAAGAAGTGCAGAAAGAAGCAACAGAGGTGCAGAAACGGGGAAGTGGGGAAGTGGGGTGGAGAAAGAGGCAAGAGGGATACAGAAATAAACAAGAGAGGTGCAGAAAGAAACTAAAGAAGTGCAGAAAGAAGGAACAGAGGTGCAGAAAGAGGCAAGAGGGGGGCAGAAAGAGGGAAGAGGGGTGTGAAAGAGGCACGAGGGATGCAGAAAGAAGGGACAGAGGTGCAGAAAGAAGCAAGAGAGTGCAGAAAGAAGCAACAGAGGTGCAGAAAGAGGGATGAGGGGTGGAAAAAGAGGCAAGAGAATGCAGAAAGAAGCAAAAAAGATGAAAAAAGGGGGAACAGGGGTGGAGAAAGTGGCGAGAGGGGTGCAGAAAGAAGCAAGAGAGGTGCAGAAAGAAACAAAAGAAGAGCAGTAAGAAGGAACAGGGTTGCAGAAAGAGGCAAGAGGGGTGCAGAAAGACGGAAGAGGGGTGCAGAAAGAAGAACGAGTGGTGCAGAAAGAAGCAAGAGAGATGCAGAAAGAAGCAAGAGAAATGCATAAAAAAGCAACAGAGATGCAGAAAGGGGGAAGTGGGGTGGAAAAAGAGGCAAGAGGGATACAGAAATTAACAAGAGAGGGGCAGAAAGAAACGGGCAGAAAGAAACAAAAGAAGTGCAGAAAGAAGGAACAGAGGTGCAGAAAGAGGCAAGAGGGGTGCAGAAAGAGGGAAGAGGGGTGTGAAAGAGGCACAAGGGGTGCAGAAAGTAGGGACAGAGGTGCAGAAAGAAGCAAGAGAAGTGCAGAAAGAAGAAACAGAGGTGCAGAAAGAGGGATGAGGGGTGGAAAAAGAGGCAAGAGAAGTGCAGAAAGAAGCAAAAGAGATGCAAAAAGGGGGAACAGGGGTGGAGAAAGTGGCGAGAGGGGTGCAGAAAGAAGCAAGAGAGGTGCAGAAAGAAACAAAAGAAGAGCAGTAAGAAGGAACAGGGTTGCAGAAAGAGGCAAGAGGGGTGCAGAAAGACGGAAGAGGGGTGCAGAAAGAAGAATGAGTGGTGAAGAAAAAAGCAAGCTAGGTGCAGAAAGATGCAATAGAGGTGCAGAAAGAGGCAAGAGCGGTGTAAAAAGAGGGAAGAGGGGTGCAGAAAGAGGCACGAGGGGTGCACAAAGAAGCAAGAGAGGTGCAGTAAGAAGCAACAGAGGTGCAGAAAGATGCAACAGAGGTGCAGAAAGAGGGAAGAGGGGTGGAGAAAGAGACAAGAGAGGTGCAGAAAGAAGGGACAGAGGTGCAGAAAGAAGCAAGAGAGTGCATAAAGAAGCAACAGAGGTGTAGAAAGAGGGATGAGGGGTGGAAAAAGAGGCAAGAGAATGCAGAAAGAAGCAAAAGAGATGCAAAAAGGGGGAACAGGGGTGGAGAAAGTGGCGAGAGGGGTGCAGAAAGAAGCAAGAGAGGTGCAGAAAGAAACAAAAGAAGAGCAGTAAGAAGGAACAGGGTTGCAGAAAGAGGCAAGAGGGGTGCAGAAAGATGGAAGAGGGGTGCAGAAATAAGAATGAGTGGTGCAGAAAGAAGCAAGAGAGATGCAGAAAGAAGCAAGAGAAATGCATAAAAAAGTAACAGAGATGCAGAAAGGGGGAAGTGGGGTGGAGAAAGAGGCAAGAGGGATACAGAAATTAACAAGAGAGGTGCAGAAAGAAACAAAAGAAGTGCAGAAAGAAGGAACAGAGGTGCAGAAAGAGGCAAGAGGGGTGCAGAAAGAGGGAAGAGGGGTGTGAAAGAGGCACGAGGGTGCAGAAAGAAGGGACAGAGGTGCAGAAAGAAGCAAGAGAAGTGCAGAAAGAAGAAACAGAGGTGCAGAAAGAGGGATGAGGGGTGGAAAAAGAGGCAAGAGAAGTGCAGAAAGAAGCAAAAGAGATGCAAAAGGGGGAACAGGGGTGGAGAAAGTGGCGAGAGGGGTGCAGAAAGAAGCAAGAGAGGTGCAGAAAGAAACAAAAGAAGAGCAGTAAGAAGGAACAGGGTTGCAGAAAGAGGCAAGAGGGGTGCAGAAAGACGGAAGAGGGGTGCAGAAAGAAGAATGAGTGGTGCAGAAAAAAGCAAGAGAGGTGCAGAAAGATGCAACAGAGGTGCAGAAAGAGGCAAGAGAGGTGCAGAAAGAGAGAAGAAGGGTGCAGAAAGAGGCAAGTGGTGTGCAGAAAGAAGCAAGAGAGGTGTAGAAAGAAGAAAGAGCAGTGCAGAAAGAACCTACAGAGAGTGCAGAAAGAGGCAAGAGGGGTGCAGAAAGAGGCAAGAGAAGTGCAGAAAGAAGCAAAAGAGGTGCAGAAAGAGGCAAGAGGGGTGCAGAAAGAGGCAAGAGCAGTGCAGAAAGAACCAAGAGACGTGCAGGAAAAGGGAAGAAGGGTGCATAAAGAGGCATGAGGGGTGCAGAAAGAAGCAAGAGAGGTATGGAAAGAAGCAAGAGGAGTGCAGAAAGAAGCAACAGAGGTGCAAAAAGAGAGAAAAGGGGTGCACACAGAGGGATGAGAGGTATAGAATGAACAAACAGAGGTGCAGAAAGAGGCAAAAGGGGTGCAGAAATGTGCAAGAGAGTAGCAGATAGAAGCAAGAGCAGTGCATAAAGAACCAACAGAGGTGCAGAAAGAGGCAAGAGGGGTGCAAAAAGAGGCAAGAGAAGTGCAGAAAAAAGCAAAAGTGGTGCAGAAAGAGGCAAGAGGGGTGCAGAAAGAGGCAAGAGAAGAGCAGAAAGAGGCAAGAGAGGTGCACACAGAGGCACAAGGGGGCAGAAATTTGCAAGAGAGGTGCAGAAAGAAGCAAGAGAAGTGCAGAAAGAAGCAACAGAGGTGCAGAAAGAGGTAAGAGGGATGCAGAAAGAAGCAAGAAAAGTGCAGAAAGAAGGAACAGAGGTGCAGAAAGAAACAAAAGAAGAGCAGTAAGAAGGAACAGGGTTGCAGAAAGAGGCAAGAGGGGTGCAGAAAGACGGAAGAGGGGTGCAGAAAGAAGAATGAGTGGTGAAGAAAAAAGCAAGCTAGGTGCAGAAAGATGCAATAGAGGTGCAGAAAGAGGCAAGAGCGGTGTAAAAAGAGGGAAGAGGGGTGCAGAAAGAGGCACGAGGGGTGCACAAAGAAGCAAGAGAGGTGCAGTAAGAAGCAACAGAGGTGCAGAAAGATGCAACAGAGGTGCAGAAAGAGGGAAGAGGGGTGGAGAAAGAGACAAGAGAGGTGCAGAAAGAAGGGACAGAGGTGCAGAAAGAAGCAAGAGAGTGCATAAAGAAGCAACAGAGGTGTAGAAAGAGGGATGAGGGGTGGAAAAAGAGGCAAGAGAATGCAGAAAGAAGCAAAAGAGATGCAAAAAGGGGAACAGGCGTGGAGAAAGTGGCGAGAGGGTGCAGAAAGAAGCAAGAGAGTGCAGAAAGAAACAAAAGAAGAGCAGTAAGAAGGAACAGGGTTGCAGAAAGAGG
Source organism: Calotriton arnoldi (assembly GCA_963921515.1). Taxonomy (NCBI): domain Eukaryota; kingdom Metazoa; phylum Chordata; class Amphibia; order Caudata; family Salamandridae; genus Calotriton; species Calotriton arnoldi. Next base: position 1,176,803 of record CAWUFW010001477.1, on the reverse strand, counting down.
CAAGAGGGGTGCAGAAAGATGGAAGAGGGGTGCAGAAATAAGAATGAGTGGTGCAGAAAGAAGCAAGAGAGATGCAGAAAGAAGCAAGAGAAATGCATAAAAAGTAACAGAGATGCAGAAAGGGGGAAGTGGGGTGGAGAAAGAGGCAAGAGGGATACAGAAATTAACAAGAGAGGTGCAGAAAGAAACAAAAGAAGTGCAGAAAGAAGGAACAGAGGTGCAGAAAGAGGCAAGAGGGGTGCAGAAAGAGGGAAGAGGGGTGTGAAAGAGGCACGAGGGGTGCAGAAAGAAGGGACAGAGGTGCAGAAAGAAGCAAGAGAAGTGCAGAAAGAAGAAACAGAGGTGCAGAAAGAGGGATGAGGGGTGGAAAAAGAGGCAAGAGAAGTGCAGAAAGAAGCAAAAGAGATGCAAAAAGGGGGAACAGGGGTGGAGAAAGTGGCGAGAGGGGTGCAGAAAGAAGCAAGAGAGGTGCAGAAAGAAACAAAAGAAGAGCAGTAAGAAGGAACAGGGTTGCAGAAAGAGGCAAGAGGGGTGCAGAAAGACGGAAGAGGGTGCAGAAAGAAGAATGAGTGGTGCAGAAAAAGCAAGAGAGGTGCAGAAAGATGCAACAGAGGTGCAGAAAGAGGCAAGAGAGGTGCAGAAAGAGAGAAGAAGGGTGCAGAAAGAGGCAAGTGGTGTGCAGAAAGAAGCAAGAGAGGTGTAGAAAGAAGAAAGAGCAGTGCAGAAAGAACCTACAGAGGTGCAGAAAGAGGCAAGAGGGGTGCAGAAAGAGGCAAGAGAAGTGCAGAAAGAAGCAAAAGAGGTGCAGAAAGAGGCAAGAGGGGTGCAGAAAGAGGCAAGAGCAGTGCAGAAAGAACCAAGAGACGTGCAGGAAAAGGGAAGAAGGGTGCATAAAGAGGCATGAGGGGTGCAGAAAGAAGCAAGAGAGGTATGGAAAGAAGCAAGAGGAGTGCAGAAAGAAGCAACAGAGGTGCAAAAAGAGAGAAAAGGGTGCACACAGAGGGATGAGAGGTATAGAATGAACAAACAGAGGTGCAGAAAGAGGCAAAAGGGGTGCAGAAATGTGCAAGAGAGTAGCAGATAGAAGCAAGAGCAGTGCATAAAGAACCAACAGAGGTGCAGAAAGAGGCAAGAGGGGTGCAAAAAGAGGCAAGAGAAGTGCAGAAAAAGCAAAAGTGGTGCAGAAAGAGGCAAGAGGGGTGCAGAAAGAGGCAAGAGAAGAGCAGAAAGAGGCAAGAGAGGTGCACACAGAGGCACGAGGGGGCAGAAATTTGCAAGAGAGGTGCAGAAAGAAGCAAGAGAAGTGCAGAAAGAAGCAACAGAGGTGCAGAAAGAGGTAAGAGGGATGCAGAAAGAAGCAAGAAAAGTGCAGAAAGAAGGAACAGAGGTGCAGAAAGAGGCAAGAAGGGTGCAGACAGAGGCAAGAGAGGTACAGAAAGAGGCAAGAGGGGTGCAGAAAGTTGCAAGACGTGCAGAAAGAAACAAGAGCAGTACAGAAACAACCAAGAGAGGTACAGAAAGAGGCAAGAGGGGTGCAGAAAGCAGCAAGAGAAGTGCAGAAAGAAGCATCAGAGGTGCAGAAAGAGACAATAGAACTGATTGTAGAAAGAGGCAAGAGAGTTGCAGAAACAGGCAAGAGATGTGCAGAAAGAGGGAACAGGGGTGCAGAAAGAGGCAAGAAAGGTGCAGAAAGAGGGAAGAGAGGTGTAGAAAGAAGGAAGAAGGGTGCAGAAAGAGGCAAGAGGGGTGCAGAAAGAAGCAAGAGAAATACAGAAAGAAACAAGAGAAGTGCAAAAAAGAAGCAACAGAGGTGCAGAAGGAGGCAAGAGAAGTGCAGAAAGAGGCAAGAGAGTTGCAGAAACAGGCAAAAGAGGTGCAGAAAGAAGCAAGAGCAGTGCAGAAAGAACCAACAGAGGTTTAAAAAGAGGGAAAAGGGTGCATAAAGAGGCAAAAGGGGTGCAGAAAGAAGCAAGAGATGTGCAGAAAGAAACAAAAGAAGTGCAGAAAGAAGGAACGGAGGTGCAGAAAGAGGCAACAGGGGTGCAGAAAGAGGCAACAGGGGTTCAGAAAGAGGGAAGAGGGGTGGAGAAAGAGGCATTGGGGTGGAGAAAGAAGCAAGAGAGCTGTAGAAAGAAACAAAAGAAGTGCAGAAAGAAGCAACAGAGGTGCAGAAAGGGGAAGGAGAAAGAGGCAAGAGGGATACAGAAATAAACGAGAGGTGCAGAAAGAAACTAAAGAAGTGGAGAAAGAAGGAACAGAGGTGCAGAAAGAGGCAAGAGGGGGGCAGAAAGAGGGAAGAGGGGTGTGAAAGAGGCACGAGGGATGCAGAAAGAAGGGACAGAGGTGCAGAAAGAAGCAAGAGAGTGCAGAAAGAAGCAACAGAGGTGCAGAAAGAGGGATGAGGGGTGGAAAAAGAGGCAAGAGAATGCAGAAAGAAGCAAAAGAGATGCAAAAAGGGGGAACAGGGGTGGAGAAAGTGGCGAGAGGGGTGCAGAAAGAAGCAAGTGAGGTGCAGAAAGAAACAAAAGAAGAGCAGTAAGAAGAAACAGGGTTGCAGAAAGAGGCAAGAGGGGTGCAGAAAGACGGAAGAGGGGTGCAGAAAGAAGAACGAGTGGTGCAGAAAGAAGCAAGAGAGATGCAGAAAGAAGCAAGAGAAATGCATAAAAAAGCAACAGAGATGCAGAAAGGGGGAAGTGGGGTGGAGAAAGAGGCAAGAGGGATAGAGAAATTAACAAGAGGGGTGCAGAAAGAAACAAAAGAAGTGCAGAAAGAAGGAACAGAGGTGCAGAAAGAGGCAAGAGGGGTGCAGAAAGCGGGAAGAGGGGTGTGAAAGAGGCATGAGGGGTGCAGAAAGAAGGGTCAGAGGTGCAGAAAGAAGCAAGAGAAGTGCAGAAAGAAGAAACAGATGCAGAAAGAGGGATGAGGGGTGGAAAAAGAGGCAAGAGAAGTGCAGAAAGAAGCGAAAGAGATGCAAAAAGGGAGAACAGGGGTGGAGAAAGTGGCGAGAGGGGTGCAGAAAGAAACAAAAGAAGAGCAGTAAGAAGGAACAGGGTTGCAGAAAGAGGCAAGAGGGGTGCAGAAAGACGGAAGAGGGGTGCAGAAAGAAGAATGAGTGGTGCAGAAAAAAGCAAGAGAGGTGCAGAAAGATGCAACAGAGGTGCAGAAAGAGGCAAGAGGGGTGTAAAAAGAGGGAAGAGGGGTGCAGAAAGAGGCACTAGGGGTGCACAAAGAAGTAAGAGAGGTGCAGTAAGAAGCAACAGAGGTGCAGAAAGATGCAACAGAGGTGCAGAAAGAGGGAAGAGGGGTGGAGAAAGAGACAAGAGAGGTGCAGAAAGAAGCAACAGAGGTGCAGAAAGAGGGAAGAGGGATGGAGAAAGAGGCAAGAGGGGTGCAGAAAGAAGCAAGAGAGGTGCAGAAAGTAACAAAAGAAGTGCAGAAAGAAGGAACAGAGGTGCAGAAAGAGTCAAGAGGAGTGCAGAAAGAGAAGAGGGGTGCAGAAAGAGGCACAAAGGGGTACAGAAAGAAGCAAGAGAGGTACAGAAAGACGCAAGATAAGTGCAGAAAGAAGCAACAGAGATGCAAAAAGAGGGAAGAGGGGTGGAGAAAGAGGCAAGAGAAGTGCAGAAAGAAGCAACAGACGTGCAGAAACGGGGAAGAGGTGCGGAGAAAGAGGCAAGAGCGGTGCAGAAAGAAGCAAGAGAGGTGCAGAAAGAAACAAAAGAAGTGCAGAAAGAAGGAACAGAGGTGCAGAAAGAGGCAAGAGGGGTGCACAAAGAAGCAAGTGAGGTGCAGAAAGAGGCAACAGAGGTGCAGAAAGAGGCAAAAGAGGTGCAGAAAGTAGAAGAGATGTGCAGAAAGAGGCAAGAGAAGTGCAGAAAAAGAAAGAAAGGTGCAGAAAGAAGCAACAGAAATGCAGAAAGAGGCAAGAGAGGCGCAGAAAGAAGCAAGAGTGGCTTGCACACCATTAGTACCAATTTAAAACCCACATTTAGCAATAAGTAACAGGTGACCATTCTAGATTTACAAAGGACCTTCCACCACGCTGTAACACTTGTCGCTGCATTTTTGGTAACGTTTGAGCCATTTGAGCTAGAAACAAGGCTTTTTTTGTTCAGATCTGCAGATTAGGCAGCAGATGATGGATTATGTGGCTAATGCGGAAAATGTATAATTGTCCAAAAGTTGGTGCAGCCAAACAGTCTCATAATTCCAGTGGCCCTGCTCATACCTCTGACTAGGTCCAGAAGTGCTCCTCAGTGATTCCTTCTTTTTTTGTCTCATTGAGTTCATAGTTTAGCTTCTATGGAAACGAGGAAGACTAAACCTGAGGTTACCACTCCACAACGCAGACTACCATACCGCATAATTGCTCTCCATAACACATAATCCCACTCTACATAATTCCTATACACTAAATACCACATACTTTCTAGCCACATAATTTTGCTGCACAACATACCACATAATTCCACTACACACAACGTACATCCACTCCACTCCAAAAACATTAGTGAAAAACTTTTACATTTACAACGCAAATAGCACTAACTCTTGCAAATGCGAGACCTATTAATTTACAAATGCTTCTTTAACTGGTAGTCATGTTTGCAAAGTGGTGGAGAAAGGGGGCTGGGCCTTCAACCAGTGCTCAGGAATTCCACTGCGTAGGACTTACAGGAGGTACCAGGAGGACTTCTTGGCCCCCAAAGTCCCTCAGGAGTAAAGTGGACTTCATCCCCAACCAGTACTGTGCCAGGAGGCGCATTTGCAGAGTGGTGGAGAAAGGGGGTGTGTGGCCACTGAAGACCTCTTAGCAATCCCACTGTGTGGGACTTAGTGGAGGTAACAGGAGGGGTAGTTCGCCCCCAAGGACAACCTTGGGGGCCAACTACCCCTCCTATAACCTCCAGTAAGTCCCACACAGCAGCACTGCTAAGTTCTCATAGCAGGCCACGCCCCCTTTCCCCACCACTCTGCAAACGTGCTCCCTGGCGTGCTCTTGGATGGGGATTAAAGTCCACTTCGCTGCTGGGGGTCCTTAGGGGCCAACTAGCCTACCTGATACCTCCAGTATGCCCCAGATAGTGGGATTGCTGATAGGTGGACACAGGCCATGCCCCCTTTGTCCACCACTCTGCAAACACGCCTCCTGGCGCGCTCTTAGTTGGGGGATGAAGTCCCCTTGCCTCCTGAGGGTCCCTGGGGGCCAACTAGCCCCCCAGGTACCTCCAGTAAGTCCCACACAGCTGGATTGCTGAGAGTGGTCCGAGACCACACCCCCTTTTTACATCACTCTGCAAATACGCCTCCTGGCGCACTGCTGCTCGGGGGATGAAGTCCACTTGTGTCCAGAGGTCCTCAGGACCCAAGAGGACCTCATCGCCCCACCAGCAGTGCGCCAAGAGGCACGTTTGCAGAGTGGTGTAAAAATGGGCGTGGCCTCGGACCACCTCTCAGCAATCCCACTGTGTGGGGATTACTGGAGGTACCTGGTGGTCTAGTTGGCCCCTAAGGACCCTTAGGATTGAAGGGTACTTAATCCCCCAATTCAGAACACGCCAGGAGGCACGTTTGCACAGTGGTGCAGAAAGGGGGCGGGGCCTCTGGTGAGATGCCGGCGTTTCTTTTTTAAAAATATTTTTAGAAGAGGGGATGTGTGGCCCCTCTTCTTTTAGTATTTTTTGGGCCCTGGGGACCTCATCCCCCAGGGCCTGAGCATTTTTTTTATAACAAAAAAAAAACGGGAAGGGGCCGCGCGGCCTCCCTTCCCTGGGTCACTATTGGCCCTGGGGACCCCATCCCCCGGGGCCTGGCCTAGTTTTTATATATATATATATTTTTTAAATTTTTGCCGGGAGGGGGGCCGCGTGGCCCCCTCCCCTGGGCCACTTCTGGCCCCGGGGACCCCATTCCCTGGGGCCTGGCCAGCCTGGTTTTTTTGGGGGGAGGGGGGCTGCATGGCCCCCCTCCTAAGGCCAATTATGGCCCCGGGGACCCCATCCCCCTGGGCCCAGCCTTATTATTTTTTTTAAAACATCAAAAGGGAGGGGGCCGAGTGGCCCCCCTCCCGGGCCACTTCTGGCCCTGGGGACCCCATCCCCCGGGCCGGCCCTCAAGTTGGGGACCGTGGGGGGAGCCCCAATGCCTCCACAGTCCCTGCCGGCTCCCCCCCTCCTGTGGGAGTCGGCATTGCTTTTGGACAAGGGGAGCTGCTAACATGCAGCTCCCTTTGCCCAAAAACAATTCTGCTTTGCTTCTTGGAAGCAAGAGCAGGTTTCCTGCTCTCGCTTCCAGGTAGCAAAGCAGTGTTTGCTATGGCAGGGCGGGAGCCGTGCTCCCGCCATGTCATAGCAAATGGCAATGTCCCGGGTGTGGGCACCCCGGGACATTGCAGGAGCCGGCCCTTGGCGGTGGTGGTCCCCAGGGCCATCGAGGGCTCCAGGAGGGGGCTGCATGGCCCCCCTCCCAGCAAGTTTGAAGCCCCGGGGAGGTGATGGTCCCAGGGGCCGGGGGTCTGCTACGGACCCCCGTATTTACATATTCAATATCCCGGGGAGTTGGTGGTCCCTGGGGCAGTGTGGGGGGGCTCGAGCCCCGCCACACTTTGGTTTAGGAAGAAGCCCCGGGGAGGTGGTGGTCTCCGGGGCTGTGGGGGGCCGCGTGGCCCCCCGCATTTAAATCATGTAGCCCCGGGGAGTTGGTGGTCCCCGGGGCTTGGGGGGACCGCGAGGCCCCCCGCAAAAAATATTTTAAAGCCCCAGGGAGGTGGCAGTCCCTGGGGCTTCGGTAGCCCCCGAGGCCCCCTGCCCTAAAATGTAAATGCCCCGGGAGGTGGCGGTCCCCGGGGCAGCGTGGAGGGGGCAGGAGCCCACCACACATTTATTAAAAAAAGCCCCGGGGAGGTGGTGGTCCCCGGGGCTGCGGGGGGTGCGTGCCCCCGCATATGATTAACAAGGCCCTGGGGAGGTGGCGGTCCCCGGGGCTGCAGGGGCACCCACGGGCCCCCGCAACATAATTAGGTATTGCCCCTGGGACCTGGCCCACCCGGGGGCTTATAGAAAATGAAGCGCAGGAGCCGACGCTTCATTTTTTTCGGCCGGATTTGCGCACCCAGCTCGAATTCGGCCGATTTGTTTTTAAAAAAAATGCTTCTTTGGCCCTGAGGGTCCTTGTGGGACCCCCTGAGCAGGTCTAGGGGGTCAGGGTGTTTCTACCCTGCCCCCTTTTCTTGTTTTTTATCCTTTTTTTTAACTAATTTCTTGTGACTCGGTTTTACCGAGTCACAAGATGGCTGCCAACACTTCCTGGCTTGGAGTGTTGGCAGCCAATCAGAATCAAGCTCGTGCTCGGGAGGGTTCACGAATCCTTCTCGGTGCTCAGATATCGATATTTTTATTTTTTGAATTTCTCAGCAACTACTGAACGGATTTACACCATTTAAAAAAAAGCATGCTTTCTGAACCAAGACCTGCCATTTTGCCAAATTTGGTGTAATTCCGTTCAGCAGTTCGGGCTGTAGCTTTGTCTAAAGTTCCTATGAAAATTAACATGTGGAAAATGCGTTTTGGGACTCCCCTTTTTTCTCGGCCCCCACTTGACGAATCACCCCGAAACTTTCAAGACAGGAGCTGCCCTGAGCGAACCATTAGTTTTGAAAATTTCACGAAGATTCGTCAAACAGCGCCAATGATATTGGCAAAAGAAAAAACGCTTTTTAAATAGAAACAAAGTCCTAACTATAACTACCTACTGGTGACTGCCAGTAGGCAATATATACGGTTATTACTTACCTATAATATTTTTGCCACATATATGTCTTTACCGTGCATGCCTTTAGCACAAAAATGTAAGTAGTTTACAGGTAACTATAAACCCATTTTATATATATATATAATATATATTATATATATATATATATATATATATCACTTCAACCTCGGCGTGTGAGCACCGAAACGCCTTTCCCCTTCCTTCTTGCAACGGCGGTCCGCGGTGAGGGGGCGAGCCTCTAAATGCACAATTCTACGCTGAATTTGCCAAAACAGCAGCCGCGGACACCAAAGCTTTCAGCAAAATTATTTGGTGTCTTGAATCTGCCAAATAAATAATTTTGCTGAAAGCTTTGGTGTCCGCGGCTGCTGTTTTGGCAAATTCAGCGTAGAATTGTGTATATATATATATATATATATATTCACTGAAAAAACCATAGGTTTCAGGCCTGTCATGAGTGATGTAATATGTGACGTCATCAGCAGTGCATTGCGGGGGCGCGAGTTATAGTTAGCTGAACTAACTATAAAGGGGGAATTTCACGGGTTTTGTACGAGTGCAATGTCCAACTAACTATAACTTTCCCTAAAACCTATGGTTTTTTCAGTGAATTTCAAAGGTTTTTTAAATGCTAAACCCTAACTATAACAGGCCTGAAACCTATGGTTTTTTCAGTGACTTTCAAAGGTTTTTAAAATGCTAATTCCTAACTATAACAAGCCTGAAACCTATGGTTTTTTCAGTGAATTTCAAAGGTTTTTTAAATGCTAATTCCTAACTATAACATGTCTGAAACCTATGGTTTTTTTCAGTGAATTTCAAAGGTTTTGTAAATGACAATTTTTAAATGTATTAATTGTTATATATTTTTTTTTGATACTGATTTACTACATTGTTTTAAACTATTTATTTTTAGATATTTTATTTTTTAAATTACATTGTAATTACATTATACATTACATTACAAAATATACTTTCTCAGAATGAATTACTTTAGTTTAAATACTTTGCAAATAGGCAATAGACTTTTAAGTACAGTAGTTACAGTTGTTGCAATGGGCAACACAATTTCAAACACAATGCAACATTGAGCTCAATGTGAATTTCTAGCTAAATGCAATTAGTTACTTTATGGATTACTTTTCTAACCACAGGACTGGATCCTAGATTCAGTCCTGGGACATCTCCTGTAAACAGTTGAGTAAAAGCGTTTTGGTTACAGTAGTGATTTTTAAGGAATATTATTGTATTTTAAAAGTTGACACTTAGAAACTTTTTCACATAGAATCACCAATGTTATCCTATGGGAGGAAATTCACTTAGCAGGTAAGTAGTGTTATCGTTACTTTTTCTTACTCAGTGGTGGATCCTGGAACCAGCACTGGTGCATCTCCTGTAAACAGTTGAAAGAATGCGTTTAAGTCATACAGGCGATTTTTAAGGAATATTTGTAGTTTGTGAAAATCAACACTTTGAAACTTTTCTGCTGAAAACCAGACAATGGATTCCTATGGAAGGAAATATAAGTTACTGGTAAGTACGGTTAAAATTACTTTTCAGGATCAGTACTGGGCTGAAAGATGCAGCACTGAGGTCTCTCCTGATAACAGGTGAGTAAATCGGAATTCGTATTTTGGCTGATTTTAGAGGAATATTTGTATGTTTCAAAAATCGACACTTAGAAACTTTTTCAGCAAAAAGCAGGCAATGATATCCTATGGAAGGAAATTCAAGTTACTGGTAAGTACGGTTAAAATTACTTTTCAGGATCAGTACTGGGCTGAAAGATGCAGCACTGAGGTCTCTCCTGATAACAGGTGAGTAAATCGGAATTCGTATTTCGGCTGATTTTAGAGGAATATTATAAAGTTCCAAAACTCCACACTTAGAAGAATTTCCAAGTGAAACCAGTCAATGATATCCTATGGAAGGAAATTCAAGCTACTGGTAAGTACGGTTAAAATTACTTTTCAGGATCAGTACTGGGCTGAAAGATGCAGCACTGAGGTCTCTCCTGATAACAGGTGAGTAAATCGGAATTCGTATTTTGGCTGATTTTAGAGGAATATTTGTATGTTTCAAAAATCGACACTTAGAAACTTTTTCAGCAAAAAGCAGGCAATGATATCCTATGGAAGGAAATTCAAGTTACTGGTAAGTAAGGTTAAAGTTACTTTTCAGGATCAGTACTGGGCTGAAAGAGGCAGCACTGAGGTCTCTCCTGATAACAGGTGAGTAAATCGGAATTCGTAGTTCGGCTGATTTTAGAGGAATATTTGTATGTTTCAAAAATCGACACTTAGAAACTTTTTCAGCAAAAAGCAGAGAATGATATCCTATGGAAGGAAATTCAAGTTACTGGTAAGTACGGTTAAAATTACTTTTCAGGATCAGTACTGGGCTGAAAGATGCAGCACTGAGGTCTCTCCTGATAACAGGTGAGTAAATCGGAATTCGTATTTCGGCTGATTTTAGAGGAATATTATAAAGTTCCAAAACTCCACACTTAGAAGAATTTCCAAGTGAAACCAGTCAATGATATCCTATGGAAGGAAATTCAAGTTACTGGTAAGTACGGTTAAAATTACTTTTCAGGATCAGTACTGGGCTGAAAGATGCAGGACTGAGGTCTCTCCTGATAACAGGTGAGTAAATCGGAATTCGTAGTTCGGCTGATTTTAGAGGAATATTTGCACAATGGTGAAGGGAGGGGGCGGGGCCTGAGGTGACATCTGTGCAAACGCGCCCCGTGGCGCGTTTTAAGTTGGGGGATTAAGTCCCCTTGAATCATGAGGGTCCCTGGGGTCCAACTAGCCCACCCTGTACCTCCAGTATGCGCCAGGGAGCTGCGTTGCAGAGAGGTGTTCAGAGGCCATGCCCCTTTTGCACCTCTCTGCAACGCAGCTCTGTGGTGCTTTCTGGACGTACCTGGTGGGCTAGTTCGCCCTCAGGGACCCTCAGGATTGAAGGGGATTTCATTCCCCATCTTAAAATGCGCCACGGGGCCTGTTTGCACACATGTCACCTGAAGCCCCGCCCCTCCCTTCACCACTGTGCAAACGTGCCCCGTGGCGCGTTTTAAGTTGGGGGATTAAGTCCCCTGAATACTGAGGGTCCCTGGAGTCCAACTAGCCCACCATGTACCTCCAAAAAGCGCCACAGAGCTGCGTTGCAGAGAGGTGTAAAAGGGGCGTGGCCTCTGTACACCTCTCTGCAACACAGCCCCTGGCGCATACCAGAGGTTCCTGGTGGGCTAGTTGGCCCCCAGGGACCCCCAGTATTCAAGGGGAATTACTTCCTTCTTAAAACGCGCCAGGGGGCGCGCTTGAAGACTGCTGCAGGGAGGGGGCGGGGCCTCGGGCACGATGCCGGTCTCTTTTTTGTTGCTTTTTCTGCCCAGGGGTCCTTGTGGGACCCCCTGAGCAGACCTAGGGGGTCAGGGTGTTTCTACCCTGCCCCCTTTGTGTGTTTTGCGCACTTGTTTCTTGTGTGTTTTTTTTTTAATCAGTGGGATCCGCGCACCCTAAGCGCATCCCACCGATTTTGGAAAAAAAAATGCTTTTCTGCCCAGGGGTCCTTGTGGGACCCCTGAGCAGACCTAGGGGTCAGAGTGTTTCTACCCTGCCCCCTTTATGCATTTTGCGCACTTGTTTCTTGTGCTTTTTTTTAATCGGCGGGATCCGCGCACCCTAAGCGCATCCCGCCGTTTAAAAAAAAAAATGCTTTTTTCTGCCCAGGGGGTCCTTGTGGGACCCCTGAGCAGACCTAGGGGTCAGGGTGTTTCTACCCTGCCCCCTTTTGCGCTTTGCGCACTTGTTTCTGTCCCTCGGTTCTACCGAGGGACAAAATGGCATCCAACACTTCCTGATTTGGAGTGTTGACAGCCACTTGACAGCCAATTAGCATGCAGCTCGTGATCGGGACGGTGCGCGCAGGGTGCGCTCAGGATACGCGGACCCTACTCGCCCATAGATATATATGTGACTTTACTTTAGATTTTCTCAGGAACTACTGAACGGATTTACACCATTTAAGCAAAAGGCACGACACTGAACCAAGGGCTACCTCTTTGCCAAATTTGGTGTAATTCCGTTCAGCAGTTCGGGCTGTAGCTGCGACTAAAGGTTCCTATGGAAAAATGAATGGGGAAAACGCGTTTTGGGACCCCCTTTTTCTCGGCCCCCGCTGACGAATCAACCCGAGACTTTCAGGGTAGGAGCGGAGCGGAGCGCCCCAACAAGTTGGAAGCTTTCGCGAAGATTCGTCAACCGGCGCAAGAGTTATTTCAAATAGAATGTCGCTGATTTCCTATGGATAATAGGTCCTAACTATAACTATCTACTGGCGACCGCCAGTAGATAATATATATATATATATATATATATATATATATATATATATATATATATATATATATATATTCAGTAGCAATATGATTCATAGCGTGCTCACCCATCTGGTGCAGGCATTCAACAGGCGGAATCCTGCCCGATTGTAACATTCCAAAATCCAAGAAATGCCGCAATCCAGAGATACTGATTAGAGGTGATTTATTCTTTTGTTACCACTACCACCTAACGCGTTTCACCACTCGGGCTTGTTCACGGTTGGGGAAGTCCGTTTTCCATATCCATTTATACTTTTCCCACTTAAACCCATAATGAGGCATTGTGGGATATGTAGTTTTCACCAACGTATTTACAAGTATATACAATATTATCATTCCATAAGTTGCCTATTATTAATACAGTTGTATCCTCTTGATATATACATTCTGTTTTGTCATATATGTATGATTTTGTATGGTCACAGGAATATAATATAATATATGGTACTGGGTTGGGATCAATTTATCAACAGTGCTATATCAAGTCTGAGGTTAAAGTGACCTAACTGCGATATTAAGTATATATACCTTATGTATGTGCAGTTATAAGTCCTGATATTGTCTATTTACAGAATTAGTCCCTCTTTGAAAAGTTCAATGAAGGTGTCTCTTAATAGTGGGGAAAATTCCTTGGTATGTTTCGCCTGAGTGGTATTTTTGATCCTTTGAGACCCATTGGGATTTCTGTGGCCTTAGTGGCCTCCTTTCTGCTCCATGATTAATTCAATGATTAGTTCAAGAGTATGTCTAGAGTTACTGATGTTGGTATACGATTTGTTTATCTTCATTGATTACAGATGAACAGAAAGATCTTCCTCAGCGTTGAGACCCAGAGGTTGTCTGGTTCTGAATTTGATGATCATCTTAGACTCCAGGCGTCTCAGTTTTTGTGTCCTATCTCCCCCTCTTTCATTGGTGGGGACATGTGCTATTCCGCAATTTTATATGTTTCTCCAGGTGTAGTTGTTATGTGTTTTCAAGTGTTTGGTCATTGCGTACTTTGTATCACCATTTGAGACCGCCCTAATGTGTTCTAATATTCTTTTTCTTAGGGGACAGATTGTGCTCCCAATGTACTGTTTTCCGCAGTCACATGTGATCATATAGACTACAAAGTTTGTTTCGCAAGTGATCCTATGTGTGATTGTGAATGGTTTATTCCTGAAGTCTGTGAGATGTTTCGTGATTTTCCCAATACTGCAAGCTTTGCATTTGTCGAACTACGTAAATCCTCTTTGGTGACTCAATAGCCATGTTTCTTTGTGTGTTCTTATGAAGTGGCTTCTGATTAATTTGTTTTTAAGAGATGGAGCCTTCCTGAACGAGATATCTACATTGTCACTTAGATCAATTTCAATATCTGGATCTTTCTTTACTATGTTCCAGTATTTGTTCATGATTTTCCTTATTGCGTTGTGCTCCTTGTTATATGTCATGATGAATCTGACTTTTTCGTTGTCCTGTTTATTTGTAATTTTGTCCTCTTTGTTCGTCAATGTCTCTGATTGAGTTCGTTTTTCTGTTCTTTTCCTTCCTTCTTGAAAGTCTCGTTTCTTATAGCCTCTTTGTTCAAATTTCTTGATTGTTTCCTTGGATTTTTCTTTAAAGACATTATCATCTGTGCAATTTCTGCGCATCCTCAAGAGTTCACCGTATGGGATGTTCTTTTTTAAACTTTGAGGGTGGAAACTGGACCCATGTAGGACACTGTTAGTGGCAGTAGGTTTCCTGTAAACTGTTGTTTTTATACGGTCATCCTCAATGTAGACCGTGAGGTCCAGAAATTGTATTTCTTTTCACTAATATTGCAAGTGAATGAGAGACCGAAGTTGTTTTGGAAAAGTAATGCTGAAATTCAATTTTGGTGCCATTCCAAATTATGAAAAGGTCGTCTATAAAACGCAGCCAGAGGTGAATCTTGTCTATGTATTCCTCGTTTCCTTCTCCCCAGGCCACCGTATTTTCCCACCAACCCATGGTGAGGTTCGCGTAGCTTGGGGAGAAGGAAACTCCCATGGTGGTGCCACAGGTTTGTACGTACATTTGTTTATCACAGAGAAAGATATTATTGCGTAGGCACAACTCCGTCATTTCAATTAGTATTTCAGATTGCTCCAAGTACTGAATATTACGTTGGGCTAGGAAATATTTCTTTGCTGTTAGTCCTACCTCATGACTTATTGATGTGTACAAGGAGACTACATCGATTGTTGCCAACAACAGGCCGTTATGCCAGGTGATGTTTGCTAAGTGCTTGAGGAAGTCGCCTGTGTCTTTTATGTATGAGCTGAGTGTTGTGACCATTGGTGCCAGGATATTGTCAATGTATACTGATAGATTTTCATATAGTGAACGACAGCTTGAGATAATTGGTCTGCATGGTGGGTTGATTAGTGTTTTGTGTACTTTAGGAAGAAAGTATATCGTAGGGATTATTGGATTCTCATTCGTAGGGTAATTTGCTTCCTTGTCGTTGATGATGCATTTATTTGTCCATGTTTTTATTTTCTGATTAAAACTGATGGTCAGGTCATTGATTGGATTTGCAGTTAGTTTCATGTATTTACTTTCATCATTCAGCTGTCTCTTTGCTTCCTTAATATATTGGGATTTCTCCATGATGACAATATTACCACCTTTATCGGACGGTTTAATTTCAATTGTATCGCAATCCATTAGTTCTTTCAATGCTTTTCGTTCCCCTTTGGTTAGATTTTCTTTGTTATTTGTACTTGTATTTTTCAGTTTCTCCAAATCAGATATTACCACATCATGGTAGTTGTCAATTCTGTTTCCTGGTGGCAGGTTGGGACAGAACCTGGACTTACTTCTCAAGTTACTACTTGGGTGGCCGCTTGTGTCTTTTTCTAGCGCATCCAAAACTTGGCTCATAGTTGTTTGATTGTCCTCTAGATTCAACATCAATTCATATGGTACTTGCTCAATAGTTATGTTAATTTCAGGTGGTTTTATTGCTGGTGTTCTTTGTTGGTTGTTACTCTTTGCAAAGATTTTTTTCAGTTTTAGTTTCCGTACAAAGTTTCCGTGTAATCATGATGTTGTTCCGGGCAAAAAGTTAAGCCTTTGTTCAGGAGAGTTGTTTGATCTATGCTCAATTTTAATTTAGACAAGTTGATGATTAGGGTCCCGTTATCTTGCGTGTTTATTTTTTCTGACGATTGCGGAGAGGGTATTTGTCTCTTTTGACCCCCTCCTCGCCTGCTCTTTTGTTTCGTGAACAGCTTTCTGATCTTTCCCTTGTTTGTCCACTGCCTCTCCCTCTGCCTCTGTTTGTGCCTGGTCGTTGATCTATATGGTGGAGCTTCATCTCCTCTAAAAAAGAAGTTTTGGAAATTCTGGAGGTGCTTTGTTCTCCTTCGCTCACATCTGTGTCTGATTCACTGACTGTGTTGTCTGATTCTATTGCTGATGTTGTTGGGTTTCTCATTTGTTGTTTGAGGACATCAAATCTTTTTGCAAAAGTTAGGATTGTGCCAATTTCGTAGTCTTGTTCATCTCTCTTAAATTTACGTTGTTTCCTTTCTTCTATCTCCTCTTCATATTTGTCCAGTCTTTGTTCCATCTCTGTTCTCAATTTTAATATGTCTTCGTCCCTTTTTAAAGACTGGATTTGTGTTTCTATGACCCCAACAGATTTGTGGATTTCCTCTATATCTTGTTTAGAGTATTCAATTATGATTAGCATCATATTTTTGGAGCACTGCATGTTGTTGTTGCCCCATTCTTCTAGCATTTATGGTCTTGTATCCGGGTGGTTCGGGAGAGTGAAGATTCTCAGACCATGTGGTACTCTTTCTAACTCGATGTATTTTTCCACCGTGATGATCTCCCAACTTTTGGAGATTTCCTTCCTTAGGAGGCTTTCTAATTGGGACAACAGTGCGTTTGCATTCATTTGCTGTTCTGCTGCCTTGTCTTTGATCGTTAGGCCTGGCCTTGTTGTTCTGCTGTCTTTAATAAATAGGGTTTCTGCTTTTAGCAATTGTTTGGCTGCTCTTGCTTCCATTATGTTTTTTGGTATTCCTCTGTTATTTGCCACAATTTGTGCCCTTTTGGGATGATGGTGGGCTTGATTACATGGGTGAGCTGAGTCGCTGGTATCCTTTGTTGATCTCGTAATCTGAGGCTGATTATATATTTTATGTGCTCTGTAGTCAAAAAATTAAAAAGGTATTTATGTACTTGTAACCTTAGTTCATATTAGTCCATAATTCGGGATAGAATTATATTTTTCCCCTGGTAGTGTTTTTCTGAGTATGTGCTCTCCCCCTTTGTATCTGGTGGTTTATTGTATCATACATGAAACTGTTTGTTTGTTATTTACGAACCGCCGATGTCGGTTTCAGTGATAAATTCTGTTTATTGCCCAAATCTGAAACAATGTTATTATTGGATTTTGCTTCAAGTTGCGCCCTCCTTTCCCCAATTGCCTACTTACGGTTGTGCGGTGTCCTCCGACGCCGCTTCCCCGTTTTCTTCAATTGGAGATCGGTAGTCTGGCGTTCTCAGTGTGGGTGCCATGCGGGTTTTGCACGGATCGTCGTGTTCCTTTTCTCCGCCGGTGATCAATGTCTCAATTGTTCCTGTTGGCGTTCGAGACACTGCTGTCAGAGTGTCGATTGATCTTCTCACTCCCGTGAGAGGTTCCCGCTCGTCGATCACTCGTATCCTCGTAGGTTCAGGTCGGGCTCACAGTTCATTTGATAATTCCAGGTTGAAACTGTGCGCCGCTATCCTCTGTTTACATTCAATACTAAAACGATTCCTTATTCATAGCGCGCTCACCCATCTGGTGCAGGCATTCAACGGGCGGAATCCTGCCCGATTGTAACATTCCAAAATCCAAGAAATGCCACACTCCAGAGATACTGATTAGAGGTAATTTATTATTTTGTTACCACTACTACTGGTATATATATATACATTCCACCATTCCAACCATATACTTTTTGCCAAAAACTTATAAGGATCAAACAAATCCACCAGGGAGGCTTTTCATCTCAGCCAATGGATCCTTACTAGAACCTGTATCAAAGTATATTGATAATTTCCTTGCACTGTTGGTCAAAGACCTAAGCTCCTATCTAAGGGACACAGGTGATCTCTTGCAACATCTTCTAGACACTCCCTGGCAAGAGACATATAAACTAATAACCATGGATGTCAAATCGCTATACACAAGTATTGAACATGATATAGGGACCAGTGTATGTGAATAATTTTTAAAGAAAAGAAACATCCAATTCTTTCATCATAACATGTTACTGGAAATGATCCAAATATGTTTACAAAATAACATATTCCTGTTCAATAAACAGATGTATTGTCGAATGAGGGGACCACCATAGGTTTTTCCTTTTCACTGAACTACGCAAACCTGACAATGGGTTGGTGGGAGCAGAATATTGCATGGGCATTAGAAAATTACATACATGTGAGCAAAATTGTAATGTGGTTACGATTCATTGATGATTTGTTCCTCATTTGGGATGGCACAATGGAGGAGTTTGCAACGTATTATAACATGCTCAACAACAACACTGCAAACTTAAAGTTCACGTATGAGATAAGCAACATCAGAGTGACCTTTTTAGACACAGAAGTCTACATATGTGAGAATATGTTTCATTCCACATCTCACAGGAAGATTACAGCGATAAACTTAATGCTTCCATCAACTCTGTCTCAAATCACCATTTATGAGAATCAAGAGAAATTGCTCACAGGAAAGGGAACTTAAAAAACACAGCATGGAAACATACAAAAGATTCCAAGCAAGAAAATATCCAAAAAGAGTTATTGATACAGGCCTAGAGAAATTAAATCTATATCCAGAGCAAGGTTATTACAGAACAAAGAAAGAAATCTGGATATAAAAACAATCAGATTTATAACAGATTTGGAAGCAAACAAAATACGCCAAATCCTGTAGAAACATGGGGTTTGTTACAGTTAGAACCCACCATAAACAACATAATTGGAGACCACCTGAAAATGACATTTAAACTAGCACAAAACTTAAAAGACAAACTGGTGCTTAGCCACTTCAAAACAGACAAGAACAATTGGATGACAAAACTAGGATTCTAGAAATGTGCACACTGCAAAGCTTGCAAAATAGCGGTAAATAAACAAATTTCATCACAGCTAGCGGACGAAAAAGATGAATTCTACAACACATCATTTGCAAGAGCATATATGTTATCTATGTGATTGAGCGTCCATGTGGTTCTAAATATAGAGGGAGCACAATTTGTGAAACTAAAAACAAAAAAATGTTGGAACATATAAGAGCCACAGTAAATAAAGATAGGAGCAATGCAGTAGAAAAGCACATAGAACAACTTCATGATAGTAACTGGGAACAAATTACATTTTACGCAATCGACCAAGTGGCAAAATTGGATTGAGATGGTGATAGAGAAAGAGCATTAAGAAAGAAGGAAACACACTACATAATGCTACTCTGCACCCTTGACCCCAGAGGATTAAATCAAGATGAAGAGCTACACATCCATCTTTAAGAAACTGAATTGAAATCAGCACAAATGTCCCAAATCTGAATGCCCATAGAAATCAGCATGAAGAAAGGTATTATTAGAACGCCCACTAGAGGGCAGTCACTAGTTTGCACATAAAAATCACATTCAAGTGGCACAATAATCATACAGGCAGGCTGTACCATTCCAGTGTTGTGAGCAATATGCAAATGAATGACCTTAATTTATAACCAACAATATGACTAACGGGTCTAAGCAGGTCCGAAGTGGCAGACGAAGAGTACAGTTAGATCACTTAGCCCGCCAAAAGGCAATATAATATCAACAAAAGAAATCAACAAGAATAAGTAAACTACTTGGCCTGAAAAGAAATGGATTAAGAAATTAAAGCATGTTCAATGTAGCAATTGGGGCCCAATAGAGAGCAAATACAATAATGCTCCAACAATGCCACACAATAATGATCAAGAGCAAATTACAGTGGACCGATGAAGTGATGAATGGCCACACAATATCAGCTAAGAACAATCAATAAAGGTTAATATTGGAACCCAACATAACCACCATGCATTATCAAAAGAAACTGACATGAGCGTACCCATTATGGATTGAAATAATATTGTTGAAAAACATCTTGAAAGGCATCAGTCTAATATGGGAGATTATTAAAGCCAATCCTGTGGAAAAAAAAGTAAAAATCAGTTAAAATAAAATAAAAAATTAAGGGCCGGCTAGCTGAGAAACCACAGTAACCATAACGCTTTGGGAATACCATAATAATTAAAGAAATGGCAAACGGCATGAGTGGGACAAAATGGGTGAATTTTGCAATGGAAGTGCAAACAAAGGAGAAACGTTTTGACTGTCTTCTTGTGGGTTAATCGGACTCACAATTTATGAAACATGAACATGCGCATGAAACACAACGCGCTTCCTGAGACAGAACTTTATTTGCACAAATTGGCACTTTACCACTTTGAACATCTTTGCACTATTGTGTTTATTGCTTCACCAATAATGTACTAGTCACACGGTTAATTTTTGAATTTTAACTATGTTTTATTTGAGGATTCCCTGAATGGGATATGTATATGAAAGAAAGACGTAAAGTATGATAAAAAGTGTGGTAGGACTTGCCGGTGTCTATCAGTGATCAAGGTCCAGGGGGACCGAATCGTGTTGAGACCGTTTGTAAATCCAACTCTGTTTTTTGAGTAATAAAAACAGATATCACATCCACCCGGGAGTGCGACTTATTTATTCCGCTGCTTTGTTTTGGGAATTTCGGAGACATATATATGTGTGTGCGTGTGTATGTTTGTGAAAAAGGCATATTCGTGCTAAACAAAGTTGTTCTAAAGACTTTACTTGCTAAGATGCGTTCATTATTCTGGCATCGTCGTTAAAGGTCATTTGTTGTAAAAGGAGTCGTGGTTCCATCATACAACCCATAAGAAGGCATTCCCTCATTTGCATGGGGCGTGACCTCATGCATATGGGGGAATCTCTTTGCCTCTCAGCCCATGCCGTATTATGGGCATGGGCGCAAGGGCAAAGAAGCTGTCAGGAGGCGCACTGAAAGTGAGCCACAAAAAGGTTGTGCACTGTCAGTGTGCCCCCTGATGGCAGACCTCTGGATTGAAGAAAGGGAGTCCCATTGACCCCACCACACAGTCTCCTGCAAGCAGGTGCAGTCACTCTCTAAACCCACTTCCAAGGGGATCTCTCATCCCTCTTGAAAGTGCAGGTGGGTTGCGGAGAAGCTTTTAAACAGATGCTCCGTATTTCACTTGAATGCGTTGCCCTCATTTGAAAGGTGTGCACTGGTGCAAACAGTGAAAGTGTGTGTGAGAAGTTGGCCTGGCATATGCTGTCCACTAATTATAGTGGGCACCTTGCACCAGTCCAAACAACCCCTTATTGGAGATAGGTTAAAGACAACCTTTATTGAAAGCTATCCTAGTGGTAGCTATGGAGAGCAGCCTTCAGGCTAAGTCTTGAAGGAATGTAAAGCAGCTTGTTTTACCAGTCTATAATCTCTTGAGTGACCAAATGAAAGAGGACCACACCAGGTATATATTCAAAATATATGTATTTATTACTAAACACACCCCTCTAGTCTCTTTATGAGGCTAGAGTTCGAAGTACATACGTTACGAGTTAGTTATCTACAGTAATAGCACAAATACACGTTTGAGCCCCAGGGGCGTACCAAACCATATACCAATAAAGTGGTATAAGAACCACGACTGAGCTAGACACAAGGCCTAGAGCCTGTAGAAGTGCTTGGACCACAAGGAACCACCCAAGGCAGTGACACAGGGGACCCACGGGGGACGCGTGCAGTGTATGAACACAGCCGCAAATCGCCGTTAACTTCTATGGGGAAAGTCGCGATTGGAATTTAAAAGAAAAGGGACACTTAGAGGAGGACTTGGAGCAAACCCTTTGAGAACTAGGCTATTCTAGTGTCAATACCCACAGGAGCACCGGAGTACTCGAGTTACCTCACCCAGGGAAGCCGGGTGCATAGGTGTCTTTCGGGGTCGGGTTTCGTCGTCGCTTTCTATGGCGATCTGCTGCAAAGTGCTGCTGGCGACCAAGTCGAAAGTGTTCGGGTGGATCCAAAGGTGGATCGAAGATCTGAAGAACCTGAAAGCAGAGGGGACAGAGTCTGGGTCACTAGCCAGTGACCAGGAAGGCGATGAGCAGATGCCCACCGATGTCGAGTGCTTCAGGTAGGTTGATGGTTGTCTTGACTCTTCAGCCACGAGGTCCAGGAGGTGTCGACGACAACCAGGAGCTGGATTCGAGCTGTCCCACGATGTTTGTCGATTGCAGGGGTGTCGGCGACCGGATTGGACCCAACAAGCCTTGGCAACGGCAAGTCTCGTGGAAAGTGAAGAAGGACGATGTTGCAGACCAGCAAGGTCTGGAAGACTCACCCAGTGAGGATAAGTCAGGGCACACCTGGAGCAACCAGGGAGCCCAAGCAGAAAAAGATTGGCCTTCGGAAGGGCCTACTAGCCAACGGACTAGCGACCGCGAAGGAGCCTCAAGACGGTGCACGTGGAGCTGGCTCACAGGACACTCGTGGAGTGGAGGCCAGTGATCTTCGGTGCAGTTGGTGCTGGAGGCTGGGGCTACTCGGAGCCCAAAGCATAACTTCGCGGGAGACCCAGTAGAGGATGCACTTGCAAATACATTCGGTGTCCAGTGTTCACAGTTCCACATTACCCACAACAGCTACGGGCCTCAGCTTTGCTGGGGACTCAGGGCAGCCTCGGGGAAGTCTGGAAATACACATCTGGTGATGCAAAGACTTCGGCGTCCGACGGGAGCTTCAGCGATGCAGACCGGACAATTGCTTCTTTGGTGCCTGCCAAGCAGGGGAGTCACTCCTTGACCCCAAGGGAGATTCTTCAGTCCTCTAATCTTAAAGTAGAGCGTCGAAGGTCCAGGATTCTGTATCAGAGTTTCGTCCAGGTAAATCTAAAGTCCTAAGGACTGGGTTGCCTTACTTATACTAAGGTAGGGGGTTGGACATACTCTGTGACCCCACCTATGGGAGGGTCAGGGCAGAGGGGTGGTTACACCCCTTTCTCTTTGTCCAGTTTCACGCCAGAGCAGGGGCTGGAAGCCCCTGAGCCGGTTTGAACTGGGGTATGCACAGGGACACCAAGTGTGCCCCCAGTGCAGGACTTCAAAGCACCAGAGAGTGCTCCCGCCCAGCCCCAATACACACTATCCTGTCTGGGGAGGTGGTCACACCTCCCTGGGACAGGAAACCTATTGTCCAGGCCTCCCCTGCCGGAGTTTCGGTCAGCAGCAGGAGGCCAGACTCGTGTCTGTGGCAGCGGCATCCATTTTGTGATGCATGGGCTTGGAAAGTCAGTATCGGGCATACCGGTGTGTACATGTCTTTCACTCTAGAAGGGTGGAATGCTACCCCCGCCGCCAGAACTGGCGGGGGGGTAGTATTCCAAGATGTTTGACACCAAACACGACATGTTTCCGTGCAGCCATCATAAAGTTAGCATTTAACGCGAGGTTATACTGCGCTTAAGAGTATATGGTCAGGCTGCACTACAAACAGCATCAGAGAAGGGTCTCCGAACGCTGCAGAGGGGCCCTGCTCATGCAGGGGCACCCTCTCACATAGGAACCACGCACTCTGCCTTCAGGATTGATAAGGCCTGCCATAGGAGTGACTTATAGGTTTATATGTGTGTATGTATATAGTGATATAGGTAGCCTATATCACAGTAAGGGGTGCATGCACCACCTTACCCAGGCTGCAGTAGCAGACCTGTGGTGTCAGTTTGGATGGCCTTCCAGGGGTGGCACAATACATGCTGCAGCCCCTGGTAGGCCTCTGAGGTACCTATGCCCTGGGTACATAGTATACCATATACTAGGGACTTATAAGGGCACTCCAGATTCCAATCAGAGATGTGCCTAAGGCACATGGAAACCATTTTAGAGAGGAAGCAGCTAGGCTGGGGTTCTGATTAGCAGGGCCCCAGCCAGACTAAGGTCGAAAAACAGTGAAGCATCAGCAAAAAGTGGGGGTACCCATGTGAAGCAGATCCTACTCTCCTACACAACCCCCCCCAAACGTAGGGACATTAAACTAACCTTGCCCAGTTAAGTCTTCATGTTCTAAGTGGAAGTACCTAGAGAGTCCATCTGCATTGGCATGGTTACTCCCAGGTCTATGTTCCACTGTGAAGTCCATCCCCTGTAGGGAAATGGACCACCTAAGCAGTTTGGGGTTTTCACCCTTCATTTGTTTTAGCCATAAGAGGGGCTTATGGTCTGTTTGAACAAGGAAGTGAGTACCAAACAAGTATGGCCTCAACTTCTTCAGAGCCCAGACCACAGCAAAGGCCTCCCTCTCAATGGCTGACCAACGTTTCTCTCTAGGGGTCAGCCTTCTGCTAATGAAAGCTACTGACTGATCCTGACCTTCTTCATTCAATTGTGACAGTACAGCCCCTACCCCCAATTCAGATCCATCAGTTTGAACAATGAACTTCTTGGAGTAATCAGGACTCTGTAGAATGGGAGCAGTGCACATGGCCTGCTTCAGGTCATCAAATGCCTTTTGACAGCTAACTGTCCACTGAACCTTTTTGGGCATTTTCTTGGAAGTTAAGTCATTCAGGGGTGTCACTATTGATCCATACCCCTTGACAAATCTCCTATAGTACCCAGTCAGGCCTAAGAAGGCTCTCACCTGAGTCTGGGTAGTTGGAGCAGTCCAGTCCATGATGGTCTGGATCTTGCTCTGCAGTGGTTGAACCTGGCCTCCACCCACAAGGTGGCCCAGGTACACAACCTGACTCTGCCCTATCTGGCACTTGGTGGCCTTGATAGTCAGGCCTGCTTTCTGCAGGGCCTGTAAAACATTTCTGAGGTGGACCAGGTGATCCTCCCAGGTGGAGCTAAAGACAGCAATATCATCTAGATATGCTGCACTATAGGCTTCCAGACCTGTAAGGACTGTATTCACCAACCTCTGAAAAGTGGCAGGTGCATTCTTCAGACCAAAGGGCATCACCACAAATTGATAATGCCCACTAGGGGTTGAGAATGCTGTCTTTGGCTTTGCATCATCAGCTAGTCTGATCTGCCAGTAGCCAGCTGTCAGGTCAAATGTGCTTAGATACTTGGCTGAGGCCAAAGTGTCTATTAGCTCATCTGCCCTTGGTATTGGATGGGCATCAGTCCTAGTGACTGCATTGAGACCCCTGTAGTCCACACAAAACCTCATCTCTCTTTTCCCACCACTGGTGTGAGGTTTTGGCACAAGGACCACTGGACTAGCCCAAGGGCTATCTGAGGGTTCAATAACTCCCAAATCCAACATCTTCTGGACTTCTGTCCTGATACAGTCCCTGACATGGTCAGGTTGCCTATAAATCTTATTTTTAATAGGCAGACTGTCCCCAGTGTCCACTTTATGAGTGCACCAGGTAGTCTGACTGGGTGTCAGTGAGAATATGTGTCTGAACTGATTGAGCACTTGTCTGCAATCAGTCTGCTGCTGGGTAGTGAGGCTGCCTGCCAAGGCTACACCATCCACTGACCCATCATCAGGGTTCTGTGAGAGCAGGTCAGGGAGTGGGTCACTCTCTTCCTCCTGTCCCTCATCAGTAGCCATGAGCAAGCCCATGTCTGCCCTGTCCACATATGGTTTTAACCTGTTGACATGGAGAACCCTGTGGGGACTCCTGGGTGTTCCTAGGTCTACTAAGTAGGTAACCTCACCCTTCTGCTCAACAATGGTATGGGGTCCACTCCATTTGTCTTGGAGAGCTGCTGGGGCCACTGGCTCCAACACCCACACCTTCTGTCCTGGCTGGTAAACAGTCAGTACAGCCTTTGGTCATGCCAGGCCTTTTGAAGTTCCTGGCTAGCCTCAAGGTTTTTAGTTGCCTTTTTCATATACTCAGCCATCCGGGAGCGGAGACCAAGTACGTAGTCCACTATGTCTTGCTTTGGGGGCTTGAGAGGTAACTCCCATCCTTCCTTCACCAAGCACAGTGGACCCCTGACAGGGTGACCAAACAAAAGTTCAAAAGGGCTGTAGCCAACCCCTTTTGAGGCACCTCCCTGTACGCAAATAAAAGGCAGGGCAAGAGTATGTCCCATCTTCGCCTAAGCTTTTCTGGGAGCCCTTTAATCATGCCCTTCAAGGTTTTGTTGAATCTCTCAACTAAACCATTGCATTGTGGGTGATAGGGTGTGGTGAACTTGTAAGTCACTCCACACTCCTTCCACATTGCTTTTAAGTATCCAGACATAAAGTTTGTACCCCTGTCTGATACAACCTCCTTAGGGAAGCCCACTCTTGAGAAAATTCCCAGGAGGGCCCTTGCCACCACAGGCGCTGTAGTGGTCCTAAGGGGAATAGCCTCTGGGTACCTGGTGGCATGATCCACTACCACCAGGATAAACCTGTGCCCAGATGCTGTTTGGGGATCCATGGGACCAACAATGTCAATCCCCACCCTTTCAAAGGGAACCCCCACCACAGGTAGTGGTATCAGGGGGCCTTTGTAGTGCCACCTGCCTTGCCACTGGCCTGGCAGGTTACACAGGAGCGACAAAACTCCTTGGTGTCTTCAGACATGTGGGGCCAGTGAAAGTGAGGGACAATTCTGTCCCATGTCTTGTTCTGGCCCAGGTGACCTGCTAAGGGAATATCATGGGCTAGGGTCAATAGGAAGCCCCTGAACTTCAGAGGTATAACCAACCTCCTGGTAGCACCAGGCTTGGGGTCTCTACACTCTGAGTACAAGAGTCCATCATCCCAATACACAGTATGGGGACCACTAGCTTTCCCAGCAGCCTCAGCAGCAGCTTGCTGTCTGAGGGGTTCAAGAGAGGGGCAGCTCTGCTGCTCCTGGCTCAGATCTGCCCTGGAAGGTCCCCCTGTCCCCAAGAACTCAACCTGTTCAGGTTCAAGCTCCTCTGGGACAGTTCCTTCCTCAGGACTGAGATCATCCCCCTCAAGGGACTGATCTTCCTTCTGAGCCAAGGGGAAGGCACTGCCTTTACCCTACTACTCCTCTTCTTGGAAGGCACTTGGTCCATTATTCCAGAATCCAAGGCCTGTTCAGTGCTAGACATTTTGGCTTGTGACCTGGTCACAGCAAACACATCTGCAGGGATCCCCAGCATTTCTGCATGGGTCCTGAGCTCCACTTCTGCCCAAGCTGAAGTTTCTAAGTCATTGCCAAGCAAGCATTCAACGGGTAGGTCTGCACTTACCACAACCTTCTTAAGGCCAGTTACCCCTCCCCAGGAGAAGTTAACAACTGCCAGAGTATGGTCTGTTCTGACGTTGCTAGCATTGGTCACTTGGTACATCTCACCAAGTATAATCTGCCCAGGATTCACAAGGTCTTGTGTCACCATGGTGACACTTGCCCCTGTGTCCCTAAATGCCAAAGCCTCTCTTCCATTGATTAAAGGCTGTTGTCTGTACTTGCCCAGATTACTGGGACTCACAGAGGAGGTCATATCCATGCCTCCATCACAGACTAGGACAGCCTGAGTGAGTTCTCTGACTAGGTCAGAGCTCATCTCTTTACCCAGGGTCAACCCTACTAAACCCTTGGCTTGTGTAGTCCCACCACCAACTGTAGCTGCACTAGGGGGAGCAGGTGCCTTAGGGGCATTGGTGGGGGCTGGAGTCGAGTCTTTGGACTTGGTGCAATCACTGGTCCAGTGGGTCTTTTGCTTACAGACCTTGCACCATGGTTTCCTTTGGCCTTTCCCTTTGGTAGACTGTGAATCCCCACCTGAAGAAGATTTTTGGGGGCCTTGTGAAGACTTTTGATCTTTACCCTTCTCCCCACCCTTATCAGAGGTTTTCGAATCTTGCTTCTTAGGGTCACCACCTTGGTTCTGTACCTTCTGCTTCACCCTGGTTCTGACCCATTTGTCTGCCTTCTTTCCCAATTCTTGGGGAGAGGTCAGATCAGAGTCTACCAGGTGCTGATGCAACAGCTGATTTTGACAGTTATTAAGAATCTGCTCCCTCATTATCAGATTGTACAATCCTGTGAAGTCACATACCTTACTGCCCAATAACCAACCTTCCAGAGCCTTGGCAGAACAATCAACAAAGTCCACCCAGTCTTGAGTCTGTGCTTTTTGGGTATCCCTGAACTTTAACCTGTATTGTTCAGTGGTTAGGCCAAACCCATCAATTAGAGCACTCTTCAAGACTTTGTAATTATCAGCATCCTCCTCTCTAACAGTGAGGAGCTTGTCTCTACCTTTGTCTGCAAAGGAGAGCCACAAGATTGCTGCCCACTGCTCCTGAGGGACCCTCTGTACTTTACAGGCCCTCTCTAGAGCAGTTATCCATTTGTGGATATCATCCCCACTCTGGTAGGGAGGGACAATCTTGCTCAGGTTTCTATGGTCATAAGACCTTTCCCTATCTTTGGGGAAACTGCTGCCACCATGGGACTCTAGTCCCAACTTTTGTCTCTCTCTATAGAGATCTAGGGACTCCCTGTCTATAGCCAATTGCTGTTTCCTGAGTTCAAGCTGAGTTTGCTCATATTGAATCAGTCTCTTTCTTCTCTCATGAGAGGATTCCCTCCTATGAGAGGAGACAGAGGACCCTATTGAGGTGTCAGAGTGGTTAGACTCCTGAGAAGGAGACCTAGACCTTCTGGGCACACTCAGAACTCTTCCTGGGGGGACAAAGGGGAGGTCAGTCTGATCCTCTCCCTCCTCCTCCTCCACAGGAGGAATTGGATTCTCCAGGACAAGGTCATTTTCACCTTCCTGGCCAGTTTCAGAGGGGGGTCCTGGGTTTCTTCACCCCTGGCCCCTCCCTCATCTTCTGCCCCACCCTCCTTGCCTACCCCTTCAGACCCTAGGGGCCTGCTGAGATCATCAGCTAGTAACACCTCCCTGAGGTGTTGGGTGCTGGCACTTTTGCCTGTCTTCAACTTCCTAGTAGTGCATAAGGCTCTCAATTCCAAGAATGGGAGTTTATCATACTTGGAGGGAAGAAGCCCACTGGCTTCTGGCAAGGACTCACTGGGTCCTGGCTTTGAAGACATCACTAGTGAGGTGTGGTGTATGCACTACCTACTCTAGTGTGGCCTACTAAACTCTCTTGAGTTGTAGAAAGGGTGTGCTGTCCCTTAACACACAACTCTAAGTTCAGTAGAACTTACTGTATTACTAAGCTTGATTATATGTACCTTAGGTACCCTTAGTGGTTTTCAGTTGATCAATTCAATTGAGATTATCTGGTAAAACAATAGCAAGCTGGAATCCCACACGCTGCACACCAATGTGAGAAGTTGGCCTGGCATATGCTGTCCACTAATTATAGTGGGCACCTTGCACCAGTCCAAACAACCCCTTATTGGAGATAGGTTAAAGACAACCTTTATTGAAAGCTATCCTAGTGGTAGCTATGGAGAGCAGCCTTCAGGCTAAGTCTTGAAGGAATGTAAAGCAGCTTGTTTTACCAGTCTATAATCTCTTGAGTGACCAAATGAAAGAGGACCACACCAGGTATATATTCAAAATATATGTATTTATTACTAAACACACCCCTCTAGTCTCTTTATGAGGCTAGAGTTCGAAGTACATACGTTACGAGTTAGTTATCTACAGTAATAGCACAAATACACGTTTGAGCCCCAGGGGCGTACCAAACCATATACCAATAAAGTGGTATAAGAACCACGACTGAGCTAGACACAAGGCCTAGAGCCTGTAGAAGTGCTTGGACCACAAGGAACCACCCAAGGCAGTGACACAGGGGACCCACGGGGGACGCGTGCAGTGTATGAACACAACCGCGAACCACCGTTAACTTCTATGGGGAAAGTCGCGATTAGAATTTAAAAGAAAAGGGACACTTAGAGGAGGACTTGGAGCAAACCCTTTGAGAACTAGGCTGTTCTAGTGTCTATACCCACGGGAGCACCGGAGTACTCGAGTTACCTCACCCAGGGAAGCCGGGTGCATAGGTGTCTTTCGGGGTCGGGTTTCGTCGTCGCTTTCTATGGCGATCTGCTGCAAAGTGCTGCTGGCGACCAAGTCGAAAGTGTTCGGGTGGATCCAAAGGTGGATCGAAGATCTGAAGAACCTGAAAGCAGAGGGGACAGAGTCTGGGTCACTAGCCAGTGACCAGGAAGGCGATGAGCAGATGCCCACCGATGTCGAGTGCTTCAGGTAGGTTGACGGTCGTCTTGACTCTTCAGCCACGAGGTCCAGGAGGCGTTGACGACAACCAGGAGCTGGATTCGAGCTGTCCCACGATGTTTGTCGATTGCAGGGGTGTCGGCGACCGGATTGGACCCAACAAGCCTTGGCAACGGCAAGTCTCGTGGAAAGCGAAGAAGGACGATATTGCAGACCAGCAAGGTCTGGGAGACTCACCCAGCGAGGATAAGTCAGGGCACACCTGGAGCAACCAGGGAGCCCAAGCAGAAAAAGATTGGCCTTCGGGAGGGCCTACTAGCCAACGGACTAGCGACCGCGCAGGAGCCTCAAGACGGTGCACATGTAGCTGGCTCACAGGACACTCGTGGAGTGGAGGCCAGTGATCTTCGGTGCAGTTGGTGCTGGAGGCTGGGGCTACTCGGAGCCCAAAGCACGACTTCGTGGGAGACCCAGAAGAGGATGCACTTGCAAATGCGTTCGGTGTCCAGGGGTCACGGTTCCACGTTACCCACGACAGCTACGGGCCTCAGCTTTGCTGGGGACTCAGGGCAGCCTCGGGGAAGTCTGGAAATCCACCTCTGGTGATGCAAAGACTTCGGCGTCCGACGGGAGCTTCAGCGATGCAGACCGGACAATTGCTTCTTTGGTGCCTGCCAAGCAGGGGAGTCACTCCTTGACCCCAAGGGAGATTCTTCAGTCCTCTAATCTTAAAGTAGAGCGTCGAAGGTCCAGGATTCTGTATCAGAGTTTCGTCCAGGTAAATCTAAAGTCCTAAGGACTGGGTTCCCTTACTTATACTAAGGTAGGGGGTTGGACATACTCTGTGACCCCACCTATGGGAGGGTCAGGGCAGAGGGGTGGTTACACCCCTTTCCCTTTGTCCAGTTTCACGCCAGAGCAGGGGCTGGAAGCCCCTGAGCCGGTTTGAACTGGGGTATGCACAGGGACACCAAGTGTGCCCCCAGTGCAGGACTTCAAAGCACCAGAGAGTGCTCCCGCCCAGCCCCAATACACACTATCCTGTCTGGGGAGGTGGTCACACCTCCCTGGGACAGGAAACCTATTGTCCAGGCCTCCCCTGCCGGAGTTTCGGTCAGCAGCAGGAGGCCAGACTCGTGTCTGTGGCAGCGGCATCCATTTTGTGATGCATGGGCTTGGAAAGTCAGTATCGGGCATACCGGTGTGTACATGTCTTTCACTCTAGAAGGGTGGAATGCTACCCCCGCCGCCAGAACTGGCGGGGGGTAGTATTCCAAGATGTTTGACACCAAACACGACATGTTTCCGTGCAGCCATCACAAAGTTAGCATTTAACGCGAGGTTATACTGCGCTTAAGAGTATATGGTCAGGCTGCACTACAAACAGCATCAGAGAAGGGTCTCCGAACGCTGCAGAGGGGCCCTGCTCATGCAGGGGCACCCTCTCACATAGGAACCACGCACTCTGCCTTCAGGATTGATAAGGCCTGCCATAGGTGTGACTTATAGGTTTATATGTGCGTATGTATATAGTGATATAGGTAGCCTATATCACAGTAAGGGGTGCATGCACCACCTTACCCAGGCTGCAGTAGCAGACCTGTGGTGTCAGTTTGGATGGCCTTCCAGGGGTGGCACAATACATGCTGCAGCCCCTGGTAGGCCTCTGAGGTACCTATGCCCTGGGTACATAGTATACCATATACTAGGGACTTATAAGGGCACTCCAGATTCCAATCAGAGATGTGCCTAAGGCACATGGAAACCATTTTAGAGAGGAAGCAGCTAGGCTGGGGTTCTGATTAGCAGGGCCCCAGCCAGACTAAGGTCGAAAAACAGTGAAGCATCAGCAAAAAGTGGGGGTACCCATGTGAAGCAGATCCTACTCTCCTACACAACCCCCCCCAAACGTAGGGACATTAAACTAACCTTGCCCAGTTAAGTCTTCATGTTCTAAGTGGAAGTACCTAGAGAGTCCATCTGCATTGGCATGGTTACTCCCAGGTCTATGTTCCACTGTGAAGTCCATCCCCTGTAGGGAAATGGACCACCTAAGCAGTTTGGGGTTTTCACCCTTCATTTGTTTTAGCCATAAGAGGGGCTTATGGTCTGTTTGAACAAGGAAGTGAGTACCAAACAAGTATGGCCTCAACTTCTTCAGAGCCCAGACCACAGCAAAGGCCTCCCTCTCAATGGCTGACCAACGTTTCTCTCTAGGGGTCAGCCTTCTGCTAATGAAAGCTACTGACTGATCCTGACCTTCTTCATTCAATTGTGACAGTACAGCCCCTACCCCCAATTCAGATGCATCAGTTTGAACAATGAACTTCTTGGAGTAATCAGGACTCTGTAGAATGGGAGCAGTGCACATGGCCTGCTTCAGGTCATCAAATGCCTTTTGACAGCTAACTGTCCACTGAACCTTTTTGGGCATTTTCTTGGAAGTTAAGTCATTCAGGGGTGTCACTATTGATCCATACCCCTTGACAAATCTCCTATAGTACCCAGTCAGGCCTAAGAAGGCTCTCACCTGAGTCTGGGTAGTTGGAGCAGTCCAGTCCATGATGGTCTGGATCTTGCTCTGCAGTGGTTGAACCTGGCCTCCACCCACAAGGTGGCCCAGGTACACAACCTGACTCTGCCCTATCTGGCACTTGGTGGCCTTGATAGTCAGGCCTGCTTTCTGCAGGGCCTGTAAAACATTTCTGAGGTGGACCAGGTGATCCTCCCAGGTGGAGCTAAAGACAGCAATATCATCTAGATATGCTGCACTATAGGCTTCCAGACCTGTAAGGACTGTATTCACCAACCTCTGAAAAGTGGCAGGTGCATTCTTCAGACCAAAGGGCATCACCACAAATTGATAATGCCCACTAGGGGTTGAGAATGCTGTCTTTGGCTTTGCATCATCAGCTAGTCTGATCTGCCAGTAGCCAGCTGTCAGGTCAAATGTGCTTAGATACTTGGCTGAGGCCAAAGTGTCTATTAGCTCATCTGCCCTTGGTATTGGATGGGCATCAGTCCTAGTGACTGCATTGAGACCCCTGTAGTCCACACAAAACCTCATCTCTCTTTTCCCACCACTGGTGTGAGGTTTTGGCACAAGGACCACTGGACTAGCCCAAGGGCTATCTGAGGGTTCAATAACTCCCAAATCCAACATCTTCTGGACTTCTGTCCTGATACAGTCCCTGACATGGTCAGGTTGCCTATAAATCTTATTTTTAATAGGCAGACTGTCCCCAGTGTCCACTTCATGAGTGCACCAGGTAGTCTGACTGGGTGTCAGTGAGAATATGTGTCTGAACTGATTGAGCACTTGTCTGCAATCAGTCTGCTGCTGGGTAGTGAGGCTGCCTGCCAAGGCTACACCATCCACTGACCCATCATCAGGGTTCTGTGAGAGCAGGTCAGGGAGTGGGTCACTCTCTTCCTCCTGTCCCTCATCAGTAGCCATGAGCAAGCCCATGTCTGCCCTGTCCACATATGGTTTTAACCTGTTGACATGGAGAACCCTGTGGGGACTCCTGGGTGTTCCTAGGTCTACTAAGTAGGTAACCTCACCCTTCTGCTCAACAATGGTATGGGGTCCACTCCATTTGTCTTGGAGAGCTGCTGGGGCCACTGGCTCCAACACCCACACCTTCTGTCCTGGCTGGTAAACAGTCAGTACAGCCTTTTGGTCATGCCAGGCCTTTTGAAGTTCCTGGCTAGCCTCAAGGTTTTTAGTTGCCTTTTTCATATACTCAGCCATCCGGGAGCGGAGACCAAGTACGTAGTCCACTATGTCTTGCTTTGGGGGCTTGAGAGGTAACTCCCATCCTTCCTTCACCAAGCACAGTGGACCCCTGACAGGGTGACCAAACAAAAGTTCAAAAGGGCTGTAGCCAACCCCCTTTTGAGGCACCTCCCTGTACGCAAATAAAAGGCAGGGCAAGAGTATGTCCCATCTTCGCCTAAGCTTTTCTGGGAGCCCTTTAATCATGCCCTTCAAGGTTTTGTTGAATCTCTCAACTAAACCATTGCATTGTGGGTGATAGGGTGTGGTGAACTTGTAAGTCACTCCACACTCCTTCCACATTGCTTTTAAGTATCCAGACATAAAGTTTGTACCCCTGTCTGATACAACCTCCTTAGGGAAGCCCACTCTTGAGAAAATTCCCAGGAGGGCCCTTGCCACCACAGGCGCTGTAGTGGTCCTAAGGGGAATAGCCTCTGGGTACCTGGTGGCATGATCCACTACCACCAGGATAAACCTGTGCCCAGATGCTGTTTGGGGATCCATGGGACCAACAATGTCAATCCCCACCCTTTCAAAGGGAACCCCCACCACAGGTAGTGGTATCAGGGGGCCTTTGTAGTGCCACCTGCCTTGCCACTGGCCTGGCAGGTTACACAGGAGCGACAAAACTCCTTGGTGTCTTCAGACATGTGGGGCCAGTGAAAGTGAGGGACAATTCTGTCCCATGTCTTGTTCTGGCCCAGGTGACCTGCTAAGGGAATATCATGGGCTAGGGTCAATAGGAAGCCCCTGAACTTCAGAGGTATAACCAACCTCCTGGTAGCACCAGGCTTGGGGTCTCTACACTCTGAGTACAAGAGTCCATCATCCCAATACACAGTAGGGGGACCACTAGCTTTCCCCACAGCCTCAGCAGCAGCTTGCTGTCTGAGGGGTTCAAGAGAGGGGCAGCTCTGCTGCTCCTGGCTCAGATCTGCCCTGGAAGGTCCCCCTGTCCCCAAGAACTCAACCTGTTCAGGTTCAAGCTCCTCTGGGACAGTTCCTTCCTCAGGACTGAGATCATCCCCCTCAAGGGACTGAACTTCCTTCTGAGCGAAGGGGGAAGGCACTGCCTTTACCCTACTACTCCTCTTCTTGGAAGGCACTTGGTCCATTATTCCAGAATCCAAGGCCTGTTCAGTGCTAGACATTTTGGCTTGTGACCTGGTCACAGCAAACACATCTGCAGGGATCCCCAGCATTTCTGCATGGGTCCTGAGCTCCACTTCTGCCCAAGCTGAAGTTTCTAAGTCATTGCCAAGCAAGCATTCAACGGGTAGGTCTGCACTTACCACAACCTTCTTAAGGCCAGTTACCCCTCCCCAGGAGAAGTTAACAACTGCCAGAGTATGGTCTGTTCTGACGTTGCTAGCATTGGTCACTTGGTACATCTCACCAAGTATAATCTGCCCAGGATTCACAAGGTCTTGTGTCACCATGGTGACACTTGCCCCTGTGTCCCTAAATGCCAAAGCCTCTCTTCCATTGATTAAAGGCTGTTGTCTGTACTTGCCCAGATTACTGGGACTCACAGAGGAGGTCATATCCATGCCTCCATCACAGACTAGGACAGCCTGAGTGAGTTCTCTGACTAGGTCAGAGCTCATCTCTTTACCCAGGGTCAACCCTACTAAACCCTTGGCTTGTGTAGTCCCACCACCAACTGTAGCTGCACTAGGGGGAGCAGGTGCCTTAGGGGCATTGGTGGGGGCTGGAGTCGAGTCTTTGGACTTGGTGCAATCACTGGTCCAGTGGGTCTTTTGCTTACAGACCTTGCACCATGGTTTTCTTTGGCCTTTCCCTTTGGTAGACTGTGAATCCCCACCTGAAGAAGATTTTTGGGGGCCTTGTGAAGACTTTTGATCTTTACCCTTCTCCCCACCCTTATCAGAGGTTTTCGAATCTTGCTTCTTAGGGTCACCACCTTGGTTCTGTACCTTCTGCTTCACCCTGGTTCTGACCCATTTGTCTGCCTTCTTTCCCAATTCTTGGGGAGAGGTCAGATCAGAGTCTACCAGGTGCTGATGCAACAGCTGATTTTGACAGTTATTAAGAATCTGCTCCCTCATTATCAGATTGTACAATCCTGTGAAGTCACATACCTTACTGCCCAATAACCAACCTTCCAGAGCCTTGGGCAGAACAATCAACAAAGTCCACCCAGTCTTGAGTCTGTGCTTTTTGGGTATCCCTGAACTTTAATCTGTATTGTTCAGTGGTTAGGCCAAAGCCATCAATTAGAGCACTCTTCAAGACTTTGTAATTATCAGCATCCTCCTCTCTAACAGTGAGGAGCTTGTCTCTACCTTTGTCTGCAAAGGAGAGCCACAAGATTGCTGCCCACTGCTCCTGAGGGACCCTCTGTACTTTACAGGCCCTCTCTAGAGCAGTTATCCATTTGTGGATATCATCCCCACTCTGGTAGGGAGGGACAATCTTGCTCAGGTTTCTATGGTCATAAGACCTTTCCCTATCTTTGGGGAAACTGCTGCCACCATGGGACTCTAGTCCCAACTTTTGTCTCTCTCTATAGAGATCTAGGGACTCCCTGTCTATAGCCAATTGCTGTTTCCTGAGTTCAAGCTGAGTTTGCTCATATTGAATCAGTCTCTTTCTTCTCTCATGAGAGGATTCCCTCCTATGAGAGGAGACAGAGGACCCTATTGAGGTGTCAGAGTGGTTAGACTCCTGAGAAGGAGACCTAGACCTTCTGGGCACACTCAGAACTCTTCCTGGGGGGACAAAGGGGAGGTCAGTCTGATCCTCTCCCTCCTCCTCCTCCACAGGAGGAATTGGATTCTCCAGGACAAGGTCATTTTCACCTTCCTGGCCAGTTTCAGAGGGGGGTCCTGGGTTTCTTCACCCCTGGCCCCTCCCTCATCTTCTGCCCCACCCTCCTTGCCTACCCCTTCAGACCCTAGGGGCCTGCTGAGATCATCAGCTAGTAACACCTCCCTGAGGTGTTGGGTGCTGGCACTTTTGCCTGTCTTCAACTTCCTAGTAGTGCATAAGGCTCTCAATTCCAAGAATGGGAGTTTATCATACTTGGAGGGAAGAAGCCCACTGGCTTCTGGCAAGGACTCACTGGGTCCTGGCTTTGAAGACATCACTAGTGAGGTGTGGTGTATGCACTACCTACTCTAGTGTGGCCTACTAAACTCTCTTGAGTTGTAGAAAGGGTGTGCTGTCCCTTAACACACAACTCTAAGTTCAGTAGAACTTACTGTATTACTAAGCTTGATTATATGTACCTTAGGTACCCTTAGTGGTTTTCAGTTGATCAATTCAATTGAGATTATCTGGTAAAACAATAGCAAGCTGGAATCCCACACGCTGCACACCAATGTGAGAAGTTGGCCTGGCATATGCTGTCCACTAATTATAGTGGGCACCTTGCACCAGTCCAAACAACCCCTTATTGGAGATAGGTTAAAGACAACCTTTATTGAAAGCTATCCTAGTGGTAGCTATGGAGAGCAGCCTTCAGGCTAAGTCTTGAAGGAATGTAAAGCAGCTTGTTTTACCAGTCTATAATCTCTTGAGTGACCAAATGAAAGAGGACTACACCAGGTATATATTCAAAATATATGTATTTATTACTAAACACACCCCTCTAGTCTCTTTATGAGGCTAGAGTTCGAAGTACATACGTTACGAGTTAGTTATCTACAGTAATAGCACAAATACACGTTTGAGCCCCAGGGGCGTACCAAACCATATACCAATAAAGTGGTATAAGAACCACGACAGAGCTAGACACAAGGCCTAGAGCATGTAGAAGTGCTTGGACCACAAGGAACCACCCAAGGCAGTGACACAGGGGACCCACGGGGGACGCGTGCAGTGTATGAACACAACCGCGAACCAACGTTAACTTCTATGGGGAAAGTCGCGATTAGAATTTAAAAGAAAAGGGACACTTAGAGGAGGACTTGGAGCAAACCCTTTGAGAACTAGGCTGTTCTAGTGTCTATACCCACGGGAGCACCGGAGTACTCGAGTTACCTCACCCAGGGAAGCCGGGTGCATAGGTGTCTTTCGGGGTCGGGTTTCGTCGTCGCTTTCTATGGCGATCTGCTGCAAAGTGCTGCTGGCGACCAAGTCGAAAGTGTTCGGGTGGATCCAAAGGTGGATCGAAGATCTGAAGAACCTGAAAGCAGAGGGGACAGAGTCTGGGTCACTAGCCAGTGACCAGGAAGGCGATGAGCAGATGCCCACCGATGTCGAGTGCTTCAGGTAGGTTGACGGTCGTCTTGACTCTTCAGCCACGAGGTCCAGGAGGCGTCGACGACAACCAGGAGCTGGAATTCGAGCTGTCCCACGATGTTTGTCGATTGCAGGGGTGTCGGCGACCGGATTGGACCCAACAAGCCTTGGCAACGGCAAGTCTTGTGGAAAGTGAAGAAGGACAATGTTGCAGACCAGCAAGGTCTGGGGGACTCACCCAGTGAGGATAAGTCAGGGCGCACCTGGAGCAACCAGGGAGCCCAAGCAGAAAAAGATTGGCCTTCGGGAGAGCCTACTAGCCAATGGACTAGCGACCGCAAAGGAGCCTCAAGACGGTGCACGTGGAGCTGGCTCACAGGACACTCGTGGAGTGGAGGCCAGTGATCTTCGGTGCAGTTGGTGCTGGAGGCTGGGGCTACTCGGAGCCCAAAGCACGACTTCATGGAAGACCCAGAAGAGGATGCACTTGCAAATGCGTTCGGTGTCCACGGGTCACAGTTCCACATTACCCATGACAGCTACGGGCCTCAGCTTTGCTGGGGACTCAGGACAGCCTTGGGGAAGTCTGGAAATCCACCTCTGGTGATGCAAAGACTTCGGCGTCCGACGGGAGCTTCAGCGATGCAGACCGGACAATTGCTTCTTTGGTGCCTGCCAAGCAGGGGAGTCACTCCTTGACCCCAAGGGAGATTCTTCAGTCCTCTAATCTTGAAGTAGAACATCGAAGGTCCAGGATTCTGTATCAGAGTTTCGTCCAGGTAAATATAAAGTCCTAAGGACTGGGTTCCCTTACTTATACTAAGGTAGGGGGTTGGACATACTCTGTGACCCCACCTATAGGAGGGTCAGGGCAGAGGGGTGGTTACACCCCTTTCCCTTTGTCCAGTTTCGTGCCAGAGCAGGGGCTGGAAGCCCCTGAGCCGGTTTGAACTGGGGTATGCACAGGGACACCAAGTGTGCCCCCAGTGCAGGACTTCAAAGCACCAGAGAGTGCTCCCGCCCAGCCCCAATACACACTATCCTGTCTGGGGAGGTGGTCACACCTCCCTGGGACAGGAAACCTATTGTCCAGGCCTCCCCGGCCGGAGTTTCGGTCAGCAGCAGGAGGCCAGACTCGTGTCTGTGGCAGCGGCATCCATTTTGTGATGCCAGGGCTTGGAAAGTCAGTACCGGGCATACCGGTGTGTACATGTCTTTCCCTCTAGAAGGGTGGAATGCTACCCCCGCCGCCAGAACTGGCGGGGGGGTAGTATTCCAAGATGTTTGACACCAAACACAACATGTTTCCGTGCAGCCATCATAAAGTTAGCATTTAACGCGTGGTTATATTGCGCTTAAGAGTATATGGTCAGGCTGCACTACAAACAGCATCAGAGAAGGGTCTCCGAACGCTGCAGAGGGGCCCTGCTCATGCAGGGGCACCCTCTCACATAGGAACCACGCACTCTGCCTTCAGGATTGATAAGGCCTGCCATAGGAGTGACTTATAGGTTTATATGTGTGTATGTATATAGTGATATAGGTAGCCTATATCACAGTAAGGAGTGCATGCACCACCTTACCCAGGCTGCAGTAGCAGACCTGTGGTGTCAGTTTGGATGGCCTTCCAGGGGTGGCACAATACATGCTGCAGCCCCTGGTAGGCCTCTGAGGTACCTATGCCCTGGGTACATAGTATACCATATACTAGGGACTTATAAGGGCACTCCAGATTCCAATCAGAGATGTGCCTAAGGCACATGGAAACCATTTTAGAGAGGAAGCAGCTAGGCTGGGGTTCTGATTAGCAGGGCCCCAGCCAGACTAAGGTCGAAAAACAGTGAAGCATCAGCAAAAAGTGGGGGTACCCATGTGAAGCAGATCCTACTCTCCTACAGTGTGCCCTGTACATAGTACAGCCCCAGATCTCCAAAAATAGCCAGGAAATGGGAAAGAGTTAAGATGGAGAGAATAGGGGACTAGATCTGCAATAATTAGGTAAATTATTGGGAGGCTGTTAAGGTTACCCTTCCTTCTGCTCAAGTACAGAATGTTATGGACTATTTGCAAATTCAAAGCATGCACAAAACAATTATCCCTTTCAAATAGAAGATTCAAGGGAAATAGTGATGGAAATGCTCAGCTCTAAAAATGCCACAAGAAAAATTAATTATTGGGTTAGATGGCTAAGAAGGTGACAGAACCCCATTAAAACTTGCCCAAAATAGGTAGCTCAAAACGTGGGTATAATCCTGTCTAAAGAAGAATGGTAAAAAATATCTACCTTCAATTGTGCGTTGGGGGGGGGGGGATCATTTTAGTTGGATGCAGAT
Source organism: Calotriton arnoldi (assembly GCA_963921515.1). Lineage (NCBI taxonomy): Eukaryota > Metazoa > Chordata > Amphibia > Caudata > Salamandridae > Calotriton > Calotriton arnoldi. The sequence goes on along the minus strand of CAWUFW010001477.1, from coordinate 1,137,113 downwards.
GTAAGCCCAGTGGCTAGTGTATTATACACGTAATAAAATACATGGCTGGAATGTGATTTTTTTTCTGATCACTGTCCCAATTGCAATATACTGGGTCCTTGGGAGTACAAGGTCTGGGTATGTCAGAAGTTAAGGGGATTCTGGGAAAAGTTTATTTTGTACGTTCAAGGCACTGTAGGAATTCAAATAATCCTGGACTCCAAATCTAGTCTCCTGGGAAGCTTCAAGAATTTGGTAATAACGACAAGGAATTTGAGAGCCTCATAATGCAATATTGGTAGCCCACTCGCTGTTCACCAATTATTGAAAATCTAACAAACCACTTGACTTTTTAATGTGGCTTAATACATTTTATGTTGTCTACAACAAAGAAATGTTAACTGCCAAATTGTACGTGGGGGTGGAGAGAGGAAAAGTTTATTGACACTTGGAAATACGTTATGCACTTTGCTAAATCCAGTTCTAATGACACAACGAGCTGAGCTGAAGGGGCGATAGGTTGATTATTTAACGTAGATAATTAAGTATTGTTTGAATGAATTTTCGAGGTTGGCAGCTTGTTTTTTGTTAAGTACTGCCCTCTTAATTGCGATTTTGCACTTATCATTGACACTATTCAAATGAAGTTTGTTGTTATGAGTAGGAACATCTATGCTTTTGCATAAATTCTTTTGGAATTCTGCTTGGAAAGAGTGCTTTGCTCGGAAGCTGTTAAAATAAAAATAAAATAAAAACACTTATTGTGAAGGTAAGTATATTTTCTCCAAATCTATGTATTTTATATATATAAAGATAGATAGATAGATAGATAGATAGATAGATAGATAGATAGATAGATAGCCGCCTAACAAACACTCCATGCTGGACTCTCGCACAGCTTCCTGGATGGCTTTTCTACCTTGGCTGGGTGAATGCAGCGAAGTCTAGGTTATATGGTGAAGATGGCTCAACCATACAGGTGACAAGGGACTTTTGTTCTCATTTACATTTAAGACAGGCCTGTGATCTACACTGCACCAATGACACCTAGGCAGCTGTCTAATATTTTATGCACGGAGACGAATATTGTGATTTGTCATGAGCCCCACTTTTCTGCTTTGTGACAGCAGAATGCCTAGGGACCTTCTGCCTGTGCTGAAAATTGGAAATGCTTCCTCTGGTGAGGACTTCACGGATTACAAACAGTGGTGGTTTGCCAAGCGTCAGGTGCAGCCCTGCCACCTGTGAGGGGCCACAGACTGCCCCTTGCTCTGCCCACACTGCCCTCTATTTAATTCAGCTGTGTTCACAAAAACACGACTTTCTTATTTCCATGAGCATTACCAGTGTACAGAAGAAAAGGCACTAAAGAAATATTCCACTACTTTCATGGTGTGCCAGTGATGCCTAAAACTTTCAAGGAGATCGCCCATTTTTTCAAATTGTGCAATCGGACCCCCGTCCCCCATATGGTTAGAATTAACTCCAGGGTGCCGTTGGCAGCTTTTTGTAATGGATGCACTCTTATGCCAAGAACTACATTTATTATGTTAATACCATTATTTTGCCATTTATGCCATCCACATATCATAGAATGTCTATAGCGTATCAGGGTCATAATTTTCTCATGGGTGCCTCCCCTTTTCCATATGCCGTGATTGCCCTCTCTTAGGCCAAGAATTACCTTAAATATGCTAGCATCAGCATTTTGTCATGGATGCCCCCATATTTCAAGAATTAGCTCCAGTCTGCCAGAGCCTGCATTTTGCCATGGGTGTCCACCTTCACAAGATTTACCTCCAATGGGCCAATGGGCCAGTGCCAGTAGGTGGCCATAAACCAAGAATCAATTTGAGTGTGCCGTGGCCAGCGGCAGACCCACAAGCATAATACACAAACATACACATTATTGCTCAATCACAGTCACTCACTTATTCAAACTCACTCACATTCATTCTTCTTTACTCTCTCGTTCTATCTCATACTTAATTCCACTCACACAAATATGCTGACACAGTCACATAATCTCCCTTCCACATATTGATTCTTGCTTCCACACACACACATATTCACTCACACTTATCCTCTCTCACTCACTCTCACCCATTTGTACTCACTCATCCTACCTCACTCTCTCTTACTTCCTCACTCACCCCCTTTCACTGTCTTCCCCTCCCTCACCTACTCATTCTCACTCATACTCACTTTCACTTACTTTCTCAGTTAAGCACTCACAGGCTCACTCTTGGGTGTTTCTTCCCCTGAAAGCTTCACAAACAAGTCGGATTTTCTTGCTATGCTCGCTGGAATTTGGGGCAAACAATACACCTCACTACTTTCAAAGATCACCAGCCGCCACTGGTCACAAAGTGTGACGATGAGGCTTCTTGGTATCAGAGGCAGCAGATATGCTGGCTAGCTGAAATGTTTTAAAAACACCCATTTAGTACCATCACACCTGAACAGAGCTCCATTGCTGACAGCTTAGTGACTTAAACAGTGTGATTCTGAGCAAACAGCATTAGCTGCCTTTGCTCCAAACTGTACATATGTAATACATGTAACAGAGGAATATCTAATTATGAGGAGTTAAAGGAGAAAATGGATAGCTTGGATTGTCCTAATTACTTCCCCCATCACATGCTTCTGGTTTACTGTGTTTACCATGCTCTTGACGCATTTAAAGTGTCTCTGTGTTTTGCTCCTTGGACCTGTTTTGGACTGTACAAATACTTAAACAAAATTACAGTAAAATACCAACACTTCTTAGCAGGAAAGCCATGCATGTAATGGGTATTTCTAACACTTCTCAGCAGGGCTGTCATACTTTTAATGTCACAGTGCCAGCACTTCTCTGGAGGCTTGATATACCCTTAATGGTATGTAACCAACCCTCCTCATCAGGGCTGATATTCTTTACTTCGGAGCTGCAATACATTTTATTTAATGGACGCTACCAACAGCGGTCAGCAGGGGCGCCATATTATTATTAGACAATGGACAATGCGATGCTGCAATATCGCCCCCCAGTAACAAAAGCAGGAAGAAAGCGTTTCCAGCCTCTCGGGGCCAGGCAAGGTCTGCTCCAAGAAAATTGCCAGGGCTGCTTTGGGTTCCCAGTCTGGCCCTGAACACAAGACTGGTTTCTTCCTGAGTAGGGCTTATTATTTGGGTATAGCTTGGTCCCAGTGACACAGTGAACAAAAAAAACTGGACTCGAGCAGCACATCATGCATGGACTGGAAAACGTGGCAGCTATGGAAGAGGTGCAAATTGAAAGAGAGCGCCCAGGTCCGAGTCCTGGGGGGACACCCATGGGGAGAGAGGTCAAGATTCTAAAGTAAAACCTTATATGAAATCGTCCTTATTTATTTCTAACATGTCCTTTCTGTCTTTGCTCACTTTAATTATCAGTCAGTGATCATTACTCACTATGGCAGCTGTAGCACACATTTTAAAGTGTTTTCTACTTCCATTTACTGTTTAAAGTATGTCCTGATAAAGGAGAAAAATTCCGGCTTTAAGTGATTTGTCATATTTTGTACCAGCAGAGACATAAAAATACCAGGCATGCCGGTAGAAGACTTTGCAGGTGGCCACCATAGGTGAAGGCAGCTGTCAGGTTGAGGAGGTTGCATCTGACTATTCTGATATGATGTAATTCGATGCAACGGAGGCAGCCTCTGGTGGAGTAGAGCGCCATGAAACACCGCTGCGGAAGATCCTTGTAAAGGGTTGGGCCCTAGGCCCCCATAAACTATAGTAATGACACACAGACACACTTAAACAGTCTCTGGAACTGGCCCAGGCCACGTGCGCCTGGCCCCTTTTATTGGCAAGGTCACATGTCCTGTGACACCTGTGATGCATGGTGTGGGGTGATAGTGTAAGCCAGCCCTCTGTGAGTGGCTGGTACGCAGATACAGTAAGGAACACTAGAACAGTGACCAGCCGGTCACTACAGTCCTCTCTGTTTCTAGTGGCTGGCTGAGTAGAGAATACATCTGTTAAGAACCTGAAGCCTCATGAGTTTAAACAGAAATGCAGTTGGGAGCCAGGACGGTAGTTAGAAGGAGAAGAGGGTCTAGACGTTAGTTTCCCAGTAGCTTTGGAAACATTAAGCTACACTTGAACATTGTGGGCAGATGCTGGTGAATAAAGACAGCGTGAAGAATAGAAAGATTAGTCGATTCATGGGAAACAGGGGGTGGGGGATAACCTTGCAAAATGGAGCTGGCTGAATTGGGTATGCAGACTATTCCAACTGGAGACGCGGGCGAGAAGAAGGTGTGGGGGTGGGGGTGGGGGTAGCTCGTTTGTGTGAAGGGAAGAAAGTGAGACGAGAGGAGCCGTGAGCAGCAAGGAGAGGGAGAAAGCAATGTTTTGGATCATGGATTACCAGTCGAAAAAATAGAATGAAAAATAGTACTAAATGTTTGTTTACACAGCCTCGGCATCGTGTGAGCCAACAGCACTCAATGTTTAGGAACGCCAAGATTACTTAAAGGAGTCTTATTGGTGAATTTAAAACAAACACCTGGTGGCAGGTTGAAGGATGTATGAAACGTGCGTCTGGGGATAGATTACCATTTGCATGGTATGATCTGTGTACAACGATGCGAAAGGCATATTGGTCATCTCAGAAAATACTGCCCAGACGTCTGCATTGGTTTGAATTATCAGTTGAGCGGCATTACAAACTCTGATTTGTGATTATTGCTGCACTGAGTGATTGCATTTCATACAGACACCACTAGATGGAGGAATTGAGTAAGTAATAGAGAATGACCAATAAATGCAAGAGAATAATAAAAGTTTGATATTTGAATTATATATACACTGGCTTCATATATTTTCTTGGTACTTGCAATTTAAATGAAAGCTAATTTGGTGTGTTTACATCAATTCAAAAACACTTTCTACTCTGCGAATATGACAGCCATTTTTATAACCACTGTGGTACAGTACATGGTAATTACAATCATAAGAAAACCTTGAAGAAGTAACATTGAACAAATATGTACACTGCTGAACGGCTGGGTGGCTGGTTTTGCAGGTGGTGGACATGTAGCAGGGAAGGGGATCATGTCCAAGGCTGCTGTTGACCCTGTATCCAAATCTGATTTGTTGGGCACCGACAATAATTATACATGTGTTAAATCCGTGAATTAAATAACTAAAGGACTCAGGGGCGCAACTAGACCCGAATTTTGGAGGGGTGGGAGGGGGAGCAAAGACTCCCAGCCAGGGTCTGCTCCAGCGTTGGTGGCGTCCGTTACAACAGTCTTTTGTGGCGCTCTCGTCCCCCATAACCTTCTTCTCCATTAATTCCCTCACTACCACTCTCCGACAGTGCACCTTATCTCTCCGTAGCCTCTCTCTGATGTACATTCATTTTTTTTTATAGTGCTACTCAGTTCACTCACACTCAGTTCTGTGATCTACTTTACAATGAGCCAAAACTGCCACTAGACAAAATTCTGACCTCTCACTAGTAGGAACATTAATCACCAGAGTTATCTTGACATTTTTTTTGTTGCCTGAAAACTACCTGATGCGCAAGGAAGTTCATATGCTTTTAAACCAAAAATTATTTTTAAACACTGCGCACCCCACCAAAGTCAACACCAGGTGCGGCTGCACCGGTCGCACTGCCTTAAAGCCAGTCCTGCTCCCAGCAATGGGGCATGACAAGCTTTTCCAAAAAAGGTGTGAGAGCTAACCTCATAGCCATTATATAAGGAAAAAGATCTATGTGATACTTCCCCCCAACTTCCAGCAAGCAAAACAAGTTAACAGATTTCTTGTAGATGATTTAAGGGAGAGTAGCTTTCTCCACTGAGAAATTTTTGAAACTTTTGGGTTCAAATTTGCTGAAAAGTCACAGACCCTTATAGGGCATTCATGAATTAGTCCAATACTTTCATGGTGCACCAGGGAAGCCTGGCCTTTCCTAGGAGTAGATCTCGTTTTTTTCAAATATCTTAAATCAAAAATTACTTCCATTATACCAAGGTAATCAATTTTTCATGGGTGAGCCCCTTATTCCAAGGAGTACATTAAATATGACAGTGCCAGAAATTTACTATGGATAAGGTGGTGCTGCAGACAAATCTCCAGATCCACCGACAGGCCCTGTGTGCACAATCCAGCACCATCTTTGCCTGCCCTCGCTGAGAACCAGAAGACATAACCCTCTCCACAAACTGGCAGCATTGGTGGCTACTACGTGAGCACATGAGTGACCCTTCACCCTGCGTCCTGCTTGTGCCTGAAAGTCATGGCAGACAACCAGCAAGTGGGAGCAGCAGGACCTGCGGTGTTGACAGGACACAGCCCTCATACATCACTGCCAACGCTCCAGCCATTCAGTGCCCTGGCGTACCCAGCCACAGCAGTGCCACGGCAGCACCCAGGTGACACACGTGAACTGGCAGTCTGCACAACTATTTCCGAGCCACACCGGAGACGGATGACACTGTGAAGAGGTCTTTCCTCCTGCACTTTGGGGGAGAAGAAATATAAAAACTGTTTGAGGCTCTGCCTGCCACTGAAGCTGAGGATGACTACGATGTGGCAGTGAAGGCCCTAGACACTTACTTCAACCCGCAGCTCAACCGTGACCTTGAGCAGTTCAAACTGACACAGGCCTGCCAGAAAGAACATTGACACTTTTCACACCCGGCTGCAGCACCTTGCCAGCACATGCATGGATGAAGATCAACCCAAGGACGTGCACTCCCAGCTCATTCAAGGCTGCAGGTCTGCCACCCTCTGAAGACTCATCCTGTGCCAACCTGGCATCATGTTCGGTGCCATCCTGATCCTGAATCGGTCATACAAGCTGTCCAATAGCCGGGCAGAAGAGATGGAACTCGCCCTCAACAAACTGCAATGTGCCTCAGGCACATCTGACACTGGGCCTCTGAGCATCAAGACTGAGAGATTCAATGCCATCTTCAGACATGGGGGTAGGTCACAGCCTACGACAGCATTGACCCTGGTGCCACCGAGGTGCGGCAATTGTGGAAACGGAGCAACACCAAGGGGAAGGCTGCCCGGCAAAAGGCAAGACATTTTCCAATTCCTGAAAATCTAACCACTTCATATGTCTGCAGGAGCATGGAGCAGGGGCTAAGGCCCCTGGCAAGACGCAGCCAACCACTCTGAAACACCTCACGCAGGACGACGGCACGTCACAGGGGAGTGGAGTGGGATCCTACTCCATCAAGGGAGTTCTTCAATATCTTCACAGCATAGACGGATAACGGAAATAAGAAACTGGCCCCCATGAGCACCATCATGGTCGGTGTAGCAGTGCCCACCCTAATTGACACAGGGGCATCTGTCAACATTATGGACTACGAACAGTTTGCAAAGCTCATACCACAGCCTCAACTAGAGCAGACCAAGGCCAAAATCTTTGAGTATGGCAGCAAGCACCCACAGCCGCTGGCTAGCGCCATTGACCTCACCATAGAAAAAGGAGACCACAAGATCCAGAGCAGATTTCACCTCAGCAATGACAGGACTGGCACCTTGCTGAGCGGCCACACTGCAGAAAACCTGGGCCTCCTCTTCTTTGCCTGGCACGCCCACACCGACCAGGCGAGCGTGATCCTGAAAGAAATCCTGAACCTCTTCCAAGGCCTTGGCCACCTGCGGAACACTCAAGTCAAGCTCCCCATAGACCGAACTGCCCATCCAGCAACACTATGCCACTACCACATCCCCTTTCACCTCAGAACCTACATCGATGAAGAACAGAGAAAACTAGAACAGCAGGACGTCATAGAAAAGGTGTCAGGCCCCACTCTGTGGGTCTCCCCGCTGGTAGTGGCACCCAAGCCACAGCAACCAGAAGCGGTACGCCTCTGTGTGGACATCCTGAATGCCGCAATCTGGCGTGACCGTCATTTAACACCTACCATGGATGACATCATCTCAGACCTTGATAGAGCGCGATAGTGCTCTTCAATTTCTAGGGGTGCATTATAATCACAAGTAGTTTGCACCCGCATATATTCTTCTGTTGTGTTAAACTTTGATCATTAGAATGTGAAATGTAATAACGTGTAAAGTAATGTGATAGAGGGATTTCGTGCAACGTGGAGGAATTAACATTGTAACTATGCTTTGAATGGTAAAGTCTTAATGCTCGTTTTACAGTTGACTTATGCGAAATTAATTTACTGTCATGTAATGCACTGATTTAAACGTGCACAGTAATAATGCTCATGTATATGTGTGTTCAACGAAGATATATGGTGATTCTTATGTTAGCCGATTTTCTGTAGGCCTCATGTGTATTTCTCCCTGGCTCTCATACCTGAAGCATTTGTAATGTTCATGTGTATGCAGAATCTTTTCCTTCTCATGTTTCTGTTGCAGGTGGAGAAATGCATCTTTGTTAGTTAGAAGAACACTTTTGTTTTAGGAGTTAGGCATAGGGAGGAGAGGATACATTTGAACAAGGAGTGCTGATAATGTGGGACGGTGTTCTTTCTCACTGGAGAAGGCCTGGGAATCAAGGTCATCGAGCCAGAGGCTGGGAGGATCAAAGTAGACTGGAAAGTTACCTACGAGGATGTGTCCAGCCGGATGAGATGATCTTGTGATTCAAAGATGGGTGTGTCCTAGGATTTTGATGTTGGAATTAGAGACAGTGCCCCGGGGGTTGAGTTAGAAGAGGAGATCTGTTGGAGAGAGAAGGAGCATCTTAGAACAAGCTCTATAGCTTTATGCTACTTGACCCATTCAACGTGAGTGTACATCTTAGGAAGACTTCACCCGCTGACTCCTTTTCCTGAACTTGCCTGGGGAAATGCTAAGTAGGGATGTCACTTTAGTGGTAGTGTAGGGATAGAATAATGCTTTTCACTTACGAACCTCAAATGAAGCATACTCTTGATGTTGGCGCAGTGATTATCTGCGTCCTGATTTTAGAAGTGGTCATTCCTTTTATGCTTCATAGATTGAACTTTGCCCGTAGGTTTGGCTTTGTATTAGTTCCAATGTATTTCTACACCCTCGTTCTGAGGTTTTTGTATGTCCAATTGTTCCTGGCTTCGTAATAAATTAACTAAATTTAGAACGTGGAGTCAGTGATTCTTCGGAGTCATGGTTTATTCGGATTGTGATATCTAACTAGACAAGATATTTCTCCCCTCTACACTTCCAAGCAGGAACCAACGGTCTGTCGACCAGGGGTTCCCGAGTAAATCTAGGATGTGGAACCCGGCCCCATCAGTTGGTAGCAATGTCAGATGGTTTCCTCTTGAAGTGAGGGGAGAATCTAGAAGGTTCCGGAAGAGTAGAGTCCCATAGAGCCCCAAAGAATGAGAGCCCAAAAGATTGAGAGCGGAGAACGACGGACTTTGGCGGAGACCGACGGAGATTTACGGTGCGGCGAGAACAGCGGAGAACGGTGGAGTAAGTATGAATAGGGATGTTGTGTGTTAGATTGCGGTGATGATTTGACTGTATGATGTCTTGCGGAGTTGGGATGAGAGTCGAGTGAATGTGGTTTCGGGCCAAACGCACGTGGTCCATGATGATTTGATTTGATGTCAGGCTCGAGGAGTAGCCTAAGATCCCGGGATAGATTTGTGGTGCAGAAGACACCGATTTGATGTAATTGTCTGACCAATGATTTGTGGGAAGTCGTGAAGCGCTATCAACGACACGCCTGAGATAGGGAACTTTTGTTTGAGTGGATCTGTCAGAGTCGTCTGGGAAGCCTTGTGCACAAAGGTGGACTGTATAGACTCAAGTGGCCAGCGCAGATCATGGGTCACGGTGTGTTCTTGAGTGACTGAATTCTATCGATGTTGAAGAGAAGAGAAGAGAGGCAGACAATTACTTGTTTATGTGAGTGTCCAGTCGTTTTATTGACAGACAGTTACTTGATTTTGGTTTATGTGACTGTCCGGTCGTTTCGTGGACAGACAGTTACTTGTTTCTATGATTGAGAGTGTGAATGTGTAAAGAGAGGAGGGTGAACCGCTTTGAGGGGGAAGAGTGATGTCAGAGTGTGCCACGCTGCGATAGGTCAGTTGGTGCAACGCCGCGCTGGGATTGGTGGGTTGTCATCGGGAAGTTGAAATGAAAACAACTTGTGGGCAAAGAGTTTTGATTCAATCATGCGATGCTTTAAGGTATTACAAGATCTTTGTAGGGGAGATAGAGGAGTGGTAACTCAAGTGGGTGAAGAAGCACCACCCGAGGATACGCCAGCACATTACATGGCAACGAATGTAGGACTCCATACTATAGTTTGGCTTCAGAATTGGCATAAGATTACTGAAAAGGAGAGAGATTTGGCTTTTCCGTGTTACGGCTCCTTTCGATTGGAGGTGCTATATCAGTTGAGGTGAGTGATGGCTTCATTGCGACCTCCACCTAGGCCAACACAGTTTGAGGCATTAGACGCGTGGATGTGAGCAGCACAGGCGAAGAGCAGGGAAAGAAGCCAGGGGAGGATCAAAAAAGCGATGAAGGCATATCAGGATGTGCGATGGGATGTACAGTTGAAGAAGTGGAGAGTGGACACCATTGAGGGAGAGAGGTTATACCCACTGTTGGTGAAAGAGGGAGACGCTCGGAACAGGAAGGACGAGGATGATAGTGACACCAATGACAGCCTGTTAGACAGATTGTTAGCAGAGCGTCCTCCACCATATGACCCAGACTCGGATGAGGGAAGACAGGAATTGGCAAACATAGCGAACACTGAGAGAATGGGAATACCGCAGGCTAACCCTAGTGCCAGGGGATCACTGACAAAATATCGAAGGTCAAAAAATCGACCTACAAAAATATCGGAGCAAGAATATCGATGTCAACAATATCGAAATCCTATCTACAACATGTTAAGTACAAAAATATCGAGAAAAAAAATATCGATATCAAAAATATCGTTATCAAAAATATCGTTTTTTTTTTTGTTAAAAAGAATATGTAAAATAAACTAAATAATACTTAAAAATAAAATAAACATAGTTAAAAATATTTTATCATGTTTGAAATTAATAAGTAATATATATAATTTAATAAAACATTAATTAAACATAGACATATAATATATATATATACTTACTTAATAATCAGTTTTAATAATTATTTTAATAAATTATAAATTAATAAAAAATATTATAAATTACAAATACATCTATACACATAAAACAATAACATAAATACAAATTAAATAATTATGTATAACAAATTAAAAAATAAAATTTACTTTTAATATTTTTAAAATTAATTATATACTACATTAACTAAAATAATACAAAAAATATTAAATAGCGGAGAGAATAAAAATACTATTTCAACTCCCAAAAAAACAACAGTAAGAAAAATGTTGGATAGCATAGAGGTTAAAATTACTATTCCCACTTTAGAGAGTGCAACAGTAGAGAAAGTATTGGATAGCGTAGGGGTAAAAATTACTATTCCCACTACAGGTAGCGCAACAGTAGGGAAAACATTGGATAGCGAGAGGGTAAAAATGTATATTCCCACTCCAGTGAGTGCAACCGTAGGGAAAGCGTTGGATAGCGTAAGGGTAAAAATTACTATTCCCACTCCAGTGAGTGCAACAGTAGGGAAAGTGTTGGATAGCGTAGGGGTAAAAATTACTATTCCCACTCCAGGGAGTGCAACAGTAGGGAAAGCGTTGGATAGCGGGAGGGTAAAAATGAATATTCCCACTCCAGTGAGTGCAACAGTAGGGAAAGTGTTGGATAGCGTAGGGGTAAAAATTACTATTCCAACTCCAGAGAGTGCAACAGTAGGGAAAGTGTTGGATAGCGTAGGGGTAGAAATTACTATTCCCACTCCAGGGAGTGCAACAGTAGGGAAAGCGTTGGATAGCGTAGGGGTAAAAATTACTATTCCAACTCCAGAGAGTGCAACAGTAGGGAAAGTGTTGGATAGTGTAGGGGTAAAAATTACTAGTCCAACTCCAGAGAGTGCAATAGTAGGGAAAGTGTTGGATAGCGTAGAAGTTACAAATAACATACTTATAAATAAAATAATTTTTTAAAATAATTAAGGAATTATTAAATAACTGTAAACTATTTACCAATACCAATAAATAATTATTAAAAACATAATTACCAATATAAAATTTATTAACAATAAATTAATAATAAATACCAATAAATAATAATTAATAAATATGAATTACTAAATAATAAATATTGAACAATAAAATATTTTTAATAACAAAAACATATAAATTATTAAAACGTAATTACCAATTAACTAATATTGAACAATTAAATGCTTTTTTATACCAAAAATAATAATAATTAAACATTAATTATCAATTAATAATTACTTCTTAATATATTAATTAAATTTATCAATAAATAATATTTAATAATATTTAATTACCAATTGATGATAAATAAACAATAAATTAATTTTTAGAACCAAAAATTCTAATTAAAAAAATTACCAATTAATAATTAATGTCCAATAAATTAATTATCAATACCCAAAAATAAATTTAATAATTACTTAATTAGATTTCAATTACTTCCAAAAGTATTCCCCTATAAACGCACGACACACTTCAATAATAAAATAATACACTTAACATAATGATCAATTAATAAATTAATAAAAATTAATAACCAATTAATAATTAATTACCAATTATTAATTAATTAACAATAATATAATTATCAATACCAATTAATTAAAATAAATTATAACTTAATTACAATTAAATTACATAATGATCAATTAATCAATTAATAAAAATTAATAACTAATTAATAAAAATTAATTACCAGTTAATTAATTAACAATAATATATTTATCAATACCAATTAATTAAAATAAATTATAACTTAATTACAATTAAGGGGCACATTACGATACCCGGCGTAAAAAAATCCGCCAGGCATGGAAGCGGCAAAATTCCGCCCGCACACACCGCCTGAACACCGACCACGCCATTATGAGTACACAAACTGAAAACCGCCATCGGCGGAAAAATCATACAAAATACCGCCCGCCATCGTCCGAGTCGGAGTCAAACCGCCCGCCACGGACGGAAACACGCACGACAACACAAAACCGCCCGCCCTCACGGCCGACACACCGCACGTGAAATTACGATCGCACCGCCATGAGCGCGGAAAAACAACAAATATACCGCCCGCCAGCGCAAACAACGCCGATGAGAATCGACACGGCAGAAGCCATGGCGCCCACGTACCTGCACAGAAACCATCCGCACACAAAACCAATAGCACACAACATGGCCAACAAGTCCACACAGCAAGGCACGCACAAATACACAAGCACAGTACACATCCCGAAAACACCCCCCGGACAAACAAAAAATACAAAGGCCAGAACCCCAGACACAACACACCTGAAAACAACAGACCATGAGGACACACCCACATAGGTGAGTACAAAAGCAGCACTCCCACAGACCACAACCCCTTGCTACATTGCAAACCAGAGAGGAGAGGAGAGGACACAGTGACACAGCAAGGACAGCAGCACACCACAGAAACGCACACATCACAACCACCACCACCACCACCACCAAACACCGGCACCACAAACCCCCTGCACATTACACAACACACACCGCACCAGCACCACAAACACCATGGCACCACAAAGGATGCCCAAGTTCACGCCCATGGAGCTGACGGTCATGGTCGACGAGATCATCAAGGTGTACCCACAAATCTATGGGAACATGGTCCAGCACACACCACTAGCCACCAGAAACAGAATGTGGACCCGGATCGTAGACCAGGTCAATGCAGTCGGGACCCTGCCCAGGAACAGAACCGAGATAAACAAACGTTGGAATGACGTAAAGAGCCTGGTCAAGAAGAAGGAGGGCAAAAACAGAGAGCTGGCTGCCGTCACTGGCGGAGGGAATCCCGCGCTCTTTAAGACCTTCAAAGCGTGGGAGGAGAAGGTGCGAGTCGTAATCCATCCGGAGATCCTCGCCGGATTAGCAGGGGGAGTGGAGGCTGGTAAGTACAAACTAATGTATACCAGCACACCGCTATGTACACACATGCGCAACCACCATGCCACAGCTCCCAGGGACAAACACCCCCATGTCCAGCACACAATACACAACACATCACACGCACATGCAACAGACACTACCACACACAGGCCAAACCGAACAACTGTAAGATGCGTGGGGACATGTGTACACTAAGCCAGCCACGTAACCACCAACAGGTCCCCAAATATGCCAGAAGCGCCACAACGAGCACCCACCACACCCATGTGTCCGCCACAGCTGCACCAACTGACAAGTAACAGGTAAGTGGCAGGAACACAAAGTGCAGTGGGTCGGAGGGGGACAGCTGAAGTACAACACCCACCAGGCCCCCACTCCCACAGACCAGCAAGGTGGAGCACTCCCCACACCCATGTGTCAGGCACAGCTGCACCAACCGACAAGTAACAGGTAAGTGGCAGGAACACAAAGTGCAGTGGGTGGGACGGTGGACAGCCCAAGTACAACACACACCAGGCCCCAGTCCCACAGCACAGCAAGGAGGAGCATCCCCCACACCCCACACCCACGTGTCAGCCACCGCAGTGCACAACGACAGCCGAAAGGCAGACATCACGGTCCACAGCAATCGGTGTCAGTGGGTGTACAGCCACCCCCACGACCCACTACACCCCCCTACCCCCACAGACCTGCAACATGGAGCACCCCCGCTAAGAGCCATGTGGCATCCAGTACAGTGCACGCACGAACAACTTGCAGGTGGGAAACTGGACAGGGCTGGATTACTGGAGGCATGAGGACCATAACACCACCAACACATGGGACATGTCACGTAGCACACGAACACGCAGCACCGCCCACCGTCACGAACAAGTGAACAATGTGCACACGGACATGAACAGCAGACTCACACCCCACATGACCCATCACAGACATAGCAACACCCAAGGAGCCACGTCTGCATGCACAAGCCACACTGAATATAGTCCCACACGGCAGCCACTGTGCAACTCATCACACACAACCGAAACACCATTGAAGTCCTGTCCATGTAGCCCCTACTGCCTGTCAACCACACACCCCACAACTACGCCTATGTAAGACAAACAACACTAGACGCAACAGAGCGGAACAACAGAAATGCACACGAACACCACTGAACCCATCAAACACACAGACACACCATGCACATACAACATACCATCCATCCCATCCGTCAGCCCCAGTCTCATGAAAGGCATGTCATCCGCACAGCTGCCACACATACAGCAGTCACGCTAAGACACATGCCCATGACCAACCATGTGCCAGAAGTCAATTAAGCGCACGACACACTGTGAGCAACAACACACAACATGGGCCACACCCCCCCGAGCACTGCAGTGATGCACATGGCACAGGGCAGCACGCACACCAAGGAGATGGGACAACTGCAATACGTTGGCTGGCACACAACTATCACTCACTCATAACGATGCGTCCAATGCCATGTCCAGTAACCACAACAGACAGCATATATGCAGGGCATGTCAGGCATGCACACACCTCAGACCATGCACTGTCATGCTGCCACAACACATGTCACGTTCGGCACCCATGGCTCACAGCATGTACCCCAAAAGCATATACCCTCCCAAATGCGAATCTGGGGCATGGCCCCCATGTTGCCATATGCGTTCCTAAGCGTTCCATTTGAACCCCAAAAGCATATACCCTCCCAAATGCGAATCTGGGGCATGGCCCCCATGTTGCCATATGCGTTCCTAAGCGTTCCATTTGAACCCCAAAAGCATATACCCTCCCAAATGCGAATCTGGGGCATGGCCCCCATGTTGCCATATGCGTTCCTAAGCGTTCCATTTGAACCCCAAAAGCATATACCCTCCCAAATGCGAATCTGGGGCATGGCCCCCATGTTGCCATATGCGTTCCTAAGCGTTCCATTTGAACCCCAAAAGCATATACCCTCCCAAATGCGAATCTGGGGCATGGCCCCCATGTTGCCATATGCGTTCCTAAGCGTTCCATTTGAACCCCAAAAGCATATACCCTCCCAAATGCAAATCTGGGGCATGGCCCCCATGTTGCCATATGCGTTCCTAAGCGTTCCATTTGAACCCCAAAAGCAAAGTACAAACCAGACCCAGGATGGGCCAGGAGCCCGCATACACCAGAGTCACAATGAGTAGGGGCAAAGCAACACACCCATCGGCATGGCCAATCCGTCCCATGCCACATGTGCACAGCACACAGTCCCATTGCCTAGCACACACACCTACAGATGCCACAGCCACACACTCGCCTCCGGGAAACCCATGTACGAGATTGCACGAACTGCCAATGTCATACAATGTAATACATACTTCGCCAGGTGCAACACAATAACAAATCTCATTCTCTCCACAGGTGACGAACTGCTGGACGCTGGGGATGGAGACAGCAGCCAGCACAGCCAGCCTACAAGCCCCCAACGAGGACTCACGGATCTGGAGGATCTGTCCACCTCTTCGGACACGGACCACCAAGCTGGCCCATCTGGCGTGGCAGGGCCCAGCCGCTCCCCAGGACCCCTCCTACCCACCAACCCAGCATCCAGGGATGCTGAACAGTCCCAGTCCCCTGCTGCCACTGTCGTTGCGGCCACACCCACGGTCATTGCGGCCACTACCACTGCCGCAACCGCCACCATCACCGCACCGACCACCACCGCCTCCACCACCACCACGTCTTCGCTGGCACCAGCCCCAGCGCAGGTGGTGGCCCGGCCGACTGGATCCACCCTGGGAGCCACAGCGAGGACCGTGGTGAGCAATGTGGCTAGTGGGCAGGGCCGGTGGCAGCAGGACTGGTAGGAGGAGCAGGGTCAGGGAAACGCCAGCCTCCCCTGGGAGCCATGCCCTGCCTCAAATGGCCAGAGTCCTTGGGGCCTATGAAGAGGCCCAAGGACAATGGGCCAGGTCTGCCACTGACACGCGGGAGGTGCTGGGGGTGCTGAGGTCCATGGACGCCCATATGGGCCAATTCGTGTCCCGTATGGACCAACTCGTGGACCTCATGGGCCAGCTGGTGGTGGCGGTGGGGTCACAGGCAAGGCCAGCAACACCACCTCCGCCACCACCTGCTAGGGCGCAGGCTCGGGCAGCAGTGTCCACTTCCCCTGCGTCCACAGCCAGTGAGCACACCTCACCCACCACCAGCAGGTCGCCACCACACACCCCCTCCCAAACGTGGAAGGGGCCGTCCGAAGAGGAAACAGATCTCCCGGGAGGACTTCGCACGCTCCAGTCGCAAGTGAGGCAGCCAGCCAGCCTTCCGCCAGCCTTCCTTGACCAGCCACTGCATTGACTTGCTCTACGATCCCACTCCACACAGCCATCTGGATGGCATGTGTGTGTTGGACTATGGACATAGAACCAGTGGGTACACCCTGATCATCACGCAGCCATGACCGACAGCTCATTGTCACTGCACGCACCACTTTTGTCATCACCTTACACACACTCACATGTCACAGTTTGTAATAAATGCACCTTTTTCACTAACTGCTGTTTGTGCCCTGTGTCTTTATTGTACGGAATACAACGGCCACCTTGGGCGGAAAGGCACCTGATGCGTGGCATGGAAATGGAATCCGGAGGGCCTGTAGGGACCTAGGGGTGGGAGACAGAACAGGAGCACATTCAATGAGTGTGTCACACACCCATCACACAGTACATGTCAACAACTACAAGCAATGTACACACATCGCACAGAGCAATAGGGCACAATGCCACAGTCACCAACAGTGGCATACTACCCTGGCCATGGAGCGTTGACACACTGCACGCAGTGAACATACGGCCACCCTGACACAGCACACACACCTGCATAGATACAGACACATCATCCGTCGTACATGGACACTCACCGTCAAGTGAAGTAGCGGGCGATGAGCTGCTGGCGCACATTCCCAGCTTCCTCCTCTCCGCTGTCCACCTCACTCGAGCTGTCCTGGTCTGCGGGCTGGGGCCCTGGTTGATCTCCGTCATCCACAATGAGGGGGATCTGCTTCCGAATGGCCAGATTGTGCAGCATGCAGCACGCCACCACTATCTGGCACACCTTCTGTGGGGAGTACGCCAGTGCACCCCCGGTGCGGTCCAGGCACCTGAACCTGGACTTGAGGAGGCCAAAGGTACGCTCGACCACACGTCTGGTCCTCCCATGTGCCTCATTGTATCGATCGTCTGCTGGGGTGCGAGGATTCCTCAATGGACTGAGCAGCCATGCCCCATTCGGATACGCAGAGTCACCTGGGTGTGAGGGACACAGAGAACCGTTGCTATTCCAACTGGACAGGGGACAGCATCGCACAACCAGCACGCTACACCACTCCACATACTCACCGACAATACAGCCACGATCCTGTTGCAGATTGGCCATCAGTCGTGGCAAGATGCTGTTGCGCATTATGTGTGCGTCATGGGCCGAGCCTGGAAACTTTGCACACACGTGGGTGATCACCATGTCCGCAAGGCACACCACTTGCACATTCAGGGAGTGCGTGTGCTTCCTGTTGCGGTACAGGTGCTCAGTGGCCTGTGGTGGAACAAGGCCAACATGAGTGCAGTCAATGGCTCCCACGACGTGTGGGATTCTGCCAAGGGCATAGAATGCACCCTTCACTGCCGCCAATTCACGAGCCCTGGGGAATCTGATGTACCTGTTCCGGTACAGCATCATGGCTGCCAGTACATCCCTCAGCACCTTGCTGAACATGGGCTGGGACATCCCTCCTCCACTGCCCACTGTGTGCTGGAATGACCCAGTGGCGAAGAAATGCATGGCGGCCATCACCTTAGCCGTGGGGGTGACAGCAGTCGGATACACCCTGCGGGGACGGAGATGGGGCTCTAACATGGCACACAGTCGATGCAGAGTTGGCCTGTCCAGCCGGAACTTCCTGATTACCTCTGTATCGTCCATGTCCGCCAGCAATTGGTATGGGCGGTCAATGTTCGGTCTCCGCCTGGGTTAAATGGCAGAGGACACATGTCAAAGCAACACGGCACATAGCAATTTCGCATACACATCACTGACATGACTGAGCAAGCACATGGGCCACAGCCCAGCTGTCAAGCTGGGACGGCACGGCCACAATACACTTACACAGGTCTCCCAACAATGGCAATGGCAAGTGAGACATACCACTGCCATGTGCATGCACATGGGGATCTAGGCCCCAATGACTTGCGGGGCGTGCTGATGGGGACTGACTGCATATTCGTCAAGCGGCAACGCCACGGCAACATGAGTGTCTGCTGAGCATGGTACTGCTTCCGAGGCTGGATGAGTATGGCACACGACGACGACGATGTGGGCACGGGCTGAGCGGCCAATACAAGTGGGACCTGTGGCACGAGGGGATATGAGACAGTAGTAGGTGTCAGCACTGCACCCTATGTACAGCACTGTACGGATCACAGCTCCCGAAACATTGACTGGTGTCCACATTGACAGCCCCATGCCAAGACGGCTGTGTGCTTGCAGTCACACGTCACAGGTGAGAGGTTACATTGCACGTGCCAGGTGGCAGTCGTACATAGTGGGAGCTGGCATGTGTGTGCATGTGTCTCCTGTTCAGGATCCACCAGATGGGCGCTGACTCTGTACTGACCATTGGACACAGCATGTTCCGTGGAAGGCTTGTGTGTGTGGGATGGTGGCACTGGATGTGCCTCCGTTGGGTGGGGGGCCATGCACAGGGCGGGTACGTCGATGATTGCGCATTGTTGGTCACGGTGGGTGCACCAGCTAAGATGTGTTGCCCTGTGTTCAATTCCTATGTCCGCATGATGATGGACTGTGGATGTGGGCAGACTACACATTGGTCGATGTGCTGTCCATATGCATGTGCCTTCACACCAGGCACAGCTGCCCCTGCACATGTGACCCCTGCTGGACTCGCTGCTGGGTCTGTGGAGCTGATGCACCTTCTGTGCGTGGGGCGGACAGCTCTCCTCACTTCCCTCATTGCGCATGTCATGACTTTGCCGCAGGTGACATGGATCATGGAGGGCCCACATGTACGCGTGGGTAGGCTACACATGATTGTTCACTGGTCGCCACCCCCAGTCAGTGTTTCGAATGGGAAGGTTGTCGTGCTGGTGGTATGTTCGATGTGGCGGATGGGCGGGCCTAGGTGCGGGCTTACATTCCGGACATGGGGGGTAGTTGGATTGGCGACTAGTTGCAGTACACACGGGACACGTCTCTTCCTTTCCACATCTGGGTCATCCCTTGTACTCACTGACAGTGATACAGTCATCTTCGCCCCAGCCCTCATGTCCTCCCCTCGCCCCCCAATATGCATGCTCACCTGCGAGGCTAGCGCTTGCACAGGCAGCCCCAAGCTCGCACCAGAGAGGGCAAGGAGTGCATGTGTGGGTCCAGTTGCACGAGTGGGCTGTCTCAGGGTATGATGTGTGGCGGGACGCCGTCCACCTGCGTGGTGCCCCAAATGGAGACCCGGCCTGCATGGACTATGCATCACAGTCTTCGCCTTCCGGATCCGCCACCTGCGACACCCAGTGGCTGTGGCTGCCCTTGCGGCCAGGCCGCGTCCGTCTGTGGCTGATGGCCCACACATTCACTCTTTGGCCTCTCTGGGGAGGGCTCGGGGGTGGTGGCGCACGCGCTTGCACTTAGTCGCAATGGCATGTGGCGTGGTTGGTATGATGGGCAATGGATGGGATGGTGCGAGCCACCTCCCGTGACGTCAGTGCTGCTCGTGCTGTGGTGCGTCCCCCTACACTTCCATTTGACTTTTTGCCATGCTGGACGTTGAGGTTCTATTGCCTGCGTGATATGACCAGGAGGAGCGCGAGGAGACCTCTCACACACCATGCTCCACTGCCATCCCGTGCCCTGTATCGCCTGTGTGGATTGACTATGTTGGGGTTACACCTGGTCGACTGGGGCTGTGTGTGCCTTGTCAAGGGGCATGGCGGGCGCACAACAGGATCCAGCTTGTCCACAGAGGGTGGGCATTCGGTGCGCCTGGTACCGCTTTGTACGTGTGCCCGGCTGCTGTGCACACACGTGTTCACTCCCCCGACAGGTGTCCTCTCACAATGCCCAGGGAAGCGGTGGTGTACTGTTCATGACCCCTCCCAACACGGCGTGCTCCAACTTGGCATGTGCGCATCTACCCGTCGCACCCACCCACCTGAGCACTGCGTCCATACGACTTCACACGACACATGTGTGTCTTCCACAGTAGTGCTACTCATTTGCGTTGACATCCAATACCAGTGGACTACATGGTCATGTCACGACTGCCGTGTACTTCACATACTCTCATCCTCTCTCATTCGTACTTGTGAAATGAGTCAGCGGAGACAGTTCTGGTTTCAAACATTATATTGAGTCTTCTGTCCTCTGTGATGCAGTATAGTGGACACTACTGGCAGCGGGATACATGTTGAGGATATACTGAGCATGATTACAAATGGGATAGGGTGTGGGGTTACATCTGCTTGGCCAAGGCTGTGCTAATGTACATTTACGTATGGCTGCGGAGCTGCGGACTTTGACACAGACGGTATACATGTAGCCTACCAGACCGCTCGGCATCATGGGCACAGTCCATCTCAGTTCCATGTGACAGGTTTGCTGCGGTTGTTCCTCATGCACGCGTGCATGTGAGATGACATCAGGGCATGTGCTTGCGTGCATGCAGCGGCGTGCCACTTGTTGTTGCACTGTGGTGGTTACTGGACATGTCACAGTCACTGGGGTCGTGTTGTTGTTGTATGCACTTGTCGTCCATGCAAAGGTCCTGGTATGGGATTCCCGGGGCGGGGGTGGGAGGGGTGCAGCACCCACAGACTCCAGGCGACCTATTCATGTCCACTGAGCGGTGTGTGTGTCCATGTGCGCTGGATCCATGTCGTGTCCTGGTTGTTCGTGCAGTTCCGTCCATGTGGGTGCGATGCACAGAGCCCATGCCACTGCCTCCCACGATGCATGCGGTGTTCCTGGATGTGATGGGGAACAGTGTGCATGTCCCGGTCATATCCGATGTCATGGCGATGTCGTTGATGGTGTGGTTACAGTTGCCGGTCGTTTGGTATGGCTGTTGTGGTGGTGACTGGCCAGTCCGTGCGGAAGCTGAGCATGGGTGCGGGGTTGGACTTCATAGGTCACTCGGGGAACCTGCGTTGTGGTCCGACGTATTTACAGGTTGACAGGTATGCGATGCCGTCCAGCAGGGCTTCCATGTCATTGGTGGTGTACATGTTTGCCAGCCAATGAAGCGGATGGTGGCTGTCAAGGTGTTGTTCGTAGGTTGTCCCTTGGAGGACCATGATGGGGCATGCTGGGTGACATTCGATGTAGCTGTTCTCGATGATCCGTCGTGTGGAGGCACAGTGGTTCCATTTCAGTGCACGTGCGATGTTGGCCACATACGCCATGCCCCCATAGGCAGAGCAGGCCCTGTCGTGTGCGTCCAGAGGGAGGAGTAGTGGTAGCAGGTCCGCCTTCAGACATGCCGGGTTGGAGAGGCATATCTCGACGGGATGCTGGTAGGGACACCTCCGACAGTAGAAGACGGGCATGACGCAGCTGAACAATGTGATGCGGTAAGTCAGTCGGTAACTTACGTTCAGCAGGGACAGGAGATCGCATCCCAATGTATGTATCGTGCTGGTTTGGTACAGCTTGAGCTCTTCGGCGTAGTTGGGTAGGTGTGTTGCGGTTGCCATTTCGCAGCGGTTCGTAGAGGTGGCGTGCTCCGGCTGTGTGTGCAGTCTGCAATGTGCACGCTCCGGGGTTGCTGTGAGCTCTGTGTAGTCGTGGGGAGACAGGACTTGTGTTCTGTTGGCTTGTTTGGAGGACACGGGCCCTCTTCCCACATGCTTCTCAGACAGTTCAAGGTCGGTGCTGTGTGACTCCTTCCAATTAACTTGCATGTGGCCGACATGGGGGAGTGTTTTCTTCTTTCTTCCCCGTCCGTTGTGTGCTTCTGTGATATGCGCTATCTGCCGTGTGGTCGGTCTCCTCGGCATGCCTGTGTTGGTCTATTCTTGGACAATGGCTGTATTCACCGGCTTCTGTCGTAGGGCTGTGGTTTCGGTGTTGGAATGGAAGGTCATTCAGTGCTGTCTGCTCTCCCTTGTGTGGGCGGCAGGCTGCCTTTCCGCTCTGCGTTGGGCCTTGTGTGTGGATGTAATTCTTGGGCCACCTGTTGTCGGTCCCCGGGCTCTTTGGTGTTCCGTTTCATGTGTCTTGTTCATATGTGCAGGGTGGTATGGGTTTTTCAGTGTGGTACTGGCGTTCCTCTTCCCGAAGGGGCCCTGCTTCTCCTAGTTGGTGTTGCCGCCGCTGTGTGCTTCGCCATGTTTGTTACACTGGGGTGTGTCCTGCTGTTGCGTGACTTAACTGACATGTGTGCGTCGGTTGTGTTGCGTTGGGTGTTGTCCGTGAATTGGGCGTTGGGGACATGTCTGTGGCCGGCCTGTCACGTGTCATGTGCGTTCGGGGTGGGGCTGATGTGTGTGCTGCTTGGTTGTGTCCCTGTGTCTGTGTGCGACGCATGCATGGCGCTGCGGTTGGCCTCTGCGTTGTGCGCATGTGTGGCGGCGTCATCGGCGCTTTGGGGCCGTGACGGGGTGGTTGGTTCCTAGTCCCAGGTGGTGTGTACACATGTGTTCTGCGATGTTACGATTTGGCCTGTGTGTCATATGTGGATGCAATGGTGGATGTGTAGTGTGCACGCGCTGGTGGGGGGTTGTCCGCTTTTCCGCCCTTGCACTGTGTGCGCTGTTTGCGTGCACTTGTTGTGTGTGTGCCTACCTGCGTCTCCGCGGTACGTTGCGTCCTTGGTGGTGCATCAGCAGAAGCATGGGAAGGGCCTGCAGTGCTGGATTCATGCCCGGGGTGCCGCTTCTTCGTTGTCCGTGCTCTGCGTCCGTGTTTCCGCCTCTCTTTCACGTGCGGTGTCTCTTTGCCGTGGGAGCCGTTTGTTTGCGGCATCGTAATTTATGCGCCGGGCGGGACGTGTTTCGTCGGACGGTGTGTGTCAGTTGTGCTGCGCCGCTACGTGTGCGGGCGCACTTTGATGGCGGACGGTGTTGCTGGCTTGCCGGCGGTGTTTGGCCTACTTTTCGCATCGTAATTGGGCGGGCGTGTGGACTGCTGCGTGCCGGCGGTAACTGGTGCTTTTTGCATCCGCCAGCACGGCGGTTGTGCTTCCGCCCGACATCGTAATGGGCCCCTAAATTACTTCCCACCCTATTCCCCTATAAACCCACAACCCGCTACAGAACTTAAACGCAAAAAATAATTAAAATTAATTTATAATTCCTAAAAATGAATAATTAATTTAGTATAATTAAATTACTTCCCACCCTATTCCCCTATAAACCCACAACCCGCTACGGTACAAAAAAAAAACAATAACTTAAAAAAACATTATTAACATATAAAAATTGTATACATATATTTTTAGACAAGTAGAACACTTCACATAAAAACATATAACACATACATATTAAAAACATAACAAAATACATAACAATAATACAAATCTCGATATTAGTAACATCAATATTAGTAACATTGATATATTTAATTTCGATATTACTAACTTTGATATTACTTACATCGATATAAAAAAATTCGATATTACTTACCTTAGGGTCGATATTCTGTCCATCGATATTCTTAACATCGATATTCTGTCCCTTCGATATTGTGGCTTCGATATTAGTGTATGTCGATATTTTATTTCCGATATTTTGACTGCCCACCAGTGCCAGGGTGGTGGGAAAGATTTCAACTGAAATGGAAGGAGCGGGGATATCAGTGGGAATCACAGAAATGAGAGGAGTTAACGCTGCTATGCGATTACCGGAAGCCCCTACGGTGCCGGTCACCATTGGACCTATAGTGTCAGTGTATGACCCAAGTCAGGGGGAAGGTAGTAGTCAGCTACAGTCAGAAATGGGGGAAAGAGTCAGCTTAGGAGGAAATGTTACAGCAAACGGAAGTGATCCATATTTGGTGCCTGTAGAAGCTAGTACCCCATTGCCAGCAACTGCGGATCCTTCTAGGGTGCGTGTTGGATCTAGCGCAGTACGATCAGTGTCATTGGTGGATTCATGTTCCGATTTGAGGATGTGGGAAGCTCCAGTCAGAGAACCCGTGGGGAGGATGTCAGAAGGAGGAGTTGATCTGGGAGCTTCTAGGGGTCCGCACATATCACAGAATACAGTGACAGGAAATCGCCACAGAAATCAGAGCAGTGAAAGGGAAGAACAGGGTAGCATGTCAAGTCAGGGAACCATCAAAGCCGCAGTAAAAGCCAAGGTGCTAGATGCAGTAAGGCTGAAGGCAGAAGTGGAAGAGATAATCAGTGGAAGTCTGCCCGTGGAGAGGATAGAACTTTATGAACAGGACGAGCTGTTGTTTGTGGCGAAGGATGTTACTCGCAAGGCAAGGCGGGCACATGAGAAATTGACAGAATTGGCACAAAGGTAT
Organism: Calotriton arnoldi; assembly: GCA_963921515.1. Taxonomy (NCBI): domain Eukaryota; kingdom Metazoa; phylum Chordata; class Amphibia; order Caudata; family Salamandridae; genus Calotriton; species Calotriton arnoldi. Next base: position 1,111,597 of record CAWUFW010001477.1, on the reverse strand, counting down.
TATGTGGATTTGTCCAAAACTAAAATGTTACAGGGAAGTCACAGGTTAAATTACAGTGTTCAGGAATTGGAAGAGAAAAGAGTTATAGGTTTGAAAACACACATTCGACAATTGGTTGTAGGAATACGCGCATGGAGTATGCTTGATAAGTGGGAGGAAAGATGGTCGAAGAAGAAGAATGTTAAGAAGGCGATAGGGAATACACCACTTCCGGGAGGATCAGGGACAGTAGGAGTAGAGGCTGATCCATTGGGAGAGGTACCGAGCGGAGGGTATGTGCATGTGCCTTGAAGCAGGGGTGGTTTAGCAGCATTCATGAATGGCTTTCCTCGGCTGAGAGAGTAACCTGCTGAATGGTACAAACAAGTCGACCGCTTTGTTAAGATCTCAAAAGTATTGTGGATTGATTTGAATACGCTGTTTGACACTGTGGTACCTAGTGATTTGTGGTCTGCTTGTAAAATTGCTGTTGATTGGCCATCTGCAGAACTGGATCGAGACCCCATAACGCATGGTCCTTCGCCCTTAGTCATGAAAAAGTTTGAGCAGGTAATCACATGGTTACAGTCTAAAATCTCCCCACAAGATATCGATTGGGTCAAAATAGATTGAACCACTCAAGAACCCATGGAAACAGTACATACTTATTATGAAAGGCTCTTGCAAGCCTTTAACCAGTATAGTGGGTTGGACACTCTAGATTCTAAGGACATGGGACAGTTCGTTTCCAAGTTTGTCTTGGGATTGAGACCAGAAATTAGCTTCACGATTCAGCAGCATCTAATTTGCTGGCAGAATAAGTCCAGGGACGAAATTCTGCGATATGCCAGATACTGCAGTGACGAAGTGGATTCTAAGCATAAGAAAATAAAGGATAAGATAATGCTAGTCCAGATGAGGAATGCAGATAGGGTAGAACAAGTGCAGATGAGCGGAGGAACGTTGGGCAGGAAGCAAGCAAATAGTCATGGAGGGACCCAGAATGCATCGGCTCGCACGGGTAAGGGAAGAGGAAGACCCATAGATCCCACAAAAGGGATTGAGGTTGATACCCTGAAGAAAACCACTGCATGTCATTATTGTTACAAAATCGGGGATTGGAAGCGCGAGTGTCGAATAAATCCAGCGAACCAGCTTCAAGAAGAAGAGATAGTGCAGGTACCTAAGGTTGTGAATACTGTAACGAGACCCAGGTCCATGAACGGAGGGGGTCCGGGTCCACAAATACAGGTCCCCCAACCCCTGAGAATTCCACAGGGAAATTGAGTGTACCAGCAGATGCCTTTTATTGAGGCACTTGATGAGTTTGATCCAGACCTGTTACAATGACGGTGCCTGAAGGGGGAGGAAGACTGTACCCTTGGAGCAGTCTTAGAGGTAGACCAGAGAGGGCCATAGGTGGAGGCAGATGTGGACAGTCATCCCATCACATTCTTGATTGATACTGCTGCTACCCGTTCTACTGTGAGGTCCGCAGTAGTTCCAAACCTACCCCTCTCGGGACAATCGATCCAAGTCGTAGGAGTTGCCAACAGGAGAATGACGACTCCATTAACAGACAAGATACCTGTGAGAATAGGAACCTTTCAAGACCGACACCAATTTGTGGTGTGTGATTCGAGTCCAGTCTGTTTATTGGGTCGTGACCTCTAGTGTAAATTGAATTGTACTATCTATTGCACGGCCAAAGGAGTAGAGCTGCAAACTAATGATGATGACATTTGCATTCAAACTGGCGAATCAGAATCTCTGCATAGAGATGTTCCCCGTGCTTACAGTGGAAGATCTGCCATATGATTTGAGGGACGCTGTCTCTCCAGTAGTGTGGGATTCACAGGAGAAGAGATAGGACTGATTCAAGGGGTGGAGCCAGTTAAGATACAGATCAAGCCGAATGTTTCCAAGAACCCCTCAGTACAACCTGACTCCGGAAACGGTGGCAGGGATTACACCTGTGATTGAGTCAATGATCGAGCAGGGCATTCTGAAGGAAATCATGGGGAGCCCGTGCAATTCGCCCATAATGGGATTGCAGAAGCCGAGTGGGAAATACAGGATCGTGCAGGACCTGCGAAAGATCAACACAAATGTTGTCCTGTGGTACCAAATCCATCTGTGATTTTATTCCAAATTCCTTGTGAGGCTGAATGGTTCACAGTGATTGGTATATGCCAGGCGTTCTTCTCGATACCCTTACACGAGGAAAGCCAATTTTTGTTTGCTTTCCATGTGAAAAATCGTGTGTTAACATGGTGTCGTATCCCACAAGGGTATACTGAGAGTCCATCAATCTTTAATCAGATCCTGAAAAAGAACCTTGAGAGTCTAGTACTGCCGCAGAGTTCAGTACTCGTGCAGTACATTGACAACCTCCTGATTGCATCGGAGACGGAGGAGGCTTGTAGGGTCGATACTGTTGCACTGTTGAACCACCTGGCGGAAAATTGACACAAGGTGTCCCCGAGCAAACTCCAGTATTGTTTGCCTGAAGTTCAGTATTTGGGTCATCGCATTGAGAAAGGCAAGAGGAAGGTGTCACCAGATTGCATTGAGGCGACCATGAAGATGAATGCGCCTACCCCACAAAAGGAAGTCAGGATGTTCTTGGGAATGGTTGGCTATTGCCACCAGTGGATTCCCAACTTCTTGCTGAAAGCAAAACCTTTGTAGAGGTTAACTCACAAAGATGTGAGTGATCCGGTGCCATGGGACAATGACTGTTTGGTTGCCTTCCTGGAGTTGAGGGAGAGCCTGTGTCGCACCACAGCTCTAGGAATGCCTGATTACAACAAAGCATTCTCCTTATTTTGCTGTGAAGGTTGTGCACTGTCAGTACTCACCCAGATGCATGGGGGTGTCCGCAGGCCAGTTGCTTACTTTTCAGCTACATTAGATCCTGTAGCCTCAGCTTTGCCCGGATGTCTCAGATCCATTGCTGCAACAGGTGTCCGCATTGAAAGGTGCGAAAGCATTGTGATGGCTCATCCTCTTACTGTCTATGTTCCACACTCAGTTGAGCTCCTGATGATGAGAACCAAAACACAACATTTGACGAATAACCGGCTCACACGATATGAGCAGGCTACTCTTGCATCTGAAAACATAATTTTGAAAAGATGTTCTGTGTTTAATCCTGCCACACCGATGCCTATTCTGAACACTGAAGGGGAAGATTGTGAGGACCATGACTGTCTCCATGTGACTGAACTTTGCACCAAACCGAGACCCGACATTGTTGATGAACCTCTGCCTGAGTCAGACGAAATCCTTTTTGTTGATGGTTCATTCCCGAGTAAATCTACTAAGTGGAGCCCGGCCCCATCAACCTCAACGGGGGACAGTGGTTCTCCCAGCTGGACCTCAGGGCTAGCTACCACCAGCTCGAGCTAGACCCTGCGTGCCGCTATATTGACCAGGTTCTGCACCCACCTCGGACTCAGAACATACAAGTGCCTCAACTTTGTCATCTCATCAGTGGTCTAATCTTTTCTGATACAGTGCAAGAACACCACAGGCGGCTCCAAAGCACCCTCGCCCACCTGGCGGAACATGCCTGACACTATATAAGGAGAAGTGCTCATTTTTTGAAAAATCCATCAAGTTCTTTGAGTACATCTTCTCCAAGGGTGGGGTGCGAATCAACCCCAAGAAAGCAGAAGGCATCTGCAGGGCCCTGAAGCCACAAAATGCTGGACAAATTAGAAGCTTCCAAGGAATGGCCACCTACTTTCATCCCGAACCTAGCAACCCTAGCAAAGCCTTTGAGAGCCTAAACGAAACTGGACGCCACCTGGGAATGGCCTGTTTGTACCAAATAGGCCTTCCAAAGTGTGAAGAATGCACTCATGAGGGACTCCATAATGATGTTTTACAACCCACGCCAGCCTAGTAGGACTGGGAGCAGTGCTGATGCAAGAGGTGAGCCACCACAAATGGGTCACTATCACATTCACCAGCCGGGCCCTCACAGAAATGGAGTCTTGCTATGCCCAAATTGATCAAGAGGCCCTGGCCATCACATGCGGCTGCCGCCAGTTCCACCTCTACCAATGCAGCCGATGCTTCAGGCTTATAACTGACCATATTATAACTCACCACAAGCTGCAGGTACCACCCTTCGCAGGCATGTGCAGAAACCAACCACTACAGCTTGAGCAGTGGGCCATCCAGCTCCATATGTATAACTTCACGGTGGCCTACAGGCCAGGCGCCCACAACCCAGCCGACTTCCTGTTGCTTCACTCATTGGACAGGGGAGTGGACGAGGATGAATGGGCAGAGGACTTTGTGAATATGGTCATCCGCAGTGCATGACCAGTGGCGATGGCCATGGAGGAAATAAGGACAGCAGTCGAGGCAGACCCCTGCCTTCTGGGAGGAAGAGACACCCTCCATGTCCGATGATGGCACCAATTCCTGGGTGAAGCAAAAGGGTGGAACCCCGATGACAAAGTCACCCCCACCCAGCTGTGGAATGTCTGCCATTGGCTACGTTACACATTGGATGGGCTCCTGCTGAGAGGCTCCTAAATTGTGATTCCCAGGAGCCAATGGGGATCAGTCATTGCCATGGCTCATCAGAGGAGCCAAGGCAAAGCGAAGACCAATGCCAGGCTGAGGAGAAAAGTCTGGTTCTCTTGGATGGATGAGATGGTGAATGACATGGTCAGCCCTTCTGTCCCCTGGCAAATCACTGGGGGAGGGTCTGTCCCCGCTCCCGTGCCACGGAGGACAGTCCTCCATGGACTCACCTTAGCATGGATTTTGCCAGCTTCCCCAAAAGGAACTCCACTGTTGTAATCATGGACAATCATTCAAAATACCCAGTAGGGACGGTAACCCAGTCCAAAGCATTTAAAACACTGCGCCTAATGCTGGACAAAACATTTACGATGTTTGGACTGCCAGAAGTCATCATAAAGGATAAGGGACCTCCATTCCAGGGCACCAAGTTCGAAGACTACCTCCACAGCCTTGGAGTGAAACACAGGAAGATCACGCCAGCCTGGCCCAAAGCCAAAGAATGTACCATGGATACAAGGAGTGATTGGTGCTGTGCACCCAGACACAGCCGAGCCCCGCCAAAACTCCTGGAAAAAGAGTGGACCGAAGAAGAAGAGGCAGTGGCTAGCCTAAGGGCCCCAAAGCTAAGCCAGGAAAAGAGATCAAGAGATGGATCGGATGAAGCCCCTAGTCCAGCTATCGATCAACCAGCAAGGAGGGAGGTCACTGAGGGAGTGGGGGATGCCCAGAGCCGGTCAACAACATTGTACCGCCTTAGGCCAAACCCAGAGCCCAGTCTATTCATTCTATTCTATTCACATGTCTCGTAGAACGTGTGGCTACCCATGATGGGCTTCCCAGTGTCAACAGTCCTAGCTAGAGGGATGGGTATTTAGACATAAAAGTAGGCTTTCAATTGTTTTCTGAAGCTCATTAGGTTGTCATCTAATCTCAGACTGGTAGGAAATGAGTTCCAGAGTTTTGGCACGAGATATGCGAACGAACGTCCTCCGCCTCTAGCTCTCTTGACTCTGGGGACAAGAAGGCCTGGATTATTTGACCTGGGTTCTCTGTTGGTCCAATGGGGGCTGACAAGCTGATGAAGAATGTGCGGGCCTACTTTATGTTTTGCCCGGTGTGTGATACACAGTGCCTTGAATTGTATTCTACAATTAATTGGCACGCTGTATAGGATTTTGAGCGCTGCGCGTGCTGATTGAGTTTTAGAGATACCCAGCAGTATTCGAGCCACAGCTTTCTGGATAAATTGAAATTTCTTAATGACAAACATTGGACTGCCCAGATAAAGTGAGTTGCCATAATCAAGGCAAGAAAAAATGAATCCTTGAATCATAGTCCTTCGGCCCTCCATTGGGAGCCAGTTTAGAGTCTTCCTTAAAGCTCTAAGGAGGCCAAAGCAGCTAGCTGCAACCTCTTTGCTTGGGATGTCATGGCGAGATGTTTATCCAGAGTAACCCCCAAACTTTTTACTTCCAACTTAGGGGGATGGAAGTTCTCCTAGAGACGGAGGCCAGTTATGCTGGTCCCAAAGTGTTGGATTGTTGCCAACCACCAGGACCTCCGTCTTGTCCCTGTTCAGCTTTAAGCAAGTGGCAGCTATCCAGTTGCAAACCTTCTCAAGACAGCTATTAAGTCTTAGAGAGATGGATCCTTCATTGGGGGATAGAGAGACAATAATGTACGTATCATCTGCGTAATATACCATGGTGAAACGTAATGAACAAATGATATCAGAAAGAGGGCGGACATACAGATTAAAGAGCATCGGGCTCAAGGAGGAGCCCTGTGGCATCCCACATTTTAGCTGATGATTTGCAGAGAGGAAGGGCTCCTCACTGACCTGAACGCTCGGCTTCTCCAGAAATTACGCAAGTCATTTCAAGGCACTATCTGTAAAGCCTACTTCTTTCAAACGCTAGAGTAAGGTGGGATAGAAAACCATGTCGAGTGCCGCACTTTAGTCAAGAAGAATCAGTGCCGCTGACCCACCCTGGTCTAAGACCTTTTTAAGATCTTCCGTGGCCATCAGGAGAGCTGTTTCTGTACTGCAGCCTCTGCAGAATCCAGTTTGAGGAGGATGAAGTATATTGTTAGCTTTCAGGTATTCTGAAAGATGCCTATTTTTCACCATCTCTACATTTTTACCAATGCCTGGAAGTAGCAATATAGGTCTGTAATTTTCAACCACCTCAGGGTCCAGTGCAGGTTTCTTCAGTAGAGGGCATATAATTAGGCCTAGTGGTAAAATTCTGCTCCACTTGCGGAGTTTGCGGAATTCGGGAACTCTGCATTCCGCAGAGAGTACAGAGTTCCCAATAAACTCCGCTCTCTGTCTCGTGGCGGAATTCATTTTCAGTTGGCACACTCGAGCTGGGTTTTTGTGTGTGCTGGCAAGCGTGACAAGTCTTTCTAAGCGATTGCGAGCGCACGGAGTGATTTGCCGGCTGCCCGCAAGCCCAGTGAGACTTGCTGACCGCCCGTGAGACTTGCCAGCCTCTAGTGCTGCTTTAGGTTGCACCAGCCACATCCAACACCTTTTTGTGATGACAGTGAGCGCGAGAAAGCGCCAGTTCTGCGACTGCATCCTCAAGCAGATTGTCTCCTAGAGAAGCCACAAAATCTACCCGAAAAGACATTTTTGACTTAATGTTCTTATCCAACGAATCGTTCAAGTTGTTTTTTAGTGCAAGGAGCCTTTTTTCATTTAACTTTTTTTTCAACAAGGAGGAAGTGCCCCAGAGACTCCAACTTCCTGTTCCTGTCCAGCAGGCTCCTCCTTTGGATTTGAAGCTGGAAGAATCACTCTCTTTGTCTGCCGCATATATACCATTGGATTTAAGGACTTTGTTTTTGTGATATCACAAGTAAGCTAAAAAACTTTTGTCTAAGGGTGTTGTTTGTGTGATAGAGGGCCTGCACCAGGATGTATTTGTACATTTATTCGATTTTTCTAATTTATTGGCATTGATGGCCTGCAGTTTTATTAGGGGCTTAGTTATTGTTTTGCATTTAATTTTTCTTCTTTTGTGAAAGAAAAATGTTGCACAGTTCAGTACATTTTCTCCATGTTTTTCTAATACATTTGCAATATTCATGTATTTTACTATGTGGCCTAGTTTGCCAATGGGCCACCCAGCCAGCAGGCCCAGAACTAGTCATGGGTGCATGAAACAACTGTTTCTATGGTATCTGTTAAATTGAAACATCATTTAGGACAGGGATTAAATTAAAAATTGTGTTTTTAAGGGGTATTTCACTTTTTTCTGAAAAACAGTAATATATATTTGATGTGTGGTGTTGTAAAATTTTACAATCAGTTAATTTTGTTTTTGGCATTGCAGAATTAATGCTGTTTTCTCCTGTGTTACCATGCCTCTTTTGTCTGGCCAGTGTGTGAGTGTGTTTGCCATAAGCCACGATTAATTCTTGCTCCCCATGCCATGTGGGCATGGGCCATTTTGTATAGTCAGTGTCCATAGGCCTGTATATGTTCTTTGTTTTCATGCATCCTTGCTTGTTGTTTGACCATGTGGCTGGTGGCAATTTTGCGTAGCCACGCAGTGTGCTTTTGCCTTAGGCCTGCATGTGCTCTTTGTTGTGGCCATGCCTCCTTGCTGGTATTGTTGTTTGACCATGTGGTCAGTGGCCATTATGTGTAGCCAGCCAGTGTGCTTTTGCCATAGCCCTTTATGTGTTCTTTGTTGTGGCCATGCCTCCTTGCTGATTGTTGTTGTTTGACCATGCAGTCGGTGGCCCTTTTGTGTAGCCAGCCAGTGTGCTTTTGCCATAGACCTGCATGCATTCTTTGGTGTGGCCATGCCTCCTTGCTGGTTGCTGTTGTTTGACCATGCGATCAGAGGCTATTTTGTGTAGCCAGCCAGTGTGCTTTTGCCATAGACCTGCATGTGTTCTTTGTTGTGGCCATGCCTCCTTGCTGGTTGTTCTTGTTTGTCAATGTGGCTGGTGGCCATTTTGTGTTGCCAGCCAGTGTGCTTTTGCCATAGGCCTGCATGTGTTCTTTGTTGTGGCCATGCCTCCTTGCTGGTTGTTGTTGTTTGACCATGCAGTTGGTGGCCATTTTGTGTAGCCAGCCAGTGTGCGTTTGCCATAGACTTGCATGTGTTCTTTGTTGTGGCCATGCTTCCTTGCTGGTTGTTGTTGTTTGACCATGTGGTCGGCGGCCATTTTGTTCAGCCACCCTTTTTTCCAGTTTTCAAAAAGAGATTGATAGGAGAGGGCTATGCCTTTATGTATTTGTTCTTTTTTTTTTACTTTTCCCTGATAACAGTTTAATATTTTGCTTGAGGATCTTTGTGGAATATTTGTATATTTATTTGTCTTTATCTCACCTTTCCCTAGATCCCCATTGCAATCCATTCATCAAACCCCTCACCCTCTTTCCCAAGGCTGTGTGATTTATTGAGGAGTGACTTAATTTACACCATAGAGCCGCAGCCTCTTTATCCCCTATTCTTTTCAACCTTCATATCCGTCCGTTGGTAACCTCCCTGCAAAGACGGAAAGTAAAAATATACAACTATGCTGATTATATGCAGCTGGTATTTAACCTCATGGATACTCCAGACTCAATAGCACTCTTCCAGAGCACAATGATCTTCATTCAGGACTGGATGAATAGTCACCAACTAAATTTGAACTCGGAAAAAATTGAGGTGATGATGGTCACAAACAAACTGCACTGATTGAGTCCGTCTTTTTGGCCCCAGGAGCTAGAACCCCTTCCCACTCCTAAAAAGGAGGTCAAGAGCCTCTGGTCAATGAAGACCTTTCAATTAAACCCCCGATTGCAGCATTGACTTCTTCCAGCTTGGTAAAATAAAATAAAATAAAAATGTTTTTGACTGAAGCCATCATCTAGATTGTACTTGCACTCGTGATGTCCCGCATTGACTATGCCGACACCCTTTACTTGGGCCTCCCAAAGGGCCTGAGTCAAAGACTGCAGCTCGTTCAGAATCATGCAGCCTGATTGGCATATCAACAGCCAATATTGCCACACTACACCCTTACTAAATAAACTGCACCGGCTTCCAATTGTACAAAGAACCTTGTTTAAAACCGGCTGTACGATCTTTAAAATCCAACAGAGTAAAAGCCCCACTTTTAACTCTCCCAGAATAAGGAACTATATTCCTAGGTGTAACCTCAGTTCAGCATATCTCAATCTCCTAGAGGTTCTCAAATTCTATAGGAAACGACTGGGGGGAACCAGGTTTGCTGTGTTGGCTCCCGGTGCGTGAAACTCCCTTCTGGATAACATAAGAGCAGCAACCTCCTACAATTAATTCAGAACTCTGCAAAAAACATGGCTTTTTAGACAAGCTTACGAATAATCTGCATCTTTGCCCTGCTGTTAGTGCTTTCACCAACATGAAACCTTTTGGTGAACATGCACTCTATAAGTTTTTGATAACATAAAATAAATAGATCACACACTTGATGGGTTAGATGTGGTGAAAGCGACACCAACTCATTGAGGGATCTTCTATTACCTGACCAATAGCCCACGCTGGCCCCATTTTATTTTACCCACCCACATATAAATTAGATATAGAAAAAGATCATTTGTCAACATTATCATTCAGGACTTGTGTTGCGTGAACACTTAACCTTGTCCACTCCTGACTCTGACTCAACTCCTCCTGACTTGAAGATTTTGTAAGTTTAGTACTTTAGCTTTAAAAACTAGCTCCCTATTGCTCAGAAGAAGTTACTATTGCTAGTTTTTGTTATATCAGGTCTTCTTTGTTGTGTCATGGTGGTAGTTGTTGTAATATAGGCAATGGCAATACCCCTAGTGGTCAATATAGTTACAGAGGGTAGTAGGACTAGGAACTGTATGGTATATACTTTTTTAAACAGGTTTAAAAAACAGAGCGAGTTAAAAGGCAGCAGTGCAAAGTAAAACACCCAAAAAAAGATTTGAGGCATAAATAAAGTAAAATATATATTTCATTCTCTTTCTTAACAATAAAACCCACACCTTCCACCCAAAACAGACCCACCCCTTTCCGCAAACAAATCTCCCCGACCCAATCAATCTCTAAAATGTCCAACGAAAAAGTCCAAGAAACAGTCCAGCTTCCAACTTCATCATCCCCACCCTCTCCACCCACACTAAGTCCCTCCTACCAAAACAAATATTTAAAAATGGGCTAAAGATAATAGCACAACATGCGGGCCAGAAGCTATTTGCGGTGCCCCTCCATGCATGCCTGTCTGCTTTCAATGGGTGCCAACCTCAGCATGACGTGGCGCTGGAAATTGTGGTCTGAGTGCAAGAGGTTGTGTGAGGGGCGGCTGCCAGCTGCCGGCGGTGATGGCATTGTTCTTGCTGGGAGGCTGGAGGCACTGGCTGCTGGCTGGGGCCCTGGTCAGCAGCAGATGCCTCCTCCTTCTCCTCCTCAAGAGCCACCAGGCACTGAAACTTGGCCCATATGGCCTCCAGCCTCTGATGCTGCAGCCGAGCTGCTATCTCCTGCTTAGTATGTTGTTGGCCAGCAGGAGTAGCTATATCAAGAGAGAAAAAGGACAAATTGTAAACAATGCTCTATGTAAAGCACTTCTTTTAAGGTATATAGTATCAAAGTAGCAGTACATTGCTGGTCCCCTAGGGCCATTCAGATTTGATGTGATTAGAGTCACAGCCATTTTTTACACACACATGTCTCACATAAGACTGAAACTGGCTGAAAGGAATTAAGGCAGAATAACAGCACACCTGATTTTAAAAAACTGTTATTTTTTTCTTTTAAAGGATTTCCTAGTAAACAAATAAACAGTCACTTTGCGTAGAAAAATACAAATAAATGACCTCTCATTAACGAGTAAGACAGTATGTACTATGGAGTACAAATATTCTTGTTGTGCTAAATTAATGGAGGCATACTAGCTAGTGCGTCAGCAGTTGTTACTTTGCTACTCTGTAGCCTCCAGCTGGGGCAGCTGTTATGGACAGTTATCTTATCCCAATGGCCCTGCTCTTCTCCAAAAATGCCTTTATATTTTACCGTGACTCCAAGGCAGATGAATAATAATGATACAAAGTCACACACAGCAGGTATAAAATGTGGATATCCTGTGTCGTACGTAGACGAGGGAAAAACTATACACTGCAGTTCAGGGAAAGGATTAAGGAACGGGATATATAGATTGTATTTGGCACGTTCTTTACAGACTATCCCATCCGCAAAAACTCAAGGCACTTAGTCCCACTTTACTCCCTGGCCTCACCTTCCACCACAATTTATAATTATTTCCAACAAATACATTTGCTTGGCAGTATGGAAAGGAAACTTAACTTACTCGACTGCAGGGTAATTTAGAGGGATTAGGCCAAGTAAGTAAGTCTACGTTTTACTGCAGAATACTAGTGGGGTGTCACTGATCATCATCATGTGCCTAAGCTTTGGCTTAATCATTCACTGTAGTTGACTAATGTTGAAAGGGAAAAATTTGATCAGTCGTAAATATGTTATGGAAGCCGTGAACTCCATAAATCACGTGCCCGAAAAATGTGGAGCATCCCAAGAATGGATTTTTCTAATTTTTTGGGAAGGCTAGGCAGAAATTAGGAAAGAATAAAGGAGTGAAGTACTAGAAAGTGACTGAGTGGGCACTCGGAGGGAAGGGAAACACACTTTGTTTTCACTTTGCCATGCATTGAAAACTTTATAAATGCCACATTAACTGAAGCAGGCGCACATTGCACAGCTACCACTGCAGTGCCGAATTGAACTATGCAGCAGTTAGGTAATGGGTGGCACATACGAAATGCCATGTGAAGGGATGTGATGGGTGGGATACATATCTGCTTCGCTTAACAAATACAGTAAGTCAAGAGAGTAGACAGAAAAGCCCCCCACCACTTTGAACCAAATTGATTGAAGTAGGAGTCCACGCCCCTCTCCAGAAGAACGTCCTTGTTTCTTCGTCCAAGCAATTATACATTCATCATTTCATTGTTCTAGTATTCTTCACCCTTTGATCCCCACCATTAAGCTTTACATTCTCTCATCAAGTCTTTCACTATTGAAAACCCTCCATCCATATATATCCATCCATTCATTCACCTATCCACTGCTCTCAACCATCCTTTCACCAATACATCCATTTACCCACCCACGCATCCTTTCATCCCTTCACCCATTCATCCTTTCAGCCATCCTGCTTTAATCCGCCCGAGAAGAATTTCTTTCACCCATCATCTGTTTCACACACACACCCAGGCAGGCTTCCTTTCACCCATTTGCCCATCCTTCGCACACCCATGCATCCTATCACCCACCTATGCATCCTTTCACCTTCACTCATCCACGCATGCATTCACTCATATAACATTTTACCCATCCTTTCTCCTTCCATCCTTTTTTCCATTTTCCATCAACCCATCATATTTAGCGTTCATTATGAGCTTTTGCCTGCTGGGTTGCAATGTGACTTACCACTGCCCGTCCCTGCCTCTGTTGGGACTCACCCTTTGACCGCTGCCGCATCTGCTCCGCTGGCCCCAACAATGGTCTCTGCAGCTAGAAAAAACATTACACATTTTAGATCCCAGATACGCCTCACTTTATTATTTATTTTAACAAAATTCAACCACAATACATCACTACAGTTCGGTTGCAGTGTCTTCAATCAAAAGTATCATGTTGGGCAGTTTGTTTGTTGGCAATATTTGAAAAGCTAGCAGGGCCGTTTCTAGGTGTTTTGCCGCCCTAGGCGAGAATTGAAAAATGCCGCCCCCTCCCTTTTACTACCATCACTCTCTCCCCCTGTCATCACGGCTCAACTTCACTTTTGCTTTTCTGCTTTCCGGCTCATCCAAGCAGGAAATCCAGCCGAATGGAGCACAGAAGACACAAACATGACCTAATATTGGGAGAGGATGTGGCCTAACGGGCTAGGGCGGTCGATCTCAAATCTGGGGAGCCGGGTTCCAGTCTCGGCAATGACGCTCAACATCCTGTGATCCTGGGCAAATCACTTAATGCCCCCGTGCCCACTGCCCAGCGAAAAATGGAAGTGTCCTTGTATAACGTAACTGGTGCTCATGTAAAACGCTCTGATATCGCGCTATATAAATGTCCGGGGGAAAAACCTTGCTATATAATAATAGAAACACGAAATAACACACCACTCGCATGAAAATGAAATATCAGTACAACACAAAACACAGCAGGTATAGAACATTCAACCATCAATTCCTCTATAGGATGCACCTCAATAATTCATTCCAGCAACACTTTTGCTCGCTCTAAGTCAGGTGCGCTTGCTCCCTCTAGGTCAGGTGCATTTGATTAGCTTGACCTCTGCCTCGTAAACTGCAGGCTAGCTAAGAGCTTCAATGAATGGCAGGGCGTCTCGTTGCAATTTTGGGCCTCACTGTTGCCAACACTGCTCAGAGAACACCATGACGTACAACAAAACCCATGTAACTCCCGCTTTCCTTGCAACTAGTTCACATGTGATCCCATTGAAAGAGATGGTCTTCAAGTGAGTGAGAAAGCCTTTTGGTGAGTGAGATGCCAGAGATGGCCTTCTAGTGATTTAGATGGCCTCCCTTTGAAAGAGACAACCTTTAAGTGAGTGAGATGGACCACACATTATTAAAATAGGCTTCTATTAAAGAAGAAGACCTTCCATTGAATGAGATGTGTTGAGCAGTAGTAGTCCTTTTAAGCAGTGTGACGTTCTTTAATAGGATTTTCTCCCTCTGAGTTGAACATACTACCAGTGATTGAAATGCCTATCCGCGGAAGGAGACTGCCGTCCCCTTGAGACCGCTTGCCAACGAGGTATGGGAAGTCAGCGAGAGACATGACCTTCCTCGGAATTCCTTGTAAAGAGTGAGTTTCATGTGGTGGTTTATAATGGTTTCTGTTAGGAAAATTATGTTTTAGTTGACCTGGAATGAGCCGGCCCTGCCTGCACGCACTTCAAACCCCCCTTGGCTCCAGACACGACCGCTCAACTTACTGCTTACTTAGCCAGGTTATAATTAACTGACCAGGCCTTTAGCCCCCTATATTTTTATTTATATCTACCTGCCGCAGCCGACTCGGATCCCACCACGGCCTCCCCCGGTACTTGATGGGCCTGCAGGCCGCAGCGGGAACTCTCTGCCTCTTGCCAGCCGCGCGCGCATGGCCCCCGCCTGTGGCGCTGAACGTGATGTCACGTGACGTCACGTCGGTCAAATTGAAGGCGCTACGCTACCGCTACCCAATCAATGCACGCTTTCGTTTCGAGCCTAGGTCGACAGAAGGCCGTTCAAGGGGATTCGGATTCCCGGCCATCAAACAGCAGAACTCATGTTTTTTGCCACGGCCGCCGGCCGCCCTCCCCCTTTTGCCGCCCTAGGCGGCTGCCTAGTCCTGCCTAGTGGTAGAAACGGCCCTGAAAGCTAGGTAGTCAAGCCAACCAATAACTTTTTGTAATGGAGGGGCAGAGCTATGATGACTCTTGAGTCATTGGCGCACTTTAGAGAGGAGGAATAATAATTGGTCAATGAAGGACATATGATCTTGGATGGCAAATGCAATGGGACGGTCCTCATACTATGCTGCACTATCATCAAAACTGCTGATATACTACTACTATATAAATGAATACATACACAACAGTGGGAGGGGGGGCACCCATAACCATAGGCACTTTCTAGTTTTACTGTTTGAGCATGAGCAAGAAAAACAAAGCCTTCTCAACGAACATGAATAGACTAAAAATAGCTTACATGGGCATACAATCTTCACAGTAGAGTACCTGTCCTAAATCGGTTCTCTTAGTCTTACAGTACCAGTCTACACGATATATAAGCAGAGAGGGAAAGCTTACTCGCAAAGCAGAAGAAAGGAAGCTACAGACAGACTAGTACAGACATGTGTAAGTAAACTACAGAAACTTGGTATATAGAAAATAACTAGGATAATGCAAGGGTAACAAGAATTTAACAAACATTAGATAGAAGTAGAACAAAGAGGAGTTGGGGAAAAAAAGAATTAGGAGACAGGCACAGTCAAATAAAATCAAAAGGAAAAAGTATTCTAAATGTGGAACAGTAAAAGGTAGGGACGTAATAATATTAAAAGGCAGACTTAATGAGGTCAGCAGATCCGTCGGCATTGGCTGCGGTGCTGGTGTTAGTGGTGGTGGTGGAACTTCCACCCGTTAGTGCACTGGTGGTGGCACCCCTATCTCCCGGACCCGCCTCCAATGCTGCTAGCCCTCTTCTTGCCCCTGGATGCTGATGTAAGTAATAAAGTAAACACTTTGCTTTGTTCGCCCTAAGTTGGCAGGGTATGCCCAGACGTGGATCCCTTGCTCACTTTGCCACTGGATTCAAACTAGCCTGGCTGATAAAGGGTGTTACCCAGAAACGGGTCCCAGGGTGCTTGTTTCCGGTTCAGGGAAGACATGGCTTGGCAGTTCGGGCTGGACTGTTCCCATGAGGCACAGGGTCAAGACTGATTTGCATATAGCTGGGTCTGAACTGAGGTGGCGAAGTGAGCTAAAGAATGATGATGGATTCAACCCAGATCTGTGACTGGGGGTTAGTGTCTGAAAAGTTTCAGCGCTCCGTCCATCATCTCCTTGTGTTTGCGATGTAAGTAATAAAGCAGATAAAATAAGAAAGATTAGTGAAACAGTTAATAATCTCCCCAAAAATATTTTAACAGGCAAAAGCAAACACAGTAACATTGTACTTTTTTTTTATAACAGATCGTCTATACTACTACTAGTATTGAGTTGACCTATTCCTAATTTCCTAAACTTAAGCCCTATTCCAAATTAAATTTTGGAACTACTAATGCATTGCAAAGAATGATCTTTGCTTCTCATTCTCTATCTCAACCCCCTTTGACGGGTCAACTCAGTCCCAATTTTTTTTTGATGCATACTACACATCACTGGGAGATTGCCTGAGACAGTACGAGGTACATAAAGAAAGGCACAGAGAACACAAACTCATTGATATTACTACTACTACTACTACTACTACTACTACCACCATCTTAGTGACAGGACAGAGGAATCTGCAATACTTACATTTTCAGCCCAAGCGAGCGCCAACGAGTACGATTAGGTAGCGCCGAGCACCTGGCTGGATCACATAATATCAACGTAAACTTAACTCACCTCTAAGTGTGAGCAGCATGCTATTTGGAAAAAAAATATTAGCAAAGAAAGAACACAACAAATAAATAGTTACTCACTAAGCCCCCAAAACCTCCGCGCCCAGCAGGTCCTGTTCCCTGTCTAGGATGTCGGCCCACCAGTGCGTTTACTGCTGCTGGGTGCGCTGTACCCCAGAGCTCCAGCGCACACCCCGGCACACACTCCCCCACAGCAGTCGATGCTCCCGGAGGCTGTACCTGCTGCCAGGCCTGCCACCTGCTGCCAGTATGGAGGGAAGGCAGTGCTGCAAATAAACAACTAGTGCAACCACCTTCGAGAAAATGGCACTGGCTGCACCCTTTGGCGGCACAGATGTGCAAGGTGTGCAGCTAACGCCGCCCTGGCACCGCCACTTCCTCTCTTATCATGCTCTGACATGGCACTGGGTGGTCCAAAAAAAACAAAAAGAAGAACTAGATGAAGGAAGAAAGGAAAAAGTAAAGACTTAAAGGAAAAAACTAAAAAGTCACGAAACACACAAAATGACAAAAATGTAAAATTCATAAACACAAAAACACACACTGATACAATAAAGAAAAATGAGGTGTGGATGAGTCAGATAGGGGGAGGATTGAAAATATTAAGGGTGGATTAAGAAACAGGCCCCAGCACCATGCACAGAAAGCAGAAAACAAATGCGAACTGCTTGTTGCCATTCGTGTACGATTTCAAGAACGTGTGTCCCATTGCAGAATGTCAAAAACATAGCGTGAATGGGCACGTTGAGCAGCTCCGCCTGCTCGTGGAATTTCGCGGAGTCTCACTGAGTTTTTGGGGCGCTAGACAGAATTCCACGTAGAAGAACTCCACAAGCTCTGCCCAGGCCTACATATAATAGCATGTTTCCATGCATCCGGGATACTACAATTTTTGAGGGAAGAACTGTAAACTTCAGTCAAGGCGGAGAGCATCACCCCTCCTTTCAGTAAAATATCTAGTGGGGCAGGGTCTAGCAGCGAGCCTGATTTAATTGTACTTGCAACAGCAATGACTTCCTCTTTATCTAATAGAGAGAAGGTGGAGAGTTCGGCTTTAGTTTTGTTAGCTTTGGGCCTCTCATCTATTCTATTTTTATGATTGGCTGATCCCGATAGGGCATCGTAGATGAACCTCACTTTCCCAAGAAAGTGATTAGCAAGCAGTTTGCAGCCGAACCCCTTAAGGACTATGTATGGGTGACCCACAGAGACCTGGTCAAGGACCAACATGGGGAGGAATGTAGAGTGCCACCCGACCTCTATCTATGTGAAGTGTTTGCACCACCCTAGGAGCTGGGTGCGCCCAATAGGTATAAATAAAAGGGCGGTGGACTGCTCGAAGCCACTCCCATATAGTGGATGTATCCTGTTGGTGTGTAGTCATTTATTAGCTAGCCTGAGGCCTTGGGATTAGGCCCAGGCCCTCTACAAAGTGAAACAAAGCAGCCTGCCTATCATTTTAGACTGTCAACCATCTGTTAGCTGCCTTTCTGTGTTCCTTTACAGTGACCAGAAAATAGGAATTTGGTACCCGTCCCACAATAGATATGTATTTGTTGGGGCCTTGTGTCTTAAAGTGCCCAGGGACCTGGTATCATGCTTATTTGTCTGGTAAAGGAGTAGTGTGGGAGGTCATGGCATAGAGAGTTTCCCTCTAAGTCCAGATGGGGGACCTTGCCTCACAACTGAGAAAAAGTGAGGTGCAATGACATTAATTCAGAGCCAGGAGTCTCTAGGTTTGTCCACTTGTCGGTGTTTCTCCCTGAGCCCCACACTCTTTAATATTTATATGGTGGCTTTGGCAGAGATAGTGCATCCATTCGGCATAAAAATTATTACCTACGCAGATGATACCCAACTGGTTGTGGCATTAAACCACCCAGAGGGTTCATCTTGCGCCCTGGGCAATTGCCTAGAGGCGGTAGCCGAATGGATGGACCTATCTCACCTTAAGTTAAACGGGGATAAAACGGAATTGATGTTCATGGGCAAAACTCCATCACCTTCCCTGGCACTCTCATGGCCTATCTGTCTCGGCACTATGCCTGCCCCAAAGCACCAGATCAAGAGCTTACGCATATGGCTTGACAGTTCTCTAAATTTTAATCATCAAGCCACTACGCTGTCAGCTATATGTTTCGGCCTGATGAGGATGTTGAGAAAAATTCTCCCTTTGCTCCCTTTTCAGGCGCAAAGGATTATGGTGCAAGCCCTTGTTTTGTCCCGCCTGGACTATGGTAACGCCCTGTATCTGGGCGCCCCTCAGGCTACCATTCAAAAATTACAGGTAATCCAGAACTGCGCGGCTCGCTTACTTCTCCAGATTCCTCGGAGACAATCAGCAAGACCCGCACTAAGGAAACTTCATTGGCTCCCAGTTAAGTCCCGAATTCAATTTAAGGCTATGTGTTTAGCGCACAGAGCCTTTTGGAAGACTGGCCCTGCCATCATCCAGCCCTCATTACGCCGTACCACCCTCCTAGGAGTCTTCGTTCCAGCTCCGCTTTCCGTGCTACTACAAGGAAAGTACGTAGATCCAGCTGGGGCGGCCGTTCTTTTTCGTTCAATGCTGCTAATCTTTGGAATTCTCTTCCTTTTGCTCTCAGAAGGGAATCCAATATGCAGTCCTTCCGTAAACTCCTTAAGACCCATCTTTTTAGTACCACTCACTAACCTATCATGACAATGTTTGCCATATCCAAAGCGCTACGAGGCCTCAGGGTAGTAACGCGCTATATAAAACTACTTTCATTCATTCATTTCTTCAAGGGACACAGTAGGGATGTTCCTTCACACCTCCTCACATGTTGCGGTCAGTGCCTCACTACTTATGCTCACACCGCTGTGTTCGAGACCTCCTACGGCAACAGTTTGGGAGGGTGGAGCTACTAGGATCCCATGTAGGAAGTATGAAACATTAAGGTGATGTAACCCCTCGTATTACTCTTGCATTCGGGCTGCATTAGCTAGACATGCACATGAGAGAATATAAGTTCCCTAGATGAGTGAGATGTATTTTGTGTCCGGCTATCTGGATGGTCATAACATAGCAGTTGTTATAAGGCCCTCCTGTATTTGAAATTTGTGATGGTTCTAAAGACACACACATCTTTACTTAGGTGGTGTCTTTGGTTTAGGAATCCTCTGTGCGTACATGCAACCAAACCTACCTCTCTTGGACTTGGTATCCCTCTGCGGTGCAGGTCATACCTCTAGGCACTGAACATGTGCTGCAAGTGCGGTGACAGGGAAAAAGGAGCTACTTAAGTGCATTGTGGGATGTACAAGTCTAGCTGGCAAAAATGCAACACTCTCTACCCACTTTGGTGAACAAGTGGGCAGAAGAGGGAACCGTTTCTGATATGCATTGGGCTGATGAACCAGGAGAGCTTGGGTTTCCTGTGAGAGAGAAAAACAAGCAAATGAAATGAACAATGTTCAACGATTCCATCAGCAATTTGTTCTTAAAGTGAGTATGCCATAGGTTTCTCTGGACAAAAATAGA
The DNA here is from genome assembly GCA_963921515.1 of Calotriton arnoldi. NCBI lineage: Eukaryota > Metazoa > Chordata > Amphibia > Caudata > Salamandridae > Calotriton > Calotriton arnoldi. The sequence continues at coordinate 1,091,392 of CAWUFW010001477.1, read as the reverse complement.
GGGAATCTGGCAATGCCTATTCCAGTTCATCAATTCCGGTGCAGTGATGATGTAACAAATTGTAGCAGGCATAGGCTGATTTGCGTATAGTTGGTCGCTGTCTTCAGAGACATAATGGGCAAAATAAAATGGTCTGGATTATGGTACGAGAAATACACAATTGACGAGAAATTCCCTAGGCAACTATAGGTCTATGGCGATTAACAGACCATAAAGGCCGAAAACATGATATAAGGAACTACACTACAAATACATTTTTAAAAATTCATTTCTTTAATACAAAATACTTAAAAACATGTTGAAAGATATGTTATCATACAGCTGATAACATACATAGTATAGTATCCCCACATAACTTACAAAATTACACAATGCGGTGGACAAACATGAACATAGACAAACAGGCAATGATGGGAACAAATTCATACAGAAAATATCAAAGTGTGATATCGTTAAGAGAAACTAATAAAGACAAGTAACTGAAGTGGCTGGTTGATGGATCGTCTTCTACGCGCGTTTCGGCATGCTTTACGCCTTCATCAGGAAAGCCACAATAATTCCTAGATAAAAAGAATTTAAAAATAAAAGGGTACACTGAGTTCAAAGATAAGTAATTAAAAAGGTCACAGCAGACATCACCTATGTGAAACATCTTTTTTGTACATCCCTAAGGTGTAAAAGGATAGGAAAGAAAAAATGATGAAAAAAGAGCATGTAGATGAATAACCCATCACCTAGCGTGAAAGAAACATAATGATGATATCAGAAATAAGGGTTTCAAAGAGAAAAAAAGAGACCAAAAACCATGGTGTGCATAAAGACCTATTGCTTAGTGGCTAAAGAATATATATCTAGCCCATCTTCCAGCCAATGATTAAGGGAGGTCAGGGTTTAATGTAGATAGCTTACCAAACATTAAACCAGAACGGGGTCAGCCTGGGAAATTTGAGTTAGACCCGGTTTGAGGGCACAGAACAGGCGCGGCCTAAAATAAGATGAACACAGCTATTGATAATAAGCATAATATAGTTCATGGAGATGGAATTCTCTGAACGAAATATATAGACATGATTACCGTAGATAGTGGAAGCAAATGTCTCGACCTTGGTACTATCTAATACGATGCCATAATCTAGCGAAAAGACTATGATGAATTCTATAAAGTGAAGAAAAAAGAATTAGAAAGAGAAACTCAAGTTTCTAATTGAATCAAGATATATGGGTAAGTGATTAGGTACCTTGATAATGGTAACAGGAAGGAAATATATACATATGAAAATGACCCAAAGCAAAGCAAATTTTACATAAAGTACCAAAGGATGGTTTGAGGCCATGTCCTGGTAGAGGCATGCAGAAAGGGCACAATGCGGGACCTGAAAAATAAAGATCCGGTGGGGAGTCAATAAATATGCCCGTATGCTCGTAAAAAGTGTATTCATGAAAGTGCATAACAATCGTCCCTTGCCCAAAACCGCAGTTGCTATTATGTGCAGAATGTGGCCAAAAAAGGGGGAGTAGTCTCTTACCTGGCTGCCGTGCTAAAAAGGTGTATAACCGATCGACTTCCGACTTCCGAATGAGCCAAAGGTCTTTGCGCGACCTTGTTAGCGTTTAAATGAGCATCCTGCGGGACTTGTTAAGATTGTGATGACGTAATGTGCGTGCGGTCTTGGAGAGTGAACTAGACCGCTAACTGCTGAACGACGTCGAGGTCACAGGGCATGACTTTACGTGGCACGTGTCGAGAATGGCCTAAAACGTTCAATGCAGTGGATAAAGTGATTTCCAGAGACGGAAATCGATGGAAAATAGAAATAGACAAATGCCCGGGGCTAGAGGATGTCCATGGTTCAAAAGAAGCCAGAGACAAAGATAGTGAAGTAAGAATTGATGTGTATGGATATAGGGCGAAGATATGAAAAACTGGATAAGTTATGCAAAAAGGGGGGGACGTAGATCAACAGGTTTTTATGAGGACAGACATGTAATGATGGTAGTCAGGACCGAAATATATATTATATTCATATCAGATACAAATTCCAAAGTCCAAGGAAAAAAGGGGGAAAGCCCGGTCCAGCAATGAAAAATGAACACAGGGAGACCCTTAAGGAATTGCATACTCAAGCACTTTTAGTCATGATTTACAAAGAACAACAGTGACTATCAGTGAGGGGTATTAAATCGGATAGCATTTTCCCAGGGGATCTCACTGTTCAGACCCTGCTTGTAGGTATTCATAGTGAAAATCCTAAAAACCTCCCTTCTCTTGCGAATTTCGGTGCTTCTGTTTTCATCTGCAATCTCAATTTTTTCCAAAATGAGCCATCTTATGTCTTCAACAGTGTGACCTAGATCAAGATAATGTTTGACCAGGGGAGCGGTGATGATGTAACAAATTGTTAGCGGGCATAGGCTGATTTGCGTATAGTTGGTCGCTGTCTGGAGAGACATAATGGGCAAAATAAAATGGTCTGGATTATGGTACGAGAAATGCCAGAGCCTGAGACTACTTGCAAGCATTCATCCCATAACTTCAGTGCAACAAATTATTTAACAGCTGGTGTAGTTCATGGTCGCTAGAGGAATCAATGTTATTGGAGGCACTATGTGGTACATTTACTAAAAACTCAGGCAACACAGCGTAGCTGACAAAGTTACTGCACTGCGCTGTGTGAGAGGGAGAGAGCAGGAAAGTGCCATATCTACTAAGATATGGTACTGTCCTGCTTTCACAATCAGGCTGGTTAGTGCCATGCACACACCCTTGCACCATAGTGCAAGGGCGTGTGCGTGATGTAGAGCATAGGTTTTGTACTGGAATGGTAACCATCCTGTACAAAATACTATGCCTAGACACACTTTAAAACTTTCCCCACTTTGGAGTGGGCTGTACAGTGCAGCAAACATGCAAAGTCAGAGACGTTTGGAGAAATAAAAGCATTTCTCCAAGTTAATGGCACTCTCAAAAAGGTGTTATTTTTGGTGCAAGACCCTGTCTTCTATTGTTAGTAAATTGTTTTTTTTTTCATCAAAACTCACAGGGGGTTATATTGGAATGCCAGTCTACTACCCACGGAATGCTCCCTTCAAACCCCTGTTAGACCTGGCATCTTTTGGCTTGATTTCCCCTGTATTTTTGCTGCTTACCTCCTGTTTTTGACTGTGTGCTGAACTTTGTTTTTGCTGGTTTTAGGACACTGGGCACTTTACCACTGCTGACCACTGCTAAAGTGCATGTGCTCTGTGGCTAAAACAAAATGGCATTTAGTTTCTCCATGATTGGTGTGCTTGATTTCCTAGAAAGTCCCTAGAACAGTGCACTATGTGTGCCCAGGGCCTGTAACTCAAATGCTACTAGTCGCCTGCAGCACTTATTGTGCCACCCACCTGAGTAGCCCTTCAAACCTGTCTCAGGTTTCCACAGCACCTGTGGGTGCAGTCTCAGGCTGCCCTGGTGACCTGCCATGTCCACCTATTATCCAGGCCCAAACCTTCCCTTTTATTACATATAAGGCAACCCTAAGGTAGGCCGTAGATAGCCGCAAGGACAGGGTGCAGTATATTTAAAAGGTAGGACATGGTGGCCAAGATGGCGGCTCGATAAAACGTGCCGTTCGAGCTCTCCCGCTGGCCGCTCGACAAAGCACTGGTTTTGGCGGTCATTAGCAGCTGGACACACGTGATTCCGTGGCCAAGCATTCAAGCAGGTACCGCGGACGCAGCGGTGGGGAGAATTCGAGTTGTTCACCACCGCAGGGTCCCCAGCGATCGAGCTGCGGAACGCGGCACAGAGGGGGGGCGGCCTGGTCTTGAGGAGACCCGGCACTGGAGTGACGGAGGCCGCGTAGCGCGATCCGGAGAGGCTGAGCCCACAGAGACTGAGCGGCCGGGAAGAGGTGACAGACTGGGAAGCCGCCAAACAGCAGCCGACGACCCGTGAGACCAGCGTGTGCCCGATCCTGTGGAGGGGGCTGGCTTGCCCCGTGAGGGAGACTGCGTGGCAGAGCTGAGGTGGACCCGCCATCTTGGACGGAGTCCGGCAATGCGGGAGAACCTCCGGGGCCAGACGGAGCTGCTGAGAGCCTGGTGGCCATCACCCCTCCATGAAACGGCAGGCAAGTGACCACAACGCGGGGTAAAGTCGCAGTGTAATGTCGACACTGGGGGAGTGAGGAGCGGGACGGCAGGTGACGCGGGAGGCTCCGGGACCCAGTCGAGACTCAGCTGAGCAGCATGGGGCCTGTAGTGGAGTGCGAGCGGCAGCACGGGGACATAACGATCCGCCTGGGTAGGCCGTTGGGGCGCTCCAGCGACACGACTAAGGGCTCTGAAATCTGTGAGGCATAAACATTCTCTACTGCACGAGTTTGGGGCCCGCCACACGTGAGACTTGTGACACTGCCCGGGGCCTGCCAGAGGTGGATCGGGGGAGTGGGCTCGTGGGTCCCCTTGCGGAGCCGGAGGCATCCTCCCCTTGGGAGGCATAGAACCATCGCCGAGGGGGAACCTTGAAGACGGGTCGGTGCTCGCGGAAGCAACGCACAGCCCCGGTGCAGGGCATCTCGACGAGACTTGGGGGGAGCACTGGTGACCGCGGCCTACCCTACAACATACGCAGCTCGCCGGAATACATTTCTGTCAAACGCCCGAGCACAGTATGTCCTCCTCCCGGGGCCGGAAGGACAAAACTCTTAAAGATCTCTTTGCAAGAGCCCAAGGCAGTCAGCAATTGGGTGAGACCCCAGCAAGCACTGAACTGGCTGGCCCGATGGGGGGTGACGGGGGAGAGCCGATCACGAAAGCCTTCCTCGAATCCTTGTTTGTAGCCCTGCGAGAAGACTTGCAAACACTTAAGAGGGACCTCACGGCGGAAATCAAAGATGTCCGCAGAGACATGGACAGCATAGGCGAGAGGGTAGCTGAGCTGGAGGAGAAAAGTGACGGGCGGGATACGGAGCTATCGATGCTGCAACAGGAAGTCATCCGTATACATGACCAGCAAGTAGACCTACAGTCACATCTCGAGGATTTGGAGAACCGCTCCCGCCGCCACAACATTAGGATCCAGGGGGTGAAGACTGATGAAGAAGCGGGCGACATCTTTAAATACGCCAGGAACCTTTTTAACCACGTTCTTGGCAGGCCCTTGGATTCTGATCTTCAACTAGATAGGGCGCACAGAGTGGGCCCCCCCCGCCCGGCCACGGCTCCGCCGTCTGATATACTGGTCTGTGTGCAGGATTTCCGAACCAAACAAGCAATCCTGCAGAAGGCCCGCCAGCTGCACCCCCTGACATTCCGCGGGCAGACTCCAGTCCTGTATCAAGACTTAGCGGCGCTAACGCTACAAAAGAGAAGAACCTTCAGGCCTGTTACCACGTACCTCCGCCAGCACGATATTTCATACAGCTGGGGCCACCCGTTCTGTTTGGTCTTTCGCAAGGATGGTAAACTTTTCCAGCTCCGCTCCCTCTCCGAGGCCTGTCGCCTGCTGGGAATTGATCACCCGACGGAGGAGAACACCAATAAAGACCCGACACCCGGCACAGAGGACAGGAAACCAAGATGGAGACACCAGAGTCGACGACGCCAGCCTAAACGGCCACAACCTGCTGAAATCCTCGAGGGTCAGAAGGCCGCCCTCGAGACTTTGCCTGCAGCACTAGCAAAAACACAGCCTGGCTGAGGCCAAGTGGTCTATCAATCCTACTGATGAGTCCACTTCATATGAGTGCGGTTGGCGGGGGGACGCTCTTGGCCACGATTCACTCCCCACTGAAACTTTTTCCTGATCATCCACGGATGACGGACTATGTTATATCTCATGTCCTTTTTCTCTTTTCTTTTCGTCTTTTGTCAGAAGGCTTTTTTATAGATATATATGGGTTTTTTGGGGGGGGGATTTGGGGTTCCTTGTCCACCCATTTTCCTTGGCAGCAGGGGTTCGCGCAGGCAGGAAGCTATGGGGCCCTCGCTGGCTCACTATTCCCGCGGCTTCAGTCCTCAGATTTCAGTCAAGCTTCTAGTCTTTTTTACCTACTGGAACGGGTCCCACCACGCTTAAAATACTCACCTTGAATGTGAGGGGCCTTAATAACCCCGTGAAGCGCAAAGCAGTTCTATCATGCTTAGAGCACACCGAAGCAGACATATGCCTGCTTCAGGAAAGACACCTGTTAGACAGAGACTGCCATCGCCTCAAATCCCGCAGGTTTCCGACCCAGCTGTTCTCCTCAGGCCCCACCAAATCAGCCGGAGTAGCCATATTAGTTGCCCAGAGGTTCAAGGGGAAGGTCCTTCATAAGGAAGCTGAAATTAAGGGCAGACTTTTGATCTACCGTTTTGCACTAGGAGGCCTTACACTCACTATAGGTTCAGTTTACGCCCCCAACGAGGGACAGGAAAAGTTTCTACACACAGTACTTACTGAAGCAACGGCCACGGCAGACCGCGAGATCCTTCTGGGGGGCGATTTGAACTTGGTCTTTAACAATGACGCAGACAGGTCGTGTCAGCGCTTTACTCAGACGGGAGCACTATCAGCAGAAGGTTTGGCGCGCCTCCACGATCTAGGCCTCACGGACCTGTGGCGATGCTTTCATCCCCATAGTCGTGAATACTCTTATTATTCTAATGCGCACAAGACATACGCTAGTCTGGACTACCTGTTGGCGACTACATCTATACGCACGTTTACTACGGGAGTGGAGATAGGGGTCGCCTCCCTTTCCGATCACGCACCCGTTACGGTAACCCTCACTCTTCCCCCCATGCACCGTCCCTCTCGTGTGTGGCGCCTCCGGGACACCCTCCTGCACCGTACCGCCGTAGTAGACCAGGTACAGGGCGCCATCAAAGACTTCCTCTCCCACAACGCTAACGATGACCCCACTCTGGCCACACAATGGGCAGCGCTGAAGGCAGTGATAAGAGGGGAACTGATAGCCATTTCGGCGGCGGAAAATGCAGAGCGTAGACGCAAAAGAGAGGACCACACCCAAAAAACCAGAGAGTTAGAACAGATGCATCAACGGACTGGGGCACCGCGGGTTTGGCGCCAGCTGAGGGCCACACGGCAACAACTCGCCGCGTTAGATCAAGACAGGGCAGAGTTTGCGGCCCTCCGGCTGCGACATACCTACTACACTGGAGGAGACAGATGCGGCCGCCTCCTCGCCCATAAACTGCGCGAGTCTCGGCAGAAACAGGGGGTCCGGGAGCTTCAGCGGGGGGATGGCGGGCGAGTCTTTGAGGACTCAGAGATTGCTGAAACGTTTCGGGATTTTTATGCCCGTCTCTATGCTTATTCGCCACTATCCACCACAGATGGTGCTGCCTTTCTCGAATCCGTTGACTTACCAGTGTTGACTAAGGCCCAGGCTGATCATCTAGACAGAGACATTAGATTAGAAGAAGTTATTGCGGCCATTTCACGCCTTAAACTTGCTAAGGCCCCTGGGCCGGATGGCTTTTCTGCCATATTTTATAAGACCTTTTGTGCACTGGTGGCCCCGCTTCTCACGAAACTTTTTAACTCATTCGCCGATCCCGGAGCGATTCCGGGGGATATGCTCGAAGCCTCCATAGTGGTTATCCCAATACCGGGGAAGGATAAGACCAAGTGCGGAGCCTATCGTCCCATATCCCTCCTCAACATAGACCTCAAATTATACACTGGGATACTGGCAGCGCGCCTTGCGCCGTATATATGCCCGGCCTCATCGACCCTGACCAAGCAGGATTTATTCCCACGCGCCAAACCAGCGATAATACCCACCGGGCCCTCCACCTCATTGAGAAAGCCTCGCGAACACAGGGGGAATATATGATGCTCACTATTGACGCCGAGAAAGCATTCGACCGGGTCCATTGGCCATACTTGGAACGGGTTCTCGAGCGTGCGGGGCTAGGGGAGAAGTTTCGTACATACATCCTGAATTGCTATAAGTTCCCAACAGCTACAGTTCGAGTTAATGGCCATGCGTCTTCTCGATTTCCCATAGAGAGAGGGACGAGGCAAGGGTGCCCCTTGTCTCCCCTTCTTTTCGCGTTTTATATGGAGCCTTTGGCTCACCGTCTCCGACACACCCCTGCGATAACTGGGATTCAATTCGGAGGCTACACCCATACGATCAGTCTGTATGCTGACGACGTCCTCATTTCATTGTCGAACCCCGCTCTCGCATTACCTGCGTGCCTTACAGAATTAGAGACCTTCGCACGAGGCTTGGGGTTTAAGTTGAATATGGATAAGTCGATAGCGCTTGACCTCTCTCTAACGCCCCATACCCGTACACAGCTACAAGGCCTGCATCCCCTTCAATGGGCAGTAGACACAATCCCATACTTAGGGGTTCAATTAGCTCCCTCCCTGTCGGACACGGTCACCGCCAACTACACACGACTAAGGCAGACGATATGTACAGAGTTGAGCCAATGGAAACACTATCCTCTCTCCTGGCTCGGTAAAATAGCTGCGGTCAAAATGACCATCTTACCCCAGATTTTATATTTGTTCCGGACTTTGCCTCTTCGACCTCCAAAAGGGTGGGTACAACAGACCCAATCGGATCTGGCACAATTTATATGGAATGGCCGTAAGCCGCAGATGAAGCAGACACTTGCGATGCTTCCACCAGAGAGGGGTGGCCTCGGCATTCCTGATCTCCACCTCTACTTCCAAGCAGCCCAACTGCGCCACCTGGTTGAGTGGAATCGGTTGGAGTCAGAGAAACACTGGCTGTTCCAGGACCAGGCGGTTGCTGCCAGGCCTCTGCAGGAAATCCCTTTCCTCCGAAAGAGGCACAGACCACCCAATCTATACGCGTCTCACATTACGCGAGCTAACCTTGAAACGTGGGATCACACCAACGTCAAACACAACCTCACTACTTTCCCCTCGCCTCTCACTCCGCTGCTGGATAATCCTGATTTTCAACCTGGTATGGACGCGGCCGCCTTCGGGCAGTGGAGATCATCAGGGTGCCGCTCGCTTGGCCACCTATTTGACGTCGACGGGATAATACCATTCCAACGGCTCAAATTAGGGTATGGGCTATCGGAAACTGAAAGGCTACGATACCTTCAGATTAGGCACTGGGCGTTACATACTCCGGTTAAACCAGCTGCGGGTAGACACCTTACCACCTATGAGAAATGGCTTGTTACCCGCACATCGGATAAAAAACTCATCTCAGATCTATATAAAATGCTATTAGATAGACACACACATACGTATAACGCCGGGCGCACGAGATGGGAAAGGGAAATCGGCAGAACACTCAGTCATAAAGAGTGGGAGGGGGTGTACTACAGGGCTCGCCACTCTGCATATCATATGGGGCTCACTGAGACCCTCACTAAACTGGTTACATACTGGTATTATACTCCGGAACGTCTACACGCGATAGATCCCACCCAGGGGGTGCACTGCTGGCGGGGATGCGGGAGGGTGGGCACACTGGTACACCTGCTGTGGGAATGCACACATCTCCAGACATACTGGAATCAGGTCCTGGAGGAAGTGGACAAGCACCTAGACACAGAAATACCGCGCTTCCCAGCGTATGTCCTTCTAGGCCTCCCGAAGCCTTTGACTTACCCGCTCCGCTCCCGCAGAGGCCGATTAATAGCAATAGCGCTGGGCTCTGCAGTGCAAAACATACTTACGCATTGGCGCTCCTCTCAAGCACCCACCTTCACAGGTTGGCTATACCGTCTGTGGCATGTCTTGGGAATGGAGAAATTGACCTTGACAATAGCGGGGAGGGGTCCTTGTTTAGTGAGCTTTGGCAACCATTCCTGTCCCTTCTTTCCTCTGAATTCAGGGAAACCACTTGCCCCAGGTATCTCCGCCTAATGCGGCTTTCCGACACACAACCGACGAGAACGTAGGACACCCATTCACCAGACGAGACCCAGGCACACCGTAGATAGTTTATTTGGTGGACAGGGAACGGGGAGGGGGGTGGGAAGGGGGGGAGGGTTTTGATAAGCTTCCTTTCGGGGTTTGCAAGGTTATGTTTTATGTTATTGGATATGTTCTCAAAGGTTGACCACTTGATGAGCCATATGTTAAATATGCCTTCACAGCACAGAAGCGGCTCCTGTATTGCCGAACATGTTGAATGTTGAAAATTTAAATAAAAGATTTAAACCATAAAAGGTAGGACATGTACGCATGGATTTTACATGTCCTGGTAGTGAACAACTGCTAAATTTGTTTTCACTACGGCAGACCTATCTCTCCAATAGGTTAGCATTGTAGCTGCCTTGTAACATCAAGTGTATCTGCCAATTGGGAGCAGATAGAAAGTTGGAGTTTGGTGTCTCTGGCCTCACAATTTAAAAGCACATCTTTTAGCAAAGTTGGTTTTTAAATTGCCAGTCTGAACATGCCGCTTTTAGAAATTTGGCATTTTTTTACTTAACTATTCGGTGCCTCTGCCTGTCCCTAGAATGCACGTCTGGGTTGGATGACAGTTGGGCTTTGTGAATTCACTCTAGAAAGTCACAGGGAGCTGAGATGTGCCTTGCATATCCTGATGGCCCATCACCAGGCTGATGACCTTTACTGAGCTAGTCTGGTCGGAGGAGCTGACACTTGCACAGAGCATACACTGTGCCTATGCTCACACAAAGAAGTCCCCACCACATGTAGTGCGTCTGGAGCCAGAGCAAGGAAGGGCAGGGTATTATGCACCACAAAGACCTTTCTTTGAAGTCTCCCTACTTCAAAGGCAAAAAAGGGTATAAGAACTGGACCTCTGACACCATCTACTCGGAACACTTCTGGCCTGAGGACATTCTTCCAGGAAGAAGAGCTGCTGTGCTGCCAGGAGGGACTGCCACTTGCTGCTTGCTTTGCTGTGTTGGTCTACTGCCTGCTACTTCTCTCCTGGGAGTGAGAGGACTGGACTTTGCTCTCTACATCCTGCTTTCTGAGGTTCTCCAAGGGCTTGAGTTGAGCTTGTCTCCTGTTGTTAGTCAAAGGGCCATCAAAGACTTCAGCAGTAGCACCTGGGCTCCTCTGCTGGGAGTCCTATTTGCCAAGTGGTGCCAAATCCAATTCCTGAGCCCTTGGAAGTGAGTTCCGTGCTACATGAAGAAACCGATGCCAAGCAACTTCAGAACCGGTGCCAGTCTGTAACTTTGACACCGTGCCGCTGCCCACACTGAAGCCGTGGTCCCCGCACGGTGCACCGACCACAACTTACAACGCAGGCTCTGACTACGCCTCAGCGCCTCTGAAGAACCGCAACTGTGGGAGTCTCGAGCACCACGCCACCGACATTTGTTACGCGCCGCTCTGACTCTGGCGCCGCAGCTGTGGCCTGGTGGTTCGACCTCGACATCGCCCACCCGAAGCCTCGCAGCATGACCACCTGCTTCATAATTGACCCCGCACAGCAGTAAGAAGCTGAGGGTCATCTCTGCAACCACTGCATCAACTCCCCTGCACCCCGCAACGTCCCGGGTCATCGGTGACTCCCCGACTCTGCACCGCCGCCAGAAACCAATGCCTCACATGCTTGAGTGACGCCTCACATCCTTCGTGCAACGCACTGTCCTCAAGTACCCATGTGTCAACTACTTGCATAGCAGTAAGGAACCAACGCCGCACTTGCCTCCCCAACGCCTCACCTGCCCTGCGTCTTGTACGGTCTTTGATATCCGGCATTTCCAAGGTACTGGACCAGTGTCTCGGTGACCCCAAATGCCAGTCCTCGCACCCCAAGGCCAGACTGACTTTGTGGAGTAGTCGGCGTCAAGCGCGACCAGATAGCCCTTTTGGAACTATTGTGTTTCTAAAAGTCATACTCAAACTAATCTTAGAAAACTCGTATTCTGATTTGTGTACGTTGGATTATTTTTGTAGTTTTGGTCTTGTTGTACTTAGAAAAATATTGGCAATTTTTCAAAACTGGTGTGGAGTCCTTTGTGGTGTTTTGACTGTGTTACTATGTACTTTAGACATTGCCTCTGGGGATAAGCCTGACTGCTCTTGTCAAGCTAGCAAGGGGGTGACCCTGACTAGAGTGAGGGTGCCTACTTCGACAAGGTGCGAACCCCTGCCAACTAGAGGCCCCAACTCAAACACCCCAAAGCAAAGTAATGCAAAGCATCGCAAAGCACTGCTTTCAGGTTAATTTGCAGTGCAAAACAAGGTTTGGGCTGGAAAGTAAATTCAAAACAAACATTTTGTGCTGGTTTGCATCTCTTTTGGGACACAAACCTTGCACAGAATAAAAGTAAATGTGCCCCTGTGTTTCAGTTCTGTACTTGACTTTTAAGAAACATTGCCATCTCACCCTTCAAGCCATTTGATTCAATTGAAGCGAACCAAGACTACAACTCCAAGTCACCACCATCTGTTTTACCATCTGAAGACACGTCGCATAATCTTGCCTTTTTACAGCTCCATCAACACATGCATAGGAGCCAAGTTTCATAGGTCCATGTGTGATGTGCTGCTCCACTCCAGTTTTTTATTTTTGCATTATGGGACTTGTAGTCCTGTTTTTTAATGGAAAAACAAGACTACAACTCCCTGAATTTAAAGGAAAAACCTGGACTGGGTAGCACATCACGCATGAATCTGGGATGCTTGGCAGGGCTGCACATGACTGTGAGGAATGCACTGCCCAGTCCGTTTTGGGCTGTGGCTACAGCATCATGGCTTGTCAGAAACGTTTGTGGGGCCAAATACCTGACTTTGTGTGCGGGTGGGGCCTCTCTTCCATTTTGTCATAGCACAAGCAGCTCAAAACAGAAGCAAAGTCTGACGAAACATTTGGAGCATACAGCGCCACCTAGTGGCAGTTGCCTTTACTTGTCTCCTGAATGTATCACTAAAATTGGCAGTTGTCTTAACTTGTCTCATGACTATACCACAACAAGCATTTGCAATGCAATAGGTCTCGCATTTGCGGAGTTTAAGCTATTGGCATTGTAAATGACAAGGCTTTTTATTTATCTGTTTTGCTAATTAACACATAAATAAATGGCATTGTCATTTACAGTGCCAATAGCTCAAACTCTTGTAAAAGCCAGACCTATTCAAAGAAGCAGCCGCCATTGTCCCGGCTGCTCGGAGAGTGAAAGCAGGCATGGCACGCTGAATGTTTCAGGAAAGCATGTCTCTCCTGCAGTAGGAGAAACTCATTAAATAAAATAGTGCTTACAGTCTAAATAAGACGTACCGTGTAACAACCGAAGTAAAAGGGCCAGTCCTCATGGGAGGTTACAAATGAAGACAAGGCGGTACAAAGGAGGGACTGACAAGCCTATTTAGGAATCAAAAGCCAGCAAATATGAAGGACAATGACACAAGCCAATGACAAATATGGGCGGAGAGTGGGCGGGGCTTCTATTCCATACTCCAATACAGCATGCCCCAGAGCAGCGCATGCGCTGCCTAGGCTCGACCTAAAAACACGTGAAGCCTACATCTGGAATAAATACCTAAATTTGGCAGTATAAGTGTGCGGCTCTGTAAAGTGTTCTACCTGGGGCAAACAGCCCTGGCTGTCTCCTACCTCTCTTTGTAACAGCCCTGATTTATCTGCTAGAGATTAACAAAAACATGGCCCACCTACTAGTGGTGCAAAATTTAACAGCAAGAGTTCTGTTTGCGTTGGATCATGTATCAAACACTCTTAGTACACTACGCTTGTTGCCAAAAAACAAGCATTAGTGAAGTCAATAAGTCTGGTATTGTTGGCTGCTAACTTTTGTCTTTGCCAATGTTTGTGAATTTTTTTGTAAAATGGTTTAAATTAAATACGTATTGTGTGTAGGTGCACATTCTGCAAGAAAAGAACGTCGTCACTCAGAAAGCTAAGCTGATGACTGAAGTGGACTGATCCGGTTTCCCATGCTGTATGCATGTGGGTGGAACAAAAATGTCAATGACACACTGACAGACCAATGGGTGAAGGGAGCTGACCAACAGCACCTATAGCTAAGTACATGGTCCATGTAAGTGTATTCAAATCTAAAGTACTTGGCTACCGCCAGACCTAAAACGAATATTCATAACCTTTAACTATAGCACACAAACCCATCTTTTCGAACTCACGGTTTCTTTTTAGTAAAATATAGATTATCTCCTCGTTTTTCCCATCCATCAAACAGGGTTAGGAAGTGAAAGGTGTGATATGGAGTCACGTGGTAGATGGAGCACACATAGGACAAGATTCACTTTATCACAAAGAACTGGATTCCGAGTGGGCCGGGGGGGCTTCAAGTATTTTCCTCCCCAATAAAATATAGATATCGAGGAGTGTGGTATTTACCCGGTAGGATGTATACCTGCTATTCAAAGTTTTCCTCTGAACAATAAAGTATTAAATGCAGAATTTGGTGCTTCGGCATGCATCGCATTCCCGTAAGTATTTTTCACCCAGGAAAACTTAGGCAGGCAGTTTCTACATAAATACACCAGCAGAAAACTGTGGCGTGGTCATGAGAAAAGAAATTCGGAATCAAAGATCGGAATTAGAGCCTAGAGATGGGTGTGAATAGTGCACTACTATGACCTAAAGCCAGTGCTTTAAATGGGCCGAGACTGTCCGGTACAGAGTACCAACACTTTTTAGGTCTCGCCTGAGCCAGCGCATGCGCTTCTCTGGCGAGACATTTTGTGAGTGGGCTTTTAAAAGTCCGACCACAGCTTTGTGTGGCATACAGTGTGCGGTTACGCGCACAGGCACGAGCAGAGGCGCCATCTGGCTTTCCTCTCGCTCACCCAAGCGCGCGCACCTCGCTTCAATGCCCCTCCCCCTCCCCACCACAGAGCGCGTCTCGTCTTTACTTTCCTTCCTCTCTCCCTCCCCGTTTCTTATTTTCTATTTATTTATTTTTTAGTTTTCCTTCTTTCGTCATTTCTCTATTCCCTTACCTCCTTACCCTATTAATCTTTTTCTTTACCTCTTTTGTTTTGATATTTTTCTATCCTTTCTATTCTTTTTGTCTTATGTCTCCATTTGTTTTCTTTCCCTATCATTTCTTTCTTCTTCATTCAACAGCTTTTTAGACTTTATTTTGTCCTTTCGTTATTTCCTTTTCTTACCCTTACTTATTTTCTTCTTTCCTTCTATTTCCTTTCCTCCTTCTTTAAGTCATTATTGAGAAACTTGGTCCACTTCCGTTTAGTAAATGAGAGAAAAAGAACTTAAAAGTGAATCACTATTCCAGTGTGTTGAAAATGTTAAATCTGGACAAAGACGGGGGCAAACACTACTGCACATTCACGAAACACAGGACAGCAGGTATACAAAATGTCAGTTTATAGCACATATCACAAAATGCTTATTTGAATATTGTTTTTGCAAGGAAAGTTTTTTTTTTTTTGCAAATGTATATCATAACAGTGAATCCTATAATAAAAAATAAAGTATAAAAAATTAACCTGCCACTTATGGTTGGGGGTGTAAGAACCATGTTGATCCCGTTCATGCACATGGTTTAGTGCACAGATCCTGGAATGGCAAAAAGCAAAAATGGCAACTTGAGAAGTGGCACTTCGAAGCTGACATTTTGTACTTTGACGTTTCTGGTTAAGGACAATGCTTAAAATTCAAGTATGTTTTGAAAACATATTTAAAAGAAATATAGCAAGTTAAATGTATATAGAAGACAGCTTTGAGTCTATCACAAATTCTTTCACGAATCCAAACTCTCTCTCGACGTTTCACTCTTCTTCGTTTTTTACGACTCCCATTCAGCTTTTCATGTTTTCGTTTGTACGCAAATAAATGTAGTGTAACATCCCTACTTATCTTGTAGCCTTTCTTAATTTCTTATCCTGAAGCTGAATTAAGCACTTTTCACATGCGTTCGCATATCATCCCTCTCCTCCTCCCATCCCGCCAGCCAGGTATCATTCCTTCCTCTGTTGAAAATAAGAGGGCTTAAGAAATGGCTAAAATCCTTTGCCGGCTCAGCTTTTCATCCTTTCTTCCGAGTCTAAAAGTGTGGCTTTTGAGTTGGTTGGACTTCGTTTTCCATCTCAAAGTTTCGTTCTCCTCTACCAATTAAATCTGAGGAAAATTTTCAAATGAGTTCGAATCCCATTGTCCTCTGCCTTTCACCTTGATAAAATGAGTGCCTTTGCACTGTAAAAGGTAGCTACTATTTACCAACGCACAAATAGAATGTCAGCGTAGCCTCTGGCAGTGATGTCTCTGCTGCTAGAAGCAACGGGGGAGAGGGGTGCGCTGACACCGGAACCGAAGGGAGCTCTCCTTCCGGTGCACCTACGTAAGAGGATGTTGAAAATATGAGTTGGGAAAAGAGACATTTTAAATTCATCCTCTGACGCTGTTTAAACAATATCTCCTTTAATATTTCGGGGATTGCACGGCTCATTTTAAAAGCTCAAGAAATACAGTGATGTATTATGTATGTATTTATAGATGTTTAAGTGCACGGCACTTTAATGCACACTTTTCGGCGCTACAAATGATGTGAGGTTGTTTTGTTAGCGCTATACCTGCTGCAAACTCATTTTATCCTTCGAATGAAAGGCTTGTGTGAGGGCCCCAGGAGCCTGGATCGTTCCTCTACCCCTCTTACCCTCTACTACCCCTCTACCGCTCTTCTACCCCTCTACTACCCCTCTACTACCCCTCTACCCCTCTACTACCCCTCAACCCCTCTTCTACCCCTCTACCCCTCTACTACCCATCTACCCCTCTTCTACCCCTCTACCCCTCAACCCCTCTTCTACTCCTCTTCTACCCCTCTACTACCCCTCTACCCCTCTACTACCCCTCTACCCCTCTTCTACCCCTCTACCCCTCTACTACCCCTCTACCCCTCTTCTACCCCTCTACTACCCCTCTTCCCCTCTACTAACCCTCTACTACCCCTCAACCCCTCTTCTACCCCTCTACCCCTCTTCTACCCCTCTTCTACCCCTCTTCTACCCCTCTACCCCTCCACCCTCTACCCCTCTTCTACCACTCTACCCCTCTTCTACTCCTACCCCTCTTCTACCCCTCCACCCCTCTACCCCTCTTCTACCACTCTACCCCTCTTCTACCCCTCTTCTAACCTTCTCCTACCCCTCTACCCCTCTTCTACCCCTCTACCCCTCTTCTACCCCTCTACCCCTCTTCTACCCCTCTACTACCCCTCTTCTACCCCTCTACCCCTCTTCTAGCCCTCTACCCCTCTCCTACCCCTCTACCCCTCTTCTACCACTCTACCCCTCTTCTACCCCTCTTCTAACCCTCTTCTACCCCTCTACCCCTCTACTACCCCTCTACCCCTCTTCTACCCCTCTACCCCTCTACTACCCCTCTACCCCTCTTCTACCCCTCTACCCCTCTACTACCCCTCTACCCCTCTTCTACCCCTCTACTACCCCTCTACCCCTCTTCTACCCCATTACCCCTCTACTACCCCTCTACCCCTCTACTACCCCTCTACCCCTCCACCCCTCTACCCCTCTTCTACCACTCTACCCCTCTTCTGACCCTCTTCTAACCCTCTTCTACCCCTCTTCTACCCCTCTATTACCCCTCTACTACCCCTCTACCCCTCTTCTACCCCTCTACCCCTCTACTGCCCCTCTACTACCCCTCTACCCCTCTTCTACCCCTCTTCTACCCCTCTACTACCCCTCTACTACCCCTCTACTACCCCTCTTCTACCCCTCTTCTACCCCTCTACCCCTCTTCTACCCCTCTACCCCTCTCCTATCCCTCCACCCCTCTACCCCTCTTCTACCACTCTACCCCTCTTCTACCCCTCTTCTAACCCTCTTCTACCCCTCTACCCTTCTTCTACCCCTCTACCCCTCTTCCCCTCTTCTACCCCATTACCCCTCTACTACCCCTCTACTACCCCTCTTCTACCCCTCTACTACCCCTCTACCCCTCTACTACCCCTCTACCCCTCTTCTACCCCTCTTCTACCCCTCTACCCATCTACTACCCCTCTATCCCTCTACTACCCCTCTCCTACCCCTCAACCCCTCTTCTACCCCTCTACCCCTCTACCCCTCTTCTACCCCTCTACTACCCTCTTCTACCCCTCTACCCCTCTACTACCCCTCTACTACCCCTCTACCCCTCTACTACCCCTCTACCCCTCTTCTACCCCTCTACTACCCCTCTACCCCTCTACTACCCCTCAACCCCTCTTCTACCCCTCTACCCCTCTTCTACCCCTCCACCCCTCTACCCCTCTTCTACCACTCTACCCTCTTCTACCCTCTTCTACCCCTCTTCTACCCCTCTTCTACCCCTCTCCTACCCCTCTACCCCTCTTCTACCCCTCTCCTACCCCTCTACCCCTCTTCTACCCCTCTACCCCTCTTCTACCCCTCTACTACCCCTCTTCTACCCCTCTACCCCTCTTCTACCCCTCTACCCCTCTTCTACCCCTCCACCCCTCTACCCCTCTTTTACCACTCTACCCCTCTTCTACCCCTCTTCTAACCTTCTTCTACCCCTCTACCCCTCTTCCCCCGCTTCTACCCCTCTACTACCCCTCTACCCCTCTACTACCCCTCTACTACCCCTCTACTACCCCTCTTCTACCCCTCTACCCCTCTTCTACCCCTCTACCCCTCTACTACCCCTCTACCCCTCTTCTACCCCTCTTCTACCCCTCTACCCATCTACTACCCCTCTATCCCTCTACTACCCCTCTCCTACCCCTCAACCCCTCTTCTACCCCTCTACCCCTCTACCCCTCTTCTACCCCTCTACTACCCCTCTTCTACCCCTCTACCCCTCTACTACCCCTCTACTACCCCTCTACCCCTCTACTACCCATCTACCCCTCTTCTACCCCTCTACTACCCCTCTACCCCTCTACTACCCCTCAACCCCTCTTCTACCCCTCTACCCCTCTTCTACCCCTCCACCCCTCTACCCCTCTTCTACCACTCTACCCCTCTTCTACCCCTCTTCTACCCCTCTTCTACCCCTCTTCTACCCCTCTCCTACCCCTCTACCCCTCTTCTACCCCTCTCCTACCCCTCTACCCCTCTTCTACCCCTCTACCCCTCTTCTACCCCTCTACTACCCCTCTTCTACCCCTCTACCCCTCTTCTACCCCTCTACCCCTCTTCTACCCCTCCACCCCTCTACCCCTCTTTTACCACTCTACCCCTCTTCTACCCCTCTTCTAACCTTCTTCTACCCCTCTACCCCTCTTCCCCCTCTTCTACCCCTCTACTACCCCTCTACCCATCTACTCCCCCTCTACTACCACTCAACCCCTCTTCTACCCCTCTACCCCTCTTCTTCCCCTCTACCCTCTACTACCCCTCTACCCCTCTACCCCTCAACTACCCCTCTACCCCTCTTCTACCCCCTCTACCCCTCTTCTACCCCTCTACCCCTCTACTACCCCTCTTCTACTCCTCTACTACCCCTCTATCCCTCTACTACCCCTCTTCTACCCCTCTACCCCTCCACCCCTCCACCCCTCCACCCCTCTACCCCTCTTCTACCACTCTACCCCTCTTCTACCCCTCTTCTACCCCTCTTCTACCCCTCTTCTAACCCTCTTCTACCCCTCTTCTACCCCTCTACCCCTCTTCTACCCCTCTTCTATCTCTCTCCTACCCCTCTTCTACCCCTCTACTACCCCTCTACCCCTCTACTACCCCTCTACCCCTCTACTACCCATCAGCCCCTCTTCTACCCCTCTACCCCTCCACCCCTCTACCCCTCTTCTACCCCTCTACCCCTCTTCTACCCCTCTACCCCTCTTCTACCCCTCTTCTATCCCTCTTCTACCCTGCGGTGGACTAAGTGGCAGCCGGAGCCTTTAAGAAAAATAAAAGCATTGGCATAGCCAATAGGTCTCGCCTTTGTGGGACCTTATAAGTGTTTAGTTATGCAGCACAATATCCTTGGTACAACAACATCAACTGTTGCATGGCTAAGCACTTATAAGGTCCCAAAAGCGAGACCTATTGGCTATGCCAATGCTTGTTATATTTTGAGAGGGAGATTACCGGCACTTCTCAAGAGAGAGGTAATACTTTTAATAGGAGAGTACCAGGACTTCTCAGAAACAAGCACTTCGATCTTTCCATTTCAAGCACTGCCTAAAGCTAATATTCTCTGGAGGTGTCCCTCCTATCATAACCGCAATAGATGACCACTCGCCCTGTTAGATGCCGGAAAGAGGGAGGATAAAAATCAGGATGAGCCACCATTGCGACTATCCCCTCACATTAACAAGGGATGGCTGAGGTCATAAATCCAGTGGAAGTGGCATTGTGCACAACGGCTGCTAACGTTTGCTGCCTCGAGAGAAAAAAAAAACGTCCTGCCTCATAATAAAAAAATGGTCCGTGGAAATTAAGTACTTCTGATTATGTGCGGCCATAAAAACTGGTGTCGCCCTGGGCTCTGTTCACCGGTGTGGTGGGAATAGTGGGGAGGAGGCCGTCAGCTGGTAAAATTATAATTTTACAATGGGCATTGGTTACAGCTGCTCCCGTGAGCGGCAACGGAAGCCCCGGAGCAGAGCCTGGATGGCGACGGCGCCATCTGGCGTATTTTGTTCAAACCATTAGGTTCGGTCTCTGGGGAACCCTCTCGGGAACAGCAGGGGCACCGGGCAGCGACGAGAGCAAAGAGAAAGGCTCCACCCCCGTGGGGAAATTATAGTCCGAAAACGCATATATATATCTGAGAAAGAGGGAAGGGCAAAGAGGAACAAGACTCAGATCCACATGAGAGTCTAGTTCGCGTCATTTTTGTGATATATAGTGTTGGCTAGGTAAGCGCATGCGCACTGTTCAAATGTGTTGAACATTACGGTGTATATATATTGTTTATTTAAACTGTGCAATTGGCATTTAGCCAAATTAGTCGTTTGGATTAATTTTACACTTTTTATGATGCTTGAAGGGCGGCTCGGCACTGGGAGAAGTCTCAACATTGAAAAGGCGAGCCACTGCCAAGGGCAGGCCTGTTAATAAATGCTCAGTCGAGTTCTCGATAATCCGTGGCAAGGGAGTTGCCGGAAAAGAAATGCCCCCACTTTGAACCAGGTCCCCAGTGACACTAAGGGAGTGAGTGAACTCTCATTTGGTTGCTTCCCCGACGGATTCCTGAAAACATTGTGGTCAGATGGTGCCTTTTACACCTTAATTGTCAATAAATATAATCATCAATCCTTCGCTCCATCCATCCTCACTTCTCTACATCCATCTCTCTTTGTCCATCACTCATTTTTTCTCTGCATCCATCCTTTTAATAAGCAAGTTTTTAAATATGTTATATTACACACTGCTCTATGACACCCACCCTCTGCTCAAGCTGCTAAATAGTGTGTGTGTGGGGAGGGGGGGGGGGAGTAATGACGCCCTTTGGTCATATAGTAAACATTAGGTACTTAAAACAAATATCGCACACTGTCCTTATATATGCATATACATTTCCCAAAACCCGATGGCTCAAATTTACTCTTTCTGCTTTGGGTCCGTCTGCAAGGTAGTCCACTTCGAAATCCAATAAACCAATTGACTAATATCTGAAAGTCCCACACTGAATGTGATTAGGATGGTGATCCTTGTCTCAATTACACTTTTCAACTTGTGGTGGACTCCTTTTTCCAAAGAAGGTCGACGCGTTTCAGCCAATGTCAAAAGATACCAAGACACAAAAACTTTAATTTATCCCTCATAAGTCAGTTTGTTCTTGCTTTCTTAGCCAGCCTGGCCAGGTCTTGTAAACAAACTGTATGTTTCTAAGTCTCAAAGAATTTCATGAACCAACTTAAATAATTGCCAGGGCTGGAGCTTGAATTTTTTCTGGAATAGGCTAAATGGCATTCTCTCCCGTATCTTTGCTTCTTTGCTACTGTCCCTACTTCATCCTCTCTGACACGAGTAAACTTTGCCCTTGCTTGTGACACCCAGAGCACTAGAATTGCAGCTGGTTTTGCCTGCAAGTGTTTGTGTGGGGGTCGGGGTTTTAAGTGTGGTGGTCATGCCTGGTTTAAAATCCAGCAGTAAATATGCACTGATTTTGAAATGGGTGTCTATAGGGCTGTATATTCGTGTCCTTGACTTTACAGACATAAAAACATGTTTGAATTCTCACCAATACCTGTAAAATCCATTGAGGTCCAAATAAGCAATGGAGTCCCTGTTTACACTTTATGTTTTACTACATCTTGTATTCCCTATGAATATTTTTTTCCCAAGACGTGTTTCTGTAGTTTTTTTCATGCAACCTATGACTGTTGTATAGTGCATATTGTGAAATGCGTTGCCTCCATGTGTTTGGGTGAGAGAAGGCTGTGCATGAATATTTGTAACATGTACGATTGAGAACTCTACAAATGAGGCTGAAGACGGTGCAAGTTTCTCACAGTGCCTGTCAATGGGTCATAATGTTGTTCAGACTACATGTAACCCAATCCATGGCTTCTCTGCAGAGCACACGGAGTAATGGTCACACATTTGCAATTGTAATTGTGATTTGATGGGAAAGTGTATGAAGGAGGTACACAGCTGCCAAATATTGACAGCAGCAAAAGAAAACAACTGCAGTACTTACAGGTGAGTGGGTGGGTAGTGTGTTGGGGTGGTGAAGTGGAGGATATGAATGAAAGTACATGTAGGAGAGAGTGAGAAGATGTTGCTGAAGAAGAATGAGATGCTATGTGTTATACATTCAAGAAAACAGGGTAGACAGGTAACTCTATTGCGTATTGTTTCTAATGAGATAACTCTCTGGTATTCCAAAGGTAGAGGAGATGAGGCTTGATATTGTAATCAAAAACCTTTTTTTCTTTTCGTTTTGAATACTAGATTGCAAGGTTGGGACAGCCAACACTTGTTTCACCCCCTGGGCGCATTTGCAATTACCAAATTAGATTATACAAAGACATACCGTAATTAAAACATATGAAAACATTATAATGACATAAGAAGACAAACATTAAAGAAGCAAGAATTCAAAAGGGACAAACAGGTCAATGTTATCACTATATACATTAAACATTCATGTGGTGTACACTGCAAGCTGTGCCACAGAAGCCATGTGCACTCAATGTGGGTGTAATTGTAGAAAGTAATAGAAGATAATCATTTACATGTTACATAATTTGGTGCACATGTTGATTTCATGTAGGGGATAAGATGCCCATGTCCGTGAGAAAGATGAAAGTAAATGGTACTAAATTCAAGCATGCTAATATTGATGTCGGTAAGTGTCCCATTAACTCCATATTCTAGATACCACCCGCATGCTAATGGGAGGGTTGTGTATTCAGTTCCTATCTAATGGTAGTCATTAATCTTCATATTGTAGTCAGGAATAGTAACATTGGAGTCAGTAGAATCTGTCTTTCTGCTGATTTGTAGGTCAAGAAGCGGAGGGAAAAGTAAAGCTTCCGATAAAGAGAACAAGTCGGGATGACCCAGCGGTCTCAGTGCGTTTTGTTTGATAGTTATAGCTTTAAGTTTTTTGTTTTAGAGACAAAGTGTTCTGCTATTAGCTTACATAAGTTTTTATATTGAGTAGACATTGAGTAGCATTGCAGGTTCCAGAATTCTCGGAGAAGTTTGTGTAATTCCTCGAAGGGACGTTTGGCATTGAAGATCCTGTTGAATAATGAGCTCTCTGCTCATAAATCTTTTGTATCTTTAGAGTTGTACTGTACAGCTTTTCCAAGGCAGTAGAAATGCATTGCTTGCATTCCTGTGTCTGAAGGGAGGAGACCCAGACAAAAGCGAGGAGGATGGAGACAGGGCTACCATTAGAAATTCCATGAGGTCCCCGTAGGCAAGGGACTACTGATTAATTCTTTCTGAGTAGGGTGGGATGACAGTTTCTGTTGTTCAAGGTGGTAACGTTTCTAGGAAGGGCTGCCCTTTTGTATGTTTCTGATTACTGCTTCAAGAAGGTGATGGCAGCCAGGTACAGAGAACTTGCGCTTCATGTTTTGGATATTCCTGTTTGGAGCCAGACCCATTGCTCCCTGCTGAGAGAGCCATCACTTTACACAATTGCTGTGTCTGGGAAGCAGCCTGAAAATGGCATTTGAAAGAGAACCAACTCAAACCAGTTCTGAAACCTTATACAGTGATTCACATTTCCTGGCTGGAAGATATGTATAAAAGTAGGATCCACCCCACTTTTTTCCAATTCCAAGTTCTTCATGACCAAGGAAGAGAGTGTTCTTCAGAAACTCTAAGGGCCTCTGCGTGGCAAAGGCTTGTGTCTGCAAGACAAGCAGTCTCCCAGAGGTGAGGGGATAGCATCTGAAATTTCCACTATCTACTGGAGGAGCCGAGGGTCTGCTTAGTGTCTAGAAGCCTCCTTCCCAGTACGAGAGGGTAGGAGTGCCTGGTACTGCAGGAAGAGAGACTGTCCTGGAGGAGATGCCAAGTCTATTCCTGGCATGAAGAATAGCCAGAGAAACTGTAAGACTGCTAGGAAGCGCAGCCAGGAGTCACCAGTGAGTGAAAATGTTCCCTCAGCCTCCCTAAATATTTCTCATCATGAACTGCATCAGATCTTCTACTGAAAGGAAGCCCAAAGTGAGATCGACAGCCTGTCATGGCTGATAGACTGGTGCTGCCAATTCTGATGCTGAAGCCTATATGCTCTGGCAATACTGAGATGTGCAACCAGATTGGTCCGGAGGCCGCACTGCCAAAGGTGTTGCAAGGTGGACCCAAAAGTCAAATATGCAGAGCCAGCGTTCCTTCTACACTCAGTCTAAGAACGCAGCTACTGCTGAAGGAGGTAAGCTGCTTCAGGAAGCTGCCAAACCAAGACCTTCCAAGTCTTCTGGTTCCTAGTAAGGCTGCTGCAGTGATCCTGCCAGTTCCAAAGCCCCAGGAGAGGGACTTCTGAACAAAACCATCCTGTACCTATCAGGACTCCAGCTGCCAAAACAGTTAAGCATGGGGCATAAGATGTGAGTGTGAGTAACACTGAGAACCAGGCAGAAGACTTTTTCCATACGAATATTGCATGAAGGGAAAGTACAGTTTGGACAGAAAGATGAGAGGCAATACAAATTATTCAGTGATATGTCAGTGTTCAATGATAGTTCTATCACAAGTTTTTTTGTTGTGCGTTGGAGATTCTTTATTTCTTATATTCTTTTCACAAGTAGGTACAGCCATCGCGTTTCGCCGTAGAGAGGGCTTCTTCAGGGCAAAGTATTATAGTAAGCACTGTTCTAGAATTCTTCGTGAGAAACGCCAGCATCAAATTGCATTAATACTGTCCCTTGGTCGGTCGTATACTTTTATTCAAATGCATCAATTCTTGTACTCTGGTAGCCTTAGTAAAAACAGTTAGGAAATTGATCAGTGGTGTCTCCCTTGTTGCCTCAGGCGTTTCCAAGTCCGTGACTCATTCCGATTAGGTTACAGTCTTCTCCCATGTATGGTCAAGCGTCAGAGACCGCCTGCATTGCAACCGTGTTTCTTCCTGTATTTTTGATTTACTTCACAGGACATTGGTTATAGCTTCGTGGTCACCCATGCCCTGAATTAATAATCTGTGTGTTTCTGAAATCGGACCCCTGTTGGCCCATGCTCCTTGCTCATTCAAATCGTGTCCTCCTTCTTAAGAGATCTACTCAAGGGTGTTGGAAAAGGCCAATTTCTGTGCTCACTGTGTTCTCGCCTCTCCTGCTAGGTGAGAAAGAGGACATTTGGGATAACAGGAAAGCAAGGTATCCTTTCACAGCCAATCTTTGGTCTTCCTGAAAGGATCGCCTCTAGATTCTAAAGGTCAATCCGATAACTAGCCTACCCTTACCTTTCCTAAAGGGCCTCTCAACAATAGGAAAAACTCACCCAAGTGTACAAGACCACAAAAAAACCATCATTGTACTCTACACAAGGCTTCAGTGGAAACATCTGTCTTCAGTTAAGGAACTGAGTTCCCAGGAGTGGTCTTAAAGCTAAGGTGCCTTATCAAGGGTGACACTGCCTGGAAAAAATGATTCTTGTTGCTCTCCGGGAACCAAAGCCCTAGCTGTGCCCTGAATGGTTTCTTTGCGCCCAATACAAAAAACAAACAGAAAGTTTTCCACGGAAATTTAAGCCAGAATATGGTCTTGAAGGAGGACCTTGTGCTTTTGCAAGGGAATC
The DNA here is from genome assembly GCA_963921515.1 of Calotriton arnoldi. NCBI lineage: Eukaryota > Metazoa > Chordata > Amphibia > Caudata > Salamandridae > Calotriton > Calotriton arnoldi. Next base: position 1,065,291 of record CAWUFW010001477.1, on the reverse strand, counting down.
GTGATGGGAGACTTTAGCATTCACCAGCATAATTAGGCCTGCCGGTAACTTCATTAAATCCTCTCGCTGCCAAATAAAGCTGCGCCCGTGTTTGAGGTCTCTTTTCTGCACTCTTCCCACTTCACAGTTAGCAACCTGTTTTACCCCCTCTTTACATTTCTGTGTAATAATATCTCTCCCATTAATTTGTTCCACCCTCTTTCCTTGAAAATGTATTTCCCCACGCTAATGTATCATCACTCAGTGCTTGTCACATAATTTAAAAAAAAAGAGACTAAGACTGCCATGGCCCCGTTTCTCCTTTTTTTTTTCTCTTTTTTCCCTTTGTCACCCATCACTGCAGTTTGCAAAATAATAGAAAGATTTTTTTTTTAAACAAGGTTTAGGTTTTTTTCTGGACTTGTTATTCAATATCGGGTTCTTTAGTCATCCGGACATTTTGTCAACTTGCTTTTGGTAAGGTAGTTTTCTAACCTTTTTTTTCAGGTTAGAATTTGTTTAGAGAACACAGTCTGGATTTAAACGGCCATTAAACATTTGCTGCCTCATCTTGGGCATAGTGAAGACATTTACTACCTGGGTTGACTGATCATGTAAATAAAGCTTTCATTTAACACTTTATACTATTTTCCTAAAACTTTAAAATAAACAAAAGGAGTTTAGCTTGGAGCAGGAGATCTGTCATGGTGCTTTTTATCTTCCTTTTTTACATTCATTATTCAATCCTCTTCCCACAGATTGTTCACTTTATAAATACTCCTTCCAGGCTTCAGACTGAGAATGAAATCGTTTTCCTTAGCAATGACTCCATCGTCTCCAGGTTGCACCACATGTCTCGAGCGGCAGCTATGCCTCGCAATGTGATGTTACTGGAGTAAATTAGTTGCCAACCAGCATGAAGTATATTAGTTGCCAACCAGCATGCTATTGCGATACATTCATTTTTGGTAGGTACAGGGAGATTACGTGATGTGCCTAGAATCACAGGATGTTGAGCCGACGCCAAGACTCAAACCTGGTTCCCCGACTCCACAGTCTGAAGCTCTGGCCATTACACCACATCCTCAGCCATGCCATGTATCACTGCCAATTGCTTTGCTTGTCAGTCGGGCTCAAAATGTCACTGCTTTTTCGTGTGCTCTTCTTGCTGACTGCATTTTACGTCCGCACATACCGAAGACAACATCTTACATTAAGGACACTAAAGCCATGATACAAAGGGTTAAGGGTCTCCCGTTTAATGCCATGAGGGAAACTCTTGTCACATTAAACATTGAGTCCCTTTACAGCAACATACCACAGGCAGATGCTTTAAAAGCAGTCCACTGGTTTATAGAACAGTTCCAAATAGTCTGCTGTCCTGTTTTTATCAGTGAGATCCTTCAAGTGGTGTTAGAGGAGAACACCTTTGAATTCAATGGGAGTCTTTACAGACAAGTAAAGAGAGTGAGCATGGGAGCTTCCTGTGCTCCCACCATAGCAAACATATACATGGCCCATTTTGAAAACATCTTCATATATAACGATTAGCCCCTTTTTTCGAATCCATCCACAAGTGGGCACGTTATATTGACGATATTTTCTTTATCTGGAGTGGACAGTCAGACTCTTTGAATGATTTTCTATCATGGACCAATTTATGTGACTCTAATTTGAAATGTACGGCCAACACCAGCAACAGGAGTGTTGAGTTTTTAGACATAGAAATCAAAGAGTGAAATCAAATCCTGGAAGTTGATCTTTACGTCAAGCCTACAGCTAGGAATACGCTACTGCATTTTAATAGTTATCATCCTAAAATTCAGAAGGAAAGTATTTCATTTGGGCAGTTTCTCCGGTTGAGGCGAAACTGCACCAACTTGGCTGACTATGACATTAGATTGACCATGATGAAATCTAAGTTTATATCTAGAGGGTATCCAAGAAGGCTGGTACGCGAGGCGTACAAACGTGCCCGATTTTATTACAGGGACCATCTTTTAGGAAATCATCTACCCAAAACTACGCCCAAGTTAGTCTGTGTAACCAGACATTCAACACCCAATGAGAAAGTTCGCCAGATCATATGTGCGAATTGGCACATATTAAATGTCAATGCAAAGGAAAATGAAGGGTTGCCACGTCCTGTGTTTGCCCTTAGGCGTAACAAAAATCTGAAGGATTGGATAGTTCATTCACGCATGAACAATAAGTAACCTTTTGTCCAGAAAACCATGGATGGTTCGCATCCAGTAGTTGGTAATCACAAATGCTCGCAATGTAAAGCGTGTGATAATGCTATCATAACGAAGACATTTGTACACAATTTCCAGCAGATAAACATTAAATACTTCACCAACTGCAAGACAATGAACATCGTTTATTTTTTATTATGCCCGTGCCCACTGGGATATGTAGGAGAAACATCTAGATCCCTAGCAACACGATTAACTGAACATCGTTCGGCCATTCGCACCAAAAAGATCATGGCGCCTTTGGTTAAGCACTTTTTAGTGCATGGACACAGCCCTGAAGAGATTGACTGACTCATCTTAGAAAAAATAAACCAGAAACCAGGAGTTGATCCCGAAGCGATCAGAAAAGCAGAGATGTTTACTGGATTTTTACCGTAGATATGGTGACACGTGGTTTAAATCAGGAAATCCCTTGGGAGCAAGCCATACGCTATAATACCGGTTGACTTCTGCACCTATTTTTTTCTTCTCATCTTTTTTTTAATTATCCCCTCAGCCACATTACTGGCACCAATAACAACAACCATTCATTGAGGATGTTCTACACTGGTATAGGGCTCTATTGCCAGTGCCTTGAGCATTCATATCTTATGGTTATGCCATTCCACTTTTGATTAAGGGGACATAATCTTTATGACTTATTGAGTTTCATTTAGTTTTAATATGGATCCAGTTTAACAACGTACATGGTACTAAAAGTTATATTTACTTACTTCTCTGGTATAGGGCTCTATACCAGCAACAGTTACACTTATCTGACTTGGCTTTCTCATCTTTGGCCTGCAGTGATATTCAATTTTTTGCCACATTACGCCACACAGAGCGCTATTTTGTCTCTGTAGTATACGTACGGGCAATTATGATTTCTTTAACATGTTTTGTTTTCGTCTTTATTCTAGCACAACATGATTGTCATCTTTGTTACTCATTTTATCATTTGCCAGGTCGTATTGGATCCAGTTTCGTGGTCCATTTTACCGTGTGATTGGAGCACTTTGGCAGGTTGTTTGACATATTGGTTCATGCTGGGAATTTCTGCCTTGGAAGTGTCTAATAAAGTTTAGTGAAACCGCATTCGCGCGATTCATATAGGATAAAAGGGTATCATGTGACTGCGGCCCATTGGTTATTTAAAGGGCGGTCCAACAGCGTAGTGTCTCTCACGTGGAGGACGTCCGCGCAGGAGGGTTTCTTTATCGCTGCAGCCCTGAGCTATCCTTAAAGTAAGACTGGGGTATGGGTTATTCCTGTTAGTTTGTATCATTATCTCACTTCAAGCTTTCAAAGAATATTGTTTCTGTTTCAGAAACACGGGTTTATCTTATTGGCCCGTACTGATCCCTTTTGGCGCTCTGACTATAACGTAAGTTTGGCGGTACTGCCGCAATGTTTGTGCATTTGTCTCAATATCTGCCATGAGGGAGTATGTATTTATGCCGTTTATGGTTTCTTTTTAGCTCTAGATATCAGATAGAATTCTGGAGCAGCGCAACATATTTACACTTGGCGGGCGCGCACGTCCTCTCTATCTTCCGGATACTTGCCGATCCGTGAGACATTTGAACGTTATCACGTGTGTGTTCTGTATTCAACGTGTAAGTTCAAGACTCTGAAAGGGAGGTGTTTCAAATAGTTTTACTTTAAGACTATCAAAACACAGTATTAACATGCATTTCTTCTGAACTTTTTAAATATCTTTACATCTTGCGGCCTTAGCGTTTTTCGCTGCACTCTCTCTGGCTACGACTCACCCTGATGATATTTTTCAGGCAGCATTTCCCGGTTTATTCTTTGACAGCCACCGGTCGAGGTAGATATCCTATATAGTCCTCATATCAGTTAGTTTGATGAATTGCCTTCCCTGTGGTTCATTTGATGATGCAATTTGTTATTTCTTCCATAGAACAGGCACTTATGCGTCACACCCTTGGATAATGGAATAATTTTCTGCATCGCATTATATAGACTCCTCCCCATCAGAGGGTAACATTTACAATTTCTGGCATTATCAGAAATCTTAAATCAATATGGTAATATTGTGGGTGTAGGGTCACTTTTTGTCACATTAACATGCCATCTGTTGCAATCTGGATTTATCAGAAAAATGTAAGTGAAAAAGCAACACTGTGGGTGCTTGGTTACTCTTGTTCTATAAGCATGCCACTTGTTTTTATCTGAGCACCCTTTTTTCTTTTCTTTTCCCATTTGGCAATATGGATAGCATGAAATTGTTGACACACTTGCCCTGTATTCTATCTTTTCTATGGTAATGGGGATTCATCCTTCCATTTTTTCTCTCACTTCGAACAAATGTAAGCAATGTATCAGTGACTTTTTCTCATCGTGTTCTTAGGATACACACATCTTGTGTTGAAAGAACCGTATGTATTGGTTTGTTTTTTTGCATTTACTGACATCAAGGGGCAGATTTACAAGCCCCCTGCGCCACCAGTACGTCACTTTTTGTGACGTACTGGTGACGCAGGGGGCTGCTCCATATTTACAAGGAGAGGAAAAGCCACCCTGCGTGACTTTTCCTCTCCTTGTAAATACGGCCCCTTCACACGCAGCACTTTGCGGTGAAGGGGCGTTCCATGGGTGTTGCTGTGGGTGTTCCCACGCAACACCCATGGAACAAGACACATCTCCAGAATTACGAGAAATCGTAACTCTGGAGATGCGTTTGAAAGCTACGCCACCCTAGAGGTGGCGTAGGGAGGCGCACCGAGGAGAAATGTTTTCATTTCTCCTCGTTTCCTCTTTCAATGCGTGCTGCATTCTGCAGCACGCATTGAAAGAGGAAAATGGTTGTAGTGATTGCTTTTGTGCAGGAAGGTTCCCCTTCCTGCACAAAAACAATCTCCCACGACGCAGGCATCCTTGCACCATGGTGCAAGGGTGCCTGCGCCGGCGCATGGCTGCAGTTTGTGCGCCAGCGCAGGGGAAGACAGAGGATGCGACATATTCTTGTAAATATGTCGCATCCCTGAGCTTTCCAAACTAACGCAGCATGGCGCAGCAAAATGACTTGCTGCGCCGTGCTGCGTTAGTTAATTGTAAATCTGCCCCCAAGTCTTTAAAGCTGTGGCTCTTCCTGACGAAGGCATTTCTGGTGCCGAAACGCGCGTAGAAACCATCAAATCATTTGAGTCTGTGCCACGCTGTTTGTTCTGTCTTTTCAGTCCTAATGCAAAATCTTTGAACCTTAATCTTATGTCTTATTCATGTTTGAAATCATCAAATTATCTTGAATTGTTTCAGAGCAAGACTGATTAGCTTCTGTAAAAATATATCAGCTATTTTTGAATAATTTTTTGTGTTTTTGAATACTGTGTTTTTATTAATGTGGATGTGGAGTGTGCATGTGGACATGAATGAAGTTAGTATGAGTGAGTATTTTATGTAAAGTGCATTCATTTGTAACAATAAATTATGTTTTGTATTTTTTTTTTTTTAAATCTTTGGTTCTTTCAGTTTATTTTTGCAACTGTTGTTGTTCAATAAGTAGTTAGTTGCCTTAAGTCTTTGCACTCATTAATCGATCCCTGCCTTAAGGAACGCTCATCCTACTAGCAGGGAGCCTCTTTTTCTTTACATTTCATGCTTGCCATCCCAGCAATGGGCGTCTGGAAACCAATTCAAAGTTCACTACACCCTGACTGGCGGTCCCTGGACATGCGCCCGTTGCCAGCCTGGTACGATGAGGCCAAGTTCGGGATATTCCTGCACTAGTGAGTCTTCTCGGTACCTTACTTCAGCTCCGAATGGTTTTGGTGGAACTGGGCAGGCGAGCACAAGCTGGAGTACATAAACTTCAAGAAACAATGCTGTGCCCCAGGGCCCACATACGCTAACTTTGCACCCAGCTTCACCGCAGAGTTATTCAACCCGGACATGTGGGCCAAACTCTTCAAGACTGCGGGGGCCAAGTGACTGTGGGAAAGTAGTGAGGGTGGCGGGACAGGAGGAATACAATAAACCAAAGCACTCTGGTTACTCTGCTCACACCCCCAGCATCCACATACGTTTACAGTTTGCATGCATGCAAATATGAAAGGGAGCATTTCGCACAGCAATAAGAAGCAGGCGGAAGAGCCAAACATTTCATCATAAATCAGACTGCATAACCCAATATATAGTAATTGTACAGTTATTCAATACCTAGCAACACAATACATAGGATAATGTGCTGCATAGCAACACAAAACATAGGATAATGTGCTGCATACCTAAACGCTTATAAGGTTCCAAGGCGAGACCTATTGGCTATGCCAATGCTTGTTCCTTTTGAAAACACCTCTTGTGATTATTTTTGTACAGAAAGGTTTCCCTTCCCGCACAAAAACAATTATCCCCTCAACGCCGGCACCCTTGCACCATCGTGCAAAGGTGCCTGCGTTGGCGCACGGCAGCCCATTGTGCGCCCGCGCAGGGGAAAAGGACAGGAATGTACCGTATCTGATAGATATGGCGCATTCCTGCCCTTTTCTTTTGCAGTAGGGCAGCGCAATAGGAAGGCCTGAGGTGCTGCCCTACAGCAAAAACTAATAAATGAGGCCGTGGTTTCTTTTAGGGCATAGGCATCTGTGAGTGAAGAACAATAAAAGTATTGGCATACATACATTCAGATGGATGTGCATTGCGGGTTGTTGGTTCCAAAGGGAAGCACGGGCATTGCCTGGCAGGGAGCAGCGCGGGAAAAGCTGGTTCCCTGCCATCTGGAGGGGCAGGAAGACAATATTGTTCTATCGAAGGAACTACTGCTTTGCAAAGTGAACCGAACTTCGGTCAGTCGTACCTACTCAGCATGCAAAAACGATACATATCTATTTATAGGCATAAAAGATCACTGCAAATATGGAGAAAAATGATTACAACTCGCACCGCAGCCCCAGTTACATGTTCTAAATTGTCCTCAGACAAATTCATTTTTCAGGTTCCTCAAGGGGCAGGAGTTCAGACCATTTCTCTGCTTCGAGAAATGACACATATGTGTAGCCGTACTTAGGTTTTAGTTGGTCAGCCCTTACGAAAATCTTTTTCTCCATAGCGAACAACTTTTTTCCCACTTCATGAATCTGTACCAAATTTGGCAGAACTCCGGGTCTACTAATTATGCTTCTTTCTTCTGAATTTGGCAGAGATTTGTTAAAAGGTAATGCCATAACAAAAAGAATGTGTTTCAATACTTTTTTTCAGTAAACATTATTTACATTTTTTGTTAATGAAGGCTAAAACTAAAAAGAAAATTGAAAACCTTTTGTATTTTGAACACTGTTTATGATTATGACAGAGCCGGGGACCCCCGATGATTTCCCAACGGACTAGTGTCTCGTATAGCCTGGTAGTGCTGAGGCAAAAACTAATTTGGCGGGACAATGCAGTATTAATGTTAAGAGCAGGTAAATATGCTTCCAATTATTTAGCTCTTATTAGGAGATAAATGGAGACAAGCCTTTATCCCAGTGTAAGGAGACAGCCGCGAGGCGACGCCCAGTCCCTCCAGGGCATGTTTATTTTGCAGCAATTACTTTGAGATAGGAAGAGCAAACAGTGAGAACTTTAAGGAACTAACCGACCTCGGGCATAGGGCGTTTTGGTTATTGACTGTAATGACAGCACACGAGTTTTCAACTTTGCTGTTTTAAAGATTTGGTAGTACCACTGTCTGGCACTAGCGCCACTGGCCCAGAGACCAAGGGGCAGATTTACAAGCCCCTTGCGCCTCCTTGCGCCGCCATTGCATCCCTTTTTTTGACGCAACGGCGGCGCAAACAATGCGACCTATTTACAACGTGACGCATCTAGGGAGATGCGTCACGTTGTAAAACCCTGCGTCACATTATACCTAGCGTCAGGTATAATGTATGCAGGGTGGGCGTTCCCACGCAGGAAGGCCTCATAAAGTGACTCAGTGAAATCTACAAGATTTCACTGCGTCACTTCTTGGATGCCACTGCGTCAAAACCTTACGCCTGCTTGAAGCAGGCGTAAGGAGTGACACAGTGTAGTGGGAATAGGCCTCAAAAAGCATTGCTGGAGTTGCGTCGTGCTTGCGACACGACTCCAGCAATGCGTGACTTTTGCCCCAACAGATGCGTCAGAATTTCTGACGCATCTGTCAATCCTTGCGCCATGGTGCGCCTTATTGTAAATACGGCGCATCCATGGTGGAGCAAGGGTTTGTCAGTGTGGCGTAGGGAAAGTGACGCATCTCTACAGATGCGTCACTTTCTTGTAAATCTGCCCCAGTAGTCTTTCTTTTCCCTCACCCTACTCCACCCCTTACTCATTTACCCCCTGCCCCTCCCTGATCCTCTTCACCCCTCTCGCTCCACTCCCCATCCCACATCACCTGCAGATGAGTCTTAGCGATCACAGGGCACATTGGAAGGTTAATATACTTCTATCAGGGAAATCTCCAGGCTTTGATTTTGATGGTCCATTTGCTCTACATGAGGAAGAGGAGTCAGCTATACCAGCTCCTCGAGTGCAGGGAGGATCATGGATAATAACGGGGTGCTACGCCCCCCTTCAGGCAATAGCACCTGTTAGCCCATAACAGCCCCCGCTGCTGTGAAAGTGTGGGATGGGGCTGCCTTGCACAGGTCTACTTTGCTGAAAATGACACCTTGCCCTATATGAGTACATGGACAATGACATTCTTAGTGCACACATCTCCTAGCAGTGTATCAAAAATGTATATCAACATGTTAAAGGAAACCTGCATTTGTGAATCATTTTAAGTCTGTAATGCAAGCACGTTCCTGACATTTTTGTTCATCCATGAACCAATGGCTAGATTTCCTGTTACTACTTTGACAGAATTAGTATTATTACACTTTGTGTTTACATCACTTTCCTTCTGCACCAGAAATGTACCTCAAAGCTCAATCATCTCACAACTCTTGATCCTTAGCTCGCTACAGGGCCACATCAAATCTTTCAATTTAATCTGCTGCAATTATGCTGAAAACACTCAGATCATTCTAACGTTGGACAATCCAAAAACCACAGACTTTAAGGCCTAGACCATTGCCTCAGAGCTGTGAGCCAATGAATGCTGGTGAACCACCTTATACTTAACTCTTCCAAAACAAATATCCTATCCTGTGAAGAATGGAAGAGCCTCCAGCCTCCATCCTTCTCCGCACTCTGCTAGTGACGTTACTTATAGTAAGAAATCTGCAAGTTATCATGTACTCCAGCACACCACTGGGGCCCCAAGCGAATCAAGTCTCAAGAAGTGCTATTTACACTCTGCATAGCCTTCAAAGCATCCTCCTACATGTAGCATTTCCATGGAAGCTCCAGGTTACCTTTGCCCTTGTCGTGTCTTGTGTAGACTATGCAAACAGTCTCTACCTAGGGACACAACGCTACCTATTCCAAAGACTTCAAAGAATCCAAAGTGCTGCAGCAAGACAACTCCTCCACCCTGCATACACAACCACATTAGAACAACCATTAGAACAACCTACGAAGCACTTCACTGGTTACCCACCATCAAGGGGCTCTGCATTGTTGACATGACCATCTTTTGAAAGACCCGCTGTTCATGAAGTAAAATTACAAAAATAGTCATCTAACTGTACTCCTGCTTTAGTTGAACAACTCAGCTGACCGTCTCTCCCTACAAGAAGGACACTTTGGTGGACCCTCCATATCCACGCAGTCATCACAATTTGGCATCAACCCTAGGCACAGGCAAGAAACATTCAAGATCACTTGAAATTCAGAAAGACAGAAGAGACCTGGCTCTTCTCCCACAGATGATAAATGATCAGAACATGCAACAGGAGCTAATTTGTCTGCCAACTGAAGGTATGGACTGCACAAGACTCAGGATAACACCCACCTTAAGACTGGAACCAAATCTCCCACAATTATGGTTAGTGTGACCAAATAATCACCATCTCTGTTTTACACCATGCCACGTATAAGTGCAGCGACATGTTCACAGCAACACAATAAGGGAAGCCACTGCCAATCGTGCACAAAACCAAAACACATCCACCATAGGCTACACTTGTATTCTCACACCCTTCAGAACACCACGAGCCCTATCTCGTGCTTTTCTATCCACTCAATGCACAGGAGGTATTACATATCACAAGACAAATGCACAGCTCTGGTAATTTCACACAACACCAAAACACCTCCCACATAGGCCAATCCCTGCCAACTAAGCCAGACCACTATGTGCTCCGTGGCTTCTCTAGGGAATGAAATGCTGTAAATGCAACTACAATACAGTATGCAAACGAACCCTCTGAAGGGGCGTTTAGGGTTTTTCTCCCCACTGTAGTTTTTTTATTAAGTTACACAAATGGTGCAATTTTAAGCACTATATTGCAACAAAAGCCAATATTAAGTAAGTAAGTAAGTAATAAAACATTTATAAAGCGCAGCAAATGCCGAGGCGTCTTGGCGCTGAAAGAAACATGTTTCATCTAGAATAGAGTAAAATTACTCGTATTTACTTGAGGGGGGCGGGGGAGCCAGGTTTGGAGCAACTTCCTAAAAGAGGAATGATTTGATTGCAATCTGATTGAAGCAGGCAGTGAATTCCAAATTGTCGCCGCCCGGTAAGATAGGGTTCTGCTGCCCAGCCTGGCCCTTCTGATCCTGGGAACTTGGACAAACCCTGCGTTGGCGAATCTTAGGTCCCTCTGTGGGACGTACCAAGCAAAATATTATTAGAGGTCACGATGTCCCCCCATACAGTGCTGTGTGCACCAGACACAGTGCTTTAAACGTAATCCTTTCTTGAATGGTTAGCCAGTGGAGTTTTTGAATGCTGTTGATATGGGGTCAAATTTGGGGATCTTCAGCAGCAACCGGGCTGCCGCATTTTGTAGAAACTGTAGCTTTAGTTGTAAACGTTTATCAATGCCCAAAAAAAGGGCACTGCAGTAGTCTATTTTAGAGAGAATCAGGGCTACTATCACAGTTTTTCGTAACTCTTGAGGGATGAATAAAAAAATCTTTTTCATGATTTTTAGTAGAAAAAAGCAGGAGGATGTAACATGGTTAATCTGTTGCAGAAACAGAGTTGATCATCAAACAGTACTCCCAGGTTTTTGGATTTGTTAACTGGGTCAGGCCGTGAACCCACATCCGCAGGCCACCAGGAGTCACTCCAAAGGGTGGACCCGCTTCCAAACTCCAATACCTCCGTTTTATCTGCGTTTAGCTTATGGTAATTCTCGTGCATCCACCCAGTGATGTGCGACAGACAGTTATTAAAGTGACTAACCAACGAGTCCGCACTAGATGTTAAAGATATAACTATATGTATGTCATCTGCGTAGGATACCAAAGAGAAACCATACGCTCTAATGAGTTTAGCTAAAGGGGTGACATAGATGTTAAATAGGGTAGGGGATGGTGCCGACCCCTGCGGAACACCACAGGGGAGGGAAAACGCCTCCGAAGTGAGATTACCCCAGCACAGTTTCTGCTCTCTATGAGAAAGGAAAGAAGTGAGCAAAGTAGGAGGTGACTCTTTTACTCCTACTGTCTCTAGCCTCTGCGTTAACAACTGATGGTTAACGGTGTCAAAAGCGTCAGAGAGATCAAGTAGGACAAGCACAGCTTTCCCTCCCCTATCTAACTGCTTACTGATCTCCTCTGTGGCCACAACCAATGCCGATTCCGTGGAATGATTCGGCCTGAAACCATGTTGTGAAGGATCAAGGAGATCGTTGGATTCCAGATGGTTCACCAGGTCTTCATTCATGGCCCTTTTCAGGATTTCGGTAGGGAGTGGCAAACATGATATGGATCGATAGTTTTTTGCCTCAGTAGGATCTGACGAGTTTTTATTAGTATAGGGCGGATGCAGGCTTTCTTCCAGGCTATGGGAAAAATCCCCAACGAGAGTATATCATTTAAAAGCGGAGCTAGAAGGGGGCTAACTGTTTCTGACACCATGTGTAAAATGAAAGGTGGACATGGGTCAGTAGGAGAGGCAGACTTAATGGTTAAGAGTAATTAATTTACTCTCTTACAAGACAGAGAGGAAAAGCTAGTCAGTTCGTTAATGGCCTGATTATGAGGGGCGGTAGCCTTAATTGACAGCCCTATGGCTGGGGCAACTGAGTGTCCCAGAAGCTCCTTTTATACTGTATGCACTTTAGATTGGAAAAAAACTAGCAACGTTGTCACAGAAAGCTTGATCGGGAGTGAACTGTTTACCCGATTGAAGCTTGGACAGAGTTGTAACAGTTTAAAAAAGTTCTCTAGTTGAAATTCTTGCTGCCCCTATCTTCATGGAAAAATAACTAGTTTTAGCCGCTATAATTGGCCTTTAGAACTCTTCTAGGGCTAGCCTGTAGTTGTGTTTACCCTTTTTGCTACAGTCCAGCCTCCAGGTGCATTTCAGCCTTCTGCATTTGGACTTTATGCTTCTGAGATCAGCGGAATACCACGAGCTGAAGGTTGGTTTCTGCGATATTTCATATTTTTCTCCGGGGCCACAATGTCAATTGCCGAGCTGACCCAATGCTTAAAGTTGTTCGCAGCGCTATTTATCCCTTGATCTAGTATGGGGATATGTCTATGTAGACCTGTTTCAAGCTCGATTTTATTGATTTTGCACCAGAGGCGGGTTTTGGTAGCGGAAGGCAAGTTTGGAGACGGTGCCTCTATCTCCGGAAGAGCCAGTTTAAAAAAGATGGCACTATGATCAGTCCATGAGAGAGGAAGCACTTTTCCCAAAGTGATATTTATATCACTAGTAAAGACCCCATCCAGTGTGTGGTTGACCTTATGCATAGGCTCCATTATGATCTGTTTCTGTCCAAAGCAACCTAGGATATCGACCAAGTGGCTGGTGTCGGTGTTATTCTGACACTCAAGATGAAAATTAAAATCTCCCAATAGGGTAAATGTTGGGGGGTCTACACAGGACTCCATAAAAGTTTGAATAGCTTGTATGAAGGGAGCTCTAGCACCCCAGAAAAGGTGCTTACATTGCAGAGCTTCTACTCCCAAGTGTAATGTGGGGGCGAGGATAGCTTTGATTTAACTGCTATAAATAATCGCATTTCCTCCCCCACCGTTTTCCACTTCTATCCACCACCGATATTTCGTAACCCCCTGGAACAGCCACGATCCAATCAGGATCTGAGGCTTTGTTGGCCCAAGTTTCCCAAGCATCACCAAGCATATACCAAGCATCACGAAATGCAGTGCTGTTGGAAATCTCCAATGTTGCATTCCATGAACTGCAAAAAATTGTGCACCTTCATATTTTCTACATGTCACGTTCCTATGAGGTAATTGGCCATGCTCTTGCTAAAAATGCTGTTTTGTTCTAAGTTAAACACAATTTAGCAATGTGCTACAGTGCAAAGGTGAATAAGTGGTGTCTTGAGTGATATTTGTACCTGAGAGCCCTTTCCAGACAATCACCTGAGTGTTAATGACGTATGGGGACTATTTACAAAATCAGGGGCTTATTTACAAGCCCAGTCACTTTGTTTGACGCACCAGCGGTGCAATGGGCTTGCCCATATTTACAAGGCCACGTAAATTCACTGTGCCTGACTTTCATGTCCTTGTAAATATGTGGCCCTTTCACGCATTACTGTGCACGCAACATCCATGGAACTTGACGCATTCCCAGATTTACAACATTTTGTAAACCTGAGAATGCATCACAATCCTACGCCTCCCCAGGGGAGGCATAGGAATGGTGCAATGAGGAGAAATACTTTTATTTCTACTTGTTTATTCCTCTTTCTATGCGTGCTGCATTCTGCAGCACCCATAGAAAGAGGAAAATGCCATTAATGATTGTTTTTGTGCAGGAAGGCCCTTCCTGCACAAAAACAATCATCCCTGCAGTGCAGACACCCTTGCAAAATGACGCAAGGGTGCCTGCCCTGGCGCATGGCAGCCAATTGTGCGCCAGTGCAGAGGAAAGCACAGGGATGCATTGTATTGTTGTTAATATGGCTCATCCCTGTGCTTTGAAATGACGCAGTGCAGCTAAATGGCTTGCGGCCCCGTGCTGCATCATTTTCTTGTAGATGAGGCCCTCAATTTTATAAGATGTGAAGTAATACTACAGACGTACAACTCATGTACAACAAAATGCTATTCAATAACCTAAGTGTAGAGACCTCTGCCTCCGCCAATCCTGCCCCTTCTGTGCAGAGGACTCTGCCACATGTACGGGGATCTAGGCATAGGAGGGGGGAGGAGGAGTGCTACGTTTTCTCCAGCCCAGCTGCATTGAGCAGCCGGCTGGAGAAATCCCCACCGACTCCCTGGTCTGAACAGGGCATCTTTTGAGCCCGCTCAGGCCAATTCCCGCGCTGCTCTGCAGCACGGGGATTGGATGGGAGTCTGTCCTAGGGGCTGCTGGGACCCAGGAAGAGGAGAGGCAGCGAATGCAATGCTGGAGGTGGCCGGCGGCAAAAGGTAATTTAAAAAAAATTTAAATCTATTATTTCTAACCCACCACCTCCCGCGTGACTCCCCCCCAGCCACCCCTCCCTCCACCTCCCGCCCACCACCCTTTATTTGTGGCAGCCACCACTGGATTTAAGGTTGCACAGGCAACAACATTCAGCACAAAAATCCTTTTTCGTGTAAAAGAGGAACCACACTGTCATTTGTGTCGCAACACCACGCCGTACTGAGGCACAGAAAAAGTCATAGCTATTACTTTTCTGTGTCTTGGCAAGGCACACTGTTACAAGTGTTTCTCTTATGGTGGACTATTTTACATTTTTCGCTCTGTTGATATCATTCGGATTCTCCAAGACAAGTGAAAATCTTTACTCTGAATCAAGTGTGCATTACAGAGGGTGTTGCTACTCCAATTACACCTGTTTACGATTGAATGTGTGGATTTCATCAATGAGCCCTGATGACGTGGAGAAAGATGAGCTGGTTTCTTATGTTGATCGGCTTGTTACCCTAAAAAATCTTTCATCGTTTTAGCATATTAACACCTCCATTTGGAAGATATTACCTCTCCAACTTTGAATGTCTTAAGAAGTGCAGTGATCTTATTAGCCCTCATTGAGGCAGTACACAAAGAAAACACTCAAATTGAGGGAAATAATATGAACTCTGCATCTTATGAACCCTTATGCTTGACCTTTCTATGTTTCCAATTTATAAATTAGATTGTTGATGAACAACTGTGATAATTTAGATTGTTTTTAACAGTGCTGCCCAGTGCTAAGGTTTCAATTATGGGTCTTGGCTGCGGCTCCCCACTTCCCAGATCTCCTGCTGCACCTTCTTCCACACATTCACTCTGTTCATCTTTTGCCATCACCCAGGACTGGTCTCCTCAATGTGCGGTACCTGGCATGTCTGCTCTTTGCTGAGCTGAGAGTGTTGCTTCTGACTGCTTACAGAGCCCTTGAGGTTCCCAGGAGCATGCGTTAGTAGCCTATCAGGTCCAGGAATGTTTCTTTACACTCTGGGAAATGCAGTTCTGAATTTGCATTAGAATGTAAGGGACGAAAAAGCTAGATTGGCTGAGCTATTTTCATATGGAAATGGGAATGTGAGGGCTCTGAGTGTATTAAGAAGTACGCAAAGCCGTTACTCTCCTGGTAACAACTTCAATGTCCAGTCACATATACAGGTTATCCTCATACAAAAAAATGTGTAGGTACAAGAGGTTGTCACCACAGGAAAAATGCAGTGGCTCCACCTTGGCCTCCTATTTGGTCTACCACTACCTTCATTGCTACAATACTAGGTGCAAGCCTATAAATAGAGCCCAGCTGCTGAGAATTCTCACATTGGTACTAAACAAAGTTATGGAATGTGATCAACTCTAATCATGAATTAGGCTACACTCATTGGGTCAAATAGAAAAGCTCAATGTATATTCAGGAGTTAAACTTGGAGATTGTAGATGTTGGTTTGGTTTCTTCATCGATGATAGGATTATTTGTGGTAAAGCAACACGTTTTGTATGATAAAATTTCTCTTCTTGAAGGCAAACGCTAAAGTTTCAACAAATACTGGTCATTAACTTCAAGTCTCGATAGCCATTCATTCACAATCCATAATGAATGTATCATATGAGAACAACACAGATCTTCAGTCAATCCAATGATATGAAGGTATTGCAAACCACTAAATTTGCTTAGCATTCGAAAGTCTAATATCTGGATTGAGGTGCCGCACATACTCCTGAACTGCGCATGGTGACGCTCTTCATGCTTGATTTTCTATACAATTGTGATTCAATGTGGTAGTAAATGTATGCTGAAAGTGGTGACGAACATCTCTGCAGCAAGTTAGGTTACACTTTTATGTTCTTTTAAGTTTGACATGTTGTAGCTCTTGCACCATTTATGGCAATCATGTTATCTTCTATACGTACTCTGAAAGACTTTGGATCAGCCTCTTTAAGCCATTAGTTTTTTGAGCACAGCAACTTTTAGCCATTACCTTGAGATATTGTCAATCACATCTTGGATCAGCCCACAAGAGTATTTTAGTCATCTTTTTATATGCTATTTGGGTACATCATTACCTTCTTTTGGAAAAAATGAAGGAATATTTGACAGCTGAAAGCTACACACATTCATCACACATTTATTTCTTTAACTCTTCATTGCGTACACAAACAATTCATTTTTTTCATTGTTTTGCACTGTAACAGACATTTTTGTTGCTCTTGTTGTATGAGTGCAAGCATCAAATCTGTGATTTTAGGGTGTGGAGCCCCTGTGTGATTTTGAGTGTATTCCAGTGCATTTGTCTGTGTTTGTGTATAGCACGAAGGGAAGGAACCCTTTAGTCTGATTTTCCACTGGACTCTGGTGTGCTTTGCAGTGTTCCATTAGTGTGTGGTTTAGGAAGGCCATCTTGCAGAAATGCTATTTGTACTTACATCTTTGTACAGTGCTTTTTATAGTGCTAATGTTAAGGAGAAATAGGAAAGGATGGACAAATATAAATAACTAGCAAGGAGATGGAGAGGCAGCTTAAAGTAAAATGGAATGCAGTCTTATGAATTAAGATGGCAGGCAGATGTTTATTGCAGCTTTATTAATTACTTTCTCTCTCAAAGTTTGTGATCTGCCATTTATGGTTAGTGTGGCTACAATGAGTATTTGAGATGTTGCTATATCATTGAATAATATATTATGCGAATTAAAAGTAAGTATCGTTAGTTGAAATATAATTATGGTTTACTCTGAGACTGGTGAAATTATAAATACCAAAATTGTGGCAAATGTGTTGCCGCGGCTGACCGAGGTGCGTAATGTCAGGAGTCAGTACGCGGAGACCCTTGAAAAGTGCCTAGAGATCCTTGAGCAATAGGCACAATATAAATGCTGTTAGTAGTAGCAGCAATCGTAGTAGAAGGAGTGTAGACGTAGGACTGGTATCACTGAGAGCCGGAGTTCTGTGATGGCAATGAGGAAGGAAAAGCTGTACCGAAGAGTAGCAACATCACGCTCTCAGTACATTGTAGGCAGTGGTATCTTACAGAGGATTGTTGATGTGCCTATGACAGCATTCCATGGACCCGTGCCTGTAATATGGTGTAGGCGCAGAGGTATGGTGGCGCAATGCAAATAGAGGAAATCCCTCTGGAGATTGTGCTGGCGCACATGTAGCCCTTATGTGATATGTATGACAGAAGGGATTGCTTGAGCGTGTGCGGTTCCTTCTGTAATACCAAAGTGTCCCCCTGTGCAGAAAGCAAGCACACACACCTATTGCACCTCCAAGGCATTTAGTGTAATATGGTCCCGGCTGGACATCATGCACACTCACAGTGTAGAAGCTGACAGCAGTCAAAAGTACAGACAGAAGGCCAGAGATGCTCCACCCCACCAGGATAAGCTCATAAAGGGTCCCTTCATCAGTTTGAGAGGCTGTATTTGGCACCATCACCTACATGTAAAGACACGACCTGAGAATGTGTGATCTATATCTGCAGTGCACCCATGCTGCGACCCCCAGCACCTATATCATGGAGGAGAACCATTGAATATATTTCTTTTAGTTCAGTCTTTGTTGCTAAATGTTTACTGTTTATGAATCCATAAGTGCACATTTGCTGTTTTCTCATCACTTTTATAATGCAGCTGTACTGCACTGTCTCGCTACAAATGCTGTATTGTGCGGACAGTATTTATTTGGGCTTTCAATCCTCTCCAAGATGGAAGACCGAGTCCACATTTGACCAACTCTAACAGTGGTTATAAACAAGCATTGGCAAAACCAATAGTTCTCGCCTTTGGGACCTTTTGACTTTGCCAATGGTTATTAGCTCTCTGATGCTGTGCAGCATGGCTAAAGATTTAAAAAGAAAGCCTCTGATGTGGCCACCCACATCATTTTGTAGGTGTGTGCACAATGATTGTGTAATCAGCGAACCTAAACTCCATTCATACTGTACCGCTGATAGCAGGAGAAAGGGTGTCAAGTACAGGAATTTCGCTCCTGTGAATCTCACTCCGTTTTTCATAAGAGCAATGAATTCTAAGAACCTACACTTCTTGAATGCAGATTTGTGAGGTTTCTATGTCAAACAACAGATTTGTTAGCCTATCCTTCTTTCAATAACTTTCCTCTGCATAATTTGTCAGAGAGGATTTTGATGCCTTTGTTAGGCATTCTGTTGGAAAGCAAAGCCCCAAGGCTTTCATTGCCCATTGGGTGGTGTTTTGCTCTCTAGAATGCAAGGCTATGGTCAGGCTCTCTCCTCCAGAACACAGGACCAATCACATGGTTAAGTCTAAAGCGACTCAATAGGCTTTTAAGAACCAAGGGCCAGATGCACTAAAGAATTTTGCAATTGCAAACCCTGCGATTCGCAAAATCATTTGGTTAGTGACCACAAAATTTCTTTTCGTAATGTGCAAAACCAATTTTATGAGTCAGAAAAGTTTTCTGGTTGTGTGACCCACACTGAATCGCAATTTGGCAATGGCCTTCCAAATTGCAGTTTGGTATGTTATATGTCAATGGTTTGGGACAGCAATTCTAGTTGCAAATCATTGACCAGTTACCGAAACGTGAAAGGAGGTAATACTGATTCGCAACTGTTGGCAGCCTGAGGGGGACCACTGCCTGCCTTCCCTGATGTTTTCCCAAACTGGATATCTACAATTTTTTTAAAGCAGCACTGGTTCCTATAAAGAACTAAGGCTACTTTAATTTAAAAAATTGCCCATTTGGGTATGCAGTCACAAGGATGGTGGTCTGCTGTCTCTTTAAGGCCACCTTCTTTGTGTTTGCAGCGAGTTGCAGAAGTCAGAATTGCAACCTGCCTGATTAATATTCATTATACAGGAAGTTCTATTAACCCCTGCAAATGGTGATTTTGTGAACCGACCTAATAATATGTAGGTCGAGTTGTAAAATCAGAGTCCATGTGTTAGAATTGAAATATTATTATCCCATTGCTCATGCTTCGTTCTGCACTAAGTTAGCATTCATGGCTCCATTTTATTAATGGACGCCATTTTGTCTTATTGCCCGAAGCTCATTTCTGCTCTCTCAGCTAAAAAACTGCTGTGATGTATTTGTGTCTCCAAGGTTAAGCTTCGCTGAAAGCATGAGAAAGTTGCTCATTAGCACATACCTTTCCCTTTAGATAGAGGTTCGCTCCCACCATTCCAGCTGCAGGCACAGACTGAATTTCCTTGCCGGAGAGATAGTGTGTGCCTGGTCTCAGACTCTTAGCTCATACTTGTGTGCCCCTTTGTTTAAACTGTCTCCCTGTGGAAAGTTACAAGGTGGGCGTGTTCCTGCCCAGTTGCAGAATGTATAATAGTGACCTTTATGCTTGTGAAAGTCAGTCCCTCGGCAGTCATCTCAGGAGACTGGTCAGACTGGGCTCCGCTGCAGCGCAATATTAATAAATGCTTTGGTTTGTATTCTCTACTGTCTGATCGACTCTTCATTTCTTGGAAGGCAGAGAGGTGGTCGCGAGTGACCCGGGTGGCCCGATTTGGGTCACTTCCTTCACAGTCACAAAAAGTTAGTGCGCAATTTGCGACCACTTTTTGCAAATGGAGCCTTAGTACATCTGGCTCAAAGTGCCCTTATATCACATATACCACGCATCCACGTGAGCTAGCGAAGGACCCACAAAAACAGTTAAGGTATAGAGCAGCACACAAGGAGTCTTACATCAGCAGATGAAGTAGGCAGGCAAAGACCTGTAGGATGGCGGACAAAGACACTGAGGACAACAAGCAAAGGACCATGTGGATGACAGGCAGTCTTTTCAATAAAGAAGGCCTTGGACTATCAGGACAAGAGGTATTGCAACAATAGAACAGTATGCTAGCTACCTCAACAAAAAAGGCACAAATCTCAAGGTTTTTAAAAATATCTTTTTTTTAGAAACTGAACAACACTGAAAAGAATATATTCCAAATATAAATAAAATTAATAACTTTAAATATTTATACATTACAACAAAAACCAAGTAAAATAGACATATACAAAGAGACTTTTTTCTTTTTTTGTAAGAGTGGCGGGTTTTAACCAATGTCACTCACACCAAATTATTAGCCTACTCATCAACTGCCCGTGGTATATCTAAATTTACCCCCCCTCGTCTTTTTGTAGAGGAAAGATTCCAGTTTGAAAAAATCTAAAAGGAGGTCTGCCATTGGAAGAAGTGAAGGAGATTCTTATCAATCCAATTAAGTGCATTGGATGGAGTGATATACAGAATGCCTTGATATTGTCTGGGAGTCCATCATCTGTTCCTAGAATACCACTTCGAGGTGACATTCTGAAGTAAGTAGTCTGAAATTGGAGTTTTTGACAATGATGTGTCCCTAAAATTCCGCAACAGCCCAGTATTCAGCAAACTTGTACCTCCTCGTCAGCATTGTTTACCTCACAACGGGGGAATTAGAATCCTTCAGAATCAGAAATCTCATGGAATTAGGCAGAGCACTTCCTTGTGTTTGACGGAAGGAATTCAGTTACAAATAGGTCCTCCTATCCTGTGGTGGCACAAGAGGCTGAGAACGCGCAATGCAGCCACCCCTGTTCCAAAGCACTCCCACCAGAACCACAGAAATGTAAGACTATGCCATCACTTCAATGGTTGCTTGTACAGCCTGAATATTGGATGAGCTGCACATGGATAAACAATTCAATACAGATGCGTTGCTCAGAAGCCAGCAGTATGGGCACGCGTAAATAACAACAGCCACTGACATAAAATATACATCTCTTGTGACACTTTGCCAAACTCTCAGCCACGGCTTAAGAATTTTCCAGCTAGTGTGCTCCAGAGTTGATGCCACTTGTTGCTAAAACCTTGAAGGAGGGTAGGTTCGTGTATTTTCTTGTGTGCGAATTCCTCTGCTTGCAGACCCTCATTGAAAGAGTCAGCAGGCTCACATTAGAAGAGCTACCTGTGTACACTCAAGGAAACGTTTAGTAGTTCACGCAGTGTGGCGCAAGGCCCTACGCAGCAGCGCCGCGCGCTCTGGGTCTTCTCTTTATTACTAATGCATAAGACAGGTAGAAAGTAGAAAGATGCCTTCAGTGTTGACGTTCAAAGGTTCCTGTATTTTTCAGGAGGAAGGACGGGCAGGCTGTTGTCACGGCGTGTCGTGACACGTTACCCCCGTGTATCTGAGGCTGACCACTTTGGAGCTAGGGCAAAAAGCTCCCTAATTCCATACCCTTGATTTTTTAACAGAACCAGAGCCAGGCAGATTTCACTCAGATAACACATTCACTGTTTGTAGATTTATATAGCGCTGCTTTTCACCCATCCGGGTATCCAGGTTCTCTCTGTCCATGTGCACGGGGAGATTAAGTGATTTGCCCAGAATCACAGGATATTGCGCTGATGCCGAGCCTCGAACCCGGATCCGCAGCTCTCGCCGGGGACGTGGAAGTGGGAGTGGCACGTGCTGTTCCGTGCACGTCACCCGTCTCAGGGCATTTCAGAGTGAAGCGGAAGTGGTCCCAAAGGTTTCATATTTGATATTTTATGGCAGGACTGTTTAGTGAATAACTTCGAATAAGTAAACTAACCTGCCACGTTATTGGAATAAAGAGGGAAGAGTATGAATGTGTCTTTTTATTTTGGTCTTATTAAAAGGTAGCTCGAAGTCTAAAGAAGTAACAGTGATCCTTCACACCCGACAGACCACCCGCAACCTATGAACAAGGGTTTCCGCCAGTAATCAAGTCACAAATAGAAGCAGTCTATATGTGCATTGTCGCTCACAATTGAATGCGGGAGCTCACCTGTAAGTCATTTTTCATTCTTTGTTTGTATTTTCTACAGTTACGGACCCATAGACCCGTTTTAAGTCTGACGTTAGCCAAAAAATATTTTGATTTTACTAAAATTATATACATATATTGCTCACTTGTATAGGGGCTTTCAGCCAGCCCTTTTCACCATGTTGTGCCATTCACATTTTTCTTGTGTCTACTACATCATACTGCATGAGGTAGTGGGCCAGCCTAATTCCGCCATCGGCTAACTTCACCGTGAGTGACAGCATTCTGTCCTTTCACAAGGAGCATATTCACACACAAAGACATTTCCTACCGTAACAAGGACAATAATAGCAATATATGTTTTTAGAGACCAAAAAAATATTTTTGCTTCACGGCAATGTTTAGGCTTCGCCTGCACAGTGCTTGCCCTATGCTTGCAAAATCTCTTGAGAAGAAAAAAAACCTTTTAAAGGTGATTTGAGCCCGCCCATTAGTTAGCTCCCATGTCACTCCGTTTCCTTGCTTCCTATTGGTTGGCACATCCTTCTCGCCTCCAGCTTCCTACTGGGTTTCAGTCTTCATACCTGCTGTGCTGCATGAAGCAAGTACTGTTTTCTGTGGCCAGTGTCCTCCCACTGGCAGCAGGCTTCTTGAGGTACTCTTTTTTACTTTTTGGCACCCCCCCTCTCTCCTCGTCATCGTTCTCTATAACCCACCCCCACTGCCGTCTCCCACTCCACATGCTTTGCTTCTAGTCCTCCTCCCCCTTGTATTTCTTTTTGCACATTTATATAACGCAAACTCGACCTGAAGGTATGGAGTGCTTTACATGAGCACCAGTTCCTTTACACAAGGATGCACCAGTTACATTACATTATTATGACACGTTCAAATCAAATCCAGCTTTAATCGGTTAAAAGTAGTACAACCATAAAAGCATCCTAAAAATAAAAATGAACATCTTCACATTTCATCACAATCGGTACATTAAGACACATAAAGAGTTAAAAATTATTCTATACATGAATAAACACAATGGGCGTGATACAATAAAAGTGAACGCAGGAGATAATTTGTACATAAAGTGCCACATGCATAATATATGATGCAGCATCAAACTACAACTCTTGACATCATTAGTCAATATGCGTCCTGTCTTCTTCATAAACTAGGGCCTCGAGATGTGAGTTATATTTTCTTCTTCTAATTGCCATCTGAATGTAAACTGCCATCGCATTACAAACTCTGTTGTTTTCTAAATTACAGATAAAATCAAAAGCAGTATTATAGGTGAACAATCTTTCCTTTAAAAATGATGGGCGTAAAGTGCTCTTCCTAATATCTCTATAAAAATCTCAAAATAAGATAAAATGTAAAGTTGTCTGGTCAGATTTTCTATCACAGGTGCACTTTTGGAGATTTCGTTTCCATTCGCCCATGGTTGGGAAGGCTATTAAAAAATGGGCGATCCCCATTCTTAACCTAGTAAGATAAAATCTATGTTTTATGTTCAAGACCTGGAGTAGATATCGTTGTGTCCCTGGTCCAATGGGCCTATCGCAGTATGCCCTGGTCAGCTGCTTCGAGTTTGCCTCAACTTCCCTTAGCCATTTCCTCGATTCTATGAGCCCGTTTTTTGGTTCCTTTTTACTATTATTAAGAATTTGTGAAGGATTATTAAAATCAATGTTCTCAGCGCATTCTTTTAAAAGATTTCTAATATACATCAACCAGGGAATTTTTTTACCATGCTCAAGGGTGAGGCAATCCTTAATGATTTCCTGGGTAAATTTGGTTCCCTCCTTACTCCATATCCCATACCAGACAGTGAGACCTGCTACACTGATAAAATCATTGATATAAGGGGCAGCATGCTCTTTGTGCACACTATATATAGGGGTAGAGTTGGGAACAGCTAAAAATCTCCTTAAAAAGATATTTTCTTGAGTCTGGAGGATAGCATGGTTAGCCGCTCCCCAGAGCGCAGCACCATAACAAGTTCCAGTAAGACACTTACTCCTATAAAGGGTCAAAATTTCCCTAATTGTTTTTTTCCCCATTTTTTTTGAGAATCTAAAAATTGCCTCTGTAGTACGTGTAAATTTTAATTTACAGTAATCAATATGGAGTCCCCAATGACCGTTTGCTGTGAATAACAGTTCTAAATATGAAAATGAATGTATTTCTGCGATAGGGACCCTATTTACATGGTGGGCCCTAGTCTTTGGCTTCCCTTTTCCCCACACAACATTGTAAATGTTTTTTTTCAAATTAAGTACCAAATCCTTTTCCTGCATATATTCTGCAAACTTCTCAATTAGGCACTGGAGTCCGTTAGCGGTTCTGGATAAAAGGACCGCGTCGTCCGCATAAAGCAAGGTGGGGACGAAAAGGTTTCCAACTCTAGGGACATCAGCATTTAGCTTTTGCAAACCTTCGTCTACTCCGTTTATATATAAAGAAAACAGGAGTGGTGCAAGAACACATCCCTGCCTTATTCCCCGTGTTACTCTGAAACTGGTGGTACACTCTCCTTCTGTCCCATATCGAACTCTTGTATTCAATCGTTTATATATTTGTGACAGATATGCAATAATATCACTTGGGGCACCCATGAGTACCAGGGTTTGCCATAATTTCACATGATTCACTAGGTCGAAAGCACTTGTGAGGTCGACAAAACACAGGTGTAGATGGCCCTTTTTTACAACTGTATATTTATTGATTATTAAGTGAAGGTTAATGCACTGCTCAACAGTCCCTATCTCCCTTCTGAATCCATACTGTGTTTCTGTAAGGATTGAGTTTTCAGTTGACCAGATTTCCAATTTCTCCAGAACGATTCTACCCATCAATTTTGACGTTGTGTCGAGAAGGGAAATAGGGCAATATCTTTGGCTTCACTTCTATCGCCCTTCTTGAAAATCAGGACTATGATCCCTTCTGTCCAAGTTCTCAGCACCAGACCACCTGCCACAGCATTACACACTCTTTGTAAAATTGGGGCCCAGAGACCCATATCCGTCTTAAAAATGTCTACTGGGACCCCATTGGGTCCGGGTGCCTTCCCATTTACACATCTGTCTAGGGCCACTCATCCAGGGTAATAGGGGCCAAATTAGGGGGGTCCAAGGTAATAAAATGTCTATTATCTGTTGGTACTGAGAGTTCATTAAAATCTCTATTATCTGACGGTACAAAAATGTCATTATCTGGGTTAAAAACCTGTCCAAAATACTTTATCCATACCGAGGGCTGGACCAAGCTCACAATATTTACTGCGGAATAGTCTTTAAAATAGGGGTGATTAATTGTTTTCCAAAATAGGGTGGCATCCCTTGTACTAGTCGCTTGAGTTAATTTTTCCCATGCCTGATCTTGTATCTCCCTTTTCCTTCTAATGAGCATCTGTTTATATATCGGATCACTGACATAATATCGACAACAACAATATCGACCTACCAGAATATCGTGTCAAGAACATCGATGGACAAAATATCGACATCCTATCTCTACAAAGGTAAGTACAAAAATATCGAAACCAAAATATCGTTGTTTAAAATATTGTTGTTCAAAATATTGTTGTTTTAAAATGTCTTAAAAATAATAATAAATAAATTAAATAATAAATATAATTAATAAAAACATAGTTAGAATTATTTAAAAATGTTAAATTATAAATAATAAATGTAATATAAAAATAAATTAAACATACATATATAAAAATGTTATATATATATTTACTTAATAATATTAATAAATTAATTTATTAAATTATAAAAACGTTACAAACATAATAAAAATTATAAATACATATATATATATCCACACAAATCGGCACCTCCTTACGTCGCACCGAACAGAGACACGGTGACACCAGCAAAATTAAGTCCACAATGTTTATTCCATGATTTTTATCGGGCTATGACGCGTTTCGGCAGGATCCCCTGCCTTGTTCACACAACGGAGCCACATTCCCATTTTTAGTTTTATAGTGTTTTGCTGTTATTACCCACGTGATACACACACCCATTGACATGGACAACAGACTATGTAGAAAGCGTTGCATCGCAGCTTTGCATGACAACAAGATAGCCTAAACTCGTAAAAGTTAATCAAACTCCCTTCGAATGTAATTCACATTATTTTTATGCTGAAATTACTCTACCAAATAACATAAATTGTGCATTGAACCATATACATGAATTATGGTTGTGAATCCCTTCCTGCATCTAACCCTTCATAGCTATATAAATTTACTTTTTCAATAAACTTTATTGTTCCAAATTTTCAGGATGCATCTAAGATTATGGCCAGCAATTCTTTTAGTGTGAAAATTGAGTATATTGATAAACCCTAGCTTCAGCAGATATAACTCGGTAATGCTTCGGTTAAACGATTCTGGGCCAGTGCCCAAACCTATAAATGTGGTAAATATATTCTTCATCAATCAGCCCTCTAATATTCATGTATAATCCTATGGATTCTGGTAATCATTGATCATTCTTGTCAGTTTTTCTTATCGGTTTTTCTATTTTACTGATCCAAACTTCCGTTTGTGCCTTACGATCCACTTTGTGCAAATGTCGCAAAATTCTAAAAACAATTGAATGTGCAAAAATCTCAAATTGTGCAATATAGTATCCGCCCTTTCCACGGATAGGTAAATAGCATATGCAAATTACGCCTCAACTGTAAACATACTACTCTGTGCAACATGAGCTAAATGGTCACTTGTGCAAATAGGCAATTTGATTAAATATTTAAGAAAAACCTCCCCTCCATTTAGTTTTAAAATTTGATTCAACCAATGTAATTCAAATGACCAAAAACTCAAGACTATACCCATTCCTACATGAAGATAAAATTATTTAAAACCACATTGTACAATAAAGACCTATCACAAAATCCCTAAAACCGAGTCCATCCTATGTCATTCTAAAAGATACTAGCCATAAAAGTAACTTAAATTCATCTATATCTTTTGAAACCAAATATAATTCGTTTACTATGAAGAGTGTTTATCATTGTCCATCTCTTCAAAAGTGCCTAAAATATCTACCACCCGTGTTAATATCTAAAAAACTAAAGAAAACTAACGGAATCTGAAGTTCATATAATGTCAAAGCGAAGAGGTGTTGATCATAGAATATTATTAAGTGTTTTTCTTATGGATAATTGTTGAAAAAAGCTTGAAAAGAGCCATGATCTACATTACAATTCCTCGGTTCTCGAAAGCTACCCTGAATCATACAAAGGCCCATGATTATACGTCATCCTCCTACAGCAGATGCACATGGAGTCCTTCATCCGCATTAAGACCCTTAGGGTTTTTACTATCCAACATTAAAATGTACCTGGACTCCAATTTCCTCAAATCAAGTTCTCTATTGCCCCCTCTCCTTTTCTTCGGCACAGCATCTAGAACAAAATAAGATAGGTCTTCTATTTTCCCTCCATGGACCTCGTTAATGTGGCGTGCCACAGGATAACTGGGATCTTGATTTTTAACTGCTCTCAAATGCTGTAATATCCTGACATGGGCCATGTGGATAGTGCTTCCTACATACAACATAGGGCAGGTACAGGTTAAAACATAGACTACATGGTCACTTCTACAATTTAGACTTTTCAGTATTTTCCAAGGTCTCTTCCACAAGGGCATTTGAATTTCCTTTGTGTTTAAGC
Source organism: Calotriton arnoldi (assembly GCA_963921515.1). Classification (NCBI taxonomy): domain Eukaryota; kingdom Metazoa; phylum Chordata; class Amphibia; order Caudata; family Salamandridae; genus Calotriton; species Calotriton arnoldi. The sequence continues at coordinate 1,037,158 of CAWUFW010001477.1, read as the reverse complement.
CATGTTTACAGGCTTTACATTTGGAGCACTTGCTGAAACCAGGACTAGGTTTCAGCCAGCCTCCCTTTTCCCGCAATTCGGGACTGTTGTTCACCAACTGTTCCCTCATGGATTTCGCCCTTCTAAATGACATGAGGGGTTTCTTGGAAACTATTTCTTTCAGGACCGGATCTCCTCTGATAAGGTGCCAATGCTTACCCAGGCTGGCTCTCACCCTCGCCTGGTAAGCATTATATCCCATGATTAATCTTAGCTCAGGTTGAAGATTTGACACCTTATCCTTCTTGGTCCTACCTGTTTCCCCAAATAGAATGTCTTGTCTAGTCATTGAGTTCACTTTGCTTGATGCCTGGTCCAATACCCTCTGGTTATAGCCCCTCTGTCTGAATCTTGAGTTAAGATCCTCCTGTGCTGCTTCTAAAGTACTACGCTCACTGCAATTTCTTTTCATTCTTAGTTGCTCCGCATATGGAATGCTCTGCTTTAACTTTTGGGGATGAAAACTTAGGCTGTGTAAAACAGAGTTCCCTGCAGTGGGTTTCCTGTAGGTGCATGTGTGTAACTGCCCATCTTTGATAAAAACCTTCAAATCTAAAAAATGGACACAGGATGGACTCACATTGTCAGTAAAAGTCAAGTTAAGATCATTTACATTCAAAGAGGAAATAAATAGTTTGGTTTGTATCAGACAACCTCTCCATATCACGAAGAGATCATCGATAAACCTGACCCACAATTTGATGTTATTTTCCCACTGGACTTTGTACAAGGTCCCGAGTACCTGCTCCTCCCACCAACCCATGTGGAGATTAGCATAGCTGGGGGCGAAGCAGGTACTCATCGCCGTTCCCCTAAATTGCTTGAAAGTATCATTTCCATATTGGAATAAATTATTCTCAAGACAGAATTCCGCCATTCTCAAAAGCATTTCTGAATGTTGATATAAACAAAGGGGTCTGCTGCTTAAAAAATGTCTCAAAGCTCTTAGTCCATCCTTGTGGGCAATACTTGTATAAAGAGATGACACGTCAAGAGTCACTAAAAGATCCCCCTCTTCCCATTTAAAATCATGCAATTTTCTCAAGAAGTCTCCGGTATCTTGAATATGTGAGGGTAAACTGTTGACAAAGTACTGTAAAAAATGATCTAAAAATCTGGACGTTGTCTCCAGGAGACTTCCAATAGCAGATATAATGGGTCTACCTGGTGGTTTCTTGACATCTTTATGTATTTTCGGGATCAGATAAAAGATAGGCATCACAGGATGGTCAACTTTCAAATAATTCATTTCGGATTCTGTTATTAGACCTAGGGTTCTCCACCGAAATAGTTCTTTATGATACTTGGCTTTGACTTCTAATAGACTGCTAGATGGTATTTTCTGGTAGCAGTCCTTCTCTTTATATATATATATATGTAGAAAAATCCAAACCAGAGGAAGGAAAGGCGGCACACCAGATTAGCACCAGTTGTTTATTCCGAGTGAAAAAAACAAACCGAACCGAACTGGTGCTAATCTGGTGTGCCGCCTTTCCTTCCTCTGGTTTGGATTTTTCCACACGTTTGGGGGCGCTGTCAACCCCGGCAGGCACTGACACTTTATGGGTAGGCTATCGGCATTTGTGGCAGCTATTGGAAATTCATATATATATATATATATATATATATATATCCACACAAACCTCCTCCAGACAGAAGAAGCAGAGGCCACACAGGGGAATCCTTCAGAAGCTCTTTAATGGACCATCAGGGCATAATGCATTTCGGCGTAGAGTGTGCCTTCATCAGACGCCCTTCTCACTAGGAAATCACTGGCACCCTCCTCTTGTACTGCTAAGATCCTCCCCCTGGGTGGGGAAGTCAGCTGGCTCCTCCTTACAGATTGCTCACAGCTGCAGTCTGATGTCAGAAGACTGCAACCCCCAGAATGCATCTTGATGGTGAGTACCAGTGGCGGAGTCCGTGCTCCATGAGCGCTGAAATATCAAGCAAAAGGAGGGTAGATTGTTGATAAAGGTGAGTCCAGGGTCCACAGGCTTCCTCGGGTCCCCATAACGCTCTAGCCTTGCCGTCCAAATGTCAACCGGGCAGGGGCCACGGTAACAATGTACCTGACCCTAGGTGCAGTCACGAACTGCGATGCAGCCGCCCTGGTGTAGTTTGGCTTTAGAGGCGTGCCTGAACCAATCCGATACCTCGGAACAAACAACAGCTACAGGAGCAGATCCAGTGATGTTCAGGCCAACTTGCAGAGCGAGGCCTCTGAAACGCATCTCTGGCTGACGCGCAAAATGTCCACACAAACCTCCTCCAGACAGAAGAAGCAGAGGCCACACAGGGGAATCCTTCAGAAGCTCTTTAATGGACCATCAGGGCATAATGCATTTCGGCGTAGAGTGTGCCTTCATCAGACGCCCTTCTCACTAGGAAATCACCGGCACCCTCCTCTTGTACTGCTAAGATCCTCCCCCTGGGTGGGGAAGTCAGCTGGCTCCTCCTTACAGATTGCTCACAGCTGCAGTCTGATGTCAGAAGACTGCAACCCCCAGAATGCATCTTGATGGTGAGTACCAGTGGCGGAATAAAATATTAAAATAAATATTTATCTTTAAAACAACATTTTACACTACATTAACTAAAACAGTAGGGAAAATATTGGATAGCGTAGGGCATAAAATTACTATTCCCACTCTAAGGAGAGCAACAGTAGGGAAAGTGTTGGATAGCGGAGAGGAATAATTTACTATTCCCACTCCAGCAAGTGCAACAGTAGGGAAAGTGTTGAATAGCGGAGGAGATAAATTTACTATTCCCACTCCAGCAAGTGCAACAGTAGGGAAAATGTTGGATAGCGGATGGGAATAATTTACTATTCCCACTCCAGGGAGTGCAACAGTAGGGAAAGTGTTTGATAGCGGAGGAGAATAATTTACTATTCTAACTCCAGCAACTGCAACAGTAGGGAAAGTGTTGGATAGCGGAGGGGAATAATTTACTATTCCCACTCCAGCAAGTGCAACAGTAGGGAAAGTGTTGGATAGCGGATGGGAATAATTTACTATTCCCACTCCAGGAAATGCAACAGTAGGGAAAGTGTTGGATAGCAGAGGGGAATTACTATTCGCACTCCAGCAACTTTAACAGTAGGGAAAGTGTTGGATAGCAGAGGGGATAAAATTACTATTCCCACTCCAACAAATGCAACAGTAGGGAAAGTGTTGGATAGCGGAGGGGATAAAATTACTATTCCCACTCCAGCAAGTGCAACATTAGGGAAAGTGTTGGATAGCAGAGGGGAATAATTTACTATTCCAACTCCAGGAAGTGCAACAGTAGGGAAAGTGTTGGATAGCGGAGGGGAATAATTTACTATTCCCACTCCACAGAGTGCAACAGTAGGGAAAGTGTATACCGGAGGGGATAAAATTACTATTCCCAATCCAGCAAGTGCAACAGTAGGGAAAGTGTTGGATAGCGGAGGGGATAAAATTACTATTCCCACTCCAACGAATGCAACAGTAGGGAAAGTGTTGGATAGCGGAGGGGAATAATTTACTATTCCCACTCCAGTAAAATAATAAACATTAATTAACAAATACTTAAATAATAAAAAATTATTTACCTCTCACCAAATACCCCTATAAATAACACCACCACTATTGTTAAACATGACACAATTAACATAATTGCTTAACAATTAATTAATTAACTAATAACAATATACAAAAAATTAAAAACAATGAGTAATAAATTAATGGATACTATTAAGACTATAAAATAACAATAAATAAATATTATCTTAAAAAATTAAAAATTAGATTAATTTTAATTACTTGCCACACTACTCCCCTCTAAATACACAACTCCCTCATAAAAAAGTGACACAATTTACAAATTTATTATTAATAATTAATAACCAATTAATAATTAATAAATAAAGTATTTAACACAATTAACATAAAATATTAAATACATAAATATTAATTAATACAATCATTAAACAATTAATTATAATTAAATTACTTCCCACCCTACTCCCCTATAAACCCACAACCCACTCCTAAAAAAATAACACAAATAACATATTTACCAATTAATTATTAATAATTAATAACCAATTAATAACAAAATATTTAACACAATTAACATAGAATATTAAATGCATAAATATTAATTAATAAAATTATTAATTAATTATAATTAAATTACTTCCCACCCTACTCCCCTATAAACCCACAACCCGCCCCTAAAAAAATAACACAATTAACATATTTACCAATTAATTATTGATAATTAATAACCAATTAATAACTAATTAATAAGAAATTAATTAACAAAATTAACAATATAAATTATTAAATACAAAAATATTAATTAATTAACATTATTAATTAATTTTAATTAGATTACTTCCCACCCTATTCCCCTATAAACCCACAACCCGCTACGGAACTAAAACGCAATATTTAGGGGCCCATTACGATACCCAGCGTAAAAGAATCCGCCAGGCATGGAAGCGGCAAAAATCCGCCCGCACACACCGTCTGAACACCGACCACGCCATTACGATTACACAAACCGAAAACCGCCATCGGCGGAAAAATCACACAAAATACCGCCCGCCATCGTCCGAGTCGGAGTCAAACCGCCCGCCACGGACGGAAACACGCACGACAACACAAAACCGCCCGCCCTCACGGCCGACACACCGCACGTGAGATTACGATCGCACCGCCATGAGCGCGGGAAAACTACAAATATACCGCCCGCCTGCGCAAACAACGCCGATGAGAATCGACACGGCAGAAGCCATGGCGCCCACGTCCCTGCACAGAAACCATCCGCTGACAAAAACAATCGCACACAACATGGCCAACAAGTCCACACAGCAAGGCACGCACAAATACACAAGCACAGTACACATCCCGAAAACACCCCCTGGACAAACAAAAACTACAAAGGCCAGAACCCCAGACACAACACACCTGAAAACAACAGACCATGAGGACACACCCACATAGGTAAGTACAAAAGCAGCACTCCCACAGACCACAACCCCTTGCAACATTGCAAACTAGAGAGGAGAGGAGAGGACACAGTGACACAGCAAGGACAGCAGCACACCACAGAAACGCACACATCACAACCACCACCACCACCACCACCACCAAACACCGGCACCACAAACCCCTGCACATTACACAACACACACCGCACCAGCACCACAAACACCATGGCACCACAAAGAATGCCCAAGTTCACGCCCATTGAGCTGACGGTCATGGTCGACGAGATCATCAAGGTGCACCCACAAATCTATGGGAACCTGGTCCAGCACACACCACTAGCCACCAGAAACAGAATGTGGAACCGGATCGTAGACCAGGTCAATGCAGTCGGGACCCTGCCCAGGAACAGAGTCGAAATAAACAAACGGTGGAATGACGTCAAGAGCCTGGTCAAGAAGAAGGAGACCAAGAACAGAGAGCTGGCAGCCGTCACTGGCGGAGGGAATCCCGCGCTCTTCAAGACCTTCAAAGCGTGGGAGGAGAAGGTGCGAGTCATCATACATCCCGAGATCCTTGCCGGATTAGCAGGGGGAGTGGAGGCTGGTAAGTACAAACTAATGTATACCAGCACACCGCTATGTACTCACATGCACTACCACCATGCCACAGCTCCCAGGGACAAACACCCCCATATCCAGCACACAATACACAACACATCACACACACATGCAACAGACACCACCACACACAGCCCAAACAGAACAACTGTAAGATGCGTGGGGACATGTGTACACTCAGCCAGCCACGTAACCACCAACAGGTCCCCAAATATGCCAGAAGCGCCACAACGAGCACCCACCACACCCATGTGTCCGCCACAGCTGCACTAACCGACAAGTAACAGGTAAGTGGCAGGAACACAAAGTGCAGTGGGTGGGAGGGTGGACAGCCCAAGTACAACACACACCAGGCCCCTAGTCCCACAGCACAGCAAGGAGGAGCATCCCCCACACCCCACAGCCACGTGTCAGCCACCGCAGTGCACAACGACAGCCGAAAGGTAGACATCACAGTCCACAGCAATCGGTGTCAGTGGGTGTCCAGCCACCACCACGACCCACAACACCCCCCACCCCCACAGACCTGCAACATGGAGCACCCCCGCTTAGAACCATGTGGCATCCAGTACAGTGCACGCCCGAACAACCTGCAGGTGGGAAACTGGACAGGGCTGGATTACTGGAGGCATGAGGACCGTAACACGACCAACACATGGGACATGTCACGTAGCAGACGAACACGCAGCACCGCCCACCGTCACGAACAAGTGAACAATGTGCACACGGACATGAACCACAGACTCACACCTCACATGACCCATCACAGACACAGCAACACCCAAGGAGCCACGTCTGCATGCACAAGCCACACTGAATATAGTACCACACGGCAGCCACTGTGCAACTCATCACACACAACCGAAACACCATTGAAGTCCTGTCCATGTAGCCCCTACTGCCTGTCAACCACACACCCCACAACTACGCCTATGTAAGACAAACAACACTAGACGCAACAGAGCGGAACAACATAAATGCACACGAACACCACTGAACCCATCAAACACACAGACACACCATGCACATACAACATACCATCCATCCCATCCGTCAGCCCCAGTCTCATGAAAGGCATGTCATCCGCACAGCTGCCACACATACAGCAGTCACGCTAAGATACATGCCCATGACCAACCATGTGCCAGAAGTCAATGAAGCGCACGACACACTGTGAGCAACAACACACAACATGGGCCACACCCCCCACGAGCACTGCAGTGATGCACATGGCACAGGGCAGCACGCACACCAAGGAGATGGGACAACTGCAATACGTTGGCTGGCACACAACCATCACTCACTCATAACGATGCGTCCAATGCCATGTCCAGTAATCACAACAGACAGCAAATATGCAGGCCATGTCAGGCATGCACACACCTCAGACCATGCACTGTCATGCTGCCACAACACATGTCACGTTCGGCACCCATGGCTCACAGCATGTACCCCAAAAGCATATTCCCTCCCAAATGCGAATCTGGGGCATGGCCCCCATGTTGCCATATGCGTACCTAAGCGTTCCATTTGAACCCCAAAAGCATATTCCCTCCCAAATGCGAATCTGGGGCATGGCCCCCATGTTGCCATATGCGTTCCTAAGCGTTCCATTTGAACCCCAAAAGCATATTCCCTCCCAAATGCGAATCTGGGGCATGGCCCCCATGTTGCCATATGCGTTCCTAAGCGTCCCATTTGAACACCAAAAGCAAAGTACAAACCAGACCCAGGATGGGCCAGGAGCCCGCATACACCAGAGTCACAATAAGTAGGGGCACAGCAACACACCCATCGGCATGGCCAATCCGTCCCATGCCACATGTGCACAGCACACAGTCCCATTGCCAAGCACACACAACTACAAATGGTACAGCCACACACACGCCTCCGGGAAACCCATGTACGAGATTGCACGAACTGTGAATGTCAGACGACAAATACATACTTCGCCAGGTGCAACACAATAACAAATCTCATTCTCTCCACAGGTGACGAACTGCTGGATGCTGGGGATGGAGACAGCAGCCAGCACAGCCAGCCTACAAGCCCCCAACGAGGACACACGGATGTGGAGGATCTGTCCACCTCTTCGGACACGGACCACCAAGCAGGCCCATCTGGTGTGGCAGGGCCCAGCCGCTCCCCAGGACCCCTCCTACCCACCAACCCATCATCCAGGGCTGCTGAACATTCCCAGCCCCCTGCTGCCACTGTCGTTGCGGCCACACCCACGGTCATTGCGGCCACACCCACGGTCATTGCGGCCACACCCACGGTCATTGCGGCCACTACCACTGCCGCAACCGCCACCATCGCCGCACCGACCACCACCGCCGCCACCACCACCACGTCTTCGCTGGCACCAGCCCCAGCGCAGGTGGTGGCCCGGCCGACTGGATCCACCCTGGGAGCCACAGCGAGGACCGTGGTGAGCAATGTGGCTAGTGGGCAGGCCGGTGGCAGCAGGACTGGTAGGAGGAGCAGGGTCAGGGAAACGCCAGCCTCCCCTGGGAGCCATGCCCTGCCTCAAATGGCCAGAGTCCTTGGGGCCTATGAAGAGGCCCAAGGACAATGGGCCAGGTCAGCTACAGACACGCGTGAGGTGCTGGGGGTGCTGAGGTCCATGGACGCCCGTATGGGCCAACTCGTGGACCTCATGGGCCAGCTGGTGGTGGCGGTGAGGTCACAGCCAGGGACAGCAGCTCCCCTCCGCCACCACCTGCCGGGGCGCAGGGTCGAGCAGCAGTGTCCAGTTCCCCTGCGTCCACAGCCAGTGAGCACACCTCAACCACCAGCATGTCGCAAGCAGGCACCCCCTCGCAAACGTGGAAGGGGCCGTCCGAAGTGGAAACAGATCTCCCGGGAGGACTTCGCACGCTCCAGACGCAAGTGAGGCAGCCAGCCAGCCTTCCTTGACCACCCACTGCATTGACTTGGACTACGATCCCACTCCACACAGCCATCTGGATGGCATGTGTGTGTTGGACTATGGACATAGAACCAGTGGGTACACCCTGAGCATCACGCAGCCATGACCGACAGCTCATTGTCACTGCACGCACCACTTTTGTCATCACCTTACACACAATCACATGTCACAGTTTGAAATAAATGCACCTCTTACACAAACTGCTGTTTGTGCCCTGTGTTTTATTTGTACGGAATACAACGGCCACCTTGGGCGGAAAGGCACCTGATGCGTGGCATGGCAATGGAACCGGAGGGCCTGTAGGGACCTAGGGGTGGGAGACAGAACAGGAGCACATTCAATGAGTGTGTCACACACCCATCACACAGTACATGTCAACAACTACAAGCAATGTACACACATCGCACAGAGCAATAGGGCACAATGCCACAGCCACCAACAGTGGCATACAACCCTGGCCATGGAGCGTTGACACACAGCACGCAGTGAACAAACGGCCACCCTGACACAGCACACACACACCTGCACAGATACAGCCACATCAGCCGTCGTACATGGACACTCACCGTCAAGTGAAGTAGTGGGCGATGAGCTGCTGCCGCACATTACCAGCTTCCTCCTCTCCGCTGTCCTCCTCACTCGAGCTGTCCTGGTCTGCGGGCTGGGGCCCTGGTTGATCTCCGTCATCCACGATGAGGGGGATCTGCTTCCGAATGGCCAGATTGTGCAGCATGCAGCACGCCACCACTATCTGGCACACCTTCTGTGGGGAGTACGCCAGCGCACCCCGGTGCGGTCCAGGCACCTGAACCTGGACTTGAGGAGGCCAAAGGTACGCTCGACCACACGTCTGGTCCTCCCATGTGCCTCATTGTAGCGATCGTCTGCTGGGGTGCGAGGATTCCTCAATGGACTGAGCAGCCATGCCCCATTCGGGTACGCAGAGTCACCTGGGTGTGAGGGACACAGAGAACCGTTGCTATTCCAACTGGACAGGGGACAGCATCGCACAACCAGCACGCTACACCACTCCACATACTCACCGACAATACAGCCACGATCCTGTTGCAGATTGGACATCAGTCGTGGCAAGATGCTGTTGCGCATTATGTGTGCGTCATGGGCCGAGCCTGGGAACTTTGCACACACGTGGGTGATCACCATGTCCGCAAGGCACACCACTTGCACATTCAGGGAGTGCGTGTGCTTCCTGTTGCGGTACAGGTGCTCAGTGGCCTGTGGTGGAACAAGGCCAACATGTGTGCAGTCAATGGCTCCAACGACGTGTGGGATTCTGCCAAGGGCATAGAATGCACCCTTCACTGCCTCCAATTCACGAGTCCTGGGGAAGCGGATGTACCTGTTTCGGTACAGCATCATGGCTGCCAGTACATCCCTCAGCACCTTGCTGAACATGGGCTGGGACATCCCTCCTCCACTGCCCACTGTGTGCTGGAATGACCCAGTGGCGAAGAAATGCATGGCGGCCATCACCTTAGCCGTGGGGGTGACAGCTGTCGGATACACCCTGCGGGGACGGAGATGGGGTTCCAACATGGCACACAGTCGATGCAGGGTTGGCCTGTCCAGCCGAAACTTCCTAATGACCTCTGTATCGTCCATGTCCGCCAGCAATTGGTATGGGCGGTCAATGTTCGGTCTCCGCCTAGGGAAATTGGCAGTGGACACATGTCAAAGCAACACAACACATAGCAATTTCGCATACACATCACTGACATGACTGAGCAAGCACATGAGCCACAGCCCAGCTGTCAAGCTGGGACGGCACGGCCACAATACACTTACACAGGTCTCCCAACAATGGCAATGGCTAGTGATACAAACCACTGCCATGTGCATGCACATGGGGATCTAGGCCCCAATGACTTGCGGGGCGTGCTGATGGGGACTGACTGCATATTCGTCAAGCGGCAACGCCACGGCAACATGAATGTCTGCTGAGCATGGAACTGCTTCCGAGGCTGGATGAGTATGGCACACGACGACGACGATGTGGGCACAGGCTGAGCGGCCAAAACAAGTGGGACCTGTGGCACGAGGGGATATGAGACAGTAGTAGGTGTCAGCACTGCACCCTATGTACAGCACTGTACGGATCACACCTCCCGAAACATTGACAGGTGTCCACATTGACAGCCCCATGCCAAGACGGCTGTGTGCTTGCAGTCACACGTCACAGGTGAGAGGTTACATTGCACGTGCCAGGTGGCAGACGTACATAGTGGGAGCTGGCATGTGTGTGCATGTGTCTCCTGTTCAGGATCCACCAGATGGGCGCTGACTCTGTACTGACCATTGGACACAGCATGTTCCGTGGAAGGCTTGTGTGTGTGGGATGGTGGCACTGGATGTGCCTCCGTTGGGTGGGGGCCATGCACAGGGCGGGTACGTCGATGATTGCGCATTGTTGGTCACGGTGGGTGCACCCACTAAGATGTGTTGCCCTGTGTTCAATTCCTATGTCCGCATGATGATGGACTGTAGATGTGGGCAGACTACACATTGGTCGATGTGCTGTCTATATGCATGTGCCTTCACACCAGGCACAGCTGCCCCTGCACATGTGACCCCTGCTGGACTCGCTGCTGGGTCTGTGGAGCTGATGCACCTTCTGTGCGTGGGGCGGACAGCTCTCCTCACTTCCCTCATTGCGCATGTCATGACTTTGCCGCAGGTGACATGGATCATGGAGGGCCCACATGTACGCGTGGGTAGGCTACACATGATTGTTCACTGGTCGCCACCCCCAGTCAGTGTTTCGAATGGGAAGGTTGTCGTGCTGGTGGTATGTTCGATGTGGCGGATGGGCGGGCCTAGGTGCGGGCTTACATTCCGGACATGGGGGGTAGTTGGATTGGCGACTAGTTGCAGTACACACGGGACACGTCTCTTCCTTTCCACATCTGGGTCATCCCTTGTACTCACTGACAGTGATACAGTCATCTTCGCCCCAGCCCTCATGTCCTCCCCTCGCTCCCCCAATATGCATGTGCACCTGCGAGGCTAGCGCTTGCACAGGCAGCCCCAAGCTCGCACCAGAGAGGGCAAGGAGTGTATGTGTGGGTCCAGTTGCACGAGTGGGCTGTCTCAGGGTATGATGTGTTGCGGGACGCCGTCCACCTGCGTGGTGCCCCAAATGGAGACCCGGCCTGCATGGACTATGCATCACAGTCTTCGCCTTCCGGATCCGCCACCTGCGACACCCAGTGGCTGTGGCTGCCCTTGCGGCCATGCCGCGTCCGTCTGTGACTGATGGCCCACACATTCACTCTTTGGCCTCTCTGGGGAGGGCTCGGGGTGGTGGCGCACGCGCTTGCACTTAGTCGCAATGGCATGTGGCGTGGTTGGTATAATGGGCAATGGATGGGATGGTGCGAGCCACCTCCCGTGACGTCAGTGCTGCTCGTGCTGTGGTGCGTCCCCCTACACTTCCATTTGACTTGTGCCATGCTAGACGTTGAGGTTCTATTGCCTGCGTGATATGACCAGGAGGAGCGCGAGGAGACCTCTCACACACCATGCTCCACTGCCATCCCGTGCCCTGTATCGCCTGTGCGGATTGACTATGTTGGGGTTACACCTGGTCGACTGGGGCTGTGTGTGCCTTGTCAAGGGGCATGGCGGGCGCACAACAGGATCCAGCTTGTCCACAGAGGGTGGGCTGAGGTGCGCCTGGTACCGCTTTGTACGTGTGCCCGGCTGCTGTGCACACACGTGTTCACTCCCCCCGACAGGTGTCCTCTCACAATGCCCAGGGAAGCGGTGGTGTACTGTTCATGACCCCTCCCGACACGGCGTGCTCCAACTTGGCATGTGCGCATCTACCCGTCACACCCACCCACCTGAGCACTGCGTCCATACGACTTCACACGACACATGTGTGTCTTCCACAGTTGTGCTACTCATTTGCGTTGACATCCAATACCAGTGGACTACATGGTCATGTCACGACTGCCGTGTACTTCACATACTCTCATCCTCTCTCATTCGTACTTGTGAAATGAGTCAGCGGAGACAGTTTTGGTTTCAAACATTATATTGAGTCTTCTGTCCTCTGTGATGCAGTATAGTGGACACTACTGGCAGCGGAATACATGTTGAGGATATACTGAGCATGATTGCAAATGGGATAGGGTGTGGGGTTACATGTGATTGGCTGTTGCATGTGGGATGTGGGCTTCAGAGTTACATCTGCTTGGCCAAGGCTGTGCTAATGTACATTTACGTATAGCTGCGGAGCTGCGGACTTTGACACAGACGGTATACATGTAGCCTACCAGACCGCTTGGCATCATGGGCACAGTCCATCTCAGTTCCATGTGACAGGTTTGCTGCGGTTGTTCCTCATGCACGCGTGCATGTGTGATGACATCAGGGCATGTGCTTGCGTGCATGCAGCGGCGTGCCACTTGTTGTTGCACTGTGGTGGTTACTGGACATGTCACAGTCACTGGGGTCGTGTTGTTGTTGTATGCACTTGTCGTCCATGCAAAGGTCCTGGTATGGGATTCCCGGGGCGGGGGTGGGAGGGGTGCAGCACCCACAGACTCCAGGCGACCTATTCATGTCCACTGAGCGGTGTGTGTGTCCATGGGCGCTGGATCCATGTCGTGTCCTGGTTGTTCGTGCAGTTCCGTCCATGTGGGTGCGATACACAGACCCCATGCCACTGCCTCCCACGATGCATGCGGTGTTCCTGGATGTGATGGGGAACAGTGTGCATGTCCCGGTCATATCCGATGTCATGGCGATGTCGTTGATGGTGTGGTTACAGTTGGCGGTCGTTTGGTATGGCTGTTGTGGTGGTGACTGGCCAGTCCGTGCGGAAGCTAAGCATGGGTGCGGGGTTGGACATCATAGGTCAATCGGGGAACCTGCGTTGTGGTCCGACGAATTTACAGGTTGTCAGGTATGCGATGCCGCCCAGCAGGGCTTCCATGTCATTGGTGGTGTACATGTTTGCCAGCCAATGTAGCGGATGGTGGCTGTCAAGGTGTTGTTCGTAAGTTGTCCCTTGGAGGACCATGATGGGGCATGCTGGGTGACATTCGATGTAGCTGTTCTCGATGATCCGTCGTGTGGAGGCACAGTGGTCCCATTTCAGTGCGGGTGCGATGTTGGCCACATACGCCATGCCCCCATAGGCAGAGCAGGCCCTGTCGTGTGCGTCCAGAGGGAGGAGTAGTGGTAGCAGGTCCGCCTTTAGACATGCCGGGTTGGAGAGGCATATCTCCACGGGATGCTGGTAGGGACACCTCCGACAGTAGAAGACGGGCATGACGCAGCTGAACAATGTGATGCGGTAAGTCAGTCGGTAACTTACGTTCAGCAGGGACAGGAGATCGCATCCCAATATATGTAACAGGTTGGTTTTGTACAGCTTGAGCTGTCCGGCGTAGTTGGGTAGGTGTGTTGCGGTTGCCATTTCGCAGCGGTGCGTTGTGGTGGCGTGCTCCGGATGTGTGTGCAGTCTGCAATGTGCACGCTCCGAGGTTGCTGTGAGCTCTGTGTAGTCGTAGGGAGACAGGACTTGTGTTCTGTTGGCTTGTTTGGAGGACACGGGCCCTCATCCCACATGCTTCTCAGACAGTTCAAGGTCAGTGATGTGTGACTCCTTCCAATTAACTTGCATGTGGCCGACATGGGGGAGTGTTTTCTTCTTTCTTCCCCGTCCGTTGTGTGCTTCTGTGATATGCGCTATCTGCCCTGTGGTCGGTCTCCTCGGCATGCCTGTGTTGGTCTATTCTTGGACAATGGCTGTATTCACCGGCTTCTGTCGTAGGGCTGTGGTTTCGGAGTTGGAATGGAAGGTCATTCAGTGCTGTCTGCTCTCCCTTGTGTGGGCGGCAGGCTGCCTTTCCGCTCTGCGTTGGGCCTTGTGTGTGAATGTTATTCTTGGGCCACCTGTTGTCGGTCCCCGGGCTCTTTGGTGTTCCGTTTTATATGTCTTGTTCATATGTGCAGGGTGGTATGGGTGTTTCAGTGTGGTACTGGCGTTCCTCTTCCCGAAGGGGCCCTGCTTCTCCTAGTTGGTGTTGCCGCCGCTGTGTGCTACGCCATGTTTGTTACACTGGGGTGTGTCCTGCTGTTGCGTGACTTCACTGACATGTGTGCGTCGGTTGTGTGGCGTTGGGTGTTGTCCGTGAATTGGGCGTTGGGGACATGTCTGTGGCAGGCCTGTCACGTGTCATGTGCGTTCGGGGTGGGGCTGATGTGTGTGCTGCTTGGTTGTGTCCCTGTGTCTGTGTGCGACGCATGCATGGCGCTGCGGTTGGCCTCTGCGTTGTGCGCATGTGTGGCGGCGTCATCGCCGCTTTGGGGCCGTGACGGGGTCGTTGGTTCCTAGTCCCAGGTGGTGTGTACACATGTGTTACGCGATGTTACGATTTGGCCTGTGTGTCATATGTGGATGCAATGGTGGATGTGTAGTGTACACGCGCTGGTGGGGGTTGTCCGCTTTTTCCGCCCTTGCACTGTGTGCGCTGTTTGCGTGCACTTGTTGTGTGTGTGCCTACCTGCGTCTCCGCGGTACGTTGCGTCCTTGGTGGTGCATCAGCAGGAGCATGGGGAGGGCCTGCAGTGCTGGATTCATGCTCGGGGAGCCGCTTCTTCGTTGTCCGTGCTCGGCGTCCGTGTTACCGCTTCGGTTTGTCGTACGGTATCTCTTGGCCGTGGGAGCCGTTTGTTTGCGGCATCGTAATTTATACGCCGGGCGGGACGTGTTTCGTCGGACGGTGTGTGTCAATTAGCTGCGCCGCTACGTGTACGGGCGCACTTTGATGGCGGACGGTGTTGCTGGCTTGCCGGCGGTGTTTGGCCTACTTTTCGCATCGTAATTGGGCGGGCGTGTGGACTGCTGCGTGCCGGCAGTAACTGGTGGTTTTTGCATCCGCCAGCACGGCGGTTGTGCTTCCGCCCGCCATCGTAATGGGCCCCTTAATTTCTTAAAAAATTAATAATTTCTAAAAATGTATTAATAAATATATTATAATTAAATTACTTCCCACCCTATTCCCCTATAACCCCACAACCCGCTACGGAACTAAAATACGCAAAAATTACTTAACATAAAATTAATTACTTCTAAAAATTTCAAACATACATTAGAAAAATAAACTATACTTTTAACACATATACTAAAATACAGAACACTAAAATAAATTTCGATATTATTAACGATATTTTGACTAACGATATTACTAACTTCGATATTAACAAAACGATATTTCCTACCTGCATGTCGATATTCTGGTCAACGATATTCTTGCAGGTTGATATTGTGTCACATCGATATTTAAACATCAATATTATGGCATATCGATATTTAAACATCGATATTATGACTCTATACCTTATATATCATCCTCTGTGTTTTTATAAGTTCACTATCTCTTTGGCCTAACCTTTAGGGCATTTTTTAACGCTTGATTGGCCTTAGTGCATTGGCAATCAAACCAACTGACATTTTTAGAAACTATCTTTTCATTCTTAATTTTTAAGCCCCCACAGATTGCAGAGGTAATATTACAGAAAGCCCGAATGATGTGGCAGTCAGAAGAATCCTCCTTTTTACAAATCTCAATATCATATTGACATTCATGCATTAATCTATCTAAAAATTCAATTGGGTTAACCCCATTTGATAGTGATGCCATTCTCTCCTTGGGTTGATATGGTAGGGGTTAAACAAGGCCCCTCCTGGGGTGTCTCATTGAGTCTAAGAGTTAGGAATAGCGGATGATGATCACTAAAGCAACTTTCTAACACCTCCATTTTCACTATCTGTCCTCGTCCAAATTCTGAGATCAATATGTGATCAATGATTGAGGACTGTCTATGGCCTTCGTAAGTTGGTAATTGGGGTTGTCCTTCTGCAGTCGACTGATCCAATAATTCTAAACTATATTTATGCATTGCCCCGTTAATAGTATCTCCATATAAATTGTGTGGGAAGTGGGAATAATTTTCACCATACTCGTTCCCATACCCACAGTATTTCCCTTCCAGAATATCACATTTCTTACTGTTAAAATCCACAGCCCTGATAAAAAAGCAGTCACTTCTAATGTGTTTTATAAATAAGTCTAACTTTTTCTGGAGTGACATTATGACCTGATTTCTAGTATTATCAAAAACATTGTTGTAAAAATTAATTATTACAAAACACTGATTATCAAAAGTTAAAAACCACAGGAATTGAAAATACTGTGAGTCAGTATAAACTTTCTTAAGAATTAAAGTGCATGTAATGGAAACTAAAACAACTAGTCCTCCTTTAGCACTACCATTCCGAGAAGGAGTCGCTGAGTTCTCAACCATGGAAAAACCATCAATATGAAAAGGTTCCGTGTGCCAGGTTTCTTGCAAACAAATGATGTGACAATTTCTGATTGATTCGAGCCATGCTTCATCATTCAGCCTATTTTTTATACCCGCAATATTCCATGTTGCTAACATCAAATTTTTGAGTGGTAATACTTCGATCGAGTCTGGTTCTTGATTAGTTAAATCATTGATATTTTTTGCAATATTAGTAGAACAGGGATTGTATTCTACAACCTGGTGTAGTCAGTCTAGATCACTTCATCTTCTGAGAGGTGAAAATCTATTGGGCAATGTAAATGGTATGTGCCAGTCCACTGGGGCTGGTCCGTTAACTGGATGGCTAGAATGCTCCATGCCTGGTTTATAGAAGAACCCCAAGGGTACTGCAATAATAGCATCATCTTGAGTGTTGGCATTGCCCCTCTAGTACATAGCTCCCCAATCAATGCTCTAACCATTTCTGGGAAGCGAAACGTTGCGACAATGCAGTCCCCTTCACAGAGTTTTTGAGATTTCCCCACCCAGTTTACTCTTCTTACCATAATAATATTTTGGGCAAGAGAATTCGGATTGTAATAACTGTGTCTAGTGAACCAATGCACGACCTTGTTCTTCAGCTCCCCCCAGTCCTCTTTAGTGCCATCTATTAACTCTGGCACGTTTTTCAAAATGATTCTATAGAGTGTTGCCTCAGGTGGTAAATGCAGGGGTCTCTGATGGTTTCTTGATGGTTGAGGAGTGGGAGGAAATGTATCCATATTTGTTTTTTTGGTTCTTATCGATTTTGTCCCACTAGAAGTCGGCAACAAAGAAGGCCTATTACACTTATCCATAGTGGTTTTTTGCTCGGCCGGGTACTGCTGAACCTGATGAGATATCATTAGCCGTAGACCGTTGGTTGTGTTCCACAACTATACTACCAATTGCGGCCTTTGAATTGTTTGCACCGGAGGTTTTCTCGGGTAGTAATGACTCTGTAATTAATTTTGCAATCTGGGCTACATCGCTCTTAATCTTTGTAATTTCAGACAATAATTTCCGTTCGATTGTGTCAATTTTCCCATGTAATTTCTTAAATAAGGTTTCCAGATTTTGAGAATAGTCGGGACTTGGTACACCCACTGGGCCCTTACACCGTTTCTTGGGCTGTGGCTGTTTAAGAGGCTCATTTATTGTGGTTTTCGATGGTTGTTTACTTTTTTTTGCAGGGGGAGTTATCAAGTCTGTACTATCTGTTAGGACTGATATTTCCAGTGGTGTGGTTGATACACAAGGTGCTTTACTAGTGCTTTGCCTTAACAACGTTGTGCCCTTTGGCGGAGAGTTTATATTTAATTCCGACTCCAAAGCCGCTACGTCAGATCTAGTTCCTTCCGTAACTGCAGTTAGGGCTGTCTTTGTAGCTGCTAGGCGCTCCTCTACATTAACAATCTCATTGTTTATTAGTCCCATTGCAGTGTTTAAATAGTTGGTTATTGGGGCGCCTAGTTTTGCATTTTTGTTTCTGCTGCATGACAAAGCGGCTGCGAGTTTACGTTTTCCCTTGATTAAAAGAGAAAAGAAAACCACTTAAAATCGCTGTACTAATATGCGATGAGTATATTTCCTCTTACCGTTCATGTTTAGGAGCCTAGAGGGGTGGCCCAGCGCAGCCTCGGCCGGCTGAGGCTGGGCGCAGGCGGGCCTGCTCTTGGCCCGGTCTTGGTGTGGAAATGTACCCAAAAGTGAGCACACTGGTGCAGGGTCACCCTCTCGTCCACGGGTCCAAAGACTAACAAAAAGAGATCTGCACTGGAGTTGAAGTAAAACAACAAGTTTATTAATCACTCATGAGCGGGACCACGTCCACACAACACTCTCAAGTATTGCAGGAGGAGGTACACTGAATTCACAAACCATCGTCCTTATATACAATTTTGTTGCAATACAAGCATATGGACAGAAATGGAAAGAGCGAGTTTAGACACAGAAAATAGCTATCAGCAAACAAGGCCAGATGGATGACCACTTGGTCAGCAAATAAGAAAGGGGAGCAGGAATGTTTATGGCAGCAGTAAATGGTCAATAGATAGCCTCTAAGACCAGGTGCACCAGCAGCTACAAACCCCCCAGCACTTACATTGCTTAGCCATGTCGAAAGAGGTCAACTAAAGTTGATGACACAAGCAGGGTGAAAAGGCGAACAGCAGAGGACGAAAGAATTACGAAGGAAGCGAAATGGACACCACAGCCAAATATGGCTGTCGCTTATGCTAACGTAAAATATTACACGTTTCCACATTGGCCCGGCAAGCCCCGCGCGCGTCCCGCGCTGCGGGGGCCCAGCCGAAGATCGTATGTGCCTCCGGGCGCAGGCTGCAGGCGTGTGGTGGCGGCGACGGCCGCAAAGTATGCCGGGGCTTGTGGTCCTACCCCCTCCTACACAAAAACTGGATCATTCATTTTTGTTTGTTTAGGCACACAGGAGATTAAGTGATTTGCCAAGAATTACAGGATGTTGAGTCGACGCAAAGACTAGAACTTGGTTCCCCAGTTCCAGAGTGGGCAGCTCTGCCTGTTGCGCCACTTTCTCTCCCCGGAGAGGGGTGCGGCCACCCCAACCCTGTGCTGTTTTAAGGCACATTGCACAGCAGCCCAGCAGCTGTGCAACATGTCAAAATACATAAAAATAAAGTGAAATGACGCTGTCAATCCTGGCCGCACCACAGCACCTTGTTTTTGTATACTTTTGACCATGTTGCATAGCAGCCTGTGCTGCTGTGCAGCATCTTTAAAAACATTGACAATGCCAATAGGTCTCATATAGGCAAATTCCATTGGCTTCGTCAGTGCTTGTTTCTATTATCAAGGGCCTGATGATCTCACTGTCACTACTCCTGGCTTTTAGGTGAATCAAAGTCCAGGCACTTGTCAGAAACCAACACTTTCCAACTCTGTCCTTTCGGAATTTGTAATGGATAATATAACTTGGTCATATGTCAGGTGCCTGTCAGAGTTATAACAATTGAAGGTTTTGCTGACTCACTTGGGACTTCATTGACGTCCTCAGAAACAAGCACTGCAATGAAGAGAGATGAATGGTTACCAGTGATTAATTGATCCAAACTCTCCTTCCTTCACAGTTCTGGATTCCCCCTTCCAGCCCTCATTTGAGATTTGTGCCTTCAACTGATGAGAGGCTGACTGGAAATTGTAAAGTGAAATTTCTGCATGAGAGTTCTGGTGAAAATATATTTAGGTCAAGGACAAGACCAAAATTGTTGGTTGATTTAAAAAAGGCAGGTGTAGTGCACATTGACAAACCTCATGAATAAATAAGCATTGGCAATAGGTCTCACATTTGTTACCTACTGACTTTGCCAATGTTTTTTAGCCACGCTGCACACTATTTGCGATGCTATGCAGCATCACTTAAGAAAAAAACAAAAAAACTTTTTACATGGATGTCTGTGTCATTTTGTAGGTATGTGCACCACAAAATGATGCAGGTCTTTTTTTCTTTTCTTTTAGTTACCGACCCGAGTTGGATCAATAACTAAAAAAAAAAAAAGAATGGACGGGTAGAGCGGAGGCAAAACAGAGGCGGTTGGTGGGAATACTAAAGCAACATGGGGGAGGTTGTGAAGAATGGCAAAGCAACACGGGGTGTGGGAGGGGAAACACTGAAGCAACACAGGAGGGGAAGCAAAAGCAAGGGTGGAGGGCTGAGGAGGACGCAAAAGCAATGCTGGAGGCTGGTAGCAAAAGCAATACAGATTTAGGGGAAGGTAACACAGATGGCACGGGTGGGAGAAGCAATGGGGAGAAGCACACTGGCAAGTGCAAGAGGTAGGAGGGCAGGGAGAAGCAGTCAGGCAGCAGAGAGCAACAAGGAGTGCAGAGGGAGAGACATATAGAAGGGAGACAGATCGAAAACACAAGCAGTCTATTGGGGGGCTTCACACAAAATAACAAGTATTGGCAAAGCCAACAGGTCTCACCTATGAGAAATCTGTGCTGTGTTGCACAGCAGTACTGCTGATGTGCTGCATGGCGGAAAGTAAAAACTAAAAGCGTTACGGCACGTGCGACGCTGGCCGCATCATAGCACATTTAAAAAACTTTCAACCATGCTGCACAGCAGCCGCGCTGCTGTACAACAAGTCTAACAAACACATTGATAAGGCCAAATAGCTCTTGCTTATGCAAGAGCTATTTGGCTTTGTCAATGTTTTTTGTGGCGGGAGGGGTGCTGGGGGTGTGCATGTTGGACAGGGCAAGCAACAATGGGAGAGAGGGTGAGAGGGGGTGGGTGGCATGGGGCAAGTAACTACAGGGGGGAGTAGGTGGTGGTGGGTGTTATGGGGAAGCAAAAACAGGGGGAGGTGGGCAGGGGAAGGAACAAGAACCCTGTTAGCAACAATGGGGAAACAACAAAAGGACAAGTAATGATGCGGAGGGAGCAGGCACAAGGCAAGCAAAAACAATGAGCAAGCATCGACATGGAACGGGAGGAGAAGCAATAACAGAGCAAGCAACGACACGTGGCAGGCAGCAACGGCCAAGCAATGACACCGAAAGGGGAAAGGGGCAACAAGCAACAACATTGACAATGTGGGGGGGGGAAAAAAGTATCTCAATCCCAGCACAAACAGTGGAAGGACACTAATCCAAAAGAATCAATCAGTACTTGGTTCATGCTCCACAGAAGGGAGAAACAAATAAAGAGATAGTGAAACTGCTCATGCTGACTAATCAGGATGCAGCAAATAAGGGTGGCAATGAAGCCAACAAATGGTAAGCAAGGTTCAGGCTCCATATACCCTTTTAGTTAACAAAATGTCTCGCAAGTGACAGCACATGCGCTGTCTCAGGCGAGACCTAAAAAAGTAGTGCTTGAGAAGCAAGCACTGGAAGCTGCGCTGTCAGTAAATCAAATGGACTGCAAAGAGGCAATATTTGGGTGTAGGGATAAATACAGGAGTGACAAGCTGGGAGACAAATAAGAAGCAGGAAAATGAGACTGGCAAGAAAAGCCAAACAATGGTAGGTAATGGGCGGGCTCCAAGGCACTCTTTTCTTGGTAAGGTACTATGGGGCACATGCATCATTGTTTTTTGCGGTCGCAAAGGGGCAGATTCGGATGCATCATCCCAAATGCAAAAATCGCTATTTAAGTAATCGCAAAATTTGCGATTACTTAAATTGCGATTGCATTTAGGGAATCGCAAATTGCGATTCCCTAAATGCGATGCAACAAAAAAAAAATTGCGATTTTTCTTCTAAGAAACGCAAATTACCATCAACTTAAAGTTGATGGTAATTTGCGAAAACTTTGAAAAATGCACAAAAGTGCATTTTTCAAAGTTCTATGTTGCACACAAACATGCCCTGTGTGTGTGCAACATGTTTTTTAATTGCACTTTCAGGGGTGCATCAGGGTGTCCTTTTGGCACCCTTGAAATTGCATGCGCAATTTGCGAGTACCTATTTGGTACTCGCAAATTGCGCATGCAATTTCCATTGATTCCTATGGGCCTCTAGGCCCATAGGAATGAATGGAAAGCCATTCCTTATTTGCGAATCGCAATTTGCGAGTCGCAAATAAGGAATGTGTAGGAATCGCAAATTGTTTTGCGATTCCTACATGCATAAGGAATTGTGATTCTTAAAAATCGCAATTTAGGCATCGCAATTCCTAAGTTTGATGCATGTGCCCCTAGATGCTTCGCAACATGCAACACATGCACTCAGCGTAAACACTGTGACCAGGAACAGTAGGACTCAGGCCCTCTAGAGGGGTCTCTTAATTTTGACGGGGCCACTAGTAAGAAGTATGAGCCTCATTAGAATTGTGAGATCCACAGTACCTCAGTGGATATCACGTCTTTGCCCTAAAGAGTCAACCTGGTAAAGAGAGTTGGAGTCACCAGGTGAAATACTGAAGGGAGTGGGGAAAAACAAGGGAATCAGATGCAGAATTATCAAATCCCCCTCCAGAATTCCTCACTTCCTCATTTCCATTCATTCACTCATTATACCGGGGACGTTCTCCCTCCTGGACTTACCTGTGCAGCAGGTATCAGAAACTTGGGGGCTGGACGGGCAATATTCGAGCTAAACGCCTTTCCTCTCTTTATGAGGCACCAGTGTCATGAACATTACCAATAAAAAACGGAAGCATTTACTGCTCTAGTGGCAAAGCAGGGGTCTAACACAAGCCCCTGCAGCCCCTGTGGCGCTGGATGGCCCCCCACGCATGGCCCGTGCAGGTAAGAGCGGTGGGGCGGTGGGTGGGGGAGGAGCCGACAGACGACGGAAATGTAAATTTAAAAAAACAAAAACCCCTTACCTTGTGCTCGCCGCATCGCCAACTTGGTGATGCGGCGAGAGCAAGGTAAGCGTTTTTTGGTTTTTTAAATTTAAGTTTACCTCATAGTCGTCTGTCAAACCTCCCCACACCCTGCCCCACTGCTCTTACCTGCTCCTGGGTCTCCCACCCCTTCATGGCCACCCATCTTCCAGAGGCCCCTATTCAATCCAGGTTCAATGAGTACCTGTGAGATATGAGAGACTCAGGGGGCCCCTCACTGAAATCAGCAGGGGGGGGGGTGGCATCACTTTGCGCTACGCTAGTGTGGTCAAGAGGGCCTGTACAGTGCTGACTATCCACACACAGACCTCGGAGAAAGTAATGAATACCTTCATCTCAGACTATGTAACAACAAGGACCTAGAAGTATCTTTACCTTGATTGCAGCCGAACTCTTTTAGCAACCCCCTGATTGTTTTCGGTTTTAGTAACGTCTCCGGGGTTTTTACACAGGAAGCTTCAAATATGATCAGCCTCTCTTATCAAGCAGGCGCGCGGTTTCCTCGAAATGCGATCGCTTCGCCTGAACTACATTTTAATTGCGCTGCGCGTGCAGCCAAGAGGAAACAGGTCACGTTCTTCAGGTTTTTGGCTCCAAATTACTCATTCGCTCTTTTGCTGTCAGCCAGCCTTAAAAGTAGAAAAGAACCGCTGCATGTGTTATTGGTAGGAGCTCCCCCGCGAATTCGTGGCTGGGGACTATTTAAATCTCCAAACTGGAAGATTTGGATGGAGCGTCATGCACATAACCCTCCGCTGCACGTGTCACGCCCTCTTCTGCTGCAATTAATCGCTGCATTTCTTTGTTCCTTTTAAGCTAATGTGAGGCCGCCCGAGGCGTCTGTTGACATTTCTGCTCTACTCCTAAAATAGCTCGCTGTTTTGCTTAAGTTCAAAGATAATTTCACCCCCCAAAAAATATAACACTAAGCTGAAAGAATGATACGTTGATGACAAGCCGCTTGGGATTTTTTTTCAAATTTCATATCAGTTCGTACAAGGAAAAGTGGCTGAGAGCTGTGTTCAGCTGGGAATCAGGAAGTGCCTGTCTTGTTTACCTATTAAATATAAAATGCAAATACAATGTTCTTCTGTCTTTGTTCCTAACATTTTAAGATAACTATCAAACCGGAAAAGGCTGTCTATGTTTTTTTTTTTATCATGTGTGCATATCAAAGAACTGTAAGGGGAACACAAAATTGAAGACATCCCTATTAAATTAAATAGCGCGCTTCGTGAGGATTTAGGGTTTATGTGGCAGCCCAAACTATCGAAAATAACCACTTTCGCGCCTTGTTCTGTTGTTATAAATACCTAACAATCTATGTTGTTCAACAGGAGCTGTGCATGGTCTACATCGGTGATGCTGGGAACATTTAAACTCTTAACACTCATTTTTCCTTTGGATTAAATTCTCATGTCCAACTTTCATTTTGGAGGATGTAATGGCTTGCCTTCGTATCGTACAGTATAGCATGAAATAATGTGATGGGCACTCATCTAAACATGAAGGCTGGTGATTGGTTTAGGCAAATTCCAAAGTTAGGGAGTCAGAGCTTAGGAAATCTTTAGTGAGGGTGTATGTGCTGTTCTGTTTCCAAGGTACAGAGTGGTATTTACTTCTTAAAAAGGAAAATTATGAGCGATATATATGTGCATATATGTTGAACTTGGCCCTTTCTGTAGGGTCATCACCAAATCTTTTGCCATCACTCCTATTTTTTGCTGAATTCGTTTTTGTTGACCTTAGGACGCTGTGCACTTTACCCCTGCTAACCAGGGCTAAAGTGCTATTGGTCTCTCCTTAAAACATGGTAGTATTGGCTCATAACCAATTGGCACATTTAATTTACCTGTAAGTCCTCAGTAGCGTGGCACTACCGGTGCCCAGTGCATGTAAATTAAATGCTGCTAGTGGGCCTGCAGCACTGATTGTGGCCCCCATTAAGTAGCATTTTAAACATGACTCGGGCCGGCCAATGCAGCCTGTTTGTGCAGTGTTAAAACTGCCATGTTGACCTGGCAAAGTAAACAATTTGCCAGGCCCAAACTTTCCTTTTTAGGTCTCGGCTCTAGGCAGTGCATGCGCTGTCTCAAAGAGACATGTTGTATATACTTTGTGGGCTTCAACCCACCCATAGGCTTCCCTTTTGCAGGCTCCATTGTTGCTCTTATATTCTTTCTCCCCATGTGTCTATGGCATGTATGCATCCAGAGGCGCAACTAGAGTCAAATTTCGTGGGGGGGGGGGGGCTACCCAAAATTTCGTGTGGGGGGGGGCTGATTCTTCCAGCAATATGCAGATTGGAGATGCAGGGGCTCTGAGAAGGGGTGAAAACACAACAAAGCCTCGTTGGCAAGTAAATGGTCTTTTAAAGACCTGTGAAGTACTCGGGTGCAGCTGTGTGTGTGCCCGGGAAGCTGTCTCACCCGGGCTGACACACACAACGGGGGGGGGGGGGCTGAAGCCCTTTGAGCCCAATGGGCGTTGCGCGCCTGTATGCATCATGCCATGGACACTGTGTTTAGCCCTCCCCAAGAGCATTGACCAATTACTACTATCCATCTACTGCTCCCATTTTAGAAAGTGTTTTAGGAACTACTTTCTTTGTTTTTTTTGAGCACTTAACACAAGCGCTCGTGTTTTCAGTCGCTCGGAGCTCCGACAGCCCTGTAATCTTGTTCTTAGCTGGTCACATATGCTGTGTATTCAAAGATCGAGATCAAATGTCAGATGCTGTTTTCGAGGGCTCCTCTTTACTTTGTCTGAATGTCTGACTTCAAAGTGGGAGTATTTTCTGGTGTTGCTTGGCCGTCCACCTCCCGCTCCACTGCTTGAGCTGTCCTCCCATCCCCTCCCTCATCACTGCTTGTTTTAATTACTGTGCACGTTACAAGCAGCCTCTGACGCACCCCCAGCTCTTCCTCATCGGCTGTAAAGAGATACAAGCCGACAAGCACTGTCTTCACAAAAACCCCGGACTGCCTCTGTGTGCAAGATGCCATAGTCTGTGCACCACAGCTTCCCTTAACAACCGTGTATCTGCGTAATTGCGGCCCTGTGGCCATCCTCCCTCCAAACCAACAATAGGGGTAGGTTTTATACAGTGAATTTAGTTACATACAGAAGATTGGCTAGCCTTTCTGTGCTAGGAGATCCAGAATTTCATCTGCGTGGTGGCTGTGTGTGTGCGCTGGGGACCGGTGGTTATGGTCGCTATCAGAAAACTACTCCTATTTGTTGGCGGCAACTTTGTTTCCCCTATGCATGCCATGCAGGTTGCACACTGAGTAATCAGGGGTTCCTCTTTTTGTAACTCTCCATTCCAGATCTGCAGGCACATTTATGAAATTATTCACGCTCTCCAAATCAGTAGAATTGAAACATGTTTTCGATCTATTAGAACGCTGTTCCTCTCACTTTTGACAGCTTGATATAGTTTCCCCCATTTATCTTAATCGGCCAAGTCCGTAGTTACCACCTTACGTAACACTGTATAAACCCTAAAATGGTGACTGGAGGAGCGACCCAGTTTGGGATACTAGCTGCTTCTGCAGCTCTCTGTCACTCAAGTCGCCATTCTTCCCAGCTTGGTAAGTAAGTTATGAGTGTACATGTAACGCGCAAGGTAGTATTTGTCTGTTTTCCGCTTACCCTTGGTTGCTCAAGTTATTAATCAAGTCATAATTCACTGGTACTGTTCATTTTCTTTAAACATGACTGTGTGAATTTGCAGCCTCTATACTGGCACCTGAGAAATGGGAAATCATACGCTGCAAAGTATGTATTTATGTGGTTTAATTGTGCAACATTTTGAGACTCAAACAATGACCTGGTTTAGGTGATTTTCTAAAGCTCGCGGGTGTGACAGGTGCACTGGGCAATGGTGTTATGTGTCTTCAGAATAGTGTCTAACGCTTCTAGTTCTTGGTGAAATTAGACTTTTAAATCCAACATATGTTGAGTACATTCCGCTAACGTTTCTCACCTCCCATCTTGGAATATGTCCAATGCTATGTTTGAACAATCCTATTGGGCCTGGCGTTAGACAATACCTTTTTGATTTTACTGAAATGATATGTACAACATATTTTCTTATTAACATTTTAGCCAGTCCTCTTCTTCCTTTAGTATGTCATTCACATGTTTCTTCCAGCTACTACAGCATGGGGCAGTAGGTCAGCCCACTTCGGCCATAGGCTAATTTCCCTGCGAGTAGCAGCGCTTACATCTTTCACAAGGAGCACATTCACACACAAAGTAGTTCTTTTCAGTGCCAGGGACTACTATGGCAATGTGTAATTATTGAAAACATTTTTTTTTGCTCTTTGCCAATGTAAGAACCATGACAAAACCAAAAGGTTTGCAACCTACACCAGAACTATTGGCTTTGCCAATGCTTGACTCTCAAAGTCTTTTAACCCTTTCGATGCTTATGACGAGCTGGACTCGTCATGGCACACAGTGGACGTGTGCTCATGACGAATCCAGCTCGTTATAAGACCCACCCGCGGGGGAAGCGATGGCGCTCCCCCCACGGGTGTCCAATTTCGCCCCCACAAAGGGGGATGGCAGCGGAAGAGTTTCCGCTGCCACCCCCGACCCCCCCATGGGAATCCCATGACGTCAGCGCGCACAGCGCACGCTGACGTCATCAGGAAGTCCCAGACGCTCGGGAAGCCATTTGCTTCCTGAGCGTCGAGGAACAAGGTAGGTTTCCTCGTTCCTGGGGGGGTTTAGGGAATGCATAGAGGCATCAGGGGAGAGGAAAGAGATTTTCCTCTCCCCTGATGTCTCTTTGCAGGGCATTTCTGCTTCACGATCGCGCACAGCGTCGCGATCGTGCAGCGGAAATGCCCCCACTAGCACCAGGGATTTGTTTACTTAGGTAATGGAAGCGACCCCTTGGGCAAGGGTCGCTTCCTTGGGGGTAATTTATTTTAAAATGTTTTTCTGCCCCCTGGGGGCAAATCGGCCCGTTTTTTGGCCGTTTGCCCCCGGGGGCAGAAAACGCCACTAGGCACCAGGGATTACTTTGGGGGCATTTTTGTGTATGGAAGCGACCCCTTGGGCAAGGGTCGCTTCCTTGGGGGGCATTTATTTTGGAATGTCTTTCTGCCCCCCCTGGGGGCAAATCGGCCTGTTTTTTTGTCTGTCTTGCCCCCAGGGGGGGCAGAAAACGCCACTAGGCACCAGGGATTACTTTGGTGGCCATTATTTTTTATGGAAGAGACCCCTTGGGCAAGGGTCGCTTCCTAGAGGGGGCATGTAATTAGGAATGTTTTTCTGCCCCCTGGGGGCAAATCGGCCCGTTTTTCGGCCGTTTTGCCCCCAGGGGGGCAGAAAACGCCACTAGCCACCAGGGTTTCCATTTGGGGGCATTTAAATGTACATGGAAGCGACCAAAGGGGAGCATTTTTTGTTGATGTTTTTCTGCCCGCCCCTTTGGTGGTAGTCGGTCTTTTTTGTCCTTACTGCCCCGGGTGGGGGGCAGAAATCCCCAGTAGGCACCAGGGATCTATTTTTTTTCCAGGGGGCGACAAATATCTGTCTGTTTTCTGCCCCACCTGGGAGATAGAGTGGCTTGGTGGAAAACCTCACCTAATCCCCATTTTTCTCAGCCCTATTTGAAGGCCCATGTGGCCGAATGATCATTTGGGTAGCGACATTGTGTGTTATAATTTTAATTGTCATTGTTTGTGAAATGTAATAGTAATTTTTTTATTTCTCTATTTTATTCTAGTTCAAGGCTTTTGCTGTTTACACTGTTCCAGGTTGCGGTTTTGTTACTGCTGGTTTTGCAGCTTGTGTTGTTGCATGTGCTTGGTAAGCAAATTTATTTCGTAATATTTACTGTAAATTAGATTAATTTCCCTACATGAATGTGTTTTTTGCAAATGGTGTAGTAATAGCAGTATGTTTGGCTTCTGTGTTTTGAGTGTCAAAATCTTTTTGCATTAGTGCTTGATGTGTACTTTGTTGTCTTATGAGTAATTGGTTTTGTTTTTTCTTTCTAGTGGGATATCGTTGATTTTTGCTGTGTCTCTGCAGAGTAGGTGCTGGTGAGTGTAGCTATCTTTGGTAAGAGTTATATTGTTTTTGAGTATATAGATCTTTGTGCTAAAGCCACACTTTGTTTACTACTTATTTTGCACAGTGTTGGTTGTTGTTGACTTGTTTGTGCAGTCTCCTTTCTTAGTAAGGATAATGGCTAGCCGCAGGATTACTGCTCAGCAGGTTGTTGGTATGCTTTTTGAGTGTTCCTCTGACCGTGGTTCAGAGACTGACTCTGATTCTGAGGCAGAGGTGGGAGGGGATGATTCAGGCAGTGAGTTTTCTCTCCACATGGAATCATCGGATGATGAAGCTTCTGTCAGTGCGGATGAAGTGCCTGTGTTAGAAGAGGACATTGATGTGCCGATAGTGCGGCAAGAGGCATCTGGGCTGCAGCGTGCAGCTGCAAGGCTTCACGTTGCTGTAGTGCGGCAAGAGGCATCTGGGGCTGCAAGGCTTCCCGTTGGTGTAGTGCGGGAAGAGGCATCTGGGCTGCAGGCTGGGGCTGCAAGGCTTCCCGTTGAAAGTGCTGACCTCTGGGTTGCCCCTGGCATGGTGCAGCCGGCATTGCCAGACTTTACTGGTGTTCCAGGGTGTAGAGTGAATACTGAGAACTTTTTGCCGATAAATTTTTTTCAGTTGTTTATGGACGATGTGTTTTTGGCAGAGATTGTTGAGCAGACTAATTTGTATGCCGAACAGTTTTTGAGGGACAACAGTGCCAGCCTTAAGCCCTATTCTGGAGCTACCCGGTGGACTCCCACAAATCTTGCAGAGATGAAGAAGTTCTTGGGATTAACTTTTTTGATGGGCTTGCTATGTCCCTTGATGGCAACGGCTATATTTCCGGCAGTCATGAGTCGTGATAGGTATTTGCTTCTGCTTCGGATGCTGCATTTTGTCGATAATGGTTTAGCGTTGCCACGAGATCACCCTGATTGTGACTGTCTTTTTAAGATTCGGCCCCTTGTTCTCCTGAGTAAAATGATACCTCACTTGTGTAGGTGTCCAAAGCAGAATTGGCTAAAAACGTATTTTTAAAAAAATGTAGCGCTTAGAATTCTCGGTGCTATACTCTAAATCCCTATGTTTTGGGCTCTTCCTAGCCACAGGCCTTTAGCCCACCTACCCAAGTGAGGTATCATTTTACTCGGGAGAACAAGGGGAACGCTGGGTGGTAGGACATTTGTGCCGGCACGGTGATTCCACACAAAAATATGTGGAAAATGTGGTTTTTTCAGCTAAATTTGAGGTTTGCATGGCATTCTGGGTAGGAAAACGTTGGGGGATCCACGCAAGCCATACCTCATTGGACTCCCCAGGGTGTCTAGTTTTCAGAAATGTTTGGGTTTGGTACTTTCCCAAGATGGCCACCGAGCCCGGGGCCAAAATCTCAGGTGCCCCCCCAAAACCAGATAGTTTTGCTGTAGGTAATTTTGAAGTCTCCACAGTACGATTTGTGCCATTTCCTGTTGCAGCCACTATGCCTACCCACACAAGTGAGGTACCATTTTTATCGGGAGACCTGGGGGAACGCTGGGTGGGAGGAAATTTGTGGATCCACGCACATTCCAGAACTTTCCCACACAGAAATTTGAGAAAAAAGTGAATTTTTCGGCAAACGTTTGAGGTTTGCAGGGGATTCTGGGTAGGAGAATGATGGGGGACCCACGCAAGCCATACCTCGCTGGAATCCCCCGGGTGTCTACTTTCCAGAAATGTGTGGGTTTGGTAGGTTTCCCTAGATGGCTGCCGAGCCCCGGGCCAAAAACTCATGGGACCCCCCATGCAAAACCAGGTTGGTTTGTGGTAGGTAATTTTGATGTCGCCTCAATAGGTTTTGGGCCCTTACCTGTCGCGGGTCCTTCACCCCACCACGCGTTTTGCGCCGTTTCCTGTCACGGGCACTAGGCTGACCCACACAAGTGAGGTACCATTTTCTCGGAAGACTTTGGGGAACGCGGGGTGGGTGGAAATTTGTGGATCCACGCAGATTCCAGAACTTTCCACCACAGAAATGTGGGGAAAATGTGTTTTTTTGGAGAATGTTTTAGGTTTGCAAGGGATTCTGGGTAACAGAACCTGGTGGGAGGCAGTCAAGTCACCCCATCCTGGATTCCCCTGGGTGTCTAGTTTTCAAAAATGTATAGGTTTGCTAGGTTTCCCTAGGTGCCGGCAGTGCTAGGGTTCAAAAACTACAGCTAGGCACTTTGCCAAAAAAGCCATTTTTCAATGCGAAATTGAGGTGTGACCATGTTGCATTTTGCGCCGTTTCTTGTCGCGGGCACTAGGCTGACCCACACAAGTGAGGTACCATTTTTCTCTGAAGACTTTGGGGAACGCGGGGTGGGTGGAAATTTGTGGATCCACGCATATTCCAGAACTTTCCACCACAGAAATGTGGGAAAAATGTGTTTTTTTGGACAATTTTTAGGTTTGCAAGGGATTCTGGGTAACAGAACCTGGTGGGAGGCAGTCAAGTCACCCCATCCTGGATTCCCCTGGGTGTCTAGTTTTAAAAAATGTATAGGTTTGCTAGGTTTCCCTAGGTGCCGGCAGTGCTAGGGTTCAAAAACTACAGCTAGGCACTTTGCCAAAAAAGAGCAATTTTTCACTGCGAAATTGAGGTGTGACCACGTTGCGTTTTGCGCCATTTCCTGTCGCGGGCAGTAGGCTGACCCACAGAAGTGAGGTACCATTTTTCTCGTAAGACTTTGGGGAACGCGGGGTGGGTTGAAATTTGTGGATCCACGCAGATTCCAGAACTTTCCACCACAGAAATGTGGGGAAAATGTGTTTTTTTGGACAATTGTTTAGGTTTGCAAGGGATTCTGGGTAACAGAACCTGGTGGGAGGCAGTCAAGTCACCCCATCCTGGATTCCCCTGGGTGTCTAGTTTTCAAAAATGTATAGGTTTGCTAGGTTTCCCTAGGTGCCGGCAGTGCTAGGGTTCAAAAACTACAGCTAGGCACTTTGCCAAAAAAGAGCCATTTTTCACTGCGAAATTGAGGTGTGACCACGTTGCGTTTTGCGCCGTTTCCTGTCGCGGGCACTAGGCTGACCCACACAAGTGAGGTACCATTTTTCTCGGAAGACTTTGGGGAACGCGGGGTGGGTGGAAATTTGTGGATCCACGCAGATTCCAGAACTTTCCACCACAGAAATGTGTTTTTTTTGACAATTTTTTAGGTTTGCAAGGGATTCTGGGTAACAGAACCTGGTGGGAGGCAGTCAAGTCACCCCATCCTGGATTCCCCTGGGTGTCTAGTTTTCAAAAATGTATAGGTTTGCTAGGTTTCCCTAGGTGCCGGCAGTGCTAGGGTTCAAAAACTACAGCTAGGCACTTGGTCTACCAGCCATATGCAAATCAGTCTTGACCCTGCTCCTCATGAGAACAGTCCAGGCCGAACTGCCAAGACAGGTCCTCACTGGACCAGAAACAAGCATCCTGGGACTAGTATCGGGTATTACCCCATATCAGTCAGGCTAGCTTTAATCCAGTGGCACAGTGAGCCCATGACCCACGTCTGAGCAGACCTGGCGCACTTAGGGCAAGAAATCAAAAGACACACAAACGATGGACGGAATGCGGAACAAATGAAACATTCACCCCCAGTCAAGAGATCTGTGTTAAATCCATTGTTCTTTTGCTCATTATGTCAACCCATTTTAAACCTAGGCATATGCAAATCGGTCTTGACCCTGCTCCTCATGGGAACAGTCCAGCCCAAACTGCCAAGCCAGGTCCTTCCTGGACCAGAAACAAGAATCTTGGGACTGGTTTCGGGGTATCACCCCTCATCAGCCAGGCACGACGAGATAGCCACAGTCAGCACTTTGAGCTTTTGGCGCTATTTTCACTAGAATCTTTCAAATTGCATATCTCTGGTTTTACTGATTGCATTTTTGTTGTGTTGATCTTGTTTTATTTATTAAAAATAACTATATTTTTCTAATTTGGGGTGGGATCCTTTTTGTGAGGTGTATTCACTTTATTACTGTTTGAAGTGTTGCACAAATCCTTTACACATTACCTCTAAGTTAAGCCAGACTGCTCTGTGCCAAGTTACTAGGAGGTTGAGCACAGGTTAATTTAGGGTTGGCTTGTGCCTCACCCTGAGAAGGACTATGGTTGCTGCTTGACTAGGGCTCACACCCCAGTCAACCAACAAACCAAACAACAAACCATGTCCCGGGCGCAGCATGTGTCGAACAGTGGGCCGGCAGCATGACGCTCGGGATGAGGGGTCTGTGGAGGGGCTTACATTGTGCCCAATGGTATTCTCTCCCGCAAGCACTGCGGGCAAGTGGGTCTGGGCAGGGGAGCCATGCAGGAGGTGCTGTGTGCAGCATAGTCGGGCTGGGGTTTTCCTCTGTCATTCCTTTTCTATGGTTTGCTTCCTATTTCAAGTCATTTTATGGTATATAAGGCTGCCAAACTCTGTCAGGAGTGCACTGCAAACATTCTTGTTCTGTGTACACGCTCCTAGTTAGCTCCTTGTGACCTTCACTAGTTTTCCCTGTTTTATGCCCTTCAAGGTTGTTCCTCTCTGTTGTTGCCAGCCCTTCTGGATTCTACATTCCTTGGAGGTTTTTGCACACCTTGCTTTTCTTCCTCCAGAAGTGGTTCCTTTTTCAGGACATCTGCTATTTTGGGATACACTCCCTGTTGGCAGGGTGACTTTGGTTAGGGATCGCACTTTCTTCAAGATCAAGTTTTTCAGGATTCCGACCGACTATTGTGACCAGCGATTGATGACCAATCCCTGTGTAGACTTTTGCAAACTAAACAAGATTACTATCAAGGATTGATATTCTCTTCCCCTGAGTAGAGACATCTTAGAATCAGTGTGATCACCAAGTAGGATCTTAAGGGGGCATAACATCTACTGCGCATTAGGAGTAGTGATGAATGGAAGACGGCTTTTCATACCCCATTTGGACACTATGAATACAGAGTGATGCCTTTTGGACTCTGCAAAGCCCCTTCAGTAGTCCAAAGATTCATGGATGGTATCTTCGCAAATGTTTTAAATCAATTTGTCATAGTTTACCTGGATGATATTCTGATCTTCTCTAAAAATCTATCAGATCATCACAACCATGTTTTCAGTGTATTAAACAGACTTCGCAAGAACCATCTAACTTGTGAACCTGAAAAATGTATCTTCGAAGCACCTGAAGTAGAGTATTTGAGATTTTTCCTAAGGTTGGTAGGAGTTGCCATGGATCCTAGTAACGTTGATGCTGTACTTCATTGGCCATCTCCATTTACCATCAAGGAGACCCAACGCTTTCTGGGATTTGCAAATTTTTATCGACAATTTAAAAACAAATGTCCACTTACTCGTCTGAAATCTCTATACTGCTAAAGAGGGAACAGTTAACCAATGGGTTTCAATGGGATTCTCAGGCTGAAAAAGCCTTTACGTTTTTAAAGAAAGCCTTTACCTGTGCTCCAGTTCTTTGCTATCCAGAACCAAGTAAGCCGTTTGTGGTGGAGACAGATGCAACCGAAAGCACTCTAGGGGCAGTTCTACTACAAGAGCAAGATGATGATGCCTGCCTATTTTCTACTACTTTCGTTCCTTGACTCCTGCAGAACGGAACAATTTGGTATTAGATTGTGAACTGTTGACAATGAAAGAGGCATGTACGGAGTGGAGACACCTATTACTTGGAGATAGACATCCCTTCAAAATCAGAACCGACCATCGAAACTTACAAGCCCTAAAGACTATGCAATGTAGGAACAGTCGCCACACTCGATGGGCGTAATTTGATTTCTGAGTTATATTTATTCCTGGAACCTCAAATAAAGTGGCGGATGCACTTTCTCACCAGTACTCTGAAGAGAAGGACTCAACACCTCAAATGATCCTTCCTCTAAACCGGGTAATCATGAATGTAGCTTCCTTCATTGAAGAGGTACTCGCAAATCAAGAAGGGCTCACTCCAATTAAGCAATGTAGGTTCCCTTTAAACGTTAAAAGTGAATTATATTTTCACAAGCCGTTTTATACCGACCACGAACTTATAAGAAATAGTTCTCCAATCTGTCACAACTTCAAATCTGCTGGTCACAGAGGGTATAAGAACATGTTGGAATTAATATCCAGACTCTTGTGATGGCTTTTGATCGTTAAGGATGACAGAAGTTATGTCTCCAATTGCCCAATTTGTGCACAAGCGAAAGCATCACGTCAAAAACCTATAGGATTACTTCAACCTCTACCGGTTGCTCTCAGGGCATGGCATACTATTGGCATAGATTTCATTGTGGAACTTTCCCTCCAGAGAGGAAGACAGCTTTCATGGTCAAAGTGGACTCATTTTCCAAGATTGATCACTTCTCTGCCTTAGCAAAGCTACCTAGTGCCAAGGAGACTGCCCAATACTTCCTTCGGGATATATATAGGCTACATAGATGTCCAGAGAAGATTGTCTCTGGCCGTGCATCACAGTTTTTTCAAATTTTCGGAAGACATTTTGTACCATCTTGGGAATAACTAGAGCCCTGTCTTCTGGTTTTCACCCACAGAATAATGGACTCACAGAGAGGACCAACCAAACCTTAGAGCAATACTTGAGGTGTTTCTGTAGCACCCCAAGTGATAACAGGGTATCTCTTCATCCTTTTGCTGAGTTTGTCTTTAATAACAGTGTTCATAGCACCACAAATGTATCTCCTTTTTTTTTGTTCACAGGGGTTCCATCCTAGATTAAGGCTTGAGATTGTGGAATACCAACTACAGGTACCTGCTGTTTCAGAACTATTTCGCTTGCAAACCGAAACAAGAAAGCAGGTAGCTAAATATCTGCAAATGGCTCAGGAACGAATGAAGAGATACACTGACAAACGTAGGTTCCCTGAGCCTAACTACCAGATTGGGGATCAGGTATGGTTGTCTTCTCAGTTTCTGCCTATTAAAGTCGGGAAATCAAAATTTAGTCCACGATTTCTGGGCCCCTTTTCCATTACATGGAAAATAAATCCTGTCACTCTCTGTTTAGTTCATCCTAGTACCTGGAGGATTCATCCCACATTTCACGTATCACAACTGAAACCTTATGTTTTTTCCAGAGTACCCCCCTCCACCTATTTATGTTGATGTTCTGCCTGAATTTGAGGTTTCTGCTATTGTTGATACACTTATATTCTGGGGTAAATTGCAATATCAGGTCAGGTGGAAAGGGTACCCTATTTCTGAACAATCTTGGGAGCATGCTTTGGCAGTCCATGCCCCAGCTCTTATTCGTACTTTCTTTTGACTACATCCCACCAAGTCTAGGACTTCTGGGAGGGAGTATACTGTCGGACTCCCAGCGTTCTGGGCGCGACATGTCTCGAACAGCACGCTGGTAGAGCGACACACAGGGTGCGGGGTCCATGGACGGGCTTTCCCTGTGCCCGAAGGCATTCTCTCCCACAAGCAGTATGGGCAAGCAGGTCTGGGCCGGGGAGAGGCACGCAGGAGATGTAGACTGCACCATAGTCTGGCTGGGGTGTTCTTCTGCGTCTTGGGTAGGCAACACCATCTTGGATTATTAAATAGCATGATCCAAGATGACATCTCATTTTATTTTTCCTATGGGGTTTTTCCCAATACAAGATGGTGGCCATTCCTTTTCTATGGTTTGCTTCCTGTTCCAGGTCATTTTATGGGACAGAAGGCTGTCAAACTCTGTCAGGACTGTGTCACAAATGTTCTTGTTTTGTGTACACACTCCTAATTAGCTCTTTGTGACCTTAACTAATTTTCCCTTTTTGTGTCCTTCCAGGTTGGTCCTCTCTGTCATTTCCAGCCCTTCTGGATTCTACATTTGTTGGAGGATTTAGCACACCTTGCTTTTCCTCCTCTAGAAGTGGTTTCTTTTACAGGGCATCCGCTAACTTGGTATACTCTCCCTGTTGGCAGGGTGGCTTTGGTTAGGGATCGCCCTTTCTTCAAGATCAAGCTTTCCAGTATACCGACCGACCATTGCGACTAGCGGTTGATAACCAATTTATATGTATGTGTATATCTCCATCCAGACTGCCTGCTCCAGCATGCGAACAGACTTAAACACGCTTCGGCTCGCTTTGAAGAGTTTTATTAGTGACCACAAACAACCAGGTAACGCGTTTCAACCGCAAAAGCGGTCTTTGTCAAAACCAAGGTTGCTGCCATTTTTTTGTGCTTTTTATACCATTAATAAACTTTCAAAAACATTAAAGTGACAGTGCTCCATTTCACAATTAAAGTAACATGTGTAATCTCAATTCTGAGATAAAGTGACCTATGCCTTGTGCAAAGAGCATTGTTGTTAAAGTGCTATATTCACATAAAAAAACGCCCAAAAATACTTTCAAATCCATTTAAAATTCAAATGTATTTAAAATTTCTCTAAAATTCATCATTATTTGAATCAAGGGCCAGTGCCCATTACCGTCTTATGCTCCAACACACCATACTCAGGCCAAGCTCGCTATGTGCCATAGTTCAATACAACTTGATTTTTTAACGCCAGTTATGATGCTCTTACCTTACTCTTGGCCATAGCCACAGTTTAGGGCCAGTGCCCATTATCTGTCCTGTGTTTCAAACAAAATTCGGTCACTTCAGATTCTAAAGTGCTGTGCAAAAATTGAAACTGTGTAAAATTGATAAAATATTTCTCATTGGCGTGTGCTAAAATGTACATATACAAATAATCACATTCTATGCAGCAAAACCGGAACAGTAACCATAAATACATAACCAATTCGATTAAACACGTAATGGCCTATTCCATTAAACATTATTGCCAATTTACAAATGGACATGCAGGTCTTCCTCAGTATTGAGGCCATTGGGGATCTTGCAGTTGAAATATAAAATGTACCTTGACTCCAACTGCCTCAGGCACCTTTCTCTGTTCCCTCCCCTCAATCTCTGTGACACCTGGTCTAACACAAAGTATACTAAATCTTCTACCTTGTTTCTGTGGAATTGTTCAAAATGTCTGGCCACCGGATATGCTTGATCCCTGTTGTTTATGGCTCTAATATGTTGTAGGATACGTTGGTGAACTGGTAAAATAGTACTGTCTATATACATTTTGAGACAGCTGCACCTTAGGGCATATACAACAAATTGGCTCTTGCAGTACAGTGGCTTCATAATCTTCCACTTTCTGTCTGTGAAAGGTAAGGGCACCTCTGTCGTGTTTTCTCTTAACTTACATGCCTTGCATTTATGGCATCTCCTAAACCCCTTGCTTTCACTTAACCATGTTGCTGGCTGCGGGGTTCCTGGACTGTTGGTTACCAGTGCCTGTCGCAATGACTTCGCTTTGCGAAAGGTGATAAGATGCCCACTGTCTGTCTTTCATCTCAAAATGGGATCACCTCGTAGCACATGCTAATGTTTCGGCATTATAGCTCTTATACTTTGATGTTGCCTGTTGTAGCCCGTAATGAATCGGAATTTTGGATCTGCTTTTTCTTGAGACACCTTTGTGTTGGATGTATTGGCAAATATTAGCTGATCCCTCGGCTTTGAATTCACTTTCTCTCTAGCGGTTTTAAGAATGGCCTTACTTTAACCTCGCTGTTCGAATCTCTTGTTTAACTCGTCTTGCGCCTTATATAGTTGGTCTGGGCAGCTACAGTTTCTTCTCATACGCAAATTTTCAGCATACGGGATGCTATTTATTAGTTTGGGAGGATGACAACTGTGGGCATGGAGTATTGCTTAACCTGCAGTACTCTTTCGAAAGGTTTTGGTGTTAATCTTCCCATCCACTATGTATACTGTGAGATCTAGAAACTGTATGTCATTATCACTCATGTGCGATGTAAAATGTAAATTCACGTCATTGGCGTTTAACCTCTCAATAAATCCCTCTGCTGTTATTTTGTTCCCTAGCCATATGATAAACAGATCATCGATATAGCGGGTTGTCAGACATTTCTTGGGCAAACTGCGTTGCGAGCACCTGCTCCTCCCACCAACCCATATGGAAATTAGCATAGATGGGGGCGAAACAGGTGCCCATCGCAGTCCCCCTAATCTGTTGATACAGGACCTTACCAAAAAGAAAAATGTTATTCTGTAGGCACCAGCCCAGCATTCATACCAACATTTCCGTGTGCCGGTAATGGGTTAATGGGCGCAAGCTCAGATAATACTGCACTGGCCTCATGATGAAACCCTCCTCCCAATCGATGTCAAATCTTTTTGAGAAAGTCACCTGTGTCTTTAGTGTACGATGAGAGATTTTTTACAAAATCTTGCAAGAAAAAATCCAAGTACCTAGAGGTGTTTTCAAATAAACTACCAATTGCCGATATAATCGGACGGCCTGGTGGAACATTCACATTTTTATGCACTTTAGGCATAAGATATAGCACCCGTGTTACTGGTGAATCTACTTTCAGATATTTGTGCTCTGCCTGAGAGATAAGTCCTACAGATCTCCAATGACCCAACTCCAAATGGAAATTTATGGTGGTGGCTTTTAGTATATCATTGTCTATTTTCAGATAACATTGCCTGTCACTGAGCGGTACCCTCGCTTCCTCCTGATACATGGCAAGCGGCCAGAGGACAATATTTCCGCCCTTGTCCGTCTGTCTTACCACTATATCTGGTCTTGACTGTAGTTTTTTCATAAGAATCCTGCACCCTATATCTGATGTCATAGTTGGACCTTTGGCCTGCTGTTCAACATGCAGTTGTTTTAAATCATGAACAACTAACTAGGAGGGTCATTACGATGGTGGGCGGAAAAAAATCCAACCGCCATGGTAGTGGAAAATTACTGCCCGCAGGTACCCCGGAAACACCGCCGACCCTATTAGGATCAACCGCCAAAATATTCCAACCGCAGCGGTAGGAGGCATCGAAAAACCGCCCGTAGACGGCGGAGATGGGGAAAATCCAACCGCGACGGTCGGTTTCACAGCGTAAACACACAAAAACGCCGCCAGGCACGCGGAGTGACCGCCAATGATATTATGATATCCCCGATGTCTCAGCGGTACGTTCCACTGTATCTGACCGCCGCGGTCGCTAACAGTAATGAATGTGAGCTACGGCGGAAGGCCTGCAGCATAGACATCGCTGCGGATGCTCCGTCAACAAAATGGCGGCCAAGGAAAGAAACACACAATAAGGCCACCAAATGCACACAGGCAACTAGCCCTGCCCCCAAAATAACCTGAAACATCCCAATGACACACCCCCATGGCAAATTCAAACATACAAATCACAGGACAACCCACACAGCACACAGCACACAGCACACCTGACAGCATCACACCATCTTGACACACCCACATAGCTGAGCATAAAACCAGCCCCTCCCCTAACCACAATCCTTTGCAAAACGACTCAACAGAAGGAAACAACACCAGAGCACTAAGGAGAGCCAAACCTGCACACATCACACCACCACCACAACACACACACACACACCACCTACACCACCCACACCACCCTCACAACTGCACCCCAAAACATCAGCACAGCACACACCATGGCACCACATAAAATGCCAAAATTCACAGACACTGAGTTGACAGTAATGGTAGATGAGATAATTAGAGTAGAACCACAACTCTTTGGTAGCATGGTCCAACAGACACCATTAGCCACAAGAACAAACATGTGGGTAAGGATAGTGGACAAGGTCAATGCAGTAGGGAACGTGCCCCGCAACAAGCAGGAAATCCAGAGGCGATGGCATGACCTGAAGAGTGTTGTCAAGAAGAAGAGGGCCAAGAACCGTGAGCTGGCTGATGTGACTGGTGGAGGCCCTCCCATTCCACCAAAACCATTCTCTGCGTGGGAGGAGAAGGTGCTTGCCATACTGCATCCAGAGAGTCTTGAAGGAATAGCCGGGGGAGTGGAGGCTGGTAAGTACCAACTAATGTATACCATGAAACTGCCATGTACTGTCTTGCACAACTACAAAGCTACATCTCTGAGGCACAAGTACATTCATCTGCACCCCAATACCAAACACAGGTCTCACTGATTTAACATTCACCCCATCTGAATCATCACAAAGGTACACAACATCAACTGTGTTGTATGTGTCCAGGCAAGCAGCACTACAACTCCCACCAGCCACCCCTGTCCCACCTCTCAGAAGGAGGAGCACTACCCCCACCCAGAAGCATGTGTCACCATTGTGTGCTTTACCCTCACCTAACAGGTAGGTAGCCATCTTTCCAGAGTGGTGTGTTTGGAATAGGGAGGCCTGCACTACAACTCCCACCAGGCACACCCTGCCCCATCCCTCAGCAGGATGGAGCACTCCCTCCCACCCAGAAGCATGTGGTAGATATTGTATCACTACAAACAAACTGACAGGTAGGTATCCATCTTCCCAGGGAGGGCTGTTTGGGGGTGGGAGGCCTGCACCACAACTCCCACCAGCCACCCCTGTCCCACCTCTCAGAAGGAGGAGCACTGCCCCCCACCGAGAAGCATGTCTCAGCCATTGTGTGCTTCACCCTCACCTAACATGTAGGTAGCCATCTTTCTAGGGAGGTGTGTTTGGAATAGGGAGGCCTGCACTACAACTCCCACCAGGCCCCCTTGTCCCACAGCTGAGCAGGATGGACTACTCCCCCCACCCAGAACCATGTGGCAGCCATTGTGTGCTTCACCCTCACCTAACAGGTAGGTAGCCATCTTTCCAGGGAGGTGTGTTTGGAATAGGGAGGCCTGCACTACAACTCCCAGCAGGCCCCCTTGTCCCACAGCTGAGCAGGATGGACTACTCCCCCCACCCAGAACAATGTGGCAGCCATTGTGTGCTTCACCCTCACCTAACAGGTAGGTATCCATCTTCCCAGGGAGGGCTGTTTGGGGGTGGGAGGCCTGCACCACAACTCCCACCAGCCACCCCTGTCCCACCTCTCAGAAGGAGGAACACTCCTCCCACCCAGAAGCATGTGTCAGAAAGTCCACCTAAAAATGACAACTGGACAGGTAAGCAGACAGTGCATGCACCCCACATTCCTCAACAAAAGCATTGAGCTAATGACAACACAAGGCCTCACATCACAACAAAATACACCCCAATAAAATAGCAATTGATAGTATGCAGACAGTTAAGCGTATGTAACTGACAGAAACAGAACTGTGACTCAACTAAACCCATGTGTAAGCAAATCAGGGACCATATATGCACTGCACCGAATGCTATCTGTAAATTCCATGGGTGCTGAGCATGAAGGACCATAGTAACAATAAACAGGCATGGTCTGTTGAACAATGAAATCCAAGCACAGAACATTACAAAGGTATGCATGAGATAACAATGGTACAATGGCTAGTACATGTGCATATGTAACATCTGCCAGGAAGAGTAATCAGCAAAGATGCATCACATCAAGTTGTATAGCAGCCAGTTGTCAGATGACAA
Source organism: Calotriton arnoldi (assembly GCA_963921515.1). Classification (NCBI taxonomy): domain Eukaryota; kingdom Metazoa; phylum Chordata; class Amphibia; order Caudata; family Salamandridae; genus Calotriton; species Calotriton arnoldi. Next base: position 994,447 of record CAWUFW010001477.1, on the reverse strand, counting down.
CCTTTAAGTTTAATACTAAGAGCTTCACGTGGGGCATGGTATCCAATGACTTGTCACACCATGGAAAAAGATGTATGTACCTCCACATCATGTCATGACGCACATCACTGTGCAGACATACAATTTATGAAATACGTAACTGTGTGTTGCATAACATGTAAATGAGAGACATCAAACACAGCAAGCCTGATGGGTGTAAGTCAATGACTATGTACCCTCTGTTCCACAGGTGACCAACAACTGACTGCAGAGGACGTCAACCTCAACCTGCAGAGCCAGTCTCATCCCTCGGAACATGGACACTCTGATGCGGAGTCCCTGGATTCTTTGGATGAGGAGCTCCAAGCCGGCCCATCTGGTGTGCAAGGGCGCAACCGGTCACATGACCCCACTGCCCCCCCACCCTCAGCAACAACATCAACGCTGACCCCTGCTGGAACGACCTGTGCCGCCACCACCACTACCACTGCTACCTGCTACACTCGCCCTGCCCCAGAGGATGCCCAGCCCACACCAACAACTGCGGAGGACAGGGAGAGTAGGCGTGTGCCTAGAGTGGTGAGGCAACAGGTCAGTGATGGCAAGGCAGGTGGGAGGACAAGTGGGACTCCAACACCAGAGAACACTGTGACCGAAGCCCTGGCTAACATCACCAGAGTTGTTGGTGCCTATGAACACACACAGGCACAAATGGGTCAGGTCCACGAAGATGTCCTGGAGCTCCAACGTCTGCTGAGGTCCATGGACAACCATATGGGACAAATCGTGGACCTCATGGGCCAGTTAGTGGCGGTACAGAGGGACAGGCCAGTGCCACATACCACACCTCTACCTCCCCCCGTTGCCCCCTCGCAGGATGACAGTTCATCATCCACCCCTGCGGGCACGGAGAGGGGTAACTCCTCAGACCCCACTGGCCCAGCAGACGATGCCCCCCCTGCCAAAAGAAGAAGGGGCCGTCCAAAGAAAAACTTGGGACTCACCCGTGGCAAAGCACCTGCCAAACGCCAGTCAAAGAGCCAGCCATGATGGCAACACTCTTCACCCTGCCATTGACTTTGTACACTGTCCTTACCCACACTGCCATGGTAATGGCATCCGTCTGTTGGACTGTGTCACCACATCAATGTGGTGCCTACTCGATTGTCTCATCTACCATCACTGCCAACTCATTGATTCACCATTCACACTTATGTAAATATCCACTTCCCTCTCACATATACCCATTGAAAATAAACAACAATAACTCACCAATGTAGTTGTGTCTGCTCCATGTTTATCACAGTATGTGCAATGTTTACCATGGTTAAAATGTCACAAGAGCATGGATTCTCCGTAGGCAAGGAGAGGCAGAAGGGACCTAGCAAAACACAACAGAACAAAAGTCACTAGTCAGGTGGTGGCATCACAGCCATCACACAACACATGTCATCAACGTACTCCAATATGCACATATTACAATGTGCAACAGTACCAACATAGACATCCTGTAGCTGTGCCAAACTACCCTGTACCCAACACATAGGCAGCCAGCACTGAGTCAACAACAGGATGCAGTCACAAAGATCACATAGACCTTTACGCAAACAACTACATCAACAGACAATGGACCAGTTGTACATTGCCACTCACCTTCAAGTGAAGTAGCGGTTGATGAGCTGCTGACGCTGGTCGACACCTTCCTCCTCTCCACTATCCTCGTCACTGGACATTTGTGGGATCGCAGGTGGGGGCCTCGGCTGGTCATCATCGTCCAGGATCAGGGGATTTCTTTCCGTAAGGCCAGGTTGTGCAGCATGCAGCATGCTACCACTATCTGACACACCTTTTTGGGTGAGTACATGAGTGCCCCTCCGGTCCTGTCCAGGCAGCGAAATCTCGATTTTAGGAGACCAAAGGTTCGCTCCACCACCCGACGTGCTCTCCCATGGGCATTGTTGTAGCGGACTTCAGACGGTGTCCTAGGATTGCGTAGTGGGCTCAGCAACCAAGGTCTGTTGGGATATGCAGAGTCACCTAGGTGTGAAAAACACATACAGATTAAGTGATACAACTGTGGCAGAGGACAGCATGGCACACACAGCACACAACTTGACTCTGCCCACTCACCCACAATCCATGCCCGCTCCGGAAGTAGATTGGCCATCAGCTGGGGCACAATGCTGTTGCGCATGATGTAGGAATCATGTGCAGAGCCGGGAAACTTGGCACAGACATGCAATATGATCATATCGGCCTGGCACACCACCTGCACATTGATGGAATGTGAATGTTTACGATTCATATATGTGTGTTCCCGTGCCTGTGGTGGAACATGTGTGCAGTCAATAGCACCTACAACATTAGGGATGTGACCAAGGGCATAAAAATCCGCCTTCACAGCCGCCAAAGCCGCCCTCCTTGGAAAACTTATGTATCGGTCTTTGTATTGCATCATGGCCATCAGGAAATCCCGTAGCACCATGCTGAAGGTGGGCTGAGACATCCCCCCTGCAATGCCCACCGTCTCCTGGAATGACCCACTAGCCAGGAAATGCAGTGCCGCCATCACCTTCGATTCAGTTGTTAATGCTGTTGGGTATGTCCTGCCAGCCTGCAGGTGTGGCTCCAACATGGCACACAGGTCTTGGATGTTTGTGCGGTCCAGATGGAATCTGCGTATTACGTCATCATCCTCAATGTTAGCCAGCAGGGTGACTGGACGATACACATTAGGTCGCCTCCTAGGTGAGATAAAAGGGGACACGTCATTGCAACAGAAAATGAGATATGCACAAATCCGTAGCTTTTGATTGACACAGTGCAAACATTGACTGGCATCACAATGCAGCATACAGTGCAAGTCAAATGTTGTGACACCTTGAGAAAACATTGTTGTATACTTGTTCAGTATTCGCACAGTGAGAACAACCAACATGGAAACTGTCTCTGTGAATGCTAATAGTCACATTTCAAACTCTTGTGTAAACAGCCCTGACAGTATATGATACAGGTCAAAAAGAAAGGGGGGGAGAAAGAGGGACAAAGCTAGGTCCACCCTCCTAATGCAATAGTAGACCTACAAATCCGCTGTGACCGGATAGGGACCTAGCTGGGATGTAGACTTTCACTCAGTGCGAGCTTAAAAGTCTTAAGGAAGGGAAACTTTCCTTTCTTGAGTCCCCTCACTCACCAGGGTTTCCCCATGGTGACATGCTTCATCATTAGGGCCATCTCAACCCGCTACGGGCTGAGGCGTGCTACGACTTGCGATGAGACGTAGGAGCACTAATCGTGAGAAGCTATGTGTGTGCAGTGGTGTGGTGGAGTGGAGTTTATTAAAAAGTACCTAACTAGTGGGCAGAAAAAACTTTATTCGGGCTCCTAGTTGGTCTATTAAAACCGGGGTGAGTCTCTAGTGGGCCTATCCGAATGCGTTAGGGGTCCCTAGTAGACGTCAACATGTTTTGAGCTTCCCCACAGCTCTTCTTCAGGACAACACAGGGTCCCGCCCTGTGTGTACCACTCCAAAGTGACCTACAGTGATTTAAGTAAAAACAACTAAATGCTGCAAAATAAGACAATTGTTAGTAATACATACGGTACACATTTGTCACGTAGTATGGGTACATAATAGTCCCGTAGTATCTGTAAAAAGAATAAAGAAAGAACAATGATTAAGGTAACCCTACCCCCTCTTGGGGGTGGGTGGAATGAGGCGTAATACCCAAGGGCTCCTTGCGATGCGTGCTTTTATTCTGCCAAGATGTGATTAACCATGCAGAGCTGCGAAATAACATGCTTGCCTAAAGTTATGGTGGAAATTTAGGTGTGTTAAAGGAAAAAAGGGGTTAAAAATGCACCTAGTAACTACACCGTGGACATGACAAATCAAACAAATAGACAGACATGTAACGTGAAACATGATTAACATACTGTAATTTAAGCAACAATGTGCCTCATGGTCTCAATCGGGGTGAGAGGGTTCCAACTGGAACTCTAGAAAAAACGGAGGAGAAACATTGTCATTTGCCGTTTTCCGATCGAGGATCGTGTTGGAAATGAAAGATGCAGAAGAATACCAAAACGCGCTGAGAGCAAACCCCGCAGCGTGCTCGGTTTCAGTATACAACCTGTAATGCAAAACCACTTACTTGTATGATAACCTCTCGGTCAGTAGACCTAGTAATTCTCCTCGAGACCGCATATTGGCGTCCCTCGCTAGGGAGCTGGGTTAAAAGGAAGTGTTTCCGTCTAGTCATACTAGGATGACTAGAACGCAAACCTTCCCAAAATGGCCGCCCAGTCTTGTGCTAATGGCGTAGCCCTGTTGGGAATGAAAAACTTGCTTCATATATGAAGACGGGGTTCAAGTACGTGCTACAAATTAATAACAAATACAGAAACACAAAACAGTGGTTGAGACAAGTGGTTCACCGGCAGTATGCGCTGCCTATCATGCGATCCTTAACGAACGTGAAAGGCTGAGTGCACTTTCCTATACTGTGTGCTTAGTTTTCGTTTCAATGTTGCTGGATTTACTGCCAAAGGGAAAACAAAAAAGGGGAGAGATATAAAGAGAGATAAACCCATAAGAGGTGCTCAATTAATTAAACGACCTCTGATGGTGATGGATGAGGGGATGGTGTGTTGGAAAGAAGATATGCCATTAGACAAGTGGTCATTAATGTCTAGGAAAATAGTGTGGTAATTGGTGTGTATTGCATGTAATAACACCGAGTTGATGGTACCTAAACAATTACAGGTTCTTGACCGGGGGTATATGCCGCACATCCTGCGGTTTGTCAGTATTCAGATATGGTGTGTTTTAAAACACAGGATAATCTGCTAGATCTCTAATCTTCAGGTAGAGAATTCAGTATTAGAGTGGATATGTTAGGCAAACACTGAGATCCTAAGGTGTGAGTCATTGTGTGAATTGGCCACACGGGATATTGTCGTTCAGGCCCCACCTGTCTGCCCGTAGTTTGAAAACCCAGCGTTGTTCTTTCTCATGGAGTCTCTTTTCTTGGTTCTCACTATACTTTATATGTTCTAAGACCACCCACTTCATGTCGGTTGGTGTGTGCTTAGTTTCTATGAAGTGAGATGTCATTTTTGTAGTGGCCCTCTGACATCTTATATTACTACGGTGTTCCACTATTCGGGTGCTGACTTTCCTGGTAAATGTTTAAGTAAAAATACCTACAAGGGATTTCGTTTGCTTAACTTAGTTAGATTTCTTCTAGATTTGTTACTTATTTAAGTCCCAATTGGTGACTTAATATAGCGAAAGTCTGTGTGTCTATGGAAATATACACAAAATCGATATTTAACATCACAATTAGAATAAAACAATTGGAAAATAATTGAAAAAGCAAGTGGAGAACACGGGTATATCTTTCTATCATAAATACACAAATTTAATGTGGAACAAAATTACGAGGGGTACAATTCAAAAGCAATAAAACACTATGATGGAGGATACAGAAATGAACCTACAAATCATGAGTGTAATCATCTATTCCAAGACAATACATATAGAGGAAAGAGCAACTATATTAGAAAACAATTCCTCTGGTGCCTTAGTTGTTGGGGAAATAGATGCAATAGTCGACGTTTCGGTCTGTTGTGGCAATAACGTCCGTCAGACCATCCTCAGGACATACATATGTTTATAAAACAAGTCCCTCAAACATTAGTTATTTCATTATCTAAACCCAGAACGACTGATAAAATAATAAGGTTGGAGGAAGAGCCTTATGAGTAGGTTCCTCTATTGATATAGTGAAAAAAGAGACTACTGTGTAAATTTAATTTACGGAGTAAGTCGGGGATAGTCTCATGCCTTTGTCAGGGTTCTTTAGTCAATTACCAGGGTTCATGCAAGCAAATTGGCACCAACCTTCATACTAACGAGTTATCAGTGACTCACAGTTCCATGGAGCACCACCACCGTATGGGGGACCACATCCATTCTTTTATGGACCACCGCCTTTCCAAAAACAAACATACCCACAACAACCTCATGCCTATTGGGATCAGGCAGAACAACCAAGCCATTCTTTTTTAGGATGGGGCAAGGGACCCCAAAGAGGAAAGACCAGAAAAAACCAACAAGTACAGTGGGCACAACCCCTGGAAGTCTCGAGGAGCCACACCAGGAGCATGGGTCCGCCTGAATCTCCCATCAGGCAGCAACCAACCAGTCTAGTAGTGAATCTATCAGACATCACCCTAACCTCTACACAACAATCCATCTTAGAGAAAGGACTGGGTTTCGTACCAACGCCGAGCATGGACAAATTTAAACTCTGCTGTGAGCTCAACGAGTTCATTCGCAAGATAAAATTGCAAGTCTTTTTTAAGGATAAACCTCTCGACGATACCCAACCGAGTGACACGGGTCTGCACAGAAAATCGTTTTTTACTCCACCAGCAGCAAGTCTCCCAGTGGAATTACTTGCTTTTGAAAAAGCAGTCCTGAAGGAGGTATCTGATATCAACCCAAGGACCATAAAAGTGTTCCACAATACGAGCAAAAAAAGAACAAGAAGCGATACAACAACTGGCAAACAACAATGAGGTGACTATAAAACCAGCAGACAAGGGAGGAGCCATAGTGCTACAAAACTCCACAGCATACCGCAAAGTCTGTCTCAACCTACTGGGAGATGAAAGAAATTACATCAAGATAAAAGAAGACCCTACCGAACGATTACGCATTGAAATCGCATACTTGGTTGAGGAATCAATAGCCAACAACTGGATTACCAAAAAGGAAGCAGATTTCCTGGAAAATACCAAACCCACTACCCCGTATTTCTACACCATCCCCAAGATCCATAAATCTATGGATAACCCACCAGGAAGACCAATAGTCTCGGGGAAAGGCTCAATATTAGAACCCCTTTCTAGATTTGCTGACGCTTTCCTGCGGCCACTAGTACAAAAGGATACTAGTACTTGCAGGATACAAAAGCGGTTCTCTGTCTTCTCCAAGACTTACCCTTTGATCCCTCAACTAATATCCTGATTGGCTTGGATGTGGAAAGTTTATATACCAGTCTACCACAAAAAGCAACACTAGACATCCTTGAGGAAATACTATTCCAAGAACCATGGCGTTACCTCTCACCCAGACATGTAGTCCTTGAATGTTGCTGGCTGGCCCTTACAGAAAATTACTTCAGATTTGAAGACACACTGTTCCGCCAACAGCATGGAACTAGCATGGGAAGCACTTTCGCGCCGAGTGTAGCAGGACTTTATGTCCACCACCTTGAGAAGCAAAAGATATTGCATGATTCAAACCCACATTTTGCTCACCTCCAACTTTGGAAACGTTACATCGACGATGTGTTCATAATATGGAGAGGCAATGAAGCAGAAGCAACAGACTTCATCAACTGGCTAAACCTGCAAGACCCTTTTTTAAAATTCACTTTCACCATGAGCAGATCGCAAATGGTTTTCCTTGATCTGAATATAAAAGCTCACAATGGTCTCTTAACAACTACTACTCATTTCAAACCTACAGCCAGAAACTGTCTCTTAATATACAACAGTTTCCACCCAAGACAGTTGAAAGAGAACCTTCCCTTCGGACAATTTTTGCGCTTAAGACGTAATTGTACTGAAAGAGATGATTACAATATTCAAGCTAGAGACCTGGCAGAGAAACTTATAGGAAGGAAATATCCTAGACAGTTAGTTTCTAAAGCCAAAAAAGAGCCCTGAATAATCACAGAGAGGCCCTCCTTGAACCTCGACAATCAACAATGAAAGAGAAACGACCAATATGCATAACAACCTACAATGTTGCATCCAACAAAGTAATGAAAATAGTGAACAAACATTGGAGGACACTCAATAGTGGTGATCTAAACATACCAAAACCCATGTTCAGCCACAAAAAGGCAAAAACCTGAGAAACCATTTTGTCCACACACGTCCGAGAAATATGGGGAACCCAGATGGACCGCAAAGGGTGCTTCAACCATTACCAGGAGGACACTATCCCTGCAGTAATTGCAGTGTTTGCCACCTGACTGCTGCCACTAAGAAAGTGGAATTCAATAACAACATGACCTGGGAACTACGAAACTTCACTAACTGTAACACCACAGGAGTCGTATACCTGATTACCTGTATCTGTAACCTCCACTATGTTGGGATGACTACCAGGAAAGTCAGCACCCGAATAGTGGAACACCGTAGTAATATAAGATGTCAGAGGGCCACTACAAAAATGACATCTCACTTCATAGAAACTAAGCACACACCGAACGACATGAAGTGGGTGGTCTTAGAACATATAAAGTATAGTGAGAACCAAGAAAAGAGACTCCATGAGAAAGAACAACGCTGGGTTTTCAAACTACGGGCAGACAGTCGGGGCCTGAACGACAATATCCCGTGGGGCCAATTCACACAATGACTCACACCTTAGGATCTCAGTGTTTGCCTAACATATCCACTCTAATACTGAATTCTCTACCTGAAGATTAGAGATCTAGCAGATTATCCTGTGTTTTAAAACACACCATATCTGAATACTGACAAACCGCAGGATGTGCGGCATATACCCCCAGTCAAGAACCTGTAATTGTTTAGGTACCATCAACTCGGTGTTATTACATGCAATACACACCAATTACCACACTATTTTCCTAGACATTAATGACCACTTGTCTAATGGCATATCTTCTTTCCAACACACCATCCCCTCATCCATCACCATCAGAGGTCGTTTCATTAATTGAGCACCTCTTATGGGTTTATCTCTCTTTATATCTCTCCCCTTTTTTGTTTTCCCTTTGGCAGTAAATCCAGCAACATTGAAACGAAAACTAAGCACACAGTATAGGAAAGTCCACTCAGCCTTTCACGTTCGTTAAGGATCGCATGATAGGCAGCGCATACTGCCGGTGAACCACTTGTCTCAACCACTGTTTAGTGTTTCTGTATTTGTTATTAATTTGTAGCACGTACTTGAACCCCGTCTTCATATATGAAGCAAGTTTTTTCATTCCCAACAGGGCTACGCCATTAGCACAAGACTGGGCGGCCATTTTGGGAAGGTTTGCGTTCTAGTCATCCTAGTATGACTAGACGGAAACACTTCCTTTTAACCCAGCTCCCTAGCGAGGGACGCCACTATGCGGTCTCGAGGGAGAATTACTAGGTCTACTGACTGAGAGGTTATCATACAAGTAAGTGGTTTTGCATTACAGGTTGTATACTGAAACCGAGCACGCTGCGGGGTTTGCTCTCAGCGCGTTTTGGTATTCTTCTGCATCTTTCATTTCCAACACGATCCTCGATCGGAAAACGGCAAATGACAATGTTTCTCCTCCGTTTTTTCTAGAGTTCCAGTTGGAACCCTCTCACACCGATTGAGACCATGAGGCACATTGTTGCTTAAATTACAGTATGTTAATCATGTTTCACGTTACATGTCTGTCTATTTGTTTGATTTGTCATGTCCACGGTGTAGTTACTAGGTGCATTTTTAACCCCCTTTTTCCTTTAACACGCCTAAATTTCCACCATAACTTTAGGCAAGCATGTTATTTCGCAGCTCTGCATGGTTAATCACATCTTGGCAGAATAAAAGCACGCATCGCAAGGAGCCCTTGGGTATTACGCCTCATTCCACCCACCCCCAAGATGGGGTAGGGTTACCTTAATCATTGTTCTTTCTTTATTCTTTTTACAGATACTACGGGACTATTATGTACCCATACTACGTGACAAATGTGTACCGTATGTATTACTAACAATTGTCTTATTTTGCAGCATTTAGTTGTTTTCACTTAAATCACTGTAGGTCACTTTGGAGTGGTACACACAGGGCGGGACCCTGTGTTGTCCTGAAGAAGAGCTGTGGGAAGCTCGAAACATGTTGACGTCTACTAGGGACCCCTAACGCATTCGGATAGGCCCACTAGAGACTCACCCCGGTTTTAATAGACCAACTAGGAGCCCGAATAAAGTTTTTTCTGCCCACTAGTTAGGTACTTTTAATAAACTCCACTCCACCACACCACTGCACCACACATAGCTTCTCACGATTAGTGCTCCTACGTCTCATCGCAAGACGTAGCACGCCTCAGCCCGTAGCGGGTTGAGATGGCCCCAATGATGAAGCATGTCACCATGGGGAAACCCTGGTGAGTGAGGGGACTCAAGAAAGGAAAGTTTCCCTTCCTTAAGACTTTTAAGCTCGCATTGAGTGAAAGTCTACATCCCAGTATATGATACAGGACATGTGTGAAACAGAAACACTGCTGGCTTCCAAGTGGCTGCTGTACCTGCCACACATTCTTGTGCAATCATGACAGGGGACACATTAACAACACAATTTGTCTAGTTCTGAAGGACTCATTATGGAATTTGAGCCACTTCAAATCCACACAAGTTTAGAGACATTCACCTACATATTCACAAACCTGTGCTAATATCCACTGTCATCAGTAGACATGTCATACATGCTGGTAATCACAATTCAAAGTCAGTCAATGACTAATAATGAAAAGCATTTGCAGATTCTGTGTCACCGTGGATCAAGACACAATGACACCACTGCACAATATCATCAACAAGCAGACAGATTGTCAATGTGGCACACAAAAAGTGGATAAGGTACGTGATCCAAAAGGACTGTAGACAAACGTTAATCTGCACTTAAGTTGTACTATGACATGCAGTATGAAGGTAGCACTGCCCAAACACACAACTGAAGTACAACAGTTGCCATGGAGCTAATCATCCAGCTGCTTGGAGACACAACAGTGCCACAAAAACAACCTACAACACCACCAGGACAAACCCACACCAGTATACCTACAAGTCAGCGCATGAATATACTGAGTACATAACAAAAACACAACAGCCTCATACACATAACACCAGCGGATGTCATTGCACAACACAGGTACTGATGGACAAACATCAAAAGCATCCTGAGCCACATTCCCCACAGGCTGTCAGGACCAACACAGCGGACTATCAACATCCCTCCGCAGACAAAGATGCTGGCTGTGCATCACTTGTTGGCCTCTGGTACCTTCAAAACAACAAAAGTTAGAGTTGGATGAGTGTCACAGCCAGCCCTATCAAGGTGTATCTCACCTGTCTTGGATGCCATCATTAGCTTGATTCAACAGCACCTTCAGTTCACCCACACTGCGCAGGAACAGCTTGTGCCCCAGAAAGGCTACTACGCCATAGCAGGCTTATCCACTCGTGTTGTTTTAAAATCACTGCACACTTGTCCTACTTGTGCACCCTGCCAACACTGCACACAATTACTGCAAATGAAAGCACACGCATTACATCAATGTGCAGCCAATTGTGGCACACCGTCTACTGTTCACAGATGCCATATCAAAGTTACCAGTCAGTGATCACCATCACCACTTTTGGCTACAGTCCATCATCCAAGGCAACAATCTTTATGTGAACAAGGTCAATGCACCTGTCCTTGGTGAGTACCAACGTAACACACCACACACATCAAATCCACCATCAACATACTCACAACTGTGGAAATATACATGTAACAAAATCACATATGACAGGGCGAACAACATGAGCACATACCAGACACAATGACACAAGTAATGGTGATAACATTTGGCAGATATGGAGACAAAACATACCCAAAGGCATAGATACAAGTGAAAAATAATAAGGATGTACAGAATGCCAAGTGTGCCGGTGATCTAATTAACATCCTTGAGTATGTAGAGCACACACATGTCCATGTGGACATATACTGTTGGATTTGCTACTGTGAACAATAACATTAAATGAAGGCTGTAATAGGTGTTACCAAACAGACAACAGTGTGACATATGTGGTGAGTAATGAAAATAATGCTGAAATGTTTGTACAATCATGTAATGTATTGTGACATATTGTGTGAGATATGAATATGTGTGTAAAAATTGGGATCAGATATGAAATTGGGGGTAAGTTTTTGGTGTCAGATATGAAATTGGGGCTAAAATGTGGTGACATATATGAAATTGGGGATACATTTGGGGGTCAGATATGAAATTGGGGATACATTTGGGGGTCAGATATGAAATTGGGGCTAAAATGTGGTGACATATATGAAATTGGGGATACATTTGGGGGTCAGATATGAAATTGGGGCTAAAATGTGGTGACATATATGAAATTGGGGATACATTTTGTTGACAGATATGAAAATGTGTGTAAATGTGGGCTCAGATATGAAATTGTGTAGAAGTAATGTGCCCCATTAGTTCTTTCAGTGTGGCATTTGGTGTTAGATATGAAGTTAAGGCTGTCATTACTAACTATAGCCCATTTAAATTACATCCAGTGCCATGATATTTTTTAAGTGAGCACTGTTCGAAGTACAGATATGACCCATGACATTGACACAGGACGATGTGTCCATTGGTGCCTTAAACGTGCTCAAACAACACTATCACGCCCATAGTCAACAATGTCATGCTGCACCCTCGCCATAGCTACTGCCTGGCACCAGCGGTGTGTCACCGCCATGGCCCAAGACACCATAGCGGTATTGATAGGCATACACACATGGCTAATGGCGGTTGGCATGCTCCAACACCCAGATCCCGGTCACTCATAGCAATGCATGTGCCCGGAATCGCGGTAGCTACCGCCAGGCACCAGCGGTGTGTCACCGCCATGGCCCAAGACACCATAGCGGTATTGATAGGCATATACACATGGCTAATGGTGGTTGGCATGCTCCAGCACCCAGATCCCGGTCACTCATAGCAATGCATGTGCCCGGAATCGCGGGAACTACCGCCTGGCACCAGCGGTGTCACCGCCATGGCCCAAGACACCATAGCGGTATTGATAGGCATATACACATGGCTAATGGCGGTTGGCATGCTCCAACGCCCAGATCCCGGTCACTCATAGCAATGCATGTGGCCGGAATTGCGGTAGCTACCGCCTGGCACCAGCGGTGTGTCACCGCCATGGCCCAAGACACCATAGCGGTATTGATAGGCATATACACATGGCTAATGGCGGTTGGCATGCTCCAACACCCAGATCCCGGTCACTCATAGCAATGCATGTGCCCGGAATCGCAGTAGCTACCGCCTGGCACCAGCGGTGTGTCACCGCCATGGCCCATGCATTGACAGCCAATGGGAAGCGCAATCGCGGTAGCCTGATGCAATTTTGAAAATCGCGGTAGGCGTGCTCCGCCACCGCGGGGCCGGTCATTGGATGCACTTGAAAGATGCACCACCGCGGTACCGCACGCCTGTCCCCTGTGGTGTGGATGGAAGGGGGAACATGGCGGCCGTCAGTAAGCACTGAGCGGTCGAGGGCTCTCACCTCTCTATCGGATGAGGAATTAAGCATGCAGGATGGGCGTATCTGAAGCGGAGCAGCGCTAGGAGTTATGCGGTACACTGGTGGTCATGTTGCGGCGACTTCTTCGATCTTTTTTTGATCTTTTTGCTGGGCTTGGCGCTTTGGCTTGGCTTGGTTTGGGCTTGGGTTTTCGGACTGTGTGCTAGTGCGAAGGTGGCGGGGTTTGCGGCTGTGACCGCCGAAGCTGCTACGTCGTCACCGCGAGGTGGAGGTGGAGTCTGGGCGGAGGCGGTACTGCAGCTGGCGAGAGGGCGACGGGCGGCGGCTCGAGTGGGGTTTCCCAGTACGGGGAGCCCGCTATCGGTCTTGGTCGTGGTCGGCGGTGGAAAGGAAACAAAAACAGCGGAGAATGAGAGCCCCCCGCCGATGACCCCGGTAAGGAGAAAGAAGAAGGGGATGCGGGGGCTCTTTTTAGAAGATAATAGCAATACAAATAAAGTCAGTGTGAGTAAACCAGGTGCCCCCGGGCCACTCCAACAAGAGGGGTGTCTGGAATCAGCAGAAGGCAATAGTGGAGGCTGTAGTGTACCCCAAACAAGCGGCAGCAGCCTTAATAGCCTAAATAGGTACACTCTTCGTAGCAAAGGCATTTGGGGGCAGGATCTGTTGCCTAGAGAGAGTCTTTTAGGCAGTATTCCACCTAAAATAATACAAGTGGAGAAAGTGACCACTCGATCACAAGTGGGGGGCAAAAAAGCTATAAAAGCAAAAAACAAACAGGTTAAACCACCTAAATCAGAGAGCTCCCGCGTCACTCCTTCCCTGCGCACTTATTTTAAAGTACAAGCTCAAACTAGAACTCCAGGTACACAGTTAAACCAAAACCCACAGAAATCTGAGAGTCCATACATAGTGCCTCCCGGTAAATCTAGCGCCAGCAGAGACTCAGGGGCTATGGAGCAGGGAAACAACATGATTCTACTGGAGAATAGCTTTTCTTGTCTAGCAGAGGATATGGCTTTATTAAAAAATTATTGTATTCAATCAGAAACAGTGCAGCAAACCTCCGCTACCACAAACTCCACCACTATTGCTAGCTCCGTTCTTTCTACCACTTTTTTGAACCCCTCCCCGAGTATTGACTCCACTTTAGCTGGATCACCAATGCAATTAGCTGATCAAGGGGGGGCCCGGAGAGCAGACAGCGGGGGCCAGCTCTACAACAGAGAACCTGCTCCTGAACTTGATTTCGGAGATGAGAGAAAAATTCACAATTTCTGAAAATAATCAATTGAAGATTCAGGCGACCTGTGAGGCACTGGAAGTAAAAATAAATGACATTATGGGCCGAGTGGAAGTGGTAGAAGCCACAGTAGAAGATCTTTCGAAAAGGTCACCGAAAATACAGAGGAGATCAAGAAATTAAAACTGAAAGATAAACTCTGGGCAGACAAGCTGGAAAGTTTGGAAAATAGTGCCAGACGAAACAACATTCGGATCTTAGATATTCCTGAAGACCTTGAGGGGGGGGACATTAAAACCTTTATAATTGATCTCCTAAATGACCTCCACCCAGAAATCGAGAAGGCGACCTTAGAAAATGACATCCAAAGGATCCACCGGACCCCTTTAATAGACGGGCAGGAAAGAAAACCCCCAGGAAAATATTAGTGAATTTTTAGTCATACTCCATAAAAGAAGCGGTTCTCTCTCAGGGGCTAAAAAAGGGAGTTTATAACAGGGGAGACTGGACATTCCGCATAAGATCGGATATATCACGTACCACACAGGACAAGCAGTGGGAATTGGGAAAACAGATACAGGAGCTGAATAGCTTAGGAGCCACTGCGAAACTCCAATTCCCCGCCTCCCTGAAGGTGATGTGGAGGAACAAAATGTATAACTTTAGAGACCCTGAAGAGGTTAGCTCCTGGATTCAGCAGGTTAAAAGCTCATCCAAATAAGGTGTTCTTAATATTTTCTTATTTTCCCTATCCGATATGAGAGGGTGAGAGACAAAGAAGAGAGGCCTCAGTTTGCCTCTAGAGATGAGGGAGGATTCCCCAGGGAGGGAAGGGGAGGGAAGGGTCAAGGGAAAGCACCAAAGACAAAACATAAAAGAAAAAATGTCAATCACAGGGTGGGGGAGCATTCTGGGGGGGAAAAAAAAAATTGTTCTCATTCACAAAATAATGCATTAGGAAATAGGATTTTATGGCTGGAAGGTTTTTTTACTAAATACTGTCTTGTTAGTAATTATGGGTAGCTCTCAAGTTTTAAAGATCCTATCCTGGAACGTGAATGGGCTCAGGTTCCCTGCCAGAAGAGAGAAAGTCTTGGAATATCTGCGACATACAAATTATGATATTATACTTATTCAAGAATCGCATCTTGTAAAAGAAGAGTGGGCAGGAATACTAAAAAAGCATAAATGGATAGAGCATTGTTTTGTCTCAACACAGACGGTTCCGACAAAGGGAGTAGCTATTATTTTTAGGAAAAACAACCGATTAGTTATCGGGAAGGTAGTGGCAGGCACTCATGGTAGATGGGTAGTTGTTAGGGCCAAGATCAATGTTACTTGGGTAACCTTTGTTAGCTACTATGGCCATAACATCGACGATTCATCCCATCTCCAGTCCCTATTCCTTCATTTGGGAGATGTAAATGATCAAATTATAATGGGAGGAGACTTTAATGTTGTGTTAAACCCCAACTTTGACTCCACGTCAAAAAAAGCAGCGGAGGCCACACCAAAAACTCAAAAAATCTTGAAACGTTCAATGATAGAGGCTGGTCTCCTTGATGTATGGGGAGAAAAAAGGCATGTCCGGGGGCCGACAGGAGGAGATTTCACCTATCATAATAAGAAATATGCTCATCGTTCAAGAATTGATTTCTTTTTGGTGGATCGTATTACTAGTAGAGATACGATTAAAATTACTCATCTGCCAGAGCATTTATCCGATCATTCTGCCGTTTTTTTAGAAATTATTTTAACTCATCGTCCTACTCCACCTAGATGGACTCTGAGTCGTGTAATACTTCTTGAGCCGTCAATTATTGATAAGTTAAAAATAGCGACAAAAGAGTTCTTCTCAATCAATGTAAACTCAGCAGCCCATCCCACTGTTTGGGATGCATACAAAGCTTTTTTAAGAGGCCTATTAACTTCCCTCTCTATCATACATAATAAAAAAATAAAGGAAGCTATTAAAATAATGGAATTAAAAATTGCTCAAACATCCATAGCAGTAGAATTAATGCCAACTGATACAGTTAAAATACAACAGTTATCCCTAGCTAAAAATGAATTGATTGACTATTTAGAGGCACTAAACAAAAATGGGAGGCAAGTAGACTTGCCCACCATGAGTATGGAGAAGGGTGCGGAAAATTCCTGGCGTGGAAATCAAAATCTGACCTCGTCAGAAATACCGTGAAAAGTCTGAAATGCCCAAATACGGGAGGATCATTGAAGAGGATTTGGAGATAGAGGAAGCCTTTGCTCATTTCTTCTCGGATTTATACTCTGAAGATTTAACTCCATCTGAAGATATGATGGAAGCTTTCTTTCGGGATCTTCAACTTCCCACGTTATCAGCTACTGACAGGGATAAACTGAGCGATTATATTTCTTTAGAAGAAGTGTTGCAAGCTATTAAATCGTTAAAAAAGGGAAAGCTGCAGGCCCCGACGCCATCCCAAACGAAGTATATATTATTTTGAAAGAAGAACTAGCACCATTTCTACTCCTACTTTTTAAATCAGTGTACTCAGGCGCACAGGCGGTACCGGCATCTTGGAATGAGGCCATAATTACAATAATCTTAAAGCCAAACAAAAACCCACAGTTTTGTGAATCATATAGACCTATTTCACTTTTAAATAGCGATCATAAAATATATACCCATATCCTCACAAAAAGATTAGATAAAGTGGCAGGTTCCATTATACATTCTGATCAAAGGGGTTTTATGAAGGGAAGACAGCTGAAAGAATTAACACATGACCTTATCGGGGCAATAGATTTGGCAAGTTTATATCAAATTCCACTGGCAGTTTAACATTCGACGCTGCCAAAGCTTTTGATAGGGTTAACTGGATCTTTTTAATAGAAGCAATTAATCGCTTCAATCTGGGAGAAACATTTGTGGCGGCAGTAAAGGCTCTTTATAAAAACCCCTCAGCAAGCATTCTTGTTAATGGAAACCTGACAAAACAACTAAAAATCTTGCGAGGGACCAGACAAGGGTGCCCCCTTACCCCCCTTCTCTTCAACTTTTATATCGAGCCTTTGGCATGCAAATTAAGATCAAGTCAAACTATTCCCCCCTTCTGCTGTGCGGGTTGGGGAAAAAAAATAGGTCTTTATGCAGACGATCTCATGATCCTGACAGGGAACTTAGAACAAACGCTTCCAGAGATTTGGAATCAGCTGGAGAATTTTGGGAAGATAGGTGGATACTCTGTAAATCAGCAGAAGACCGAGCTGATGTTATGGAATTCTCCATACAAAAGCAAGCTTGAAAAACAACAAATAAGATACCTTGGGGTACAAATCACCAAGAACATAGATAAAATAGCTCAACTAAACTTTGATAAAACTATGATTAGTGTACGACAACAGTTACAGGCATGGGAGCTGTTACCCCTTTCTATCATAGGGAGATCTAACCTGTTAAAAATGTCTATCTTGCCTAAGTTTACCTTTCTTTTCGATACCATCCCCT
Organism: Calotriton arnoldi; assembly: GCA_963921515.1. Classification (NCBI taxonomy): domain Eukaryota; kingdom Metazoa; phylum Chordata; class Amphibia; order Caudata; family Salamandridae; genus Calotriton; species Calotriton arnoldi. Next base: position 976,394 of record CAWUFW010001477.1, on the reverse strand, counting down.
TGGAATTTTCTAAAATTTGGTTTAAGAAAGCGCAAGGGCTATTCTCCTCATTTATATGGGGTAGAAAACCCCCAGAATTTCTCAGAAAAAACTTAGGAGAAAAAAACCCAATGGCGGTATAGCCACACCTGACTTATATTTTTATTATATTTTCCATCTCAAAAACTCACGTCAACTCTTAAACGATAGTCAAGTTTACCAGCCTCTCTTTAAAGCTCTAACAAAGGCACATAACACACAAGTTGACTTTTTTCTTTTAAAGTTTGGTCACCCCAAATTCTTTAAGAAAGTTAGGTTGAAGATTCTTAGAGCCGCCATTAGAGTTTGGGTTCAAGTGAGGGCAATATTTGATATACCTTACTATAATCAAGAAACGCCGATCTGGGATTCCCCGGGCACACCAATTGGCCTGCAAGATGCCCTGGCCCTCCCTCTACGCAGAGCTGGGATAGTAAGATGGGGAGAACTACTACTGGAAAATGATTTAATCCCATGGCAGTGCCTGTCTGTTTTAACAAATAATTCAGTATCAAGATTCAAATATCTGCAACTTCTCGGATGGACAAAATCAATGAGCAAAGAACTAGCCGGGGATGGGGACTTAATAAAAACAATTCGTGCAAGATCAACATATAAGGAGGTAGCAGTATGGTACTGGCAAATGATCGAGATTGGAGATAAAAATCGAACCTGTTTACAGAGAGTTGGAAGAAGGACATGCCGGGCGAAGACATCGAAACTCTCGGGCAAGTATCCATGTCTACCCTTTGGTCATATGTGAAAGCTGCCTCTTTAAAAAGAAATCATCTCTTCACTCTCCATAAAGCTTACTGGACGCCCCTGAAATTATCTAAGTTGGGGAATGGAGTGACAAGGAAGTGCCCGAAGTGTGATGACATCAATGTAAATGAGGTACACATGTTCTGGCAATGTCCTTCGATCGAGCTCTTCTGGGTCCACGTGAGTAATATCATCTCTGAAATTCTGGGGAGAAAGGTTGGGTTAACAGCATCAACAGTTATCTTTGCGGTTATTTCAAGTGAGATAGATAATATTGTTTTCTCAAGAAACCAGAGGGCATTACTCTTTGTCTTGATCCTTCTGGCACGAAGGGAGATTTGCATTAAGTGGATCTCACCCGTTTCACCCACTAAATCAGAATGGATAAGCTCGGTACAACGTATTTCAACCCTTGATCGAGCAAGTAGAAGGGCCAAAAAAACAAAATTTTGGGATTTATGGGATAGCTGGTTCACATTTTTGGCTTTCACTTAGTTTGGTTAAATTGTTGTTTTATCATTTTGGGTTAACACAGCCAGAGTTACCCTTTACGGGAATATGCTCTTTGCTTTTTCCTCTTTTTAAACTGACTCTGGACGCGGACATACCTGGTTTTTGTTAGTTTTATATTTACTTTACCTAGTTGGTCCAATGATTATGAATCTGCTCGTGTGGCCGAAATGTTGGGAAACTAGCTAAGGCTAGGTGTGAATGGCCCATTAAAGAAGAGGAGCCCTGGTTATCGCCGATAAGCCCTGTTGGAAAGAAAAAAAAGTGTCCGGGGGTTAAACTTTCCCATCCTTCAATGAGAAGTGACCGGGCCTCTTCTTCTTTTTTCATGGTTACACTGGGCTGTAGTATATCGGACTGACCGGCTTTACATTCTTGAATTTCGAGCATGTTTTGTAGAATGAGGACTAAAAAAAAAAAAATGTCCATGTGGACATATACTGTTGGATTTGCTACTGTGAACAATAACATTAAATGAAGGCTGTAATAGGTGTTACCAAACAAACAACAGTGTGACATATGTGGTGAGTAATGAAAATAATGCTGAAATGTTTGTACAATCATGTAATGTATTGTGACATATTGTGTGAGATATGAATATGTGTGTAAAAATTGGGATCAGATATGAAATTGGGGGTAAGTTTTTGGTGTCAGATATGAAATTGGGGCTAAAATGTGGTGACAAATATGAAATTGGGGATACATTTGGGGGTCAGATATGAAATTGGGGCTATAATGTGGTGACATATATGAAATTGGGGATACATTTGGGGGTCAGATATGAAATTGGGGCTAAAATGTGGTGACATATATGAAATTGGGGATACATTTGGGGGTCAGATATGAAATTGGGGCAAAAATGTGGTGACATATATGAAATTGGGGATACATTTTGTTGACAGATATGAAAATGTGTGTAAATGTGGGCTCAGATATGAAATTGTGTAGAAGTAATGTGCCCCATTAGTTCTTTCAGTGTGGCATTTGGTGTTAGATATGAAGTTAAGGCTGTCATTACTAACTATAGCCCATTTAAATTACATCCAGTGCCATGATATTTTTTAAGTGACCACTGTTCGAAGTACAGATATGACCCATGACATTGACACAGGACGATGTGTCCATTGGTGCCTTAAACATGCTCAAACAACACTACCACGCCCATAGTCAACAATGTCATGCTGCACCCTCGCCATAGCTACTGCCTGGCACCAGTGGTGTGTCACCGCCATGGCCCAAGACACCATAGCGGTATTGATAGGCATATACACATGGCTAATGGCGGTTGGCATGCTCCAACACCCAGATCCCGGTCACTCATAGCAATGCATGTGCCCGGAATCGCGGTAGCTACCGCCAGGCACCAGCGGTGTGTCACCGCCATGGCCCAAGACACCATAGCGGTATTGATAGGCATATACACATGGCTAATGGCGGGTGGCATGCTCCAACACCCAGATCCCGGTCACTCATAGCAATGCATGTGCCCGCAATCGCGGTAGCTACCGCCTGGCCCCAGCGGTGTCACCGCCATGGCCCAAGACACCATAGCGGTATTGATAGGCATATACACATGGCTAATGGCGGTTGGCATGCTCCAACGCCCAGATCCCGGTCACTCATAGCTATGCATGTGGCTGGAATCGCGGTAGCTACCGCCTGGCACCAGCGGTGTGTCACCGTCATGGCCCAAGACACCATAGCGGTATTGATAGGCATATACACATGACTAATGGCGGTTGGCATGCTCCAACACCCAGATCCCGGTCACTCATAGCAATGCATGTGCTCGGAATCGCAGTAGCTACCGCCTGGCACCAGCGGTGTGTCACCGCCATGGCCCATGCATTGACAGCCAATGGGAAGCGCAATCGCGGTAGCCTGATGCAATTTTGAAAATCGCGGTAGGCGTGCTCCGCCACCGCGGGGCCGGTCATTGGATGCACTTGAAAGATGCACCACCGCGGTACCGCACGCCTGTCCCCTGCGGTGTGTCACCGCCATGGACCATGCCCTTCCAGCCAATGGGAAGCGTAATCGCGGTAGCCTGATGCAAGTTTGAAAATCGCGGTAGGCGTGCTTCGCCACCGCGGAGGCGGTCATTGGATGTATTTGAATGAGGCAGACCTGGAACACCAATTGCAGCAGCTTAGAACCACAGAAACGAGCCCTGGGGGCTATATATGTGTGTGAGAGAGCCACACATTGCCACAGCTCACTAAGCTGCTGCCTGAGACCCCTCACCTGCTGCTGCCTCCAGGGACTGCTGCCTGAGACCCCTCACCTGCTGCTGCCTCCAGGGACTGCTGCCTGAGACCCCTCACCTGTTGCTGCCTCCAGGGACTGCTGCCTGAGACCCCTCACCTGCTGCTGCCTCCAGGGACTGCTGCCTGAGACCCCTCACCTGCTGCTGCCTCCAGGGACTGCTGCCTGAGACCCCTCACCACCAACTGCCGCTGCTGCTGTCTCCTGCCCACAGTGATGGCGAGGACTGAGAAGATCCGTGCCACTCCCTTCACCACCGAGGAGTTGGAGGTCCTGGTGGACGAGGTGCTCGCCCAGTATCCAAGGCTATATGGTGCGCCAAATGTTGTGGTAAGTATCTCAGAGTGTGAGTGAGAGTGCAGGGGGGCACACATGAAGTTGATCTGCTGCAGTATGTGCATGAGAGTGTGGGGTTGGGTCATGCACTGCCTAGCATGCTGTTTCCAGGGGGAAGGTGTGTTTAGCCTATTCAACACGTTTCCCTGCCTGCACATCCAGATGTGAGGGTAATGTAATGTCTTGTCAGACATACAGTGAGGATGCAACTTTTCAATTTAGGAGTCAGGACAGTGATTGCCAGTCTGAATGTCTGTGTGTGTCCCTGATGTCCTTCACAAGCCCATCTGTGGCCTTAGCTAGGGTTGTTGTCCAGAGGGTAGTGAGGGAATTGTTTCTGATTCAATATGTGCCTCATCTCTAGTTCTGCACTATGCTCAGGACCTCAATCCCCCAGGGTGACACTCTTGTTGGTCATTCACCTATGACACTGTACATTTCAACATTATTGTGCCCAGACCCTTCCATCACCACCAGCATGTGCACATACTCGCATGTGTTGCCAGGTAGGTCGCTCCCCCACCACACAGCTCCGCCTGTGTTGTCTGCCCGCTGCTTCTGCAGGTAAGATCGCCCTCCGCTTGTGGCCCCGGTGCCCGTATTTTCTGCTTGTCTCCCCATTTTCCTTTCTGTGCCCCTCGCTGCCCCATTGTCGTTGTGCCCGTGATTTTGTCTGCTTGTCTCCCCATTTTCCTTTCTGTGCCCCTCGCTGCCCCATTGTCGTTGTGCCCGTGATTTTGTCTGCCTTTCTCCCCTTTTTCCTTCTGTGCCCCTCGCTGCCCCATTGTCGTTGTGCCCGTGATTTTGTCTGCCTTTCTCCCCTTTTTCCTTCTGTGCCCCTCGCTGCCCCATTGTCGTTGTGCCCGTGATTTTGTCTGCCTTTCTCCCCTTTTTCCTTTCTGTGCCCCTCGCTGCCCCATTGTCGTTGTGCCCGTGATTTTGTCTGCTTGTCTCCCCATTTTCCTTTCTGTGCCCCTCGCTGCCCCATTGTCGTTGTGCCCGTGATTTTGTCTGCCTTTCTCCCCTTTTTCCTTCTGTGCCCCTCGCTGCCCCATTGTCGTTGTACCCGTGATTTTGTCTGCTTGTCTCCCCATTTTCCTTTCTGTGCCCCCCGCTGCCCCATTGTCGTTGTGCCCGTGATTTTGTCTGCCTTTCTCCCCTTTTTCCTTCTGTGCCCTCGCTGCCCCATTGTCGTTGTGCCCGTGATTTTGTCTGCCTTTCTCCCCTTTTCCTTCTGTGCCCCTCGCTGCCCCATTGTCGTTGTGCCCGTGATTTTGTCTGCCTTTCTCCCCTTTTTCCTTTCTGTGCCCCTCGCTGCCCCATTGTCGTTGTGCCCGTGATTTTGTCTGCTTGTCTCCCCATTTTCCTTTCTGTGCCCCTCGCTGCCCCATTGTCGTTGTGCCCGTGATTTTGTCTGCCTTTCTCCCCTTTTCCTTCTGTGCCCTCGCTGCCCCATTGTCGTTGTGCCCGTGATTTTGTCTACTTGTCTCCCCATTTTCCTTTCTGTGCCCCTCGCTGCCCCATTGTCGTTGTGCCCGTGATTTTGTCTGCCTTTCTCCCCTTTTTCCTTCTGTGCCCCTCGCTGCCCCATTGTCGTTGTGCCCGTGATTTTGTCTGCCTTTCTCCCTTTTTCCTTCTGTGCCCCTCGCTGCCCCATTGTCGTTGTGCCCGTGATTTTGTCTGCCTTTCTCCCCTTTTCCTTCTGTGCCCCTCGCTGCCCCATTGTCGTTGTGCCCGTGATTTTGTCTACTTGTCTCCCCATTTTCCTTTCTGTGCCCCTCGCTGCCCCATTGTCGTTGTGCCCGTGATTTTGTCTGCCTTTCTCCCCTTTTCCTTCTGTGCCCCTCGCTGCCCCATTGTCGTTGTGCCCGTGATTTTGTCTACTTGTCTCCCCATTTTCCTTTCTGTGCCCCTCGCTACCCCATTGTCGTTGTGCCCGTGATTTTGTCTGCCTTTCTCCCCTTTTTCCTTCTGTGCCCCCGCTGCCTCTCGCCATTCCCGCCGCTGCGTCCCCTGCGGCCCCGCCCCCCTGACTGCCCATTCGCTGCCCCTGCCTCCCGCCTCCCAGCTGCTCCTCCCTCCCACCTCCCCATAAATGGCGGCCGCTGCGCGGCCGCGCGCTGGCGCGCCAAAGGCGCGCCTAAGGCAAGCCCGTCTGCGCCCGTCCGCGACTGGACCGCGCCCAGCGCCAGAACCCCTGGATCCCACCGATGCAACACCACTCGACGGACCTACGATGCCGCCACACTCACCGCACTCAATGCCGGCCGGAACCCTGCCTGCTACCGAGCCTCACCGAGACGCACCCACGGACCCTTCACCTGCCAAACCTGCCGATTCACCTGCCCCCGGACGTGCACCACCTCCGCCAAGTCGAGCACCAGCAGCAACCACCTGAAATGCATCCTGCTGAACACCCGCTCCGTCCACAGGCACGCCGTGGAACTCTGGGACCTGCTCGACGCAACAGCACCGGACATCGCCTTCCTCACCGAAACCTGGATGAACGCCTCCTCAGCACCCGACATCGCCATAGCCATCCCGGACGGATACAAGATCACCCTTAGGGACCGCGTCAACCAGACGGGAGGAGGCATCGCCATCGTACACAAGAACACCATCCGCATCTCGACTAACTCCGACGAGACCTTCACCGCCGCCGAACACCTACACTTCCAGATACACACTGACCCCAAGACCACCCTCCGAGGCACCCTCATCTACAGACCCCCGGGACCACGCACACTATTCAGCGAAGACATCGCAGACTTCATCAGCCCGCACGCCATGCCCTCCGCCGACTACATCCTCCTAGGGGACCTCAACTTCCACCTGGAGAACAACAACGACAGAAACACCACCGCCCTGCTGGACAACCTCGCCAACCTCGGACTCAAGCAACTGGTGAACACGCCCACCCACTACGCCGGCCACACGCTTGACCCCGTCTTCTCGTCCAGCAAGCACATCTCCTTCAGCCACGCCACCGGACTCCACTGGACCGACCACAGCTGCGTCCACTTCAGCTTCAGAAAGACTGCGACCCACCACCACCCGCAACAGGCTCCCCGCCGGAGCTGGAGCAAGATCACCGCCGAGCAGCTCACCGCCTCCCTCAGCCAGAACACACCCACCAACACAACGGACCCAAACGAAGCAGCCAGCAACCTCGCCAAGTGGCTGACCGCCTGCGCCGACGACCTCGCACCACTAAAAAACCCTCCCAGCAGACCCGGAAGCAAGAAAACCCCTTGGTTCACCAACGAACTCAAGGAATCCAAGAAGAACTGCCGCACTCTCGAGAAAACCTGGCGACTCGACCAGACAACAGGACCGCCCTCAAGCACGCCACCCGCAAACACCACCAGCTGATCCGTGCCACCAAGAAGTCGGCACTCAAAGAACGACTGGACAACAACGCCCATGACAGCAAGGAACTTTTCAGCATCGTCAAAGAGTTCTCCAACCCCAGCGCCGGAAACAACGACATCACCCCCTCGCAAGACCTCTGCAACTCACTCTCCGCGTTCTTCCACCGCAAGATCACCGACATACATAACAGCTTTGACGCACAAACCACGCACCCTACCGCCGAACCAACGCCCGCCACCACCACCCTCTGCAACTGGACCCCGATCAGCACCGAAGACACCACCCGCACGATGAACTCCATCCACTCCGGATCACCAACCGACCCCTGCCCACACCACGTCTTCAACAAAGCCGACGCCACCATCGCACCCCATCTCCGGGACATCATCAACTCCTCCTTCCACACCGCCACCTTCCCGGAGAGCTGGAAGCACGCCGAGCTTACCGCCCTCCTGAAGAAACCAACGGCGGACCCCACCGACCTCAAGAACTACCGTCCCATCTCGCTCCTTCCGTTTCCGGCCAAAGTCATCGAGAAGACCGTCAACAGACAGCTTGCCGCCTTCCTCGAGACGAATGGATCCCTCGACCCCTCGCAGTCCGGGTTTCGGGCCAACCACAGCACCGAGACCGCCCTTATCGCAGCCACCGACGACATCAGAACCCTAACCGACAACGGGGAAACAGCTGCCCTCATCCTCTTGGACCTCTCCGCGGCGTTCGACACCGTCTGCCACCGCACCCTAGTGAAGCGCCTCAGCAACATCGGAATCCGAGAGAAAGCACTGGAATGGATCATCTCGTTCCTCGCCGGAAGAACCCAGAGAGTCCGCCTCCCCCGTTCAGATCCGAAGCCACCGAAGTCATCTGCGGTGTTCCACAAGGATCTTCACTCAGCCCAACCCTCTTCAACGTCTACATGAGCCCCCTCGCAGCCATCGCACGCCAACACAACCTCAACATCATCTCCTACGCCGACGACACCCAGCTGATCCTCTCCCTCACCAACGACCCCACCACCGCCAGAGCCAACCTACACGACGGGATGAGAGACGTCGCCGACTGGATGAGGAACAGCCGCCTTAAACTGAACTCAGACAAGACGGAAGTCCTCATCCTGGGCTCATCACCCTCCGCCTGGGACGACTCCTGGTGGCCCCCGGCCCTGGGCACCGCGCCCAAGCCAACGGACCACGCACGCAACCTGGGCTTCATCCTGGACTCCTCCCTGTCGATGACCAGACAAGTCAACGCCGTCTCATCTTCATGCTTCAACACTCCTGCGCATGCTCCGCAAGATCTTCAGATGGATCCCCACTGAAACCAGGAAGACCGTCACCCAGGCACTCGTCACCAGCCGACTGGACTATGGGAACACCCTCTACGCCGGAACCACAGCCAAACTTCAAAAAGACTCCAGCGCATCCAGAACGCCTCCGCACGACTCATCCTGGACATCCCCCGACACAGCCACATCACCGGACACCTGAAAGACCTGCACTGGCTCCCCGTCAGCAAGAGAATCACGTTCAGACTCCTCACCCACGCACACAAGGCCCTCCACGACCTGGGCCCAAAGTACCTCAACGACCGCATGACCTTCTACACGCCCACACGCCAGCTACAATCAACCAGCCACGCCCTCGCCACCGTACCACGCATCCGCAGAACCACCGCCGGAGGAAGATCCTTCTCCTACCTGGCAGCCAAGACCTGGAACTCCCTCCCCACTCACCTTCGGCGAACCCAGGACCATCTCTCCTTCAGGAAGCAGCTCAAGACCTGGCTGTTCGAGCAGTAACTTACCCCCTCCCCCAGCGCCTTGAGACCCTCCCGGGTGAGTAGCGCGCTCTATAAATGCCGTGATTGATTGATTGATTGACTGTTTGTGTTTCCAAATAGTCCCTCCATTTAAAATATCAGATGCCCCACGTTGGACCTCTGTGTGACCCCAACTGCCCTGCACATTCACCGCCCAATCTGACAGTGACACAACACTGAACGTACAGAGTGTCAAATCTGTGCTTTTACTCTTGACTCTCCATCACTGAGCCATTACAGACATGTAGATTGCACACGACAGGCCTTGTGATGAGGGTTTGGGTTTGTGAGGTCATGTCCCTCAATGTGACCTCCATGACACAGTGTGGCAGTTTAAGGGCAAGTGCTTTGAGGGCTGCGCAGTGTTGGGCACAGTAAGTATTCACAGTAACATATGTAGTAATGTCCTGCATGTCTTGGTATTCCCAAAAATTTGCAGTAGATGTGGTCAGCATACACATTTTGCTCTCTGCTGGCATCCTGCATGGCTATGAGATGGGCATGTACTGTGTCCACCCTCATACCTGCATGCATTAATGTGTGTTTCCCACATGATGATGTTTGAATGTCGCAGATTTATTGTCTCTGCTAAAGTTATGGCTGAAGTTGGGATGAGTCAGTGTCATGCTCCTGCCCTGGGAAATGGTGGTAGGTTACACTGATTATTGCACCCTCTTGTCTCCCATGTCTGCAGCTCAAAGTCAACCAGCACAAGGTCGTGTGGAGGGGCATTGCATGCAAGGTGCGTGCTCTGGGTGTCTCCAACCGACGGCGCTCCCACTGTCACAAGAGGTGGGATGACATCTGCCGGCAGAGCAGGAACGTGGCCGAGATGACACTGGGGCTGATCCCTCGGGCCGACAGGTTGGCACGTCGCAGCATGACACCACTAATGGCACGCATTTTAGCTGTGACGCAGCCTGAACTGGATACACGTCTGAAGGGGCGTCAGCAGCAAGCTAGTGGTGAGTTTTCTGTGAGTGTGACTTTGGGTGTTGTTTGGCTGCATGTGCTCCAAGCCTGGGCCAGTGCAGGGCTGTGATGTTGCTAGTGTGATGCAATGGCGTGTAAGTGGCCGCGGTGTTGGGTGCAGTTGTCATGCATTCCCCCTACATGTACCTTCCCATGTCATTGGTGTAATGGCCCTTGACTTCACATTTGTAGTTGTGGCCTTCTGGTATGATCTTCATTGGGGTAGTCACGGACATCCCATGTCAGGGTCCGGCAGAGGGCATAATCTGAGTGTGCCATCATCAATGTGTGCATTGCCTGACGTCAGATTTGTGCTGACTACACATCTAACACCAATGTGCAACTGTAGTTGTGCCCCAAGATACGACATGGTGGATGGCATGTGCTCATGGCCATTGTGGGCGTATATGTTGGAGTCTGTCTCTGTGTAGGACACTTCTGCTGGCTCAAGATGTGACAGTGGCAACATGTAGTCAGTAGAATCTTTTACCCCCTCAGGGCCCTAGGTGTGCACAGAGGGATATGTGTGTCTGGTTAGACGGAGCCACCAACAGGCTAATTGGCTGTGTGTTCATCACATGGGTGAATTATGCCAAGTTTGCATTATGCCACGGTAATTTCGATGTTAGGATTGAGGTTGCACAATGTTACTGCCCATGGTGTTGTCCAATATGGATGGTTGTTCATCATTAGTGATGCTTTCCTTGCAGATATTTGTAATCTTGATGCCAATGTACTAATCCTACCTCTCTCTCTCTCTCATGCAGCATCTCACATGGGCACGGAAGGACAGGGGACGGACACCAGTGGTGAGGCATCAAGCACAACTGCTGCACACCAGCATAGTGACACGGATATCACCAGCGCATCAGAGGGGGACCGTAGTCTTCTAGAGGACTCACAGCCAGAGACGCAGACCTCTACGTCATCTAACGACGGCGGTGACACATCTATGTTTTCAGCCACAGGAAACGGGGACTCTGCCTCATCGTCCACCACACAGCGTTCAGTGCCCATCCTCCCTGCTACTCCCACTGTTGCTGCCCGTGTTCGCACCACAAAAAACGGAAGAGTGTCCTTTATCCCAGGCACCGCTGCCCCTGCCCCTGTCCCCCCTGCTGCCAGCAGTGCTGTGTCTGTGGACCTTTTGCGCCAGCTGTGTGTGGGTCAGACAGCTCTCCTCAATGCCTTCCTGGACCATGACAAAAAATTGGCACAGGTGGTGGCTTACATGGAGGGCGTTCATTCCGACGTGGGTGGGCTACACCGGACTGTACAGTCTCTGTCCTCTGCAGTGACAGCAGCCATTCAACTTGCCCAATCCCATAGTCCTGCTCCAGTCCCTAGGCCCACCACCCTGCCAGTAGCCACATCTGATGATAGTGACCACACACCCCAGACATCAAGGGAAAGATACAGCACACGCAGCACACGGCAGCAGCAGCCCAAGCAGTCCAGGGCGCAGACAACATCCCCACAGAAAGGTAAACCCACACCAGAGAGCAGAGGCAAAAGCCCTTCAGGCCACACCCAGGGCAAGGGTGGCAAGAAGCAGGCCTCAGGCTCACATGCCTCAGAGGCATCCCCAGCCAAGGACTCACCTGTCCCAAAAGTGTCTCGCATAGACAAGCACACAGTTTCCGTGCCCAGTGACAAACAGGTGCCTGCTAAGAGTACACATAAGAAGAGCTCCAAGGCAAGTTCACCCACAACATCAACTCCCATCCAGAGCCCTGTGAAGCAGGGCAAGGAGGCCACTGTAGGGGGGACACCTGGTAAACAGGTGATGCAGGGGCAGAGGCAATCTGGGGCCAAGCGTCCCGCAGAATCCAGCACGTCCGCAGAGGGTGGACCAGCATCTGCACATGATCCTGCTTTTGTAATGAGTGTGCCTGTTGTATACACCCCACTTGGCATTAATCCCAGGACAGGGAAGCCATATCAAATCCCCAAGAAGCGGAAGGGGACCCCTCCAGATTCTCCCACACACACTGGGTCTCATGCAAGCATGAGTCCACCTCCACGTGCCACCACCCCACCTGGTCCTAGCAGCCCTCAGGCTTCCCAAACCACTGATGGCTCTACCACACCTGGACCAAGCAGCCCTCAGGCTTCCCAGACCACTGATGGCTCTACCCCAGCTGGGCCTCTCTCTCCCCGAGCCAGTACCCCAACTGGCCCCGACAGACAGCCACCTCCCAGTCATACTGCCAGCCAAGTCTGAGTGTTAGTCCCCCTCACACACGTGTCTCTCCCACAGTGGTGCCATGGACTGCCCATTTTTGACACCCTGAGTGTGTTGCTGACCATGGCAGGGTACAGTACCACAATTTCACATAAAGTATCCCCCAGTCTAGTGAACTAGGTTCACAAATTTCTAAAACTGACCCCAGTGGGTATAGAAATAGGAAGGTCCTATGTGAAGCAGTCAGATGTTAGCCACTTGGGAGGGGGGAAGGAAGCAAGTCCTTTTGTTTATATTACCCTCACACACCCTAGTGGTGTCATGCTTCATCATCAGGTCACCCTGACGCCTAAAAGTCAGGGTGGGCTCGACCATATTCCAGGGAGCACTTAGTGAGATTTTTGCCAGGGGGAATTAAAGATTAAAAATCCGCAGGCAGATCCCGGTATCCCTTTATTCGTGGATCTGTCAGGGATATTAAAAAACAAAGAAGGGGGTCACTTGGAGTTTAATGGTCCTATGACCCTAGTGCCAACATGTTTCAGTCCTATAATGGCCAATTGGTCCGGGACTTTCTTCAGGGCAAGTCAAAGGGTATCCTCCCTGGGTATCAGTAGGAAGGGGAGTCCCTATCCTATTATTTTAACAAATAAAGGGCAGATAGCTGCTCCTTAAAAATTAACAAAAGAAAAAATTTTCTTGGTTTTTTTCTTTTTACTCCATCTGCAAGTAAAAGAAAATATATAGGAGATCATAGCGTAACATTTTTTATATGAACTCCACGCTTCCCATATGTGATGTGCTCAAAAAAACATGCTTACATTCATGTAGGGGGTGTTAATGACATCACTCGCCATACCAGCTTGGTATGTGTATTCAAAACTATATAAAACTACCACACACAACTCTGGTATATATAGTGACGTGGCGAAAATTTCGCATTCTGTCATAATTCACATCTTTGTGCGTGTTTTTTCACTGTACAACATACAAGCTCAGTAACCCATTACAGGAAACAAGCTCATTGTCATTCTTCTCGACTTCACAATAACACTATCGAATGTCACACTTTTTTTACTCAAACACATTCTCCCTTACCCCTCTTTGGGAGAGAACACGATTCACTGGGGACTCCAGTATGTGCGGGGAGCCTTATAGTCAAACGCTGCATAGTTCGAATGGCCGAATATAAAACATATTGACACCGGACAGAAGAAAAAAGGAAGGAAACATAAACAAACATAGCGATTTAGAATCCAATCCTGAGGCGTTGGTTCAAAGCGTACCTGAATAGATGCTGGTTGTCAAGAGGGAATAGTTACTTACGTCTCCAAGGGTCCTACCCCGTGTCACCACCTACTAGGTCCGAGTCCCCGGGCTTGCGCTTCGAGGTTCGATATACCTGAGCTTTTATGCCACGAGAAACTGCCAGCGCGCGAAGGTAGTGTACCGCCCCCGCAAGTGAAGGCGGAAATGAGCATCAACCCGGATGTAATCGGCATCCGGAAATGTGGGCATGATGGGAAATGTAGTTCCTATGCCCGTATATTACTCTTTGTATATATTTTATACATATTTTTCTGGAAAGAATGTGCAGAGTGTAACAGTAAGACCGACATAAAATCGGAAAATGCAATTAGCACGATCTTGTGATGGGTCAGAATTTGCATCTTTTATGATGCATGGAAGCACGAGACTTGCGACTATTTACAAAGCGGTGCAACTTTATTGTTACAGGCTGTGCGCACAGACTAACTGTTGTCCAGTGTTACAAGTGCGTGCTACCTCCAGGTTGATTATAAACCATATGATATGAAGAAAAAGAGCGATGGACAGTTTTGTATTTAAAATATGTACAAGCTCGCAACATTTAAAACAAGATGCTTGTCTATATGTAATATTCGGCATTACCCAAGGTGGTGTGCTGTAATTCGTTGGTTTATATCTATGCAGAACCCACCATGATGTTTATTAGGTACGGGATAATGTGCAACTAATCACTGGAATTAGTGAGGTGTCCTCAAGCCCAAACGTAAAAAACCTCTAAAGAGGTTGGAGGGACCCTGTTAGTACCACTAAACGAGAGGAGGTGGTTCTATATGCAGGAATGTAGCAGCTGAGTTCTAAGTACCATCATTGGTTCAACTGGTTCCAAGGAATGGAATCATTGAGCCCTTCTTCATGGGTCCTCAAGCGGTGCACCCAACGTTGCTCTCGTTCTAATAGTTTCTTGGTCAGGTTAACAGTACCTTTCACTTTTTCAATAATGGTCCATTCTAAATCTGTGTCACTGTGATTTTTTTCTAGGTAGTGGGCTGTTAGTCTGGTCGCTGTTATTGCCCGCCTGATGGTACTTCGATGCTCACTTATTCGTACCTTTATTTTCCTGCTGGTCATTCCAATGTACATTAATCTACATGGGCACTTTATCAAGTACACTACATTGTCGCTATTACAATTAGTGTGTGCCCGCTGTTCCCACGGGTGTGTCATGCCTAAGTCAATATATTTAGTGTGTGCCGTTAAGGGACATGCCACACAGGATCCGCAAGGATAATGACCCATGACTAGAGGTTGGTTCCATAAAGTGAGTTGACTGTTTTTTTTGGGTCTATGCGTGTTGGTATGTACCAATGTGTCCCTCAGACTTTTATTCCTTTTAAAAGAGAACATGGGTTTCTCAAACGTGAGCTTATTAGAAGTCAGAATTGGCCATTTCTTGTTTATGATCTTTTTCACATCATTGGAGGAGGAATTGTACGTGGTAACGCATATTAATTTGTTTATCTCTGGTCTTTGTTGTGTATCTAACAGTGCCTCCCTTGGTGTATTGCGTGACCTTTTCTTAGCCCTGTCAATGATTCTCTGAGGGTAGGCTTTCTGTTGTAATTTAGATGTCAGTACTTCTGCCTCTTTTTTTAAATCAGTTAGGTCTGAGCAATTCCTACGTATCTGAAGGAACTGTCCAACCGGCAGATTCTCCTTCAAAGACCGAGGGTGTGCACTGTCAAACCGCAGTAAGCTATTTTTGTCTGTAGGCTTAGTGTATAAGGAGCTAATCAATGTGCCACCCCTCGCTGTTAGATTGACATCTAGAAAAGAGACAGATTCGCTGCTTTTAGTCATAGTAAAGTGTAGGTGTGGGTCGAGTTGGTTAATCCACCCTAAGAAATCGGTCAGACTGGAATCGTCACCTTTCCAGATGACAAGGATGTCATCTATGTACCTATACCATTTGCAAATGTTGTTAGAGTAAGGGTTTGGGGGCCAGATATGTTTTTCTTCAAACTGGCCCATGAACAGACACGCAAATACTGGGCGCAAACGTGCTGCCCATGGAAGACCCATGAACTTGAAGGTACATCTGGTCTTCAAACTTGAAGAAATTCTCTGTCAATGCCAGGCGTATCAAAGTAACAACATACCTAACAGGTGCCTCCCACTGCCAGTCTTCCTTTTTTTTAAATTTCTTCAATAACCCGTAAGCTCTCCTCCTGAGGAATGCTGGTATACAGCGCCTCAACGTCCAGGCATACCATGGTGTTCTCTCCTGGATTGTATTCCAAGTCTGTTAATAGGTTAAGTAAATGTTTGGTATCTTGGACGTATGACCTTATTTTGGTCACCAGGGGTCTCAGGAACCAGTCAGTGTATTTAGACAGTGGTTCCAGGAGCGATCCTATGCCAGATACGATGGGTCTGCCGGGAGGGGGAATTTTCCCTTTATGTATCTTCGGTATGGTGTAGAACAGGGGCACTCTGGGCTCGTCTGTGATGAGGAAGGCTCGTTCTTTTTTGTTAATCCAATTCCTCTCGAGGGCTTCCGTGGTGATGGTTTCGATGGTCTTTTTTATGCGAACAGTGGGGTCCTTGTTTATCTTCTTATAGTATTTCTCATCTGCTTGGAGATTTAGACATGCCATCCTGTAGGCATTAGTACTCTGAATCACCGTTGCTCCGCCTTTGTCAGCCGGTTTTATGACAATATCCTCCCTGTTGCTCAGAGTTTTCAAGGCGTCGCGTTCCTTTCGAGTCAAGTTGTTGAAGACCTCTCTCTTGGGTTGGAGTTGCTCGACTTCCTTAGACACCCCTTCTTCAAATGCCAAGACCTCAGGTGGCATCAGTGAGGCAGGCGGAAAAAAGTTGGACTTGAGGCGGAGGGTAGTATGGTTATCGTCTTCCTCTGGTTTGTCTTTGTCCATGAAGTATGTCTTGATGCAGATTTTGCGAAAGAATTCGCTTAATTCACATCTCAGCTGGAATTTGTCCAGGAAGGCGGTGGGAACAAACCCAAGGCCTTTGTTAAGGACAGAGAGTTCCTCTGGGCTTAGAATAACATCAGTGAGGTTAACTACTATTCCCTCATTGCGCTGGTGCTGGGTTGCTGTCCTCTGGTTTGGCTCCTCGTGTTCACTGGAGTTCTGTCGTCTTCCCACTGGACCCTTCTGTTGTTTCTTTTCCCACGTTTTCCTCTCCTTCCGCCCGACCTATAAAATGATTCTGGCTAAAATTGGGTTGGAGGAAGGGTGCGGTTTGGTATTGGGGGGGTCCAGGGAAAGGAAGAGGTGCGAAAGGGCCTGGCCAAGGGTACATTTGTTGTTGGGGGTATCCCTGATTGAAGCCCCCTCTACGTGGTCTTCTTGGTCTGCCTCTCCAGCTTTTGTTTGAATTGTCGCTAGACCACTCATCCTGGTCTGAGTCAGATGTGGCTGAATCCCCCTGGTATGAGGATCCTGAATCTGAATGCTCTTGGCCCTTATAATCATCCTTAATATATGGATACACCTTTTCATGAGAAAACTTTTTGAGGTCTTTTTGAAGTTTATTTATTTTACTTTGCATAAGATAGTCTTTATGCTCTCCGATGTCTTTATTCACTACCTCAAGTTTCTTTTTGAAAAGGGTTATTTTAATCTCAGTCATAAGGGCATCTTCACTTGTCTTTATTTTGATCAGAAGTGCTTCTGACAGGCGTTTGGCAGTATTTATTATCAGGATGAGCCAGTCACGTGTGCAGCGCCACGCAATTAATGACCACTCTTTTCTGAACAAGGGGTCATCCAAAAAGATTCTAGGCGCATTGGTGACTAGTAGGCCTGATGGTGCTGCATTTCCACGTAAATACTCTGTCATGATCGCCCCGTGTAGTAAAATCTTCATTTGCGTACGTTTCAATTCCTTCAATTCGTCCCAGTTTTGGGCTTGATTGAGGCTCTGATTTATATTTGTATCGGGTAGTAATGACGGGGCGGCTAAAATAGCCAAAGCCATTTCATCTGAGTAACCAATTCCCAGAGTTTCCGTCATTTTAGTTGTTAATTGTGGTGTCAAGATTATGTCTGGTGTAATTGACTATGATAGTGTATCGCGCAGAGAATGAATGACAAACAGTGATCAAAAAAAGTGACTACAGACGTATTGCTAATGATTTAGGATATTTTCCAATGAAGCCCTACAGCTGTGCGCTGCTCAATTCACGAAAGAACTATGGTCAACAGGGAAAAAGGCTTTTCCCTGTACCGTAAGGGCAGAGAGGTAAACTTTTGTGGGAGTACGTCCTCCCGTGTTTAGACACGATTTCACATAAAGTATCCCACAGTCTAGTGAACTAGGTTCACAAATTTCTAAAACTGACCCCAGTGGGTATAGAAATGGGAAGGTCCTATGTGAAGCAGTCAGATGTTAGCCACTTGGGAGGGGGGAAGGAAGCAAGTCCTTTTGTTTATATTACCCTCACACACCCTAGTGGTGGCATGCTTCATCATCGGGTCACCCTGACGCCTAAAAGTCAGGGTGGGCTCGACCATATTCCAGGGAGCACTTAGTGAGATTTTTGCCAGGGGGAATTAAAGATTAAAAATCCGCAGGCAGATCCCGGTATCCCTTTATTCGTGGATCTGTCAGGGATATTAAAAAACAAAGAAGGGGGTCACTTGGAGTTTAATGGTCCTATGACCCTAGTGCCAACATGTTTCAGTCCTATAGTGGCCAATTGGTCCGGGACTTTCTTCAGGGCAAGTCAAAGGGTATCCTCCCTGGGTATCAGTAGGAAGGGGAGTCCCTATCCTATTATTTTAAAAAATAAAGGGCAGATAGCTGCTCCTTAAAAATTAACAAAAGAACATTTTTTCTTTTTTTTTTTCTTTTTTACTCCATCTGCAAGTAAAAGAAAATATATAGGAGATCATAGCGTAACATTTTTGATATGAACTCCACGCTTCCCATATGTGATGTGCTCAAAAAACCATGCTTACATTCATGTAGGGGGTGTTAATGACATCACTCGCCATACCAGCTTGGTATGTGTATTCAAAACTATATAAAAGTACCACACACAACTCAGTGGTATATATAGTGCCGTGGCGAAAATTTCGCATTCTGTCATAATTCACATCTTTGTGCGTGTTTTTTCACTGTACAACATACAAGCTCAGTAACCCATTACAGGAAACAAGCTCATTGTCATTCTTCTCGACTTCACAATAACACTATCGAATGTCACACTTTTTTTACTCAAACATAAAGTGTAACACATTCTCCCTTACCCCTCTTTGGGAGAGAACACGATTCACTGGGGACTCCGGTATGTGCGGGGAGCCCTATAGTCAAACGCTGCATAGTTCGAATGGCCGAATATAAAACATATTGACATTGTACAGAAGAAAAAAGGAAGGAAACATAAACAAACATAGCGATTTAGAATCCAATTCTGAGGCGTTGGTTCAAAGCGTACCTGAAAGATGCTGGTTGTCAAGAGGGAATAGTTACTTATGCCTCCAAGGGTCCTACCCCGTGTCACCACCTACTAGGTCCGAGTCCCCGGGCTTGCGCTTCGAGGTTCGATATACCTGAGCTTTTATGCCACGAGAAACTGCCAGCGCGCGAAGGTAGTGTACCGCCCCCCGCAAGTGAAGGCGGAAATGAGCATCAACCCGGACGTGATCGGCATCCGGAAATGTGGGCATGATGGGAAATGTAGTACCTATGCCCGTATATTACTCTTTGTATATATTTTATACATATTTTTCTGGAAAGAATGTGCAGAGTGTAACAGTAAGACCGACATAAAATCGGAAAATGCAATTAGCACGATCTTGTTATGGGTCAGATTTGCATCTTTTATGATGCATGGAAGCACGAGACTTGCGACTATTTACAAAGCGGTGCAACTTTATTGTTACAGGCTGTGCGCACAGACTAACTGTTGTCCAGTGTTACAAGTGCGTGCTACCTCCAGGTTGATTATAAACCATATGATATGGAGAAAAAGAGCGATGGACAGTTTTGTATTTAAAATATGTACAAGCTCGCAACATTTAAAACAAGATGCTTGTCTATATGTAATATTCGGCATTACCGAAGGTGGTGTGCTGTAATTCGTTGGTTTATATCTATGCAGAACCCAGCATGATGTTTATTAGGGACGGGATAATGTGCAACTAATCACTGGAATTAGTGAGGTGTCCTCAAGCCCAAAAGTAAAAAACCTCTAAAGAGGTTGGAGGGACCCTGTTAGTACCACTAAACGAGAGGAGGTGGTTCTATATGCAGGAATGTA
Organism: Calotriton arnoldi; assembly: GCA_963921515.1. Classification (NCBI taxonomy): domain Eukaryota; kingdom Metazoa; phylum Chordata; class Amphibia; order Caudata; family Salamandridae; genus Calotriton; species Calotriton arnoldi. The sequence continues at coordinate 956,595 of CAWUFW010001477.1, read as the reverse complement.
GCAGCTGAGTTCTAAGTACCATCATTGGTTCAACTGGTTCCAAGGAATGGAATCATTGAGCCCTTCTTCATGGGTCCTCAAGCGGTGCACCCAACGTTGCTCTCGTTCTAATAGTTTCTTGGTCAGGTTACCAGTACCTTTCACTTTTTCAATAATGGTCCATTCTAAATCTGTGTTCCCAGTGCTGGATATCATGTACTCACTCTGCACTTTTTACTGGCCCTTGGCCTTGTTGTTGACTGTTGTTCTAGACTTGCCTGTGCAGCTTCTCATGTACCTCACCTGCACTGTGTCCTGGCCACTGGCCTTGTTGTTGACTGATGTTCTAGACTTGCCTGTGCAGCTTCTCATGTACCTCACCTGCACGGTGTCCTGGCCACTGGCCTTGTTGTTGACTGATGTTCTAGACTTGCCTGTGCAGCTTCTCATGTACCTCACCTGCACTGTGTCCTGGTCACTGGCCTTGCTGTTCACTGCTGGTTGCCCCTTGCCTGTGCAGGATCTCATGTACCTCATCTGCACTTTGGACTGGTCACTGGCCTAGCTGTTCACTGCTGGTTGCCCCTTGCCTGTGCAGGGTCTCGTGTACCTCATCTGCACTTTGGACTGGTCACTGGCCTTGCTGTTCACTGCTGGTTGCCCCTTGCCTGTGCAGGGTCTCGTGTACCTCATCTGCACTTTGGACTGGTCACTGGCCTTGCTGTTCACTGCTGGTTGCCCTTTGCCTGTGCAGGATCTCATGTACCTCATCTGCACTTTGGACTGGCCACTGGCCTTGCTCTTGTCTAAAGTTTGCTGCATAACTGTGTAAAATATAAATAAAAAAATAATTACTCCTGTTGTCTGCCTTGTCAGTGTCCTTGCTAAATAAAGGGTTACTGTGTGGGTATGGTTTACTGTGACACATGCTTTATATGCCACTTCAACATTGCCAATGTCTTGTTTCCTCTGAACATGTTGTTTCAACTTTGGTGTCCCAGACTTGTGCATCTGTCTGTGTTGGCTTAGATGTAGGTGTGTTTGCTGGACTGTTTAACTTCCTGAGTGTGTTGTTGTCTGTGTGATGTTTAGATTGTTGTTGTGTGTGTTCATGGTGTGTCACTCATCTCTGTTTGTAACTGGTATGTCTGTTGTGCACACACTGCTTGGTGTGCATGCAGTGCTGTGAGTGTATGTTGCCTTGTCCTTGCCTGGTGTGCACCCCCTGATGTTTAGCTGTTGTAGCATATTGATATCTTTGCATGTGCATGTGTTGTGTCTGATGTGGCTGTGTGCAGTGTTTGTGTTGTGTTGTCTCATGCAGTTGACAGATGCTCTGTGTGTGGTGTTCTATTTGCCTGTCAGTGTGTGTGTTTTGTTGTTGTGTTTGATTCAGATGTGTGTTGCCATTGTGGTGTGCCTTACTTGTGTGTCTGTCACATGAACTGAGGTCTTTTGTAGTTCCTGTGCTTGTTTTAGGTGCATCCTTGGTGTTTTCTCCTCTCAGATTTGTTGTCTCTTGTCATTCTTGTGCATGTGCAGGCATGTGGTACACTATGACACCATTTTGAGTTGATGGGTGGTGTGGTATGTCTGTCTGTGTGTCATTGTAGGCCCATTTCTCCCTGTTTGTCTCCATTATTGTTTTGTGTGGATGCACTTCTTATATGTTTTGTGGTACGTTGTCTGTGCATTTTTCCTGACTAATGAGGTTGTGTACTCCTGTTTTGTCTGTGCTCCCATTGAATTTCCACTGTTTAACTGCACAGGTCTTGTCTGTTATTATAGTAGTTCTGTGTGTGTGTTTTGATTGTGTTCTGTGTTTGACTGTTGTTTTTGTGCGTACAGTGGTTCTGCCATCCATGTGTGTGTGTGATGTTTGTGGGTACCCCCCAGGGGGTGTGTTTGCTTGTCAGTGTATTGACTGGACATTATTGGCAAGCTTCTGTGTGTTTGTCACTGGTGTTGTGTGCTGCAGGTGTGATGGGTGTGGGGGTTGGGTGAAGGTTCATACTTGTGTTTGACAGTCATGGAGTGTTGCAATGGGCCCTGTGTGTTGTGCTGCTGACATACTCCTGTGATGTATTGGGATACAGATGTGTGGCAGTTGTTGCAGTGAGGTGACTGTGGTTTGACTTCACTCACTGTGACTGCCATGTGTGATTTGTTGGGCTGGGGTTGTTGTTATATGTTCCTTCCCTTGCATGTGATGTACACATGCTTGGTGTTCAGCTCCTTGCCATTCCATTTGTGTGCACCTCACTTTAGGTTTCCTATTTGTTGTCCTCCATTGCTGCTGGCATGTGGTCTGTGTTTGTTGCTGTGTGTCAGTGTGGGGTATGTCTGTGTGACTTGGCAGGCTGTGTGTCCATTAGAGTGTTTGTTCATTATCTGTGTGTGTTTATTTTGTGCTTGGACTCAGTTTACTTGCCATGAGTGTGGTGTTGTTGTGGTGTGTGGGTTCCCCTGGCCCTGTGCTTCTACGCAGTGTGTTACTCTGCAGCCACACCTGATGAGGCTGTCTCCCTAGTTGTTTGTTGTGTGGTGCAGTGTGTGTGTTCACCTGGATGGTTATTGGGCATGTGGGAGCACAGGAGGGTCACATGGCATGTCCCTTCATGTTGTGGGTGGGCCTAGTGTGTGGAGTGTGGAGGTGTTGCCCTGTGTACTTTGTGCACTGCCCATGCCTTGCGCTGGCCCTGCCTACTACATTGTGCGCATTTTGTGACGCGGATTCACTGCTGCGGTCACGTGAACTGAACATTATTTCAAGATCGCGGACATGGTGACCTGGATGAGGAGGGGTGAACTAGTGGCAGGTAGGACATGTGTGGCTACACCTATGGTTGTGTTCCTGTCCCCACCAGGGTGTCTGGTGGGGACAGGAACCTTACATCAGCCATGGAGTTGTGGGTTGTGTTTGTGTGCAGAGTTGTGTGATCGCGTACCTGCGGCGACGTCCGCCACGGTCCATGGCTTGCTGGAGGTGTATGATGTACAGCGCCGGGAAGACGTGTAGTGCCGGGTCCATGGCGGTCGGCTCCGGTATTCACTTTTGCGCTCCGCTGTGGTGCTTCCGCCTGCTCAGATTGGCCGGTTTCTCCGCTGCGGTGTGCCTGGCTGTTTGGCGCATCCTAATTTGTACGGCGGGAGGGACGTCATTCCGCACGGCGGTGGCTCTCGATTGGTTAACTCCGCCGCGGTGGCGGGCGCGTTTTGATGGCGGTTAACGTCGCACCGCGGCGGTCGGAAAATGGGCTGTGTTTGACCATTGTAATATGGCGGACGTGTGCACCGCTGCTCGCGGGCGGAAAACAGCGTTTTCTCCCACCACCAGCATTGCGGAGGTGCATCTGCCAGTCATCGTAATGGGCCCCTAGGTAAAGGAATCATTGGAGTCTTTGGGGACCATGGGTAAAAAAACAGATCGGGGTTTAAAAGGCGTGCTTGGTCTACCATATACACTTAGACCCTGTTCTCTGAGTAGTGCATCATCTGCTACCTCATGTATGCCACCCCTCTCTAGACTGTCCAGGTCCCTTAGTAGGTCAATGTCAGAGACCTGTAGGGCAGTAGTGTCTTCAATTGGCTCAAGATTCCGCCCCCCTGCTGCCCTGCCAACAGCAAAATATTTGGCCAACCTGAGTTTGCGAGTAAATTCAAAGCAGTCTATTTGAGTTTGTACATAATCCATGTCCTCTGGGGCACAGTAAGAAAGACCACGTGTGAGAATTTTAATTTCTTCTGCATTTAATATTAGGCCAGACAAATTTATTATGCTGATGTTACTGTCCGTCATTTGTTTTTCTTGTTGTTTGTTTTGTTGGTCACCTGTTCTCTTTGACCTTCGGTTTTTCCTCTTCCTCTTCCACCCCCTCGGAAGGTTCTCTCTTGCCTTCGTAGTGGTCTTAAATTTGTGTTCCTGTCCCATCGTAAAAAACGCAACTCGTCTTCCACAGAGGGTACACTTGTTTGACGTGTGTCCTCGTTGTCTGTGTCCGCCTCGGAACTGATCTCTGAACCTGATTCCTCGTTTGTTTGTGCAGTACTGCCTCGTAGACTATTAGTCATCTTCTGTTGCCGAATGTTCTCAAAGCGCTTTGAGAAGGTGAAGATTTGGCTCCTCTGATAGTCCAGTTAATCTCTTCTAAACTTCACGGCCTTTCGATCTTTGATGGTTTGCTCATACTTCTTCACCCTTTCTTGCATCTCCATTTGCAATTTCTTGATGGTGTCCTGCTCAGGTAATTTGCTCAACTGTTTGGAGAGTGTTTCGATCTCTTTTAATAGGGCTTGTCTGTCAATGTCAGCATATTTTATCAGAATTGCCAACATTCGCTTTGAGGAATCGGCATTGTTCTCAGCCCTCTCCCATAACATATCCGGGTTAGGATTTTCATAGGTGGGCGCAATAAGTATACGCAAACCTTTAGGAACACGTCACACCTCCAGGTATCGTGTTAGAGATTTGCTTTCCCACCATATTGAAGTTCCGCGTTTAAGCAGCTTTTCTATTGCTCTCAAAAGATCTTTGTAATCCTTTGTGTTCACCGGCTCGCCCTCCTTTCTTGCTCTGCTGACCTCTTCCACTATGTCAGCGTCGCTGAATAGCTGCTCTGCCGCACTCTCTCTCTCTTTAAGCCACTCCATTTCACACAAATGTGGTCACTGAACTCTACAATAAAACGTCCCGCTGCACGGTTAAATACTGTTATTCTCTCTCCCCACTGCATACAGATTCACACAGCTCGCATCTTACCGTTCTCTTTGGACACTGTCCGAATCACGGCTCCATGCTGGCCTCAAGTGATTACTTCCGCATTATCTCATGGCAGCAGGAGGGCTCCGCGCTGTGTACCACGTACAGCGTTAACTTCTTCTTCCGATCTCCGCTGTGCTTCCTGAACGAGAGGGCATGCCGGAATTCGGCACCGATGACAAACTCTTACTTCATCCAGACTGCCTGGTCCAGCATACAAACAGACTCCAACACGCTCTGGCTCGCTTTGAAGAGTTTTATTAGTGACCACAAACTACCAGGTAACGCGTTTCAACCGCGAAAGCGGTCTTTGTCAAGCCGAAGGTTGCTGCCATTTTTTGTGTGCTTTTTATACCATTAATAATGTTTCAAAAACATTAAAATGACAGTGCTCCATTTCCCAATTAAAGTGACATGTGTAATCTCAATTCTGAGATAAAGTGACTTTTGCCTTGTGCAAAGAGCATTGTTGTTAAAGTGCTATACTCACATTAAATGCATAACATAAAAAAACAGCAAAAAATACTTTCAAATACATTTAAAATTCAAATGTATTTAAAATTTCTCTAAAATTCATCATTATTTGAATCAAGGGCCAGTGCCATTACCATCTTATGCTCCAACACACCATACTCAGGCCAAGCTCGCTATGTGCCATAGTTCAATACAACTTTTTTTTAACGCCAATTATGATGCTGTTACCTTACTCTTGGCCATCGCATATATATATATGTATGTATATGTACTCACTGAAAAAACAAAGGTAAAGGGTTAAAGGGACGTTATAGTTCGGTAAAAATGTCAGTTAAAATGTACCATTTAAAAAAAAAAAAACACTGAAATTCACCAGTTATAGTTATCTCAAGAATCTAGCGCAGGAGCATGTGTTTTTTTTTTTTTTTTAAATGCTGCGGATTCACAGATCCTCCCCTGGGGACGGGTCCCTCAGACATAAGGGGGCAGAGTATTCCTACCCTGCCCCCTTATATCTATTGTTAATGTTTTTTCAAGGACTCTGGAATGAGTCCTGAGTCTTAAGATGGCTGCAGCCACATCCTTGTTGATGTAGTGGCAGCCAATCAGATTGTCTCTAGAGATTTGTCAGCCCCACGGGTACTTCGTGGCGTGAAATATGCAAAGTATTTGAGCCTTAATTGTTCAACAACCAGTTAACAGATTTACATCAAATCACAAAGAGCTGGCTTTCTGGACCAAGATGTATCTTTCTGTCAAATTTGGTGTAATTCTGTTCAGAAGTTTTTGCGGTATCACTGTTCAATTTTCCTATGAAAAAATGAATGTAGAAAATATGTTTTAGGACACTCCCCTTTTCCTCGGCCCCCGCTTGACGGATCACCGGAAAGTTTCCAGGAAGGAGCTGAGGTTGATGAGACTTTTTTCTAGAAAGTTTTGTGAAGATACGTCAAATGGAGACAAAGTTATTAGGAAAACAAAAAATGCTTTCGCTATGGAAACACAGATCTAACTATAACTACCAAGTGATGACTGCCACTGGGTAGTGTGTATGTATATAACTGTTTTTTTAAGTACCTTTAAAATATGTTTTTTAAGAATGTTATTTACTATGTTTGCATTTACTTACCTGTATTTATACAGACTATTTTGCGTATTTTGCACATAGTATATAAATTTGTGGACTAATGGTTACAACAAAGTGTTTATAAATGCTGCTATACTTGTATTATAATAGACGAAAACAGACGAGTAGTCTATCTTCTATATTCATTGAGGCACTTGGCACTTTAAATAAGGTGAGTTAATGGTGGCACACCATGTGATCAAGGCCCTGCGAGGCCGAAACGCGTCATGGCAGCACAGCACACAAAATAAACTGTTGGCACAAGAAAGAGGAGTCTGTTCTGTTTTTCGATTCAGCGTTGCAGGAATTGGGGGAAAAAGGATTATTTTATATATATATATATATATGTATATATATATATATATATATATGTATATATATATAGCTTGGAGACACACACAATGTCGCTGACGAACCTCAAACTGATACAACAAAAACGGAGTGACTACAATAGGCACTTTAGATATTCCAAAGCTCCTTTCTTTCTTAACCAACTTGATAGAGCAATCAACTGCCCAAAAAAACTGCTCGATATAGTCAAAAACCAAACGATCTGGAAAAACAATGCCCCAGCCTCTGACAGCAAAATCCTAACTAACTGCGAAACATTTGCCTCCTTCTTTGCTGAGAAAACTGTGCTAATCACTATTGAGATACAGAATGCCTTACAACTCCTACCATGCACACCCCCTCAATAACCTTTCCTTCTTGTTCAGAAAGATTGCATCCCCCCCACACCCTTTCCCTCTTTTTCAGGACGATTGCCCGACTTCCTCTCCCGACAAACCTAAAAACAACGCTGCCTGGTCCAACTTTAAAACCTTTGAGGAAAACAACATCTTATAACTTCTAACTTTTCTGAAATACTCCAACCACTTCCACCATCCCCTCCCCTCCAAATTCCTCAATGATTACATTCACCTTCTACTTCCCTTATGGACCAGGATTACAAATGCCTCTCTTACGCAAGGCTCCTTCAATGACTGCCTAAAAAGTTTAAGGTTACTCCGATCTTAAAAAAAGCCAACTCCGACCACTCTGACCCCAACAACTACTGCCCCATCTCTGACATTCCAACTTTGGCAAAACTATTAGAAAAATATGTGCACCTGCAGCTTCGTTGATGATGCCAAAGCATTTGCCACAAGTGGTACTAACTTGTTCCTGCATGGAAAGTGAATCATCAATGAGGACCCCAACATTTTTTGCTGATTTCTTAGGCTTCGGAATGACTTCTAGAGAGGCAGACCACCAGGAGGAGTCCCAAATCTGGTGGGCCCCACCGAAGAGTAAGATCTCTGTTTTGTCGATGTTTAATTTCAAACAATTATCTGTCATCCAGATTGCTACTTCAGAGAGGCACTTTGTGAGTTTACCTTGGGTTTCGTCATGTCTCTCCCCTATTGATATGACCAGCTGAGTGTCGTCCGCGTACGAACAGATCTTAAAGCCCCATTTCCTTACAATTTTTGCTAGGGAGGAGACGTAAATATTGAATAGTGTCGGGCTCAAGGAGGAACCCTGAGGGACTACGCATTAAGATAAATGGGGACAGGATCCGAAAGTACTTAACTGGACTGTTTGAGTTCTATTCTTTAGAAAGTAGGTGAACCAATGTAGGGATTTGGAGTAAAGTCCAATTTTATGGAGTTTTTTGCTCAAGAGGCTATAGGAGACGGTATCTAAAGCTGCACAAAAATCAAATAGTATAGTGGAGTACAGTAGAGTGGCATTCAGTGGAGTGGAGTACAGTGGAGTGGCATTCAGTGGAGTGGAATACAGTAGAGTGGAGTGGCATAGAGTGGAGTGAATTACAATGGAATAGCGCACAGTGGGGTGGCGTAGAGTGAAGGGGCACACAGTGGAGTGGTGTAGACTGCAGTGTCGAACAGTGGAGTGCCATACAATTTAATAGTGTAGAGTAGAGTGGTGTACAGTGGAGTGACATAGAGTGCAGTGTCACAGAGTGGAATAGCGTAGTGTTTAGTGGCGTAGAGTGAAGTGCCACACAGTGGAATGGTGTAGACTGCAGTGTTGAACAGTGGGGTGGCGTAGAGTGAAGTAGCATAGACTGGAAAAGTGTAGATTGGAGTGTGGTATAGTGCAGTGGGGTAGAGTGTAATGGTGTACAGTTTACTATTACAGTTATAGTTAAGGTTACCGGGTTGCCAGAGAAAGGAATTCCTCAAATTTTTCACCCTTAATAACTTTGTGCCAGTTTGATGAATCTCCACTAAAGTTTCCAGACCTATTCCTTTTTCCACATTGGCAGAGTATGGAAAGTTATGCTGTGATTGATCAAGGAGGAGCAAATATGAAAAGAGGGTCCCAAAACGTGTTTGGGCATCAATGCATTTTTCAATAGGGTTTGTACTCACCCGTAGCGGGCAAATGCCCAGTTGGATTTCCATGAAATTTGGCAGGATTACAAGTATGTAGGGTAAGTATCTTTTAAGGTATAAAGGATTATAACATAGTGATATCTGATATTGTGGTACTTTCGTGGAAATTCGCAGAATTTCGCTGTATTTCGCAGAAGTACCGCAGTATATAGCGAAGACAAGTCATTATGGGCCAGATGTATCAATAATCCGTTTTGCGATTTCCTAATTGCGAATCCTTGCGATTGTCCATGTCTGTGATTGCTTTTGAATAAACCAATCTTTTTTTTTTTTGTAAAGTAGCCCATTTTCCTTAAAGGAAAACGAGATGCTTTACAAAAAGAAAAATTCAAAGTTTTCTTTTCATTTTAAAAGAGCAGGCAGTGGTCCGTGGGACCACTGCCTGCTCTAAAAAAATGCTTGTACAAACATTCACAAAGGGGAAGGGGTCCCTTATGGACCCTTTCCCATTTACGAATGTGTTACCACCTACTTGAAGTAGGTGGTAAAATGCGAATGCTTTGTGACCGCATTCACGGTCACAAAACATTCATACATACCATTAGGATTCGCTATTTGGAAGGTACGCCCTAGACACGCCCCTTCCAAATAGTGAATCGCTAACCCATTTTGCGATTCGGTAACAGGTTACCGAATCGCAAAAAAGGGTTTGCTACATCAGAAAAGCATTTTTTTTGCATTCGCAAATGGGCGATTCTGCGAATCGGCCGTTTGCAAAGACAATAAATGCTTGATGCATCTGACCCTATGTGATTGGCTAATTGACTGCCTTTTCATAAGTTAAGCACAGCCAAGTTGTTTTCAGGTGCACTTTGACTGTGTTCTGCGTTCCGTCCTTAGATATAGGTAAGTATTAGGTTTGATATTTTCCCTACCTAGTAACACTTTACTAAAGTGGTAATTGGCAGGGAAAATATTTATACATTTCTATATATTAAAAAACAATGTTCAGAGTACCACGGTACTGCCTCGGAAATACTGTGGTACTTAAAAAAAAAAATAGAATAAATATGTTAAAAAGTTCAAAATACACTGCATTCAACTATATTTTACAAATACAGTGTACTGCAGTGTATTTTAAAGTTTTTACATATTGAAATCTCGCAAAAAAGCCTATGGAGTACCACAGTAATACCTACTTACAAACATTATTTAAAAAAGGGCAGTTCTCCCTAAACTGCTGGAAAAATATATAGAAAATTATATATTAATTTCTCTAACTATTATCACTTTTATAAAGCGGTAATAGGTAGGGAGCAAATATAAAACCTAATATTTACCTATATAAGGCCCTACCCAGAATGCAGCAAAAATGTGCTAAAAACTACATGGCTGCCTTTTTTGATTTGTAAAGTCAGCCATTAATCAATCAGATACTGCTTTCTTAGCGGTATGGACCATGTATACTGTGAAGTTACTGTGGTATATCATGGCACTATATATTACTCAGTATTTTAACACTTACAACTTTAACACTACTTACACTATTTACACCTACTACCAAAAATTACCATTACACCTCATAATCTATATTCCTGGCACATTACATCTACATCTGTTCACCCACTTTCATGCTACACTTCAAGTACCAGACTTTACGCCACTACACTCTATGACACTGCACTCTGTGCCACTCCACTCTATGCTATTACACTCTACGCCACTCCACACTACGTCATTAGACTCTACACCACTCCACGCTAATCCAATGAACGCCACTCCACGCTAATCCACTGCACGCCACTCCATTCTACTACTCTATGACACTATACTCTAAACCAGTCCACTGTATGCTACTCCACTCTACGCTACTGCAGTGTACGCCACTACAATGTACGCCTCTCCACTATACTCTACTCCACTCTACGCTATTCCACTCTATACAACTTCACTCTACAACACTACACTCGACTCTGTTCAGGTCTATGCCACTCCAATGTATGCCAACCCAGTGTACACCACTGCACTCTACACTATTCCACTCTATGCCACTCCACTCTATGCCACTCAACTGTACGCCACTTCAGTATACGCCACTCCACTCTACGACACTCCACTATATGGTATAACGGTCTACAACACTCCAATCTATGCCACTCCACTCTATGCCACTCCAATGTATGCCACCCCACTCTACACTATTCCACTATATGACACTCAACTCTACGTCACTCCACTATATGCCACTACACTCAACGTTATTCTACTCTACCCCACTCCACTGTATGATACTCCACTGTTTGGCACTCCATTCTGAGGCACTCCACTCGACACTACTACAGACTACATTATACTACTCTAGGACACTCCACTCTATGACAATTTATTCTAAGACACTCCACTCTACGCCACTCCAGTGTACGGCCCTCCATTATACGCTACTCCACTCTATGCTATTCCACTGTACGCAACTCCACTCGACGACACCACTGTACTCTATTCCACTTCATGGCTTCAGACTCTACGCCACACCACAGTATGCCATTCCACTCTACACCACTACACTGTACTCCATTTGATTATACACAACCCTACTGTATGCTATTCCACACTGCACTACTTCACTCTACACCACTCCACTCTACCACACTTCACTGCACAATATTCCACTGTACGCCACTACACTCTACACCACTACACTCTACGCCACTCTACTCTACATCACTCCACTGTACGCCACTCCATTGCACCATACTCCAGTCTATGCCACTCTTCTGTCTGCTATTCCACAGTGCGTAACTTCACTCTCCGCCATTCCACTCTATGCCACTCAACTGTACACCACTCCAACCGTAACCCACCGCACTCTATGCCAATCCACTATATGCACTTCTACTGTACGCAACTACACTCTACTCCACTACATTTTACACTATTCCACTGTACACCACTCCACTTTTCCAAACTCCACTGTACTCCACTCCACTGTATGGTATTCCAATGTATGCTACTGTACTGTACACAACTACACTATACGCTACTCCACTCTACTCTATTCCACTCTACTACATTCCACTCTATTCTACTCTACTGTACTCCACTCTACACCACTCCACTCTTCACCACTACACCGGACGCCACTGCACCGTACACTACTCCATTGTATGCCACTCCACTCTACGCCAACCACTCTACGCTATTTCACTGTGTGGCACTCCACTGTACACTACTACACTCTAGGCGACTTCAGTTTATGCCACTCCCCTCCATGCTTTTCCACTCTACTATACTCCACTGTATGCCACTCCACTCTACACCAATCCACTGTATGCTATTTCACTGTATGCCACTCCACTCTATGCCAATCCACTGTATGCTATAACACTGTATGCCACTCCAGTTCACAACACTCCAATCCACCCCAGTCCACTGTACGTTATTGTATTGTACTCCACTACACTGTATGCCGCAAGACTCTACACCATTCCACTGTACGCCAGTCCACTTTACACCACTCCAGTGTATGCCACTCCAGTATACGCTCTTCCAGTGTACGCCACTACAGGTCCAGCACTCTACTCTACCCTATTCCACTGTTTGCTCCCCAACTGTATGCCCCTCCACTGTACGCCACTTTAGTCAATGCTATTCCACTCTATACCACTCCACTCTACGCTACTCCACTCTATGCCACTCCACTCCACACCAATCCACTCACTCACCACATTACATTAAATATAACTCGCCTTTTCTCCATGCACTGGTTATACCCTTATATATCATATAAATTATAGCATGTGAAATCATAGCAGTGATAATAACACTTGTTACATCTCAAATGACATAATTTCTTAGAACACAGTATGGTAGAGTGGCGAGTTATAGTTAATGTTGTGTGGCGAGTGATGCGACAAGCTGTGTACGGAGGTGCGTGACGTATAGTATACTGAAGGTGGTGCGTAAATTATACATGTAAGTAATAAGTTGTGAAGCTCAAATTAGAAAATTAAGTTATAGCTATAAAGTTAGAATTTCTAAAGTTGGTATAGTTTAAGTTGGGTTTGTATAGAAAAAATAAATAAAGTTTTCCTAATAATAACTTAGTTTTAACCTATGGTTTTTCATTAAGTATATCTATATAAATCATACATACCAACAGACCCGATTCAGATGGGAGACTCCTGATTTTTTAACCCCAGCACATCTTTTTTTTAGCAGCCTCCCGCCTGTAATTGCCTCTGCTTCAATGAAAGTCTATGGAGAAAATACAGTCCCCCAATTTTTTTTCAAAATCTTCCTCTTTCTCTTTTCTGGATGTGACCGGAGGTTATATATATATATTGGTGTAGGAGGAACAATAAAGTTCAGGCAGCGTTTAAAAAAACGTAAACAGACAGTCCCGTCCTCGCAGCGGCACTTGTTTATTTAGCTATATCCTCTGACACTCGTTTTCCTCACTATTGCACAAAAGATGAATTGCACTTTTAAAACCAGTATGATTTAATATTGTGTTTGGGTTATATGTTTCATGTTTAATGGTGCATTTCGTTGTAACTATGATGTAGTCTGTTTACACTGTTTATTCGTAGTCACAAGTCATGTGATGTTTATTTAAAGCAGTCTGTAACATCAACTCAACACTCGTGAACAAGGGACGTTGGTTCCCGAAACGCGTTGAGTGGAGCATTTGCTGAATTAAAATCTGCTTGAAGCAATTGGGTGCAGTGGATCATTGTTCGGATACAATAATGAAATATGGATATATATATATATATATATATATATATATATATATATATATATATATATATATATATCCTGAGATATACTGATACATATGACTCACACTCCAGGATCACGTTCTCAATTTAGATGTTTAATTCAACAGCAAGGCGTTTCGACCTCAATGTCTTTTTTTCATTTGGAAATATAAAGTAACACATTCATCTTGACACACCTTTGCTAACGCTCACCATAGTGTTTCACTCTAGAAATAGCAATATCATCACCCAAACATCTCATAGGGCTAAAATAGATATACGATGAGTTCATAAGAACAGTAGAGCTTGTATTATTACATCCTTTGTTTTATAATTTAAGAAACAGTACTTCCTTTACGTACAAGTATATACAGTTGAAAGACTTCATTTTTTTAGCGCAATCTGCAAACCTTGCTCACACCTCTCTACATTATAATGTGTACCTCTCAAAAGCTATAACACATTTACACCTTGCCAAACAGCTTTTCACTCTGTAAACATAGTGTAGAATAAGTTTAACAACATTAGTACACTTATTGACACTTCACAACAAAGTTCATAAAATATATTATTAAATATTGGAACTTGAAGTTCTTTCCTAAATGCAGATTCAGCTCCACATAAATTCACTCTGCGGAGCAAACTCAATCAGACTTCCTTCTCCTCCAAAGCATCAAGGGCAAACTGAGCTATCTCTGGTTCTGTACCCAATCACATCTCAGCATTTCTTCAACCATGTAATAAGACTGGTAACTATTCGTTGATCCTTGAACTGTTTTTTTACTTCTCCCCCATACGATCTCGTGGAACTCTTGTGAGATCATAAAACACCTTGTGGCAAGCTCAGCAATTTTCCAGGCCGGTCTCGAGGGATTGCACGAGCCTCATTTGGCAAACGTCACTTCCTGAAGCTTGCACTCTACTCTCACGAGACTCTCGCTGGATCACAACACAATTGTAGGGAAACAGCAGTATATGGAAAGCACTAGCCTCTCCACTAGAAACCCTCTGTAGAATAATGGGTGTGCATACTGGAGTATGAGGAAGGACTAACCTCTGCTTTCAAACCTGTATCTCAAATAACAGCAAAGTACAGTACTTACCAGATATTCACAACATGGTGGTGGAATGGTTCTCCAGGTATCTAGAAGATAAAATTGACTGGTGTTTGCTTTTCAGGAACTGAATCATTGGTGGGGTCCTTATCTTATATATTAATTCTCTTCTCACCTGAATTCTCAGCCAGATCACTTTTACAGAGTCTGGAACTGTGTGTCCTGGAATCATACACTTTTCTACATGATTGGTCAACAGGCTGTCCTTATGCCTTTCCTCCTTTCTTATGATCTCCTCATGCCTGTCTCAAATTTGCAGGATGAAAGCAATGTCAATTCTTATCACTCTTTTATATAAGACTCAGCAGCAGCTCCCTTCTCTTCTGAAACCGTATATAGACACTCCAGTGCTTCTTCCTTATCACCCTCACATTTTAAATCCTCGGGGTTGATTGCAGCTTGATCTTGCTAGGCACTCTGTAGTCAATGGCTTGGGATCTTTCTGGGCAAAATGGGCTCTCAAGGGACTTTCAGCTTCTGCTACTAACCTCACTCATTCATCATGGGCCCAGGGAGCTTCCAAAGCCTACAAGTCAGCTTGATCTTGCTAGTGCACTGCATTTCTTAATTTCCTAGTTTCTATAGCATTCCAAAAGAAGTCATTTCAGACCATCAGTGGTTACAGGTCTGCAATATCTGTGGAGCGCAAGAGTGCTGAAATTATACCTGTCGGAGAACATCCTTTAGTATGCAGATTGTTAAAAGGTATTCAATACTCGAATTCTCCTTAATCATGATGTTTGTCACTATCTGACGTCATTTTGGATTCGGTATTCCAGCTACTCCAGACATGGCCTGATAACTCTTGTCTCTTTCTTGATGTGCTATCAGCGAAGATAACTAAATTGATATTTTAAGTTCTTTTAAGAGAGTGTCAGATGTTAAGGCATTGAACATTTTTCCACAAGGCAATATTCAAGCCTTGGTGTTTTTCTACATCACGAGATATGTGAAAAAAATGCGTCAATTTCTTTGAGCATCCATATTTTGATTCTCATTCAAAATGTTGTGGAGTACGAAGTCTCAAAGAATATGAAGCTAAGGCCTCAGAAGTAAGAATGTCTTCTCCTCACCTTCTGATATTCTTTAGGAAGCCTTATGCTCCGATTTCGTCCTCCACTCAAGCTTGATGGGTTCAGTGGGTGATGTCCCCATAAGGGGTAGATATGAATGCTTTTGTACTCATTCCTTCAGGGGTGCAATAGCATCTAAAACCTTCTGGCTGCAGCTAGGTTGGAGGACATTCTTAGTTCTGCCAATTGGTGCTGGGTTTCTAGATTGAAAATATTTTATTGTAGGGCAGTAGCTCACACATCTTAGGGTGTTATTGATAGGCTTTATATAAGTATAATACAGCCTCCGATGATACCATAAAATACAGATTTGGGGTGCGGCTTTGGGCGTCAAGATGGCGGTTGCACTCTAAGAGTGATCCGGACCCTCTCCATCATCCGATGCTGAAAGCTGCCCTTCTCCGGCACTTCTCTGGCACCTCCTTAACTCCGGAGGCTGGTGGAAGTCGGGTGTCCCTGAAGAAAGTGGGCACGAGACGCCAGTCCCCCACACAAGGCTCCAGATGACAGACCCGGCGAGGAGCAAGCGCCAGCCGTGCTCAAGATGGCGGGCCCCTCAGGGCTCCAGGTGTAACTGTGGACATTCCTGCTGAGGGTCCTTTTCTGTTCTCAATCTGGTAGCCTTTGTCTGGCGTCGGCCTCGCTCTGTCCCACAAGGACTCGTTGCCTGGAGGCTCCGCCCCCAGAGCCAGAGGGTAACCTTCTACGGTGGCTCAGGCGGACCGCATTGGGCGGGCCTATCACGGTGGAGCTGCCTGGCTAGATTTGACGGCTCAGCAGGGGCATTTGCAACATTAGAGTGCTGACTCCCCCTCCTCCCTCTGGCAAATGTGCAGACATTGATCATCGGCCTGTAATATCCTTGGAGGTAAGGACAAAGGGGATTGTCTGTCTACTGGCCGGGAACCACGGGGGCCCACAGTGGCTCCCTTATCAGATAGCTTATAAGGCCGTTTCCCCCCTTCTCCCCCAATATGCATAACAACGAGACTTTGGCTGTACAGCCCTGGAGCAGACTAGGGAAGGACGAACGAGTACTGGATGATTAACGCATTCAGCAATGGTTGGAGGCATGGGTGGCCCCGGACTCTTTCTCTACCTGCTTGACTCTGCCTTGCAAGACTACCAGGCCCCTGCTGTTTGCTCTGACCATCCCGGCTGCTCATGCTGCCCTACCCTGGTGGGGCAAGCGGGCCAGACACCGCACACTCCGCCTCACCTGACATCACTACACCCGAAACCATGGGGAAAGACAAGACCCACCAGGCATCTCCTAGCAAACACACATTGGCAAACTCACCACAGGCCTGGTAGGAGGCCCGCAGCTTCTGGAGAGTACTCAGGGACCGGATCAAACCCAGAATACGGAGACCTCTCTACCATCCTACAGGCCATTCATGCTTTGCAAGCTGCAGTAGAAAACAAAATTGGGGAGGTTCATATCGATGTGGCACTGCTGCACAAAGACCTGCTCAACGTGGCTGGCAGAGTTATGGAAGCTGAAGCCGCATATTTGTGGTGGAGGATGATGTCTCTGAGATGAAAACAAAGGTCTCCAGACTAATGTCTCAAACTGTGGATCTGCGGGACTGGGCCAAAGATGCTGACAACCAGTCCAGATACAGCAACCTCAGGCTGGTCGGCTTCCCTGAAGGTTCAGAGATGCCGAACCGAGCAGAAGTTTTGGAAACATGCCTTAAATCCTGGATGCCAACAGACAAGTTATTAGCTTGGTTTGTAGTGTAGCATGCACACAGAGCACTATTGCCTAAACCACCCACAGGGGCCCAGCACCGGCCATGATCTGCTGCATCCTTAATTTTCATGATAGTTACGCCATCCTCCAGGAGGCCTGACAAACCAAGGAACTGCACTACCAAAACTCTAAAATAATGGTGTTCTCTGACTACACCAGAGTGGTTCAAACTAAAAGGAGATCATACACAGAGGTCAAACAGAAATTAAAGACCATGAATCTGCTCTACATGATCCTGTTTCCAGCATGCCTAAAAATGATTTTTAATGGCAAAACTGTCTTCTTTGACACTCTGGAGGCTGCATAGGACTGGCTAACTGAAGAATGCCAAATCCAGCAGCCGGCTCATTTCACCCTGACCTCCAGAAATGCCCCCCAGGGAGGGACTGACAAATGGTCCTCCACAGTGAATTACATGGACCCGCTTCCACAAGGTTCGTAGACAGAAAGCGGCTCCCTTGCCTTCCTCAGGATTGGACACATCCACGTTCCAACCACAGGCCCTGCTTCAAGCATAACAGAAAGAGTCAACATCCCTCGATTCCACAACACACACAACAGCCTCTGGGGACTCACCCCACCTACAGCCCTATAACACCCACACGGCTTCTTACGTCAAGGGGAAGACAAGTTTAGAATGACACTGAACTTAACTTTACACTGCACAGCAGCTAGTCAGAGATACTTCCAGGAGGGGGTTCACCACTCCACGTCCCACTTGTAGAACGTTTATGGGTTATGTTATAGTTACATGGGTGACAAATGCTTCAGGGGTGGAAGTATGAGGTGGATGCTGTTGGGGGGTTTGTTTTGTTCAATAGTGAGGGTTGTAGTTTTCATTTGTTGTTGCACAAATGCCACCAAGCCACATCAATACACTCAATGGGTTGTCCACACCTGCATGCCTAACGATAACTGTTCTGGGCCTCTGCTGCCTTCTGTGAGCACTTTGCACCCTTCTTATTGGCTCGACCTAATTTCCCATGCCTGCCCTGACAGATTTCCAGGTTCTGTCCTGGAATATTAACGGGCTGTTGGACCGTATCAAGCGGGCCACAGTCCTGCGATTTGATCATTGCTTTCTCCCTGAGGTCCTGATGCTTCAAGAAATGCACTTGCTGGGCACCCAATGTCCCTTCCTGCTCCACTATGGGTACGACAGTGTTTTCCATGCCAGCTTTGCATCGGGCTCCCGTGGGGTGGTAATCCTCCTTCACCGCTCCTTTCCCATGGCAATCACCCGAAACCTCCTGACACTTTTGGCAGATATATAACACCCTGTAAGGTAGAGTGAAAGGACAAGGCCTCAATCTGCTTTGTGTCTGTGCCCCTTCCCTGGCTAGTGATTCCTTTCTTCAAAATCTAACAAATCTTTTCGTAGAATTTCCACATTGTACCACAATGGTGGGGGGCGGGGGACTTCGACGCTGTCCTAAATCCCCAAGTTGATTCCACAGCTATTCCCTTAAGAAATAGGTGTACACGGGCCTGTCAGCTATCCAACTGGGTAGATACTCTCGGTTTATGTGACACGTGGTGGCTATGGCATCCCTGACAGTGACAATACATATATACCTCAGCAGCCCACAACAGCCACTTGCACATAGATCTTATACTCATGCCGACCGCTGACTGCTTGCACATCTCAGGGACACAGATCCTTCCTAAAGGAATATCTGATCAATATCCCACACTGCTCCAACTTGGTTCCAGGGCCCCCCACCATTGATCTATCTGTCACCTCAAAGCATGGCATCTTAAATACAAGAACTGCTCTTGCGCACTCTCTGATAAACTGACAACGTACTTTCAGATCAACTGAGACGTGGTGGACTCAGCTGGCATCTTGTGGGTGGCTTGCAAAGCCACCATCAGAATATATGCTAAAGGTTTTACGGTGAAGAAAGAAGGACACACTGCAACACATAACTCTGTTGGAAGCCTAGACATTACGCTTAGAGGCACAACTTCCAGATGACACCCAGGGCGAGGCCTCTCATCAACTCATCATGGCCCGAGCAGAGATACGGCGAATATCGCTGAAGGAGGAGCTTCAAGTTTGGCGCGCCTCTACAGCGAGGGTCTATGAACATGGACACAAAAATGGTAAGCTGTTGTATTGGCTGGCCACTAGACCTCTGGCATCCCACATAATCCCATAAATCTTGGACACTGAGGGCATACCCCTCCGTACTACATCACCATTGTACAAGCCTTTGCCGACTTCTAGCTACAGCTGTACGTTGCCATCACAAGGCCGGGAGCCAAAAAGGCCTCCCAGCTGCTGAATAACATCTCATTGTCCACGGTGTCTCGGGCTGAGCAGCACAAGCTGGACCATGATCAAAGAGATAGTGTCAGCTATCTCTGACCTACCCGCAGGAAACTCACCCGGCCCACACGACTATCCTAGAGAGTTCTACGGCACACCTAGGGATATCCTCTCTCTGTATCTGCTTGCGCTTTATAATGAAGCCACTAAAATAGGCCACTTCCCAACGGTACTTGACATGGCCACCATTGTGGTCATTTCCAAACCGGGCCCTGCATCCAACACCTGTGCTGACGACCCATCTCCTTGATCAATGGAGAAATCAAACTATTTGTCAGGATACTGACAACCCGGTTGAAGACTGCCCTGACCACCCTTATCCATTGAGATGCCAGCTAGAGGTACAAAGCTCTGGCTCAGGAGAGTATAGGTTGCCTTAGCGCGCCGACAACTGCTGACAGCTCCAAATGCGCTGTTACTAATTGACTTCGAAAAAGCTTTTGACACGGAGACTGGTCCTTCCTGTTCCAGGTCCTTTGCAAGTCGGATCTGGGTCCCTGCTTCTGTGGGTATGTCAAACTGTTATACTCAGAACCATCTGCATGGGTGCAAATTAACGGTATGGTCTCCGACCCTATCCCTATGCATAGGGGAACGAGACAGGGTTGGCCCCTATCCCCCTACTCTTCGCCTTCGTTAACAAGCCGCTGATGAGACTCATCCATGCAACACACAAGTTCAGAGCTGGAGGTGGGAGATGGGCCATGAAGATCACATCACCCTGTATGCAGAAGACGTTCTATTATACCTTATTATTATTAGGCCCACGCTGCCTACATATTCTTTGGCTCTACAGCGAGGCCTTGGGTCTACGGGTTAACCATGCTAAATTGGTAATGGTTCCGCTCCGTCCTTCTTGGGAATGTATCGAGTGGCATATGCTCATTCCTGTGTAGCACTTGAGCTTTCGTTACCTAGGAGTCCATGTTGCTTTCCGCCTGAATTGGAATGGAGCCTTAATTTTACACCGTTGATCCAAAAGGTAAAAGGCGACTTAGAGAGGTGGGGGGCCCTCCCACTTAATGTAAAGGGGGGTTACATTGTACAAAAAGATGTTCAAATCAAAATGATGATTCTGCCATGATCCTTGTACCTCTTTCAAACTTTCCTGTGAGCGGTACCCCGCCAGTGGTTCAAGGAGATGAACTCCTTGACCAAAACATTCTTATGGCACACAACCAGACCGAGAATTGCCCTAGCCAAATGTCAACAGGCTACGTACGATGGAGGCTTGGGCATGACCAATCTCTACTTGTACTACCTAGCATCTCATACCCTTGTCATCAATGATTAGTTTAGCGGAGACTGGTTGGACCCGGCATAAAGAGTAGAGTTGACGTTGATGGGCTTTGAAGCCGTGCTGGGGATGCTCTACGGCATCCCCATTTCCCAAACGCTCCCCGAGGTAACCAAAGCAGTCCTTTTCTGCTGGTGTGTAGCTCTTAGATACACAAGCTGGGACTCCAAACTCATGATGCAGACCTCCTTACGGAGAGGGGTCTGGTTGTGTGAGATGGCCGGCCTGGAAGGTTTACCCATTGAGACTTGATTGGCATCTCCCTGCTGGGGAACATCTGGTCTGGTGGCCATATACACTCCTTACAAGAGCTTCAATCGACCTATGCTCTATCATCCATGCAGTTTCATAAACATATTCAATTGCGGCATGCACTGAGGGTGCACAACTCTCCATACATGGAACTCCCCGAACATTATACCTTAAAAGCTAAGCTCTTGTAAAATGCGCTGCTTAAAGGGGGGGTTCCCAAATCTATCGCTCCTGGTCATAAACACCCCATACAAATTTGTGCTGCTGTGAACCCAATGAGAGGAGTGTGTCGGACCCTTAGAAGAGGAAGACTGGCTGGACGCTAAAATGGACCCTCGCATCATTACCATCTCCTCTAAATTAAGATTAGTGTATTACCTTCACTGCCCCTATCTCACCCCTAATCACCTATACCGGGCGCATCGCCTCCTCGGCCCCACGTTTCAGATGACCCCATGCTCCAGCGGACTTCTACCTTATGGTATGGACATGTCCCTTAAATGCCAGCTACTGGGATGAAGTGACTCAGACGCTCTCAAGGGTGCTGGACTGGGAGGTGGAGTTATCCCCGAAGATTGCTTTACTGGGGATTTTTGAGGGAATGGGGGGCATGAGAGCCGACCAAGCATTAATTGGAGTAGCCACCATGGTTGCAAAATGAGACATAGCCCAGCAATGGAAATCTCCCACAGCACTCTCGCTGACCCAATGGTACCGAGGTGTGGACTGGTGTGCACAACAAGAGAGGCCGGTTTATGAAGCCCAGGGTTGCCTGAAAAAACACACTAAGATACAGAGCAAGTGGTGGGATCACTTTGGACTTGGTGCCCTACAGTAATGTAGTTCACGTGTGCACACTTGAGGGCTCTGATTTTTCTAATTCATGATGTGGGGTTCAATTTGAGACTTGATAATTACACTTGTTATGGTGGCTCTTTGTTGCTTATGTTTTCTTGTGCAACAAATCAATACATTTGGCTATAAAAAAATGCGGATTCTACTAGTTAAGGATTATAGGTAGATTTGATTGGTTCCCTAAACTGTGTTCCAGCCACAAAGATTATGGGAAATGCAATTTTATATTTTTTATGTTCATGCGCCTGCTATGAATAAATGAGCAAGATTGGACTAAGTGTAATATTGGCCTCCATATCTTTAATAAAACCGTCTTTTCTTTGAGATTTTATCTAAAAATTCTGCATTAATCCGATTCTAGACATGGATACACACTGTCATTGCAAATGTACTTCCTATTCGGCCAGATGGGCTAAGAACATCTCATTGCAACGAAAGAACCTGGTTATAAACGTCAGCAGTGGCTGCAGAGTAAGTCATTTGGCATATCTGGCAAGCTATTTACAGACGACTGTGTAAAGAAATTACCCTTTTCAGCACACCTCGATTCTGTTCCTTGGAAAGATATGTTTCATATGGCAAGCTGGAGCTGTTCCTATCACACATCTCCCCTTTATCCCTGCTTTCTCCATTGGCAGTTTACCGTGTTTGCTTCCAGTAGCAGTAACACAAAAATATTTTCTTTGTAACTGAAGGTTTTATTGATAACTTCACAGCAGCCCTGCCTTGCTGATTTTTCACTCTTATTTATATAGTTCCCCATTAATACTCGTTTACAAGCGATTCCTGCTTATAAAAACATAGGGGCATATTTATGAAGGAGTTGCATCGCCCTTGCGCCACGCAACAGAGCACAAGAGTGACGCGACTCTTAAGTTTGATTTATCAAGCCATGCAAGGCCACCTTGCGTGGCTTGATAAATCCAGAGTAACGCAACACAGTGCAAATTGCTGCGTTGCATTACTCTGTCCCAGGGAGGCGTTCTATGGGTGGAGCATTGGTGTTCCCATGCATCCACCCATGGATTTTGGTGGATGCGTGGCATTCTGCAGCACACATAGAAAGAGGAAAATGCCTCAGGGGATTGTTTTTGTGAAGGACGGTGACCCTTCCTGCACAAAAGCAATCCTGCTTACAACGCAGGCACCCTTGCATCGAGGTGCAAAGGTGCCTGTGTTGGCTCTAGGCAGTGCAAGGAAAGGACAGTATGTTAAATACGACACATTCCTGCCCTGTCCCTTTTATGCTTCACAACACAGCAAGGTGACTTGCTACGCTGCATGAAAGCTATATAAATATGCCCATATTTTCAAATGTTTATGTCGTTAATGCTTGTTTCTCACAAGTTTGAATCTTGGCAAGGTAAATTCAGTCTTCTGTCCTTTGAGGTTGGTAAAGTAAATGCCATTTTTATGTAATGGTTAGACCTGTTATTTACAGCGCCTAGAAACAGCTATGCGCTAAATAAAATTAAACATTTTCGAGGCATTCCAGCATCCCATTTTTTCTATATGTAAACAACAACAATGCATACACAGCGCTCATATTCAAATATCTCAAACAGAGGCAAGTCACACTTAACCCGACAGTTCAGGTCAGTCCATAGAAGTCCCACCATTTTTCCCTGATTTTGTGATGTTTTTGAGGGCATCCTCTCACCATGTAGATGGGTTCCTCCATTTTGGCACACCAGTCCATTCCCATGTGCCTTGCTGCCATGGTGTGGAGGGGTGGTAGCAGAGTTCCATAGGTGAGCAATGTCTCTTTTTGCTACCAGAGTCCCCACACCCACCAACAGCCTCTCCCCTCAATGACCCCCTACATCTTCCGTGAGCCCTAGAAAGGCTATGCAGGCCTTTAGGTCCAATGGACGTTCCAATACCTGTGTCAGTATACGAAAGATGAACCTCCAGTAATGGAATATAATGGGGCAGGCCCAGACCACATGAAAGAAGTCTGTGCCACCTTCACCACAGAGTGAACAAATGGATGAGGGGCACTTTCGGGCCTTCCATAGCTTCAGTGGGGTTAGATAGGTCGCATGTAAGTAATTTAACTAGATCAGGCGCAGCTTAGGGGATATCCCCAGTTCCCTGGGTGTCAGGAGGGCTTCCCTTCACTTGGTGTCTTCTATAGGGCAAACCCATGCTTCCCACTTGGCCCTTGTCTGGGCAAACAAATCTGGTGAATTTATAACCAGAGATCTGTATATTCGCGAGACACCTCCTTTGCCTATCGGTCTCTGCAACAACTAGACCTCTAACAGATTGAATTCGGGGGCTTTGCCAGTGGATTTGCCTTAGGGCCATTAAGGTGTGTTGAAGTTGAAGATATTTATAGAATTTAGATTGAGTAAAGTTATATTCCATTGTCAAGTCATGAAATGATTTAATGTGGGCTTCCCGCCAGACATTGCCCAAATGGGAGATGCCAATAAGGTCCCATTTTGTGAAGCCCTCAAGTTGTGTCACCTGACTCAGCCATCTCCCTTTCCAAGGTGTGGTTTGTAATGTAACCTTTTGTCCCACCCCGTCCATTCTCTGGGGGGAGTACACATTTTGCATTTAAGGACCTGTAGTACTCTGTAAAGGCTGTTGCTATCTCTAGCGCTCCTTCTGCCTTACATCCTGCAGAGTCCATCACATCTGGAATCACCCTCTCTACCATACCATGGCGGCCAGCCAAAATAGTAATTTGCTGGACTTATCTCCCCATTCATAGACCTTAGTCTGCGTGGCTATATAGTATTGACGTGCCGCATTGGGGCAAAGCTGCCTCTGTGATGCCTTATCAATTGTCAATTAGCACCCTTCTTGCTCGTCTTCCACATCCTCTTGTTCAAATTGAAATATGTGCGCCTCCAGGTCCACGATTTTCTGCATGGCCTGTGATCCTTTGCCTTGAAGCAGGAGCAGGCTGCTTCCCTCATTAATGCTTTAGTTGTCCCCTACAGAGTGTTGGGGGACTCAACAGTCCCCTTGTTCAGCTCTATAAAACTTTCCAGTTTCCCCGATAAGTGGTGGATAAGCTTTTCATTTGTAAGACGCCATGTGCTGAACCTAGATAGGCTTATGCATAGGATCATGGCCTCCTATTTGCGCTAGGCATTTAGTGATGCGTGTTGTATCCCAGATCGGCTGGGACATTTTGCCTAGCTCTTGCCCCCACCCCTCCTTGCCTGTCCTGTCCTATCCTGTTTCTCAGTAGCAACCAGGACAGGGCCAAACTGTATCCTGTATCTTGTAGCCGCTGTGATGTCTACTGTAGCCAACCGGGCCAAAACAGTCCCATGTAACTCCCCCCAACTACCCTTCCCCACACTTCCACTCCACAAGCATCTGTCGCCCCATAAATAACAGCACCCAACAAGTGCTGTGACAAAGCCTATTAACTTGTCCACCGGTTCCCCAGAACAAGCCGTACTGCGATAGTGTGAGGATTTCACTAAAAGTGGGACACAGTGCATATAAGGATTCTTTGGATATGCTTT
Organism: Calotriton arnoldi; assembly: GCA_963921515.1. Classification (NCBI taxonomy): domain Eukaryota; kingdom Metazoa; phylum Chordata; class Amphibia; order Caudata; family Salamandridae; genus Calotriton; species Calotriton arnoldi. The sequence goes on along the minus strand of CAWUFW010001477.1, from coordinate 930,984 downwards.
ATTTTTATACTTAAACAACTCTTTCAAATGCTTTGTTCTTGTATTGTCTCCATTCCCATTGGGTCTTCTTTGGGCAGTCCCTCTGAGGAGTCTTCCTGGCCACCGTCGTCCCTCGGACAGAAGAAAGGCTCAGGTAAGTATTTTGTTTTAATATCTTATTTCTTTTTAGTTTTAGCAAGGGAAGGAGTGAAGGATATATATATAAAAAAAAAATATTTAGCACACCCGATACATCCGTACCAAAAATGTAAAGGGAGGGAGAGCCGAGGCAAAAGAGGAAAAGGAAACAAAAATTATAGTAGAATGAACCCAGTAGTAAATTGCCCTTCCCTATTTCTCCTTCTTTGGTTTTAGTTCCTTCCCACTCCTCCCATCTGGAGGGCTCCACGACACTACACAGTGCCCACATTTCTTATTAGGCAAAGTCAAAAGTATCTTCATTTGGCTAAATGTGTGTGGCCATAAAAGCACAAAACATAAAATACATTCACAGCAATCACAGCAATAGTAAGATAAAAACATAAATAAATAGGAACATTTTAAAACACCATAATAAAAAAGTGTTCACATAAACCTATTAAAAAAAGATAAGATTTCCTCCCTTTGATAGCAGCAACAATATAACTGAGTACAGCATTGAAGGTTTCAGGCGAAGCTAGAGTTTGCAAGTAAATCAGCCCTTCTTTATGGGGGTAAAGTGCTTGTGCAGAAGAATTGGATGTAAAAAATGCACTTTGAGGGTGCAGTACAGAATGCAAAAAGCATAAAGTGCATGGTGGATTGGGCAGAAACAGTGTCACACGGGCAGCCTGGGATACAGGCAAACCAAGTGCCACCTGGGGGGAAGGCCACTAAAAAATGGGCCATGTTCAATCTCAGCCTGGTCAGATAAAATCTGTGCTCTGGATCAGTAATCCAGGATAAATAAGGTTCCAAGCCTGAGGTGGTAAAAATGTGCATGTACCTAATGACTGAATTCATATCAACTGACCTTTGAATTCTGTTTTCCTCTCTATATCATTCAAATCTTTGTTTAAACAATTTCTTTAGTTTGCGGGACAATACTTTGAGGCGAATCCAAGAGGGAGCTGTGTCCCAGGCTATAAAAAGGTGTTTTTAACATAAGCCAGCCATAGCATGGCGGTCATGTTATCTAGGCCTAGTCAGTCCACCAGCAGCTGCCTTAAAAACCCTGCCTTAGGGGTACTCCATAAATTTAACCACAATAGTAATTAGTCTCAGGTTCAGGTGTTCTGGGATTGGGCGAGACAGAATTCTGCTTCTGTTCTGCCATGAAGGCACTGGCAGGTTAACTGCCTTCCGTGCCATATTTTGGGTCTAGATGATCCATGTCTTATCCTGAGGAGTGTGAGGGTCTTCTAGAGCAGCGCTCGTTCAATTATAAAGCATGCAGATAGCTTATCTTTCAGGACCCAAGACAAAATCCAATTCTGAATGAACGCATCAGGCGTGGTCCCTTCTGCACCTTCTGGCAAGCCAATAAATCTGAGATTATTCTTGCACGCTCAGTTTTCTTCAGCGTGTTCTTCTAGGATGGGGGAGGTGGAGGTCAGATGGGCCTCATTGGTCCCAGTGTTGTCACTGAGTCTTGCAAATCAGAAATGTGTCCTTTCGCTCCCATTACTCTGTCTACAGTGTTCTGCAGAAGCAACATGTCCATCCCCACCTCCAACATTTTAGTCTCTAAGGCAGTGTGGGAGGCTAGTATGGCCTGAAGGATGGCAGCTGCATCTGTGGTTCTGGGTCATTGAACCTCCGCTCCATTTTCTCTTCCTTCCTTGCCTGCCGTTGGTGGGCATACCTTAAATTTGTCTATTTTTGATTGAGCCTGTTAGTGGGCTGGCCCACCTCTCCCCATGGTGACTGTACACCCAGATAGCCCTTCTGAAATCAAACTGTAGCGGGAGGTGTCTATGAGGATGTCTCTCCAGGGAACTGTGTACCAGTCTGCAGGTGACTCCTCTCAGCAGTGCTGCCCTTGTGTCTTAAAATTGAAAGAGGGCAAGAGTTCCACCAGTAGTGGGCCTCTCAAGCCTTTGACATGGTTTCCCATAGGTAGGCTTTCACCTGCAGACTCAGGGGCCCTTCGAGAAGTTAGGTCCGAGGGCAAGAGTCATCTCCCCATGGATCTGGGGCCATATACTGTCTGCCTCTCTCCGTGGGAGGCTGGATTCCCCTCATAAATGTGTGAGGGAAGCGGGTTGCCCACAAGGGGACTTCCTTGAGCCTGCTTGGCAGTCAGTTCTCACCCTTATCAGCCATTGGATGGGGGGCATTTTCCAGGGAGGGCCCCCTGCCCACCCAGCAGGTCACCACTCCAGTCTCTGCATTGGGGCACTGACCCGCAAGTCCTTAGGCCGCACAAGCAGTCAGGCCCAGAGACCGACCTTTGTCTCCTGTGCAGGGATCTTATTATTCCACTGGCAGGCCAGTCTCTCCTTCGGGGGGATTGGATCGCCTCTAGGAGAACGGCAGGGCCCTGGGCTCAGGGACAACCCCCAGCCCTCTGTATCACTGTGGGGGGAGAGGCGGTTCTGCCCGGTCTGCCCACACTGACCTATGGTCTCAGGGCTGCTAGAGCATACCTCCGTCCGAGCGCCACAGGATCCCAGAAGGACAGCCTCCTCTGGGGGTAAGGCGAAGCAGTCGCTCCCTCGTAGCCCATGTCTTCAGCCCTGGCATACCGCTGTCTCTGCCTTGCCTGAGACAGTGCATGCCAGGTGCCTGCCACGGGGCAGACGTGGACAGAACAAGTCCTAAGGTGGGGCCCGTGCCCCCACCGCAGCACTCTGCTTCTATGCCAGGCCTTCGCTGCAGTTTCCAGCTACCTGCCCGCCATGTTGGGTGTGGCCTCCCATCCTTCAGCAGCCGTGATCAGCAGGCAGCCCCTCCCGGCCTAAATCTAGCCTGAACCACCCATCAACGTAGCGTGCAGCAGCCAGATGTACTCTCCCAAATCGTTTTTGTGCTCCAGTAACAGGACGTATGGTGATGCTCGATCTGTGGGAGCTTGGAGTTCACAGAGAGAAGTCCACCATCTTGGCCCTTTTGCCCCCCCCCAGTCTCCCATTTTTGACACAATTCTTAGAAACTGTTGATACACATCCATAGATCAAACTAACCATGCAATCGAAAGCTAGTATCAAATAGTAACACAAGTATATCCTACGTTTTACTACCTCTCATCTTTGGTGGAATAATTTAATTAATATCAAAGTGGCATAGATCGTGACATCACTTGCCCTATGACTTCCCTCATCCCAAAAGGACATGACATTAATTGGTATGATTCAGCTCTTGACACTGGAGAATTACTTTTATTGAAAACTTGAAACTGCTTGTTAATTATTGCCACACTGCTAAGGGTATTGTTACCATCATAGTAATCTTCAGGGACACCTTTTTTCAGTCTGTGATTTTCTTAATCAACCTAATATATTCTGGTAGCTGTAGTTGTGGTTCATTTCAACTCAACCAATTGGAACAAAATACTTGAAAACACTGATATGTAGAAGTATCTGACAGATCTGGGATTTGCCTTTCCTTCAACTACAAGGTAACCCACCTACTGCATCATGGTAGAAAGGGCAAGGGGCAATAGGGGACATTTTTAAAGAATCACTTTCTCTTACATCATTTGGATAGAACCATTTTCTGAAGCCGACATTATCATCTTAAAGTTAATGGTGTATATCAACGGCACCTATACTTTTGTACTAGTATATCGACCTCCCACTTCTACACGCAAATTTACAGAATCATTTCCTGATTTCACCCCAATTGCTTTCAGCATTTCTAATCTTATTTACTTAGGGGATTTTAAAATCTGGATCACTGACCGATCTAGAGCTGATTCAAACTCGTTAGAAGAATCATTTCATGTCCTAGGTATGATCCAGAGGGTCCGTTCTCTGACCCACAACACAACGCCAGGCACACTCTTGATCTGCTATTTGAACACCCCGAGATTGATATCACTCATAATGTCTCACCAATCACCTGGGCTGACAATGTAGTCCTCAGTTTTCACTTGATATTCCTTACTCCAACAAAAGCTAAATCCACCACATTGGCACTTATGAGTGTATTATGAGTGTATTATGAGTCCACTGGTACTCAGAGGTTATCTTAGCTGGATTGTAAAAAAGTGGGAAAAGTCTGAAGCTGGGATTATTCTACACCCAAACACTAGCAGGTTCCCCAAGCAAGAACATCTTATTTCTCCTCACTTTTTGATTAGACTGATTATTCTTTCAAGTCAATTTTTAAAATTATTAACAAACTTCTCAGTCCAGATAGCTGCTGCAATTTGATCACACATTCTCAAGTCCAATGTGCTGATCTGTCATTGTTTTTCCATAACAAGATAAAGGTCGCTGTGGAGACTTTTTCTGGATTGACCTTGAACTCTGATCTCAGTACAAACTGCAGCGTCCTTCCTAGCTTGGGTACCTGCCAATGACTACACCACACACTGAGCTCAGTATTACTTGTCTTTATTCATCTGCATGTAACTGCGAACTCAACATTCTAAACCAGTCATCATTGCATTCTGCTCTAACACTTCCATCACAGTTCTACGGAGTCTATCAGGAGCCAAAAGGGTTTGATCATTTCTAACTCACAAGACACTACATCTCCTCCTCTGTTAAATAAAAAATAATTCTTTTCCAAAAAAAGACATATATAAACATGTGCAACTGAATCTCTCCAATCAATCTTTTTGGCAATTTAATTGTTTGACCTGATCTTGTTCTTGGAAACTGTCACTACCACTGTCCAGGATCTGCATCAATGGTGGAGAGGCAACACTGGTCACTGATGTTTTAGACCCAGTCTCTCCTTCAACAGTTAGATCTGATGAATGATTAGTTAAGTGCCTGAAATGAGAAGAGTCTCAGGTAACTGACTTCCCAGGGTGCTGGGCAGTCACCATGTGTCCTTTAGTAGACACCATTTGAAAAGGTTCTGTATCAAATGGAGCATCAGATTTTCTTTTCCGCATTTGTTGTGCGAGCACGGGATCTCCTTTCTTAAAGACTATGGGGCATATTATCAAGAAATCTTTTGCCACTTTAGCGGCACATATCGCCGAGAAAGCGGCGATTTTTTTATCGCACTATCAACAAGAACACGCTAACATGCTTTAGCGCTTGTTTTCTTGAGATAGCTGCCGGGTTTTTTTTGCTTTGCATGTCAGCGATATTTATCGCTAATGACATGCAAAGTAGGCGTTCCTCACCAATACTACATGAAAACAGTCGCAAACACAACTTCGCACTATTAACAATGCGGCACCGGACCCGCGAAGCGATTAAAAAGCTGCGCTAACCGCGGTTATCGCAGGAATTTAACACCAGTATAGATGCTGACTTAACCATCTTTTGTATTGGAGGTGGATTGTGTGGTTAACTTCACACTTGCCTATTAGCAAGCTTTTCATTAGAGCTTACTAATTATTGCTTGGTTTCTCACACTATTGCTGCTTATCGCCGTCTATCGCTGGATTTGACTTCGCCTCTGATCAAAGCGTTGCTAATACGCCGCTAACACGGCGATGTCAACCAGCGATAGACGGCGATAAAAGAAAACGCGCTAAGAGAGATTTGCGATAATTATCGCATTCTGTTGATAATATGCCCCTATGTTTTTCGCATGTTGTCTTTGTCAGCATACGCTTTTATCTTTTGTTTGTTAACCAAGTCCTTCTCATGAGTTGCTGTCTCATCTTTTTTTCTCCTTTTGGTCCATTGAGGTAACCCCGCCTTCATTGCTCTCCTGAACATCAATGTCTCAGGACTTTTACATGTGGTCGAGTGAGGTGTTGAAAAATAAGCTCTCAAGGTAGAAATCAACACAGTTTTCAAATTGAGCTTCTCAAGGGTAGCACGCTGCACTGCTTTCTTTAGCTCTACCGAGCTTTTACTCATAAAACTCTCAACAAGTCCGTTGGCCTGCGGCCACAAAGAACTGCTCTTCTGATTCTTTATATTCAAATGCTCTAAGAAATCTTTAAACTCTCAACTGTTGAAAGGTGGTCCATTGTCAGACTTCACTATGGCTGGAATACCCCATGTTGCAAAGATACCATCTAGTCTTTCAATGACTTGTTCTTAAGTAGTAGATGAAAGATCTTCAATTAATGGAAATCATGAGTATTCATCCATAATCACCAGCAGGTGATGTCCATTGTCTAGTGGACCAAAAAAGTCGATGGTTTTCAAACCATGCCCACACCTATCCCCCAGATAGATTTTCAAAACTTTCAACGAGACCTAACCTTCTTCATATGGGGTAAAGGTCATCCTCGCTTTTCGAACAAAGTGCTTATGCTGCCCCAAGCGGTCTCGCCTGCCCTAATCTCCTAGAATATTACTGGGCATCCCATCTTCGATACATATCTGAATGGGTGGTTCGCGAGAGTGAAAAGCACTTGTTCCACATGGACCGGGCAGTTGCTTGCAGGCCCTTGTGGGACTTAGCTTGGCTCTCCAGAACGGCGCGACCACGCAGCGCATACATAGCAACCCCCACGAAAACAGTCCTCGAAATATGGGACAAGATCGCGATCCCCAGAGGCCTCACAACCTTCCCTTCACCTAATACACCTATCCCCTGAAACCCCATGTTCCCACCAGCCTTACAACCACACGCGTTCCCATCCTGGCGTCAAGGAGAGTGCCGCATTATCCAGGACCTCTTCAAGGGCGATACATTTAAAACCTTTGAACAATGCAAGAAATCCTTCTGTATTACTGAAGCTGATAGACTTCAGTACTATCAACTCCGCCACTGGTTGCTTACTCCCAAATACGCCTTGGAAGTCACTAGACCGCTTACCCCCTTTGAGTCCTTGGTCCGAGCCTTTGAAGGCACCTGCGGCCTAATATCTCGTACATACCAGGTATTACAACATTCACAACCCAATCACCTCCATACATACCAAAAGCAATGGGTAACTGACACAGGGGAATAGTTCTCCACACAAAACTGGGAACAACTGTGGCGTGGCAGCCCCAGAACTTACAGGAGCATTTCCCAACACAAATCAGCATATAAACTAATAACACGCTGGTACTACACCCCTTCACGTCTGTAGAAAATGCTTCCTACTCTCTCCCCCCCATGCTGGAGATGCCAATCAGCGACAGGGGACTGTATTCATATCTGGTGGTCATGTCCGCTTTTAACAATGTTCTGGAAAGAGGTCCTAAGCCACATCAAGGACACAGTAGGGTTCCCTATACCAAACTCCCCCTCTGTAACCTTACTGGGTATAAGACCAATGCATCTCAAAGCCATGACGCACTCTGATTGGCGCCTTATCATGCAGATGCTGGGAGCAGCAAAATAGTCTATTGCCCTCCTATGGAAGACAACGTCTCCCCACCCAATCTCTGCATGGTTCTTGCACCTATGGCATGTCATGGCAATGGAACTGCTGACAGCCCGCCTTACCCATACAGATACTAAATTCAAACACATCTGGCAACCCCTTATACACCATCTCTCCCAAACCGAACATGCCCGCTATGTTCCTCCTAGGCTGCGAGCTCTCCAACTCTTTGAGGATTCTCTTCTACCATACTCTAGAGATGACACCCGAGAGGACTCCCCGACGCGGGAGATTGTTAGTGGTCCCCCTTCCCCGTAAAAACTAAGCATAGTGAGAGTGATTGCTCCTGGTCCCGCCCCCGTCCTATCACAATTGTTTCGACCCCCCCATCCACTCCTTATCTACTCCTGGTTCTCCCTTGTTTTTCTTCTTTTTTATTAAGTGTTTCTATGTTTAATCATCATATGTAGCACATCTTCTAGAGGCTGCTGAAGCCACTTTGACCTCTATTGGGCCATGGTGGGCTCTTGTCACCAACCTGGTGATGGGAACGCAGGAGTCAGCCCGTTCTTCCTTGCCTGGCCCGGAAGTCAGGCATCTGGGCGGAGTCACGTCGTTACGCCAAACCCGGAACTACAAGAGACCGGTAGACCGTGCTGGCGTGAGGAGGAGAAGAGAACAGAAGCCGGAGAGCCGAGACGCACGAAGGAAGGAAGTCAAGCGGAAGAAGACCCCCGGGAGGAAACACGGGAAGGAGCAATGCACAGCGAACCCGTGCCATCCAGAGGAGAGCAGGAAGTCCAAGCTGAGAAGGTGCCACCTCACCGCCAGCTGACGAGGGATACCCGCCGCGTCCCAGGAGGGGCGTAGCTTCGCCAGGTGCGTGCCCGTTTCTTTACCTAAAAGCGCTAGAAGGGCCAAAACAAAAGGGGAGGTGAAGGAGAAGGGATGAAGAAAAGAAAAGGGGGAAGACAGAAGGGATAGCCTTAAAGAAGTAGATTTCAAATAAAGAGTCGAAATAAAGAAAAGAGGAGAATATAGAGGCCAAGTAGAAGGAAGATAGAACACTAAAGAAGAAAGCAATATTCCTTTTGTAACAGGAAAAGAAAAGGGTATAAAGCAGTGCATCAGTCATGTAGGTTACTACATTTGTCCGTATGTAATAAACCGCATATAATTTAGGATCACAAACGTGTACCACCCCCCCCCTAATCACACAAGCAACCATCATCCCCACAAACAAGGGCAGAAACTTACCTGCTTCTTTGTTTTTGTCGAGGGTGCTGGCGGAGAGGACCTCCGACGGACCTGGAAGAGAAGAAGACGAGCGAAAGAACTGAATAAGGATTGTGCTTAACATACAAAGAAAACAGCTGTATACGCCTAAATAAAGGACTTATAACTCACCTTGAGAACACTCTGAGTAGTTTTTAGACGCCGAATTTTAACAAGTGGTCACAGCTCTCTATTCTAGAAGGCCCTACAATGCAGAATATAAATGCATCACCTTAATTGCAATTAGTTCCTTTATAAGGTATCCCTCTACTCCGTGTATAATTGAGAACATTTTACAACTGTACACTTGCTCAACTGTATCCAACGTTCAAGACCCTATATGCTTTTATGCTCATCTCAGCAAACTAGACTGTATTTAAGGGAACATATTCTCTTCAACAAATTTAATCTGTATTTTTCTTGATGAGACACTTTGCTATCATGTGTGAATTGTTTGCTTTTGGTACCTAAAGGTTGCATGCATTCCATATATTGTTTGTTGCCCTGAATACTTATGTTGCCTTCCAATTCGTTTATACCAAATATGATGATGCTTGTACAATTTCTACTTACATTTTTTTCAATAAACAGAGTTGAAACAAAAAAGTCAATGGCTATTCTCTCCCATGCATGCTTTGGAAATTCTGACAAGTTCAAGGAGTGGTAAATAGTTTTTTTTCGAAAGGCAGTTGCATAGATGACAGGCCTTTAATTCCCTTTCAACCCTGCCATCAAGATAAGGAACCCAGACTCTGTCTCGGAGAGCTCGTTTTGTGGCAATGATTCCACGATGTCCTTCATGTGCCACTTCAATTATTTTCTTTTGCAGTCTCTCCGGAAACAGAATGCTTGACCATCGTAGTATAACTCCTTCCTGAGTTATGAACAGTTCATCCTTGGCATTTTTGTATTTTTGATATTCCCCATCACTGGTGAGAGGTAGTATGAGTTGGTTCCATAACTGGAGTGTAATGATATCCTTCAAATTTAACATGTCACTATCATGGCTCATAGCAGTGATAAGCTGGGCTAATGAAATGGCAACTGGTGTGCTTGATTTTACAATGAAGTTAATATAGCACTCAACCGTCTTGAATGGAGTACTGTGACCTTGTATAGGCACTGTGGAAAAGTAGTCAACAGGGTTCTGATCCTTCCCTGGATGATGCCCAATGGTATAATTATACTCTTGTAAAATGAGTTCCCATCGTTCAATGCAAGGAGGCATTTTGGCCTTTGGATTGCCAAATACAGTCAGTAAAGCTTGATAATCAGTTACCAACTTAAAAGTTTTTCTGTACAGTAATACATGGAAGTGTTCACAAGCTCATACCACAGCTATACTTTTTTTCTGGTTGTGAGCACATTCTGTTTAGGTCATACTTCTACTCGCATATGCCAAAATATGCTTTTGGGCATTCGGGTGTCCGCTGTACTGTGCAAGGACAGCACCTAACCCGACTGGGCTAGCGTCAACAACAACCTCTGTATGAAGCTTCGATTGAAGTATGCCATTTCAGTAGCGTTCTCAATGACTTGTTTGATTTTCTTAAAACTGTTCTCACATTCATGTGACCAATGAAATGAAACATTATTTTTCGTGAAGTCTCTCAACGGTGCACTTACAGTGGCAAAGCCTTTTATGTATCTGGAACAGTAACTGGTCATGCCAAGAAATGAACAAACCATAGAAACATCTTGCAGGGATCAGCTTGTACTTTAGCAGGATCTGGTGTTATACCCCTATAAGAAAAGATATTGTCAAAGAATTTTAGCTTTATCTTATGGAACTCACACTTTTCTACATTCAAAGTCAAACCTGCTTCAGCAAGTAAATGACATACTTGTGTAAGAGCTTTTTCGTGCTCTTTTTGTGTAGCTAAAAAATAATATGTCATCGCTGTATTTGAACGCATTCATTACAGGCTGTATGATATGTCAAATGATGTTTTGAAACAGTTCCACAGGAGATGACACACCAAAACTGAGTCTTTTGGATAGAAACAGACCAACATGTGTAGAAAAGGTTGTAATGTACCTGCAATTTTCTTCAAGTTCCAACTGATGATAACCTTTATTTAAATCGAGGCAAGAGAAGACCTTTGCACCATGTAGTTGCGTTATCATGTCAGCAATGTGTGGACCTGGATGACGTTCTCATTCAATTGCCTTGTTTGCTTGACACATGTCAACGCATATGGGTACAGCTCCTTCACTGTCCTTTTTAGGCACTACTACTATGGAGAAACCCATGGCATTGGACCAGTAGAATGCTCAATAATATCATGCTTAAGTAACGATTCAAGTTTTTTTCTCAACAGCTTCTTGCAAATGAAAAGCAATTTGTCTGTGTCTCTGAGCAACAGGACGTGCCTCCTCATTAATATGCAACTTTACTTTCATAGTCTTAAGCTTTCCCAAACCATGAAATAATGAAGCGAACTGACTTACTATTTCATGGTGAGTATTCATGTTGTAATTCACAGAAATGAGACAAGCACTTGACGCCATGCCTTGAAGCACATGGATGGGTGCTTGCACCTTTATTGTCTTATGTTTCATTGTCGCTACAAATGAACCTTAACTTTTTAAGGGCATCAATGTAGCCCATATATACACTTTCGACGGCTTAAGTTGTAGCAATGAACATAATTCATTATAGTCCTCCTCAGGCATAATGTTTATCGATGCACCACTGTCGATAATGAAATGTCTTGAACAACCATTTATTTTCAGTGTAATCTTTGGACAATGTTTGAATGACTTTGGTGCTTTGGCATGTCAATCTTTCTTTGACTTTTTTCTTCACAAGCGGCTAAACCAACACGTGCATGCTTTCTGAGGTAAATATTGACATGATACAATCATTTTCTTCACTTTCACTTAATACTGATAAAGAAGAACTGTGTGAAGGTGATTTAGATGATGATCAATTTCGTTCAATGCCGATTTGTCTTAACTGATGTCGCCACTTGGCCTTGTGGGTGGGTGTTGAATGTTGCTTCTGGAACGTTCTGGTGGCCATTTTGTTATCGCTCCATGAGGCACTTACTTTTCCCTTCGCTTTCCAAACAGTCACAAAATGGTTCTCCTTCCTACAGCCTTTACATATCTGTCCAAGACCGAGACATTTACCATTGTGTGGAAACGAAAATCCACATTGAAAACAGAACTTCTTTTTCTGTGCGGACATCACTTTGTGTCCTTCAGTCTTTTGTTTTGGCTTACTTTTCACACTCATGATGGATTCATTCTGGGTTCCTCCGGCATCCATGTCAGCAGCTTATCTGTCAGCACACTCTTCAGCTCTGGCAGTCATTAACACTTGCTCCAGACTAAGAGTTTCTCTCAGCATTCGTCTTCCGAATGACTCTGACAAGCATCCGTCAATAACTCTCAGACGTATAGTTTCTTAATCATTAACCTCATTGAACTTATAATGTTCTCTTGAGTGTGTTGAGTCTCTCCACAAATTCATCAATGGTTTCACCAACTTTCTGATGTTCTTGGTTGAAGATCCATTGTTTGTAATCAACATTTGGCATTGGATTAAACCTGAGATTCAACACTTCTTAAATCTGAGGATATGTGACTTCTTCATCCGTTCATGGCATTTTCTTCATGACTTCTTTTACACCAGCAAGATTTTTGATATACTTGATAATCTTGTTGTTATCAGTCTCTTCAAGTGCATCACTGAAATCATTAAATGTCTCTATCCAAGCAGTCCATTTATCGCCAATATTTTGCTTTTTGGAGGTATTGAACTGTGGTGGTGGTTTCAGGAAAACGGCAGGGTTGTAGCCATTTATGGGAGTGGCTGACATTGAGGGTGGAGCCCTATCGGACACTGTCTGTTGTCCGCTAGGACCTGCTTGATGTATACCACCTCTAAGGCAATGTGCTGTTCTGGCCTCTTGGTCAACTTGGCTAGTCGATGGAACTGTGACTTCTCTCTTGGCCTCCATAGGAATCCTTTACTTTTCTGGAGACCTCTGGAGATGTTCTGAGCCTCTACCCAGTAGATTTGATGGCGTGCCACTTCAGATATGAACAGCTCCGTAAGCACAACCCCCGGTACTTCTTCTGGGGCTACTCTGCACAACTCTGTGGTATGTCTCTCATTTTTCAGTTCTGGTTAGCAGGTGACCGTTTCTTGTATTAGATTTGCTTTGTTTTTAGGCAACTCTTTGTACTGTCTGACACCTGGTTGATCTCTGCCTCACAGCTCTTCTGATTGCAGCGTTATCTTGCTATTTGCTGCTCTTTCGAAACCTGGTTGCATCTGCCTTTAGCTGTATCACTCCATATTACGTGTGACTGTATATTGCGTGACAGCGCTGTATCTTTATGTACGGTTTGAGCAGCAGGTTCTTGTCACCGATATGTAGATTTCTTTGCAATGCTTTCATTGTTTTCAACTTCTTTACAGCGGCTGGAGTTGCGCTTTGACTCCACATGCATTAAGCATTGGTTCCCTACTTCGACTGCAACACACATGGAATGCACGAGAAGTTTACTTGGACCACGACAAACTGTCTGGGGGAGCACTGTTGATCATCAGGTTACTTATCCCCTAACTCGTCGCCAAATGTAGCGTCCTCCCCAGCCTGGGTACCCACCAATGACTACACAACACACTGAGCTTAGTATTATACCTCTTTATTCGTCTGCATGTAACTGCAAATTTAACATTCTAAACTAGTCTTCATTGCATTCCACTCTAACAGTTACGTCACAGTTCTATGGAGTCTATAAGGAGCCAAAATGGTGCCATCATTTCTATCTCAAAAGACACTACACAACCCACTTTAACTGTATAGGAATCAATGCACTTCCTAACTTTTCTTTGTTAAAAGAGATCCATCTTAAGCTTCTTGTCCTTTCTATTAAATCGAGCTTGCCACTTGCCCTGCTTACATTGTTCGTCATCTTATTGATCTTATCACCTCTCTTCATACCTCCTTTGCAACCAATCAATTCAGGAAGCCAAGGTCCTGACAGCTTGGAAGCAGGCTCTAGTTCTATCCTTATTTTTAAAAAATACACCTTCAGCCGATGCCTCTGCTATCAATAATTACAGGCTATTTCATTACTTCCTTTCCCGAACAAGATCTTGGAAGAGGAAGTCGACAAAGAACTCTCTGCTGTCTTGGAGTGCTACAAAGTTTTCACTTATGTACAATCAGGTTTCCGGGGTCACCACAGCACCAAGATAGTGCTGTTGTCAGTGCTTGTCTTGATGCCGGATGACATACTTATTCAAGTAAATTAGGGACACCATGTGGCTCTGGTATTACTTGAGCAAATAATAATCAGTTGTGCATGCATGATGTATGAACAGGTATAAATTACCTAAAGCAAAAAACAATCAAACTATATTGTTACACATTATTATAGTTTTACATATAACAAGTATACTGTTCTGATGATTCTGTTAACTTTATTAACTGACTTCCGGGGTCTTCGGGTTCAACTCTCGATAAGTGATAAGTGACGGATTCCTGTGCACTTTTCGGGTGCATGGTTGAAAGGGTGTTGGAAGTCTGGTCAAAGCAGGAAAAGTTAGCAGTGGGGCATGAGGTTTGGAGAGGGGTTAAAAGTGATGCAGCACATCAGCACAAGTGCTGCGGAGAGGGTAAAGATAGATGCATCTGTGCATGCAGGCATTTACCATGCTTGTGTATTGATTGCTATGGCAAGATGGTGCCATTGATGGCACCCCTACAGTCCATCAGACAGTACACTGTAACAGGATGCACGTGGTTGTAGGACAGAGAGAGGAGTCCTGCACATACTTGCTAGTTAGCCCAGCATCACTGTATGCCTACCTACCAAAGGCGTGGAGAACTCTCTTGTAGCATTTTGGTCTATGTGACTAGGAGTGGTAGTGACTAGCCTCACTAACTGTCTTGCTAGTATGTTGGGGTGTGCCATTTGGACCAGTGTGTGAATTGAAACTGAGATCTTATGCGATCTTTGAGAAGACAAGTCATATTTTGGGGAAAACCAAGATTGCATTGTTTTTCTGAATACTAGGGGGTTGACTGTCCATATTCCATTGGGTAAGGTGTTCCACACTTTGCGGGCTCATAACGAGAAAGAGCTACCACCTACTCAGATTCTAATGGAAAGAAGTATGACTGGCAGTGGTGCTAAGTTGCATTCTTTTTGGTGTAGAGTCTGAATTTGGATTATTTTATATTGGTTCACAGTGTAGGAGAGCAACCCTCAATGTTTACAAGAAGCAAACTAGGGCAGCAATTGCAATCAATAATCGCCCCTCGAAGATGGTCCCCTGTTCTCAAATGAGAAAATATGCATTTACAAAGCGTTGCTACAACTAATTGGTATGAATAAAGACAATAGCTTTTTGAGATAAATTTGGTCTATGTTTGTGGGAAGCAGATTCCTCTCTCACCCGACCTTCGGATGCCACCGAGTTAAAACGTCAATTTAGATCAAGGGTCCGCTTTAAAAAAAAAGATTTGAAATTAGGTAAAATGGTAAAAAAAAAAACAGTTGTCTCCGCTGGTGCTCTCGAATCCGTTTAACGTTTCACAAACCAATGGTCAAAGTCTCAATACACTGGAAGAGAAAAAGGGTTCGTGTCTAAAAGGCAAGTCTGACTCTGCGATTATATTGTAGATAACTCAGTGCTCAAATTATGCAAACTGCTGCCATAAAACCCTTAATTACCTTTGCAAAAAACATCTCACCAAAGAAATCTGGTCTGTCCGTGTTAGACCTGGCATCATTGGCGCGGGTCTCCCTTCCTCTTTTCGCTTCTTACCTTTTATGTTGACTGGATTTAGATGCTCTGGGCGCTGTGCCACTGCCAATCAGTGACACAGCGCGAATGCTCCCTGTGTGAAGATAACTGTATGAATTGGGATAACCATAATTGGCTCGTTTTGTTTACCTGTCAGCCCCTAGTATCAGTGCACTGTGTGTGCCCAGGACTGGTAGACCAAATACTGCTGGTGGGCCTGCAGCGCTGATTTGCGCTACCCACCGAAGCGGCTTTTCAAGTATGCCTGTGTAGCATGTTCTAATAGCGAGTTACCCTCCATTTCACTGTTTACTGTTGTGAGGCCACCCGTTCTCATAGGCCAGAATGGGCAGGCTGGGTATTACATGCCTTAATCCTACCTGCCCCCAGGAACCTGATAGGAACGTCGAATTTGATATGTTTAAGCTCAGAACATTGAGATACATCTTTTAGTAAGGATTATTAGCGTAGCCCGTGTTAAAAAATGCCTCTACTAGAAACGAGGTATTTTCTGGCCTAAGCTATTCTGTAGGCTTTGCTAGCGTGTGTATTGGCCGTCTGGTTTTGGAGCAGCAGGGCCAGCTGGGTCAGACCTGGCTGGAGAGAGAGATCGGCATTTAGAGTATGGGGAGGGGTGACTCTTTGATCCGAGCAGGGCCGTGCCTGGCAAGGTGAATGATGGCTCCATCTCCCACTGGGCGTCTGATAGCAGACCCCCAGATTCTCAAAGGGCAGGATGTCGCCTCGTAAACCAAGTGCACCCCGACCACACCGAACTGGTTCTGGCTGGATGCAGTGATTTGTGACTGCAGAGAACAAAGACTTTTTAGGTATAAAACGCTGCGCTGAAACCTGGTGCGGTGTGTTCCTTCTGGATGTCAAGACCAAACTCTGTCCGAGTGGACAGAGGAAAGGACTTTGAAACTTTCACCAAGCTTGCTGAAGAAACTACCCAAGGGCCTGAATTGAGAGCGCCTCCTGCTGAAGTCTCAGGGACATTAGACTTCACCCCATCAGCCGCCTGAATTCCTGTGCTAGGGATTCTACTTGCAGGTGAGGCCTCCGTCGAGTAATCCGGAACCTCTAGTTCTACTGTGAGGAACGCGGACTGGTAACCCTTGTGAACTCTGTGTGTGGGTCACCGCAGCTAAGAGAGAGCTGCCGCCGCTGAGCGCCCGCCTTAATTTGAATCTTCAGAACCTTCGCTGAAACTGTGTGGGCCGCCGCAGTTAAGAGAGAGCTGCCGCCGCTGAGCGCCCGCCTTAATTTGAATCTTCAGAACCTTCGCTGAAACTGTGTGGGCCGCCGCAGCTAAGAGAGAGCTGCCGCCGCTGAGTGCCCGCACTTGTGTCAGCTGTGCAACATCGTGAATTGTCCTGTGGGCCGCCGCAGCTAAGAGAGAGCTGCCGCCGCTGAGTGCCCGCACTTGTGTCAGCTGTGCAACATCGTGAATTGTCCTGTGGGCCGCCGCAGCTAAGAGAGAGCTGCCGCCGCTGAATGCCCGCACTTGTGTCAGCTGTGCAACATCGTGATTTGTCCTGTGAGCCGCCGCAGCTAAGAGAGAGCTGCTGCCACGTAGTGCTCGCACCTTGGCTAACTTTGCATCATCGTGATTTGTTCTGTGGGCCGCCACAGCTAAGAGAGAGCTGTCGCCATTGAGTGCCCGCACTTGTGTCCGCTGTGCATCATCGTGATTTGTCCTGTGAGCCGCCGCAGCTAAGGGAGAGCTGCTGCCGCTGGGTGCTCGCACCTTTGCTAACTGTGCATCATCGAGATTTGTCCTGGGAGCCGCCGCAGCTAAGAGAGAGCTGCCGCCGCTCAGTGCTCGCACCCTTGCCAACTTTGCATCATTGGGATTTGTCCTGTGGGCCGCCGCAGCTAAGAGAGAGCTGCTGCCGCTGAGTGCCCGCATCTTAGTCAACTTTGCATCATCGTGAATCGTCCCGTGGGCCGCCGCAGCTAGAGCGCTGCTGCCGCTGTGAGCCCACCACAGAGCTGCACGACGAGAGTCATCGCCACCACCAGCCCGGGCCGCCGCAGCCGCATGCTGCTGCCGCTGGGAGCCCGCCTGTCCCCGAGTGCCCGAATCATTCTGAGTGCATGTTGCGGACCACTGCAGTCGAGAACTGTGGTCGCTGGGAGTCCGCCTGTCACTGTCTTCGAGAAGCTACGTGCTGTGCCCCCGTCCAACGGCAGGTATCTGGTGCGCAACGGGTCGCGTAGACCCAGGCCTTGAACTCAGTCAGTGCCACGTTCTGGTGAATACGTATTGCCCTTTTTAAGTCCCTACTGATTTACGTGCATTGTGACTGGTTAAAATGCTTTTGAGAGTCTCGTACTAAATCTTAGATAAAGATACTATTTTTCTATACCTACTTGAGTTGTGTCCTTTTGTGGTGTCGTTACTGCCTTATTGTGCATGGTCATAAATGCTTCACACACAGGAGGAGTACCACAAGGCGCTGAAGGCCTGGTGGGAAGCGAGAGAGTCCACTGGGGATGAGGAAGAGAATGCTGGAGGGCAGCAGGATGATGCAGTAGAGGGGGGGAGATAGAACACCCTCCAATCCAGGTACTAGTGTATCCCAAAGGAGCCTGACCCCAGAAGAGCTAGAGGACAGGGAGAGAGATAGGAGGCATAGTTTGGAGATGGCTAAATTGGAAGGTCAGAAGGATCTTGAGAGTAAGAAGTTAGACATTGAGAAGAATCGATTGTCAATTGAACTTGAGAAAATGAGAATGGAACATGAGAGAATGTTGAGGAGATAGAGATCAGGGCGAGGAGTGTCCCGGTCTCCCCTCTGGTGGCAGCATACCTTTAGTAACTCCTGAGAGTAGAGTTTATATTCCTAAGGATGTCATTAAGGATTTTCACAAGAGTGAGGATATTGGGCAATGGTTTGCCGCATATGAGATAGCAATGGTGTCCCACTGGGTCCCTGAGCAGGATTGGGGAGCGGGATTGTGGGGGCGCTTTGTGAGTGATGGTAGGGATACCCTGTTGGACCTGCCTGAGGAGAGCAGGATGGTGTATGCCCATATGAAAGAAGCTTTGATGACCCGTTATGGTTTGACCCCAGAAATGTACAGGCAGAGGTTTAGGACCTGTAAGAAGTTAGAGGGTACCACGTGGGTTGAATATGTGTCTTTTTCTGCAGAGCAATGGATCGCTGGGTAAAGGGTAGCAAAGTGGAAACTTTCGAGCAATTGTATGATTTGTTTGCGTGGGAGCATTTGTCCAGTAACTGTTTTCCAGAGCTACGCCAGCACCTGATTGATAGCAAGCTGACTAACCCTAGGAAGCTTGCTGAGGAGGCGGACCGCTGGGTGAGCACCCAGGTCCGCAAAGGTTTTGTGGGAGACTTTGCCAGAGGTGGGCAGGGTCCCCAGCAGAGAAGTGGGGGGGACAAGGGTAAACAGAGGGAGTTCCAGAGAGGGCCCCAAAGTAATTCCCAAGGGAACCAAGCAGTGGTGTCCCAGCCTCCCCCTGAGAAGAAGCCAGTGTCCCCGACAGGTAGGCCTGTCCAGAGGGGGCCACTCACTTGTTTCAAGTGTGGTCAAGTGGGCTACCGGTATTATGATCCCCAGTGTCCCCAGAGGGACCCCAATGCATCCCCTCATGCACCACCCCGTGCACCATCCCGCCAGATTGCCAGTGTAGCCCTGGGGGGGGAGGAAGTGGTGGTCCAAGGTGGGTGGGATCCCGTAGAGTTAACCCTTGTCTCGCTAGGAGACTTCGAGAAGGTCCCTAACCCCACACTGCCGAATAACACTCAGAAGTACTGGAAGTGGGTGACCATCAATGGCCATAGGGTGGAGGCTCTCAGGGACACCAGAGCTAGTGTGACTGTTGTCAGCTCCCGGTTGGTGTCCAAAGAGCAAGTTTTCCCCCATGCATTCTGCCCCGTAGTGTCAGCAGACAACTCAGAGAGCCAGTGTGAAGTGGCTCAGGTTCCCTTCGAGTGGGGGGGGGGTCGCTGGAACTCTTCAAGTGGCTGTGAGGGCCGCCATGCCTGTAGACTGTCTGTTGGGCAATGATCTGGAGACCTCCCCGTGGGCTACGGTGGAGAGAAAGTCTCATTTGGAAATGTTGGGTTTGCCTGAGTGGGCTGTGTGACCACTCGGTCCATGACAGCTCAGAAGGATGTTCAGGAGGGTCTGGAGCCTGAAAGTATGGCCCAGGCCCCTGCCTTAAAGAGAAGGGGTAGGGGGCGCGGGAAACCAGCCCCCGCGGTTCCCACGGTCCCGGAGGGAGCAGACCTTGAGGGGGATGACCTGGAACCTACAGGGGAACAAGTGGCCGAACTGGGGGACCTACCGGAGCTGACCCATTGGCAGCAGGAAGGGGGCCCTCCAGGGAGGAATTTTGCGAGCAGCAGAGAACCTGCCCTTCTCTTGAGGGGTGCGGCGACATGCCGCCGCCCAGGCAGTAGGTGACCAGACAGGGTCACATTGGATCTATTGGGAGAACGACCTCCTTTACAGTGAGCCTAAGGTTGCTGAGCCTGGGTCAGCCCATGTGCTGGTGGTACCCCAGCACTTCAGGACCTTCCTACTGGGGTTGGCTCATGATGTGCCACTGGCCAGACATCTGGGGCAGACCAAGACCTTTGAGAGGCTGGTCACCCACTTCCATTGGCCCCAGATGCGCAGGAGCTCAGATGCTCACTGCAGGACGTGTGAGACTTGCCAGGCAAGTGGGAAGAGTAGGGGGAAGATTAAGGCCCCACTACAGCCCTTTCCCGTGGTGAGCACTCCATTCGAGAGAGTGGGCATTGATATTGTGGGGCCTCTGGATCCCAAGACAGCCATGGGCAACAGGTTCATCCTGGTCTTGGTGGACCATGCCACCCGGTACCCTGAGGCCATGCCGCTCAGGACAGTGACGGCCCCCGTGGTGGGACGGGCACTGATGGGGATTTTCTCCTGTGTGGGATTCCCCAGAGAGGTGGTGTCCGATAGGGGAACTAACTTCATCTCCAAGTACATGAAGTCTCTGTGGGAGGAGTGTGGGGTAACGTATACGTTCACCACTCCTTACCACCCCAGGGTAATGGGCTGGTTGAGAGATTCAACTGGACCCTTAAGGGCATGATTATGGGCCTAGGCGAGCCCATGAGGCATAAGTGGGATGTCCTCTTGCCATGCCTGTTGTTTGCTTACCGTGAGGTGCCACAGAAGTCCTTAGGGTTCAGTCCCTTTGAGCTGCTCTATGGTCACCCGGTAAGAGGGCCTCTGAGTCTGGTCAAGGGAGGCTGGGAGCAATCTCCTAGGAAACCTCCCCAGGATGTGTTTAGTTACATGCTGGCCTTCAGGAACCAGACTCGGCTTTTCAGGAAACTTGCTGAGGCAAACCTGGAAACCAGCCAGGAAGAGATGAAACGCTGGCACGATCAGAATGCCACTCTGATCCAGTTTCAGCCTGGACAAAAGGTTTGGGTCATGGCCCCGGTGGAGCCCTGTGCGCTCCAGGATAGGTGGACCGGCCCCTTTGAGGTGGTGAAGCGCAAGAGTCCTGTTACCTACATGGTGGACTTGCAGTCTCCCAGGAACCCCTTGCAGGTCTTGCAAGTTAACCGCCTGAAGCCCCACTTTGAGAGGTCTGAAGTGGGCATGCTTCTGGCCACAGATGCTGGGATGGAGGAGGAGAGCGAGCCCCTTCCTGACCTCCTGTGTGCGGGGGAGCGAGATGGGTCAGTGGAGGGTGTGGTCCTCTCCACCACACTGACTCCTAAGCAGCAGGGTGATTGTCGGCACCTGTTGGGGCAATTCAGTGATCTGTTCTCCCTGGTACCTAGTGTCACTGATTGGTGTGTCCATGACGTGGACACCGGGGACAGTCCTCCCATTAAGCACAAGGCTTACCGAGTGACTGACCGGGTAAGGGCCTACATTAAGGATGAGGTTACCAAAATGTTTGCCCTTGGGGTGATTGAGTCCTCTAGCAGCCCCTGGTCCAGCCCAGTGGTCCTGGTACCAAAAGCTGCAGCGCCTGGTACCACCCCAGAACTTCGGTTCTGCGTGGACTATTGGGGCCTCAATTCAGTCACGAAGACTGAAGCGCACCCCATCCCCAGAGCTGATGAGCTCATAGATCGGTTAGGGGCTGCAAAATACCTCAGCACATTTGATTTGACGTCTGGGTATTGGCAGATCGCCTTGACCGAGGGAGCAAAGGAGAGGTCAGCCTTCTCCACACCCGATGGGCACTACCAGTTCCGGGTGATGCCCTTTGGAATGAAGAATGCCCCTGCCACCTTTCAGAGGCTGGTCAACAGGGTGTTGGTTGGGCTGGAAGACTTCAGTGCCGCCTACCTGGATGACATTGCGGTGTTTAGCTCCTCTTGGGAGGACCACCTGCGCCACATCTGGGAGGTATTGATGGCACTACGGAAGGCAGGCCTCACAATCAAAGCCAGAAAGTGCCAGATTGGGCAGGGTTCTGTAGTGTATTTGGGGCACCAGGTGGGGAGCGGCCAGGTGGCGCCCTTCAGCCCAAAATTGAAACTATCCTGGCGTGGGAACCCCCAAGACTCAGACACAGGTGAGAGCCTTCTTAGGACTCACGGGGTACTACAGGAGGTTTGTCAAGGGATATGGCAACATTGTTGCACTCCTTGACTGAGCTGACTTCTAAGAAGCAGCCAAAGAAGGTAAACTGGACTGACACCTGTCAGAACGCGTTTGACGCTCTGAAGACTGCCATGTGCACCGCACCCGTGCTTCAGGCGCCCGACTTTTCAAAGGAATTTGTTGTCCAGACAGACGCCTCGGAGCATGGTATAGGGGCTGTTCTGTCACAGATCAATGAGGAGGGACTAGACCAACCGGTAGCCTTCCTGAGCAGGAGGTTACTTCCCGGGAACAGAGGTGGAGTGCAATTGAGCGTGAGGCATTTGCTGTGGTCTGGGCGCTGAAGAAGCTGAGACCATATCTGTTTGGGACTCACTTCCGGGTTCAGACAGACCACACGCCCCTTAGATGGTTGATGCATATGAGGGGTGAGAATCCCAAGTTGTTGAGGTGGTCCATTTCCCTACAGGGTATGGATTTCACGGTGGAACACCGCCCCGGTATAGAACACGCCAATGCTGACGGTCTGTCCAGGTTTTTCCGCCTTAGTGATGAGAACTCCCAAGGGAATGGTTAGTTCTCCCCACATTTCAGCTGGAGGGGACACGTGTTAGACCTGGCATCATTGGCGCGGGTCTCCCTTCCTCTTTTCGCTTCCTACCTTTTATGTTGACTGGATTTAGATGCTCTGGGCGCTGTGCCACTGCCAATTAGTGACACAGCGCGAATGCTCCCTGTGTGAAGATAACTGTATGAATTGGGATAACCATAATTGGCTCGTTTGGTTTATCTGTCAGCCCCTAGTATCAGTGCACTGTGTGTGCCCAGGGCTGGTAGACCAAATACTGCTGGTGGGCCTGCAGCGCTGATTTGCGCTACCCACCGAAGCGGCTTTTCAAGTATGCCTATGTAGCATGTTCTAATAGCGAGTTACCCTCCATTTCACTGTTTACTGTTGTGAGGCCACCCGTTCTCATAGGCCAGAATGGGCAGGCTGAGTATTACATGCCTTAATCCTACCTGCCCCCAGGAACCTGATAGGAACGTCGAATTTGATAAGTTTAAGCTCAGAACATTGAGATACATCTTTTAGTAAGGATTATTAGCGTAGCCCGTGTTCGAAAATGCCTCTACTAGAAACGAGGTATTTTCTGGCCTAAGCTTTCCTGTAGGCTTTGCTAGCGTGTGTATTGGCCGTCTGGTTTTGGAGCAGCAGGGCCAGCTGGGTCAGACCTGGCTGGAGAGAGAGATCGGCATTTAGAGTATGGGGAGGGGTGACTCTTTGATCCGAGCAGGGCCGTGCCTGGCAAGGTGAATGATGGCTCCATCTCCCACTTGGTGTCTGATAGCAGACCCCCAGATTCTCAAAGGGCAGGATGTCGCCTCGTAAACCAAGTGCTCCCCGACCCCACCGAACTGGTTCTGGCTGGATGCAGTGATTTGTGACTGCAGAGAACAAAGACTTTTTAGGTATAAAACGCTGCGCTGTAACCTGGTGCGGTGTGTTCCTTCTGGATGTCAAGACGAAACTCTGTCCGAGCGGACAGAGGAAAGGACTTTGAAACTTTCACCAAGCTTGCTGAAGAAACTACCCAAGGGCCTGAATTGAGAGCGCCTCCTGCTGAAGTCTCAGGGACATTAGACTTCACCCCGTCAGCCGCCTTGAATTCCTGTGCTAGGGATTCTACTTGCAGGTGAGGCCTCCGTCGAGTAATCCGGAACCTCTAGTTCTACTGTGAGGAACACGGACTGGTAACCCTTGTGAACTCTGTGTGTGGGCCGCCGCAGCTAAGAGAGAGCTGCTGCCGCTGAGCGCCCACCTTAATTTGAATCTTCAGAACCTTCGCTGAAACTGTGTGGGCCGCCGCAGCTAAGAGAGAGCTGCCGCCGCTGAGCGCCCGCCTTAATTTGAATCTTCAGAACCTTCACTTCAACTGTGTGGGCCGCCGCAGCTAAGAGAGAGCTGCCGCCGCTGAGTGCCCGCACTTGTGTCAGCTGTGCAACATCGTGAATTGTCCCGTGGGCTGCCGCAGCTAAGAGAGAGCTGCCGCCGCTGAGTGCCCGCACTTGTGTCAGCTGTGCATCATCGTGATTTGTCCTGTGAGCCGCCGCAGCTAAGAGAGAGCTGCTGCCGTGGAGTGCTCGCACCTTGGCTAACTTTGCATCATCGTGATTTGTCCTGTGGGCCGCCACAGCTAAGAGAGAGCTGTCGCCGCTGAGTGCCCGCACTTGTGTCCGCTGTGCATCATCGTGATTTGTCCTGTGAGCCGCCGCAGCTAAGGGAGAGCTGCTGCCGCTGGGTGCTCGCACCTTTGCTAACTTTGCATCATCGAGATTTGTCCTGGGAGCCGCCGCAGCTATGAGAGAGCTGCCGCCGCTGAGTGCTCGCACCTTTGCCAACTTTGCATCATTGGGATTTGTCCTGTGGGCAGCCGCAGCTAAGAGAGAGCTGCTGCCGCTGAGTGCCTGCATCTTAGTCAACTTTGCATCATCGTGAATCGTCCCGTGGGCCGCCGCAGCTAGGAGAGCGCTGCTGCCGCTGTGAGCCCACCACGGAGCTGCACGACGAGAGTCATCGCCACCACCAGCCCGGGCCGCCGCAGCCACGTGCTGCTGCCGCTGGGAGCCTGCCTGTCCCCGAGTGCCCGAATCATTCTGAGTGCACGTTGCGGACCACTGCAGTCGAGAACTGTGGTCGCTGGGAGTCCGCCTGTCACTGTCTCCGCTTCTTTGAGAAGCTACGTGCTGTGTCCCTGTCCAACGGCAGGTATCTGGTGCACAACGTGTCGCGTAGACCCAGGCCTTGAACTCAGTCAGTGCCACGTTCTGGTGAATACGTATTGCCCTTTTTAAGTCCCTACTGATTTACGTGCATTGTGACTGGTTAAAACGCTTTTGAGAGTCTCGTACTAAACCTTAGATAAAGATACTATTTTTCTATACCTACTTGAGTTGGGTCCTTTTGTGGTGTCGTTACTGCCTTATTGTGCTTCACACACTGCCTCTGAGATAGGCCTAACTGCTCGTGCTACGTTACCACAGGGTTGAGCATGGGTTATCAAAGGGGGTAGCCCACTTGCCCTGACTTAGGAAGAAGGGTCCCTATTTGGACAGTGACGCCAGCCATTGCCAACTAGAGACCCCCATTTCTAACAGTCCTTTAAACAGAAAGCATTTTGAAACCAGGGGAATAGTCAGTATTCATAACAAGGACCTCAAAACGTCCCAAGCCATGGTGCGCTCGGACCCTACCCAAGGCAAGTTGTACTAGTCTTCATTTTTATTAGAAGGTTTGTGTTTAATATTTGAAGCTCCTTACAAACTGAAGAACATAACAGGGTTTTACAACGTGTAGTGCCTGCTGCTCTTTAAAGGGGGATTCCCATGCTCTCCTATGTCTTGTGCCACCATGAGCATATGGCCGAGAAGTTTCAGGTCGCTCGGTTACCATGGTTACAGGTAGCAAATGTACACTTATTCCATGGGCTAAGGCTCCAATTCCGATGAGTGCCGGTAATTTCGAAGGAAACGGAATGTGCAGTTACACCATTGGTGGCGGCCCGCTCCGCATTAATGAAATGTTAAGCCAGCAATTCGGGGAATAACTGGGAGACATACCTTAAAAAAGAATCTGTGATGCTGGGATTACTGGTTTATCTCCTGGTGTTATCAATGGGTCTCCCGGTAATTATGAGACGGTAATATAATGTATAATGATGACGACTTTTTGAAAATATTGAAAACGGGCACTTCATAGCCGCCAAGTGGACCCATGAAATTTGTTACACCTCGGCCAGTCCTGGCTTTTAAGATAACACCATTTTGAAGCATGCAATTTTTGAGCCCGTACTTTTAATACTAAGGAGAAAGTACAAGTCCCAAAATGCAGTATCTTGGGGACTAAACTGCAGGATGGCCTAAAATGTTCACACATGATATGGAGTTACTTGTATTTGCTGTAGCATTTATATAGCTTCTTCATACCCATCCAGGGTTTGGATTTGCATCGGGTTGTCAGATGTCCTTTCAAGAAAGCATGGGTGAAAAGAGTGTTGGATATAGTTTGACTTATATATTGGTTACCCTTTGCTACTTTTCTTTCATTGCGCTAATAAATATATTCAATTATTTTTCATTCCATCTTCTTCCTCCTTCTTTTTCGTATTATTCTTTCTTCTTCCTACTTCCTATTTTATTTGTATCTCCTTTTTTTTATAAAATGACACAATATTCTTTCATTACATATGTTTTTTTCTCATACTTGCAATACTTTTAATTTATAACTCTTCATACAAATGTTACTTATGTTGTTATGGCTGTTTAACTCCTTAATAAAAAATAATGTAACAAAAAAAAATAGTGGTAACGGGCATTATTCAAACGGCACAGGGCAATATAGTACATGCTCTACGTTCCGATTACCATGTTCGGTTTGTGTCAATTTGAGGTTATTCAGTGTCTTCACGAGATATACACTTCATGGCCCTGAATTTTATATCTCGGTAATCACAGTGATTTACTTTATACATAATTAAACATCTATGTTACACAAAGTATATTAACATGGCCCGATTTGCATAAGTATTCTTTTCTCTACTTGCAACCACTGCTAAGACACATAAAAAAGTGGAACACTGTCAAATCTTTTTTACATGCTATTTGATTGTAAAACTATTCTTCTTTTAAACTTGCAGCTCATCATTTATATAAAAATGCTCGTTTCTTATAAATGATTTATTCAAACTTAGGCTGACATTAATTTAATACTATTGTGTATTTCATGCTTTATTTTAAATTACTTTGTTATTTTTTTATGTATGTACACAGCCTCTCAAGTTTTCCAGGACCATGCATAAGAAGGTTATCCAGTCCAGATTCCTTTCCTTCGCATTCTGGGAGTTGTACCCCTGAATGTGTTATGGGAAGAATTGCATTTCATAGAATGCAAATAAAAACCTACTCTGAATGAGCTATGCACACATGGACCTGTGAAACTTGAGAGCGTTGGTATACCCAAACACACTCAATAAACATGTTTGCCTAGAAAAAATATATATATAAAGTTTGACTTTTGTGAGAAATTGTTGGGCTAGGTGCTTATGGTCTAGACACGGTGCGGTGGCACTGCTGTGCTCAAGCATGAAGAGCTGTGGATACTGTGAGAATAGACTCAGCCACGCAGGTGGATGCTTACCATCTTTGGATGCTTACCATCTTTGGATGGTCTATATACTGAAGTGAGCAGTAGGTCTGCATGCAATCTACTATTAGGGATTCCCCAGAAGTGAGGGGGGGGTCACTAGTAGGAACTGTTAAGTCGTGAGGGAGGTCAGCCGCGGCCGCTGCAGGTAAGAACGGTGGGGCCGGCTGGTGGGGGATTTCGAGAGACGACCACGAGGGGAAATTAATTATTTATATAATTTTCCCTTGTGGTCGTCTCTCGAAATACACCCCCAGCCTGCCGCTCCACTCTTACTTGGAGCGGCCGCGGCTGAGGGAGATATATTTGGTGTTCACCATGAAGAGCGACAAGTGCGGAGGAAAGGGTAACACGAGGAAAGCAAGATGGCGACAGGCTAGGTCGGCTTGTCGTTGCAGCAGGAACACCGCGGTCCGACACTCGCACAGATGGAGTAGCAAAGAATGACCTTGTCCCTGCAGGACGCGGTATTGGGAAATCTATGGATGAAGATAAATTGTAGCGCGCACAGTCTGGCAAAAATCTTGGATGCAGTAGAGATCCAGACGGACGTGGTTCTCACCTGTAGCCGGATTTATCGGCTGCTGCGGGGCTCAGACTGCTGTAAGTCGGAGCAAGCCGGTGGCTGGGAGAAAGCTGATCAAAGTCGGAGAGAAATGGCCCCAAAGCACTTCCATCAGTGCGCTCCAAAACGGCGACGGGGAAAATGCTGTACCTGGCGCTTGTGTTCAAGGTGCCATGACGGCGGATGCGCTGACAGGAGAACCGGGCGTAGAGACTGGTGCTTTCGGAGCAGGAGCAGAGGCAACACGACTAACCGGACGCCGTGGCCAGAACCGGAAGAACTTGACCAACGAAGCGCCGATCCAGAAGCGGCAGTCAGGTTCAACAATTGCCGAGCTGTTTGCAGGGAAAAATCGGCCAGAAAAGGGAAAAAGCGGCAAAGAAAAGGTGGGTTCAGCCGGTGAAGAGATGCTGATTGAACCAGCATTGGAAAATGGAAAGGCAATGGGGTAAACGAGGAAAACCTTGGGGGTGCTTTGACACGCCTCATAACTCACACTGCAAGTGATGTACCTGAATTGGTGGAACAAGCAAATGTAACCCTGAGGGAACTTTCGGAGACCTTGGGGGACATAGAGGCGATAAAAATGAAGTCTGGAAATCAGGGGGGGCAGGAGGAAAGTGGGGATGCCCAGATCTGTGAAGAAGGGAGTCCTAAGGGTAGTATTACACCCAAATGCACTGATCGGCCTGAACCCTCTATAACTCAATGTTTACAGCTGGACAGTGGGCCGGCGGATTCCCAAAAAAATGGAAATAAAGATTTAATTATAGGTACAAAGAGTCTGGACCCACTATATGTAAGAGCTAAACAGTCTACTCAGAAAATATATAGGGAGAAGGAGGCGGACATTGAAAATACCGAGTATTTTTATTCACTGTCAGACGACACAGAATCGGTGGAAGGCTCCTTCTCTCTGACTAGTGCCAGTGAAACGGAAAATGAGGACCAGCAGGATGCAAGTGGGGGAACCCCACTGCGACGATACGCAGGATCAAGAAAAAGGCTCTAATTTGTTGACACACATTAGCACGCGAGAACTAGAATTAAACTGGGACTACTCACCGGTAAACCAATTAGTGGGGGCAAAAGCCAACAGACTTTGGATCCAGAAGAAACCCCTCTGCCACGTTGGACGCAATACTGCAATCCGTCATGGCTCATCGGGAAGAGGCCCGACAGGACAGCAGGCGATCTCAAGTAGCCATACGTAAAGTACAGGGCTCTGTACGGAAAGTAGCGAAAGTATGTACGGAGATCGCCGACCGCATAACGGAACTTGAAACCCGAACAGGGAAAATGGAAACAGATATGGCATCAATACAGGAGCAGACGGCAATGCATGAGGCTAGGTTTGCTGATGTCCAGTGGAAACTGGAAGAGCAGGAAAATCGCCAACGTAGAAACAATTTGCGATTTCTTGGAATTCCGGAGGATAAAGGGGGTACTGATATCCATCTATATATGATTGATCTCCTAGCTAAAACCTTTCCTGAGGTAGTAGGATGGAACTGGGCCCATGAAGTCCAAAGAGCGCATAGGGTGCCTATGACTGTTAAACAAGCGCCTGAAAGAGATGGTAGACCCCGAGCAGTACTGGTTTATTTCGGGAACTTTCTCCTCCGGCAGATCGTCTCTGAGAAGGCTAGACCCGACCGTAAGCGCAAGCTTGAAGATGTAGAGTTCTTTACGCGCCCTGATTTTTGCCATATAACTGTAGAGCGGCGTTGGAGGCTTAGACAGATGATTCTTCCAAACAATAGGAGCACAGGCATACCTGCTAAACCCGGCAAAGCTGAAAATAGTAAAAGGGGATAATATTCGCTATTTTTCATCCGAAATTAAGGCCAAAGAGTACTTGGAGGAACTAAAGGGGAGGAAGTAGGAATACTTGAGACCGAAGGAAATCTACATGCATATGTGGGGGAGAGGTAACCCAATGCTATGATGTAAGACTACTGGATATTGTGATAAGGAGGTGCAAGGAGAGATGTCTCAGGACCGTGGTGTAATGCTGCCTCATCACTTACTAGACCGTGTGTCCAGCAGCTTTCAAGGGGAGGGGTGGTACGGGGGAAGGGGGAGGGGGTGGGATGGGGTGCTGGGTGGCAGGGGGGTGGGAGGGGAGGGACAAAGTGGGCACAGGGGAGAAAAAGCCAGACAAGATACATAGAGTACGCAATAGGTAAATGGAGATTCAGTAAAAATGTTTTGGAGCAAATTAGCCGGGTACTTCAAGCTGTTGGGTATGGATAAACTAACAATATGCACAGTTAACGTGGCAGGGCTTAATGATAGGGCTAAAAGAGATAAGATCTATGAAATATTGCGATATATTAGTCCAGGAATAATCTGTCTACAGGAAACCCATATTCCATGGAGTAATCGAGCTGCCCTTCAGATTAAGGGTTATGATCTGGCTGTCTGTTCATAACAGACGTCTATGATAAGAGGAGTGGCGTATTCTTATTAAGCAACATATGGGGATTAGTAAACGTGTCCTGGCAGACAAATGGGGCGATGGGCAATAGTCTTATTAAATACGGGACTTACAATTGGGACCATATATGCTCTCAAATCAGGATGACCCAGAAATTTGGGAAGAACTGGAGATAGAGCTAGCTACATGGCCGACCCCACTAATTCTTTGTGGTGATTTTAATATTCATATCGGGATTTCATCAGGGGATGGCACAAGGTATAATGGGAGGAAACCAAAGGTTAATCGGGCTATAAACACGCTTAAGATTAGTCATGGACTAGTGGATGTATGGACGGCTAAGAAGGGCAATGATCCAGGGTATACGTATTTTTCATCTCCACATCAAAAGAGTGTACGCCTGGATTACTTTTTGGTTTCAGCACGAATCCTAGGGAGGCGGAAATCACAAAAGTCCCCAAAATCTTCTCAGATCACAACCCTCTTCTGCTGGGAATAACATACCAGGGTAGCAAACCGAAGATCTGTCCATGGACTCTCGATAAGAAACTAATCGCTGATGATGGTTTTTTAAAGTTTCTTAAAGACTGGGCCAAGGAATTCTTTGACGCTAACCGCTTTAGTGCCTCCCGCGCGATAGTGTGGGATACATTTAAGGCTACCTTTAGGGGGCAAGTGATAAGCTTTGTAGGCCAACAGCGGAAGAAACGCAAAGATTATATTATGGCTCTTATGACTAAATTAACACAACTGGAGACAGAGCAGGTCAAGAGATTAGAACAGAGGGAAATGGAGAGATTGAGCGAGATCAGCAAAGAGATTGCAATAACTAAAGCAGAAATTAATAGCTTATTCCAGATACAGGTAGCCAAGGTATATCAGGCACATCAAACTGAGAGGTATGAATATGGGGAAAAGGTCGGCAGACTCCTAGCCCTTAGGGTCCGACAGCAGGATTCACAGAATCATATCGCTGAAATAAAGAACTCCGCGGGGCAACTGGTGAGCACCACGGCAAAGATTACGGAGGTGTTTGAGCAATTCTATAGGAATTTATATCAGATGGATCCCAGTGAAACAATATATATGGGAAATATGAGGAAGTATCTGGGATCTAATAGACTTGAGGCAGAAATTTGTTTGGAACTGGAAGAGGAAATTTCATTGGAAGAAACAGTGACAGCTTTAAATGGTCTGGCTGCAGGGAAAGCTGCTGGCCCCGATAAAATTCCTGTAGAAATATATAAGATACTCCAACTAATTTTGGCCCCAATACTACAAGATCTATTCTTAGATGTACAATATCGTGGGATACCACCTAAATCTTGGCAGGACACAGATATAGTAATATTCCCCAAAAAAGGGAAACCTCCAGAATTGCCTGGATCATACCGGCCTATTTCATTAATAAACTCTGATGCAAAAATCTATTCAAAGGTACTGGCGAATCGACTCCAGCGGATCATAGCCAAATTAGTCTCACCCTGGCAACATGGCTTTATACCCGGTAGGGGTACTACGGATCACATCCGGCGAGTGATCTCTTTCATTGATATAGCGGAAGCTAGGGGAGACGGTTTGTCTGTGATCCTCTTGGACGCCGAAAAGGCGTTTGACCGGGTGACCTGGCAATATCTCTGGGAAATATTGGCCGCCCGAGGGTTCGGCCCACGGCTTATTACTGCAATACGGGCAATGTATTATAATCCAACTGCAAAGGTACGAGTGATGGGGAGTACTTCTGACACAATACAGGTAGCACGGGGTACTAGGCAGGGTTGCCCATGCTCCCCAATTCTTTTCGCACTATATATCGACCCCTTTATCAATCAGTTAATTTTAAATCCAGCGATAGAACCGTTCCGAGCTAATGGCTATGAGACCAAAGTCCTGGCTTATGCGGACGATATTGCTGTGGTTACTTCTAGGCCAGAGGTGGCAATTAAGGAGATCGAAACCATGGCAGAGGAATTTGGGAGCTGGTCTGGCTATTGTCTTAATAAGGGCAAGACTCAGATAATCTCCTCAAGACAATGTAAATTCCAAGATCAACGACAGACTGATATAGCTATATATCTGGGGGTAAAGATTGGATTTAAACTGGACCAACTTTGGGCAAATAACCTCGACCCTATGCTTAAGGATATTAGTACTGAGCTCCGACGAATCGACAAACTACATCTAACTATAGTGGGCAGGGTTAATGTCTTAAAGATGAAGATCTTCCCTAGAATTTTGTATTTATTTCGCTCAATTCCCCTCGAGCTTACATCTGATATAATTCAGAAGGTGAATACTATGTTCTCGAATTTTATATGGAATTATCATAAAGTAAGACGGGCTATGAGAACATTAACCCTCCCGCAGGATAGGGGGCTTGGCCGCCCCAAATTTGCTTCTGTATTATTGGGCAGCTTCTCTACAACAGATGGGCACTCTGTTGGTAGAGGAGAAGGCAGATAGGGAGGATGGTCTGCCGTCTATATATCAGCTGTCCATGGGGAGGGAAGCAACAGGGCTACTTCTTAGGCAATGGGAGTCGAGGTATTATAAGAATATTCGTTTTCTTTGTATTAAAGCAGCAAGGTCGGTCTGGGTCAAAGTTAACAAGATCTTGAAAATTCCCAAACTCAATAGATATACTCCATTATAGGGGTCATCATTATTTCCAGCTGAAATAATGGATGGTATGGCCAGGGATTGGGAACAGGCAGGTATAATATATGCCGCCTGTATATATAATGATGGAGCTCAAATAATTCCCTTCCCGGACTTGGTTAAGAAATTTGGAATTGATAAAGGGACTTACTTTAAGTATATACAAGTAAAGGGGTGTCTCAAAAATTTGGAGAGGGGTTCATTTAATCTAGGACCTATACCTATAATGGATCAAATATATCATGGGGATGTCCGGATTGGGGGTCTCTATAATATATTGATGGAGACTATACCGGATGATCTTGGAAAAATGGAGACCCGATGGGCTGAGAAAATAGGGGATGCAGAGACGGATCTAGATATGTCTTTGGAATTGGGGAATAACATATTTTTGGCTACTAATTTAAAGGCACAACATTATAAAACTCTCTTTAATTTGTATTATACTCCAGCCAAGCTTTTTAAGTGGGGAAAAGAGAGACGGATGAATGTCCAAGATGCGGTCAGGGCCCCGCAGATAGTATTCATATGTTCTTTTCATGTAATGCTCTTAGTTTATTAAAAAGGGGAATCGAGAAATTTTGGCAAGAAATAACCAGTCAAGTGATTACCATCACCCCGTCTATGATGTTGTTTGGATACGATTACCGGGCTGAGCTCTTTAAAACTCATAGGGATTTTGTGTTTATCACAACAGCAGTAGCCAGGCTATTGATAGCTACGAGGTGGAAAGACACAGAACCTCCGTCATATATGGCTTGGCTCCACCGGTTATTACACATTCATGTACAGGAAATGGCTCTATACAACTGCAAGGGCTGGCGTGCAAAAGAGAAAGGCTATCAGATATGGGGGCTTATGACTAGTTGGATTAAAAAAGGCCACTTGGAGCCCGCAAATAGGATGGGAATCGGGTAGATAGCAATGATGTCTATTAATGTTTTCTTTTAATTTTTCTTTTGCTTGTTAAAATGCTGGATTGTTAATATGTATACCTAACTATGTTTAACTGGCCTAGCACGTTAACAATAGTAGTGTGAATCAGTTACAAGTGATTTAACTTAAAAGGCTGTACGGATGGAATTTGAACAATGGATCTATATTTTATGTGCTTTAGAATGTATCTTGTGGCTAAATAAAAAAAAAAAAAAAAAAAAGAAGAGCGACAAGTGCCCAAATTCGGGGGACACTCATCAACAACGTGAGAATAACTCAAGCTGTCCACCCAGAAGTGATAAAAGACCACCCGTTAAGCTATGAGAGAGCCTATTAGAAAGCTTGCACAGGAACAACAGTAGACCACTCTTGGAGGCACTGGTAAAGTGCCAGACTGGCATGAGGAGATTAAGTTATT
The DNA here is from genome assembly GCA_963921515.1 of Calotriton arnoldi. Classification (NCBI taxonomy): domain Eukaryota; kingdom Metazoa; phylum Chordata; class Amphibia; order Caudata; family Salamandridae; genus Calotriton; species Calotriton arnoldi. The sequence goes on along the minus strand of CAWUFW010001477.1, from coordinate 896,790 downwards.
TGCTGAGAATCACGGGATGATGAGCCGAGACTTGAACCTGGTTACCGAGTTTCAGAGTTGGCAGCTCTGGCCGTAACATCACATCCCGATAGAGGGAGAGAAGCAGAAGAAACATGAAAGCTGGCTTGTTATGGGTTTGAGGTTCCAAAAGGAACTTAAGCTGAGCCAGACTTTGAGCTTTCAGTGGCTCAGCCACCTGTGGTGGAACAGCTAACATTAAAGCCATGCTCCTGCGTGGTCGCCCTAAGGCAATGTGACTTCCTCCAGTGTTTGACTGTCACATATGCTGCGTTCATCCACCTTTGTTGCATATGTTTTACATTTGAAAATAGAAGCCAAAAGATAGTAGCTGTGTCAAAAGGCCGGTCTTAGCATACAAATCAGAAGTGTGATGCCACTAGCCCCTTTTGTGTTTTTTTGGTGAATAGCACTTTGCATTCTGGGACTTGTAGTTTTGCTACGTCCATTACAAATGCAGGATGCATACAAATGCAAAATGAAAAATCCACGCCAATCAATCAATCAATCAGGGCTGGTAAAGCACAACTACTCACCCGTGATGGTCTCAAGGCACTGGGGGGCGGCTCTATTGAGTGCTGGGATCACCTGAAAAGCCAGGTCTTGAGGACCTTCCTGAACTGGGGCAATGTGGGAGATTGCCAGAGGTGGAGGGGGAGGGTGTTTCAGGCTTTGGCTGCAAAGTAGGAGAAGGACTTTCCTCCCATTCTAGTCTTGCTGATACGTGGGACGGTGGCCAGTGAGAGCTGGGCTGATCGTAGGTGTTTTTTGGGTGCGTGGAAGGAGAGGCGGCTGTTCAAGTATGTGGGTACGGTGTTGTGAAGGGCCTTGTATGCTTGGGTGAGGAGTTTGAAGGTTATTCTTCTTTGGACTTGAAGCCAGTGGAGATCGAGGAGGTGTTGGGTGATGTGACAGTGACGTCCTGTGTATAGATTCAGCATTGGCAGAATCTCACACTAACAAAGTTCATTTAAGTAAGGTAAATATTGTGAAGTGAGATCAAATTGCTGCATTTGCAAGTTTACAGTTATGGGCAGTGCTTGATTTGTAAATGAATGCGTGCTGGTGCCCAAAACTCTGCTCAGCGGTGCTTTTAAAAATCGGCACGCCTAATACCAAGGCTGAGCACTCTTGAATTCATCTCAAGCCTCTTTAATCCACTTCCAAACACTGCTGTCCCTTTATCTCTCTCTTGCCTGTCCCTGCTTTCTCCATTTGTGCCCATTTCACCTTCTTTCTCTTGCTTTCTCGTTTATGTGTTTTTATCTCTCTTGCTCATGGTCAATAACCGATGTCGAAAAATAAGTACCGGTCCCCAAAAATGAGCACCGATGGGCAGCACTGGTTACGGGCATGATTGTAGGCATTCCAGGTGGGAAATACCTCTACAAAATGAAAGGAACCTGATCACTTTTACACCCCACTTCTTACAGGTGTCCTACGAGGGTGGGAAAGGGGGACAGACCACCCATATATTTAATAAATGTGTAGCGATAGCTACTTCTCTATGGGGAAAATGTTCCTTGTGGAGAAGAAAGCCCCTGACTAAAGGCATATTTGCACATGATTTACACATTAAGAATTAGACAACTGGTGTAAATGTTGCATGCTTAATTAAGCACCTCAGAGGATTCCTGGAAATCTATGACTTTAACAGATTTCCAATTTTCTATGAGTATTTCTGGTGCAGTAGGACACTAATCTTACGCACAATCCTTGCTAAGCCAGGCAAAAAGTCATCAGGTGGGCCTGTGCAGATTGAACCAAGCATTGGATTGCAGAAAGCAGAGGGGCATATTTATCAAAATGTCTCGCAATGCAGCGCAGTAAGACACCTTGCTGCACTGCATTGCATGACAGGTAGAGAGCAGGAATGCACCATATTTAACATTATATGGCACATTCATGCTCGCTTCTTGCGCTGGCGCACTATGTGCTGCCTAGCGCCACCGCAGGCACAATTGTTTTTGTGTTGTGAGACCTTCCTGCACAAAAACAATCCTTTGAGGCTTTTTCCTCTTTCTATGTGTGCTGCAGAATGCAGCACACCTGGAAAGAGGAAGTAACGAGGAGAAATAAAGATACTTCTCCTCGTCACGCCTCCCCTGGGTAGCCATAGCATTTTGACGCATTCCCAGGTCTACCACTCATGGTAAATCTGGGAATGCGCCAAAATCTATGGGTGGATGCGTGTGGACACCCACGCTCCACCTATGGAACGCCTCCCTGTGGCAGAGTAATGCAGCAAATTGCGCTGCGTTGCGTTACTCCAGAAATACCAAGTCATGCAGGGCCACACAAGGTGCTTTGCGTGGCTTGGTAAATTTCATCTAGGTTTTGCATCGTCCTTGTGTTACCTTGCGTGGCACAGGGGTGAAGCAAAACTTTGATAAATATGCCCAAAAATGTTCTCCCCATGCAGTTGTAAAGTGCCTGGTGTGCACTTGTGCTGAAGAAAGCACAGTAGAGTGGTACAGAGTTGCAAGTCCATCGCTTACCGCCAGTGGACCAGCAGTGTCTCAGTGGGTCAGAAAATAGGCCCGGGCACCAAAATAAATGAGGACCCATTAGTGAATTAGATAGCTAAAAAAGTGGCCGATGTTTGCAAATTGGGACTGCTTTAAACTTGTAAAGACATGCTGTATAAGTATTTTTCAAGGTATGGAAGAGTGCATGGATTTGAGCTTGCTGCAGGCAATGTTTGCTCTAATATCAGGGAAAGCAACAGTAAAATTATCGCAAAAGACAATGAAACCCCACGCATTGACCTGTCAGAGCAGCCCTTCAGGTGCTGCGGGCCAGGCCATATTTTCAAGAGAGAGGCAGGTGGGTGCAGCTTTTGACCTGGGGTCTCCCTGGGACCCCTCATCCTCTCCCAAAAAGTACCGCGGAATGGGAGGGGGCGGGGCACACAGTGTGTCATTTCCTGTGTCAAATCCAGGCAGCGGCCAGCCCCACAGTCTGTTCCACCTTGCGCACCGAGCGGTATAATGGCACCAGTGCAGGGGCAAATGGGTTCCCTCACTTTCGTGAGGCCACCGGCACCTTCCAATCAAGCGGGCACAAAATAGGTGCCCATACAACTGCATTACGGAAGGGTCTGTGCTATACCCTGCGGTCCCTTCTGTAATACAGGTATAGTACCGAAATGCTGAGTCCTAAATATCGTACTTGAAATATATTGTAGCAATAATAATAAAAAACAACAAAAATACTGTGATGTAAGTATAGAGTTACTCTATTTAATTCCAAATATATGTCTCTTCACAATAAATATTTTCAAAATATGCAGATGTGGGGTTAAGAACAGCAACTATATACTTACCTGTTGAATACTTACCTCTCCAATATTTTTTTTCCATATTCTTTCTAAGATATTTCTGTAGCGCAATATTTTTGCGGACGATTTTCTGTCACGCTACCGTAAAATACAGCAGTAACCGGGGACAGAAAAACAGGCGCAAACATCCATGAGCCCTTATGTAATACAGGCCCTGGTGGTCCTTCTGACACGCTTAATCGTTTGTAATTTACTCCACGTGAAAATGTAACCCTGTGGGAGCAAATTTCTGTCTTCTTCACAAAGGGCTTTGTGGTTCATCGCACGTTGTGGAAGTATCGTTGATGGGACGTGGTTTAAATAAAATAAATTTTTTGCCTGCAGGAGTGTGCGGTCGCTGTAAGTGATGCTTCACCTGGGTTTATCTCAACCTTGTTTTGATTGTTAATGGGTTTAGGATTAGCCTTATGGTGTTGCGTGTGCTACTGAAAAGGTGAAGTCATGAAAGACTCATAAAAATGTTATTTTCCTCCACAGCAGTTCATATTTTATTCATACAAATAAATACTCCACACTAGAGGCAGCTGGAAAGCACACATTTCTTGCCACTGCCTCCCTTCCCCCACTGCAATCATCTGCAGCAAAATTGGTGACTGCTGCACTTAGCACAGCTCCTGCCAAAGGTCCAGAGAAACAATGGACTTTTAGCATTTAACAAGAAATGGCTGTAAACCAGTTAGTGGGTGGAGGGGAGAGAGCTGTTAATAAGTAATACAACACTCATTAGGAAAGCTGGAATAACTGCATTGGTAACTTTGAATGAATTTAGCCCGAGTGTTAGCTTCTGCCTTTCCTTATTGTTCAATGATTTTGGCAGCTGATCTAGCTGCCAGGGTAACTTGCAAATCTTCCCTTTGATCCTTTGCCCTTCTTTCCTTTTGGCCAGGAGTTTTTAGGGAAAATGCCACAGACTAGTTCCAAAAATGTATTGCAGTTACCTAAACCAGAGAAAGGAAAGAAAGACTCCAGTGTATGCGTATCCCAGACTGAGGTGCTGATAGGGCAGTCGGTTCCCAGTCTATGGGGCAGATTTACGAGCCCCCTGCGCCACCAGTACGTCACTTTTCGTGACGTACTGGTGGCGCAGGGGGCTGCTCCATATTTACAAGGAGAGGAAAAGCCACCCTGCGTGACTTTTCCTCTCTATGGGGCAGATTTACAAGCCCCCTGCGCCACCAGTACGTCACTTTTTGTGACGTACTGGTGACGCAGGGGGCTGCTCCATATTTACAAGGAGAGGAAAAGCCACCCTGCGTGACTTTTCCTCTCCTTGTAAATACGGCCCTTCACACGCAGCACTTTGCGGTGAAGGGGCGTTCCATGGGTGTTGCTGTGGGTGTTCCCACGCAACACCCATGGAACAAGACACATCTCCAGAATTACGAGAAATCGTAACTCTGGAGATGCGTTTAAGCTACGCCACCCTAGAGGTGGCGTAGGGGCACTCGAGGAGAAATGTTTTCATTTCTCCTCGTTTCCTCTTTCAATGCGTGCTGCATTCTGCAGCACGCATTGAAAGAGGAAAATGGTTGTAGTGATTGTTTTTGTGCAGGAAGGTTCCCCTTCCTGCACAAAAACAATCTCCCACGACGCAGGCATCCTTGCACCATGGTGCAAGGGTGCCTGCGCCGGCGCATGGCTGCAGTTTGTGCGCCAGCGCAGGGAAGCACAAGGATGCGACATATTCTTGTAAATATGTCGCATCCCTGAGCTTTCCAAACTAACGCAGCATGGCGCAGCAAAATGACTTGCTGCGCCGTGCTGCGTTAGTTAATTGTAAATCTGCCCCCTTGTAAATACGGCCCTTCACACGCAGCACTTTGCGGTGAAGGGGCGTTCCATGGGTGTTGCTGTGGGTGTTCCCACGCAACACTCATGGAACAAGACACATCTCCAGAATTACGAGAAATCGTAACTCTGGAGATGCGTCTGAGCTACGCCACCCTAGAGGTGGCGTAGAGACAGCAACGAGGAGAAATGTTTTCATTTCTCCTCGTTTCTCTCTTTCAATGCGTGCTGCATTCTACAGCACGCATTGAAAGAGGAAAATGCTGTAGTGATTGTTTTTGTGCAGGAAGGTGCCCTTCCTGCACAAAAACAATCTCCCACGACGCAGGCATCCTTGCACCATGGTGCAAGGGTGCCTCTTGCCGGCTGCATGGCTGCAGTTTGTGCGCCAGCGCAGGGGAAGCACAGAGATGCGACATATTCTTGTAAATATGTCGCATCCCTGTGCTTTCAAACTCAACGCAGCGCGGCGCAGCAAAGCAACTTGCTGCACCGCGCTGCGTTAGTTTAACGTAAATCTGCCCCTAAGTGAGGATGAACTTCATTTTAAGCAAATGACAGCCATTTTCTAGAAGTGGCAGCTTTAGCAAGCGGGTTATCAGGTGATCTAAAGTATTTCTACAGAATTACATGCATTGAAAAATCAACTCGACTATTGATAAGCAGGTCAAATTCCAACCTGGGAGACGCATATCCTTCGGAACCGGTGAACAGGGCTGAATTGGATATTGTGCCACTCTGGCGTTTTTCTGGTAGGCTGTGTGATAGGAGGCTGGGTGCCGTGCCTGACCCAGCCTGAAACCCCTCATGGCCTAGTTCTAGTTGCGACCTATTGCAGTGAGGGGTTGTTAACTTGGTTTGAACAATTTCTGCCAGGGCTTATTTTGGTTTTCAATCCACCCCTACCAGACGTTTACACGTCACGAGGCAGTCAGGAGCGGAAAGAGGAAGGAGGGGGAAGTGTGGTGCATATCTGTGGTGCTCTAGCTTTGAAGCAATCAACTAGGAGTGGAGAAAGCCCAAGTCATCAAGGGTGGAGCTAAGAGCGAAGCAGAATGAAAGAGAAAGGGATGTGTTGGGGAACATAGTCCACACTCTAGCCCTCAGTGAGCAAGGTCTGTGACAGTCCCTCTACAGTCTACACGAATCTTTTCTTGCTCTTTTTTTCTTGTAGTGTGCTTCAACTGAAGGAAATATTTGGGCGATAAACTGAGGCAGTGTTAGAAATGGTGGCATAACTACGGGCAACATGGGTGGTGGGATATCAGTACTGTAACGTGCACTCTAAAAAAAAAAAATGGGGTCCGAACCCCAAAGCCACTTATAACACCTGTGATAAAAAAGTGATAAAGGAGATCTGTTTTTATTCCAAAGAATTTTTTTATTTTAAGCTTGAAAAGGTACACAGAGAAAGAGTGCTATGCATATCGATCCATGGAAGGTCCAACAGATTGATAGAGTAAGCGTCCACTTATATATTGCTCAAAAAGTGGGGGAGAGTGAGGATGACAGGAAGAAAGAAGAGAAGAGATAGAGTAGATAGGAAGGAGATCTGTTTATACAGATGAGGGTGGAATTGTGTGGCAGCCATATGCATAGATTGGGAGCTTGGCGAGGGGGAATGAGCTCAAGAACTACTGTTGAATCCTGGGAGGAGGTGGCCAGGTTCGTGTGATAAGTTATTGCTTTACTGATCAATATCGAAGGGCTTATCCAAGGAAGACCTTTTTGGGGAAGCTGACAGGCAGCATTGTAGGAAGCTGCATGGTGAAACTGGGTTTGCACCAGTGTTTGGTTGGTACTGCATCAAGTGGAGTCCATCTATACCTGGGTCCACTGAATGGGGGATGGGGGCATACCCAGGAGAGCCCTCATGGATGCCATGGCAGGGAGTAAAGGGCCTGAGCAGGAGGAGCATCTGAACCTGCCCTCGCAGGCATGCTGGGTGACACACGTTGCATGTGACAGCAACTCAAAATCAATTAATTCATGCATCACAACAGACTAGTGTCTTGAGTCAGTTATTAAGAATATCTGAACCCATAAATCTGTCAATCAACTGTGTGTTTCTGCAGATAAATGTATCTTAGATGTTATTTCTGATTTTGTGTGACTGTCTTGTTTTTGTCTTCTTTTCCATGTACAAACCTTCAGTAGAAGTCAGATGATATTAAGGCCCAAACTGGAAGCTAAAGTTAGAGATAATAGTCATAAAAACACCCTGTAATCACATGGGTTGTCAATAAAAAAAGGTTTCTGTTTGCTAAAGTTTGTTAAAGCTCTCATTTTTTAATGAAGCAATATAAATGTAGCTTTGAAAGTGAGAATGATTCAGTGAAAATGTTCACATTGCTTATGTGCGAACATCTTTGATGAAGTGCTGAGAAGTGTTTACACTCTGAAAGGAAGGAATCGCTTTTTAACCAACCATCTTAAAAATATGAAAAGGTTTCATTTAAAAGGATCAGATTTAACTAAAATGTTACTTGATCAATGAAGAATAGCATGATGACCTGTAAAAGTGCAACTATAATGTAATAAACATTGTTTTCACCAGGGTTTTTAAAAATACTAAGTATCCAAATATATGTAAAATGTTGCATATATAAATAGAGAATATATTTGTTGCAAAAAAAACCTTAATCGGCTTTAGCTTGAAACACTTATTTTTTAATTCTTCCAAAGAAATATGTATTTGATCAAAACAGGCTCAGACCACACATGAAACATCATCAGAGCTCTTAATCATACATGTTCAGTTGTGTGATGTCAGTAGGTCATCCAGTTTTTTTTCAATTGCGTTCTGCTACTTGTAAATTAATACTAGGATTTGTAGAGTGCAGCTAATCACCCTTGAGGGTATCCAGGCACTGTCAATAGGCGCAGGGAGATCAAGTGATTTCTCAGAATCACAGGATGTTGAGGCGACGCTGAGACTCAAACCTGGATCCCCAGCTCCAAAGTCGGCAGCTCTGGCCATTACGCCACATCCCCTGGAGTTTTCATATTTTCATTTTACAACAAGCATTGGCATAGCCAATAGGTCTCGCCTTTGGGACCTAGTAAGTGTTTAGCCAGAGCTATTGGCTTTGCTAATGTCTTTAAGGTTTGTTGTAGAGCATAGTGGCTGCTGTGCAGCATGTTGAAAAGTTATAATAAAAAAGTGTTATGATCATTTTTGTTACCTTATATGTAACCAAAAAGACATTATGTACAACTGAACGGCCCTATTAAAAAAAGAATTAACATAAAAAATGTCTTATAGTTTTTTGGCCCTTGCAACGCTGACAACTTCTTCCTGCCTGTTGTAATACCTGTTTGTTATAGTTTTTTTTGGGTATAGGAGGAGGGAGACATAAACAATGGGAGAGTGGAGGTTGGGAATTAGTACCTGAATCACAACTCGAGCAGGGGTCGGACACTAGGAGAGAATCAACAGATGCCAGATTCCGTGGGCAGACTGAGGTGGTGTTGAGTGATGCTGAGGTGGTGGTGCGCTGGTTTGGAGGTGATGCTCAGGTGATGCTGAAGGCTATTCACCGTTGCTGAGTGATGCTGAGGTGGTGCTGAGGTGGTGGTGTGCTGGTGCAGAGGTGCTCAGGTGATGCTGATTGATACTGAGGTGTTGCTGAGTGATGCATAAGGTCATGCAGAGTCTTGCTGTGGTGCAGAGTCATGCTGAGGTGGTGGTGCTGCACTGGTGCTGAGCTGGTGTTCAGGTGGTGCTGAGTGATGCTGAGTTGGTGCTGTACTGAGGTGATGCTGTGCTGATGCTGAGGTGGTGCTGTGCTGATTCTGAAGTGGTGCTGTATTGGTGCTGAATTGCTGCTGAGGAGGGTCTGCGCTGGTGCTGAAGTGTTGCTGCGCTGGTGATGAGGTGGGGCTGCACTGTTTGTTGTGTACTGATGTGGAAATGGTGCTGTGCTGATGCTGAGATGGTGCGGTGCTGATGTTGAGGTGATGCTGCACTGGTGCTGAGATGGTGCTGTGCTTGTGCTGAAGTTGTGCTGCGCTGATGCTGAGTTAGTGCTGCACTGGTGGTGGTGCACTAATAAGAAGGTGGTGCTGTGCTGATGAGGTGGTGCTGAGTGATACTCAGGTGGTGCTAAGTGATGCTGAGGTGGTGCTGAATGATGCTTTGGTGGTACTCAGGTGGTGCCCTGCTGGTGCTCCAGTATTGTACTCTTTGAAGGTGAACCATGGAAGAAGATGCTGGCAATACGCAGAGCTAGCAGAATCTGTGGTTTCTCTGATTTTCAGGTCAAAAGGAGAGAGGGTGGAATCTGGTTTTAGGAATTGTGTTAGAAAAGAGCTGCAGTTCTGCTGGGTGCACTTGCTGCAACCCAGAATAACTCTGTCACAGAGCAGTAAGGAAGAGCTTAGAGTCAATGGAATTGGGTGATTCCATTGGTGGAAGTGAGCGATTTCTGCAGTGGGCAGCAGCCTTCTCAGAAAACTTCAACCACTGCTTTATTTTTTGCTAAAACTGATACCCAATCTTTAAGGACAAATTCAGTGGTTCAGAATGGGCTTCACTATCATTCTCATCAGCATACTAGATATATATGCAACATGATTTGCTATGTTATATTATAAAAATGCTTATAGACAGGGCCACTGCAATCATGTGGCAGGGAAGGACCTAATTATGCAGCAGGGTTGAATGAATTATACAGCAAGAAAAGGCAAATTAAACGGCATAATGGGGCACATGTTGTGATAGTATTACCTATTAATTTGATCATTTTTAGGTCTTGCCTGTGACAGCACACACGCTGCATGCACTCTCGCTTGCAAGAAATATTGTGTACAACAAGGGCTTGCAGCCCGCCCATTGCTTAACATTCATTGGCTTCTTGTCACTCTTATTGGCTGCCTAGTAATTGGCCAATGCATGCTGCTTCACTTCCTCTTCTTTCAGCTGGACCATGGACCAAATGCTGATTGGTTCAGCTTGATTGCTATCTTTCCACTGATCACCCTGTTATTGAGGTAGTACTTTTATTTTTTCTTCTTCTCCGTTGTCCTTGTTAAATCTCTTGCCACTTCTAGCTATGTTTTACTATGCCACATGCTCTTCAAAGAAGCCCTTTTCTCCTTTTAAATGGATGTTTATTGGGACAACAGATGTTATCTGCTTTTATTGTGACAACAAACGTTATCTGCTTCCAAATGTATTTTCACTAAGACATGAACATTGGCACAATTGCTTTCTTTATGTGATAGGATTTGTTTCCAAATGTCATATTTTTTTTCTTTTTCACGCATGGGGGGATAAACGTATTTGCTCAGAATCACAGTGGTGTTGTGCCGAGACCTAACAAGAATTGGCAAAGCCAATAGGTTTCTTCTTAGAGACTATTGGCTCTGCCATTGCCTTCTGTTCATGCTGTACGGCATGGGTGTTGCCGACTTTGCAATGATTTGTAGCCATTCTGTATAGCAGTGTGGCTGCTGTGCAGTATGGCTACAAATAATAATAACAAAAGTGCTATGATGCATCCAATGCGAATGCACTTAAAAATGCATTAGCCCTGGCTGCACCATAGCACATATTAAAATTAGTTTTAGACACACTGCAAAGCATCTGCGCTGCTGTACAGCATGGCTACACAACAGTGCCAAAGCCAATAGCTCTCATAGGCAAGACCTATTGGCTTTGCCAATGCTTGTTTACACGTGTACACACTGCCTGGGCAAATGTTTCACCCCATTGTTTACACATGTAAACACTGCCTGGGCAAAGGTTTTACCTCATTAGTACCAGTTTAGCATCCAAAAACAGTAAAAAGCACCTGAAAGACGACCAGTCAACTTTTGCATGGAGCCTTCCATTGCGCTGTGATTTTAGCAACTTTTGATCAGATTGAGCGTGAACCAATTTTTTTTAATCAAATCTGTAAAGTATGCATCAGATGATGGACTATGTGGCAAATGTGACAAATCCATAATAATTTGGAAAATGCAACAACTGCAGAATCGCTTAATTTGAGTGGCCATGCTTATAGAGCGTTCATTTATTCAGAGAGGTTCCTAGTATTGTATTGTGCTGTAGCATTCATATTGCTCATACTACCCACAAGTAGGGCACTAAACCACTTAATCACACGGGTAGCACTTTACACCATGTGGGTGTGTGGTTGGAAGTCTGTTGCCTTTGCTTTGAGCCTATGTGGTAAGTGTTATATTCATTATTATCATTATTTTAATGTGAAGTGTAGATCCTTAATATCAACTGCAGAATATCGTGGGACAGTAATATTGCAGACAGAATGTTGAAGGTCAAAATATAAAAATTTACATATAGATTTTCTATATATAGTGTCAAAGTACATATATGTGGAGTTAAGAATAGTAAATATATTCTTACCTATATGCACTGCTTAATTTGTGAATGAGAGTGCCAGTGCTGAAGCTCTGTTCAGAAGCCACAGAATTAAACGTCGGCGCGCCGAATACCAAGGCCAGCAGTCTTTAATATACTTCTAGACACTTTCTGCCCCTTTTCGACGCTCTTGCAGATTCCTGCTTTCTCCCTTGGTGACGATTTTGCCTTCTTCCTCTACTTTCTTCTTTCATTCCAATATGTGTGTTTTTCCTGTTTTGCACTCGGCAAATATCTGAGGTGGAAAAATAAGTGCTGGATCCCAAAAATAAGTGCTGGTGCTCCTCCCCCATCCCCCTCCCCCACCGGCAATCACCGGCTCAAATTAAGCACTGCTTATAGTACTTCATCCACGATATTAGTGTGCCACAATATCCTGGAGGACAATTATTGTGAACATTTGTGACTTAACATAGCATGTCGCATATTATATTCTTGCGTTTCTTATATATACTCGTTTCTAGGATTTATGTCCCTGAGAAATCACAATGTCATGCAAGAGTTGCTCATCGCCGATTTATGGTGGTCTATTATCATTTTTCTATGCTACATTTAAAAAGAAATTGAACTTTACACATATTTTTTATTAGCAGCTTAAAAGACTGTCTGAAATGGTAGGCACCTGTAAAAAAGTGTCTTGCTGAATTCTGTTAACATACATTTTGAAAATCCAGATTTTACTAGTTAAACTGATTTTCACATTTTCATAAAATCGTATGAGCATCATGATACTCGGGTTTTTATAGTAGTGCAAGCACCTTTTTATAATTATTATTTATTTTGTGTTGTTTGCTGGTGTGCTCCTGGGTTTTCATCGTAGGTATACACCAGTTATAGCAACAGTACTCTGGTATCCTGTAGATCAAGGGAGCAAATTCCAGACTTCTATGGCATTCGGCAGCAGGCGGGCATGAGAACAGCCCACAGCAGACACATTGTACCACACTGCCCGGGGTGAATGCATGTGCAGCACTGGTGGCAACAGAGCAGGCACATGAGTGTCTGATCTAAATTCCATTCCAAGTTTAAAAAAGTGTCAAAATTAACACTGGAAAAAAATGAGTTGTTAATTCTGTGACTTTGTATTGTGGACCTTTCAATGCCCAACATACGTGTTGGGTGGAACTCCCCCTTTATGGCAGCCATATCAGGGCACTTACTTGTAGTACATACTCTCTCTATTCCCACTGCTGTGCTAATCTCTGCCCCCCATTCTTCAGAGGAAGGATGGAAAGGTTTTTCCAAAGGCAAATATTCTGCCATTTGTCCACTAGTGTCAATAATTTATTCTGTACGGAAACCGAACATGATTAGTCATATTATTGGTTTGACAAGTGTATTATACACAACTAAAATTTGTTAAAATATTCTTTCCAGTATGTTTGAACTACTGAACAACTTGCAATAATGTGTTAGTAGTGGCTGATATCATTACATCTAAAATAATCCCCTGAATGAGATAAACCTATGTTCTCTAATTTATATGGTGTAAAATATAATTGAAACATAGTAAAATATTGCATTTTGGTAAACTTTCGTCCAATTATGTAGTTAGATATTGATTTTTAATAATCACCCCCCCCTCCACCAAACAATCCCAAAAAAGTCAAGCAAGTAAGAATTTAGATTTTTTGTTACTCTAGAAAAAAAGGTTTCAGTACATCGTTTTTTGATTTTGTATTGAAAAGTCGTAGAGGATGACAAACCTAGACGTACATGTCTTGAGTACAACGGTTTACAGGCCTGACTGTGAAACATTTGGGACACCATATTGCACCCGGAGTGGACAGATTCATCAGTCAGTCATTGGTCACTGGGACTCTTCCTGAGAGCTTGGAAAATCATTATTGCACCCAGAAGAGCTACAACTTATTGCACTATCATAGGATTACCATGGTTGTCCAAAGTGATGCAGGAGTTGGTGATATCCCAAATGCCATAGTAGTTTAATTTGGCCTGCGGAACAGCCAGCAGTTGTGCTTTTATTTATGTTTTGGGACTAAAGCTGTGCTGATTGGGCTCATTTACAAAATGTTGGTGGATGCAGGTGCGTGTAAATTGACTCTTTCGACCCTTATTCATCTGTCTGCTACATTCAACAACGTCGATCACAAACGTGTCCTCTCCCATCTGTCTATAGGGGGCACTTGTATCAAACCAAGTCTTAGCGTATTTTAGATCTTTGCTATGAGCGTGAAGTCAAGGTATCAAACTGAACCCCAGTCTTTCTCGGGAGGTAGTGATAGACTGAAGAGTTCCAAGATGGTCACCCTTGTTATCGACATTCTGTTGATGGAGCAAGGTTTCGCAAATGAAACTTGCTCGTATGCAATCTTCCTCATTGTATTAATATTAAAACTTGTATTGTCTGTATTAATATTTGCACACACTACATGAATAGTTAGGAAGCTTGCCTATGTTGTTTTTCCTAACAAATAACGCTTGTTCCTAGTCTAAAATGGCCGCTTAAGCGCGGGATTTTAACTGCGCATGTCACAACCTGATCACATGGTGTGACGTCTTTCTTTGCTTGGTGGGAATTTCTGCTTCTGCGCAGTGTGCAATAAAATGGCCGCTCAATGTTCTCACATGCTTAAGCTTGCTCCTGTGTCATTACTAAATTGTCATTTCTTAACACAATTAATGCGGGATAGGTTTTTATAATTTAAAGGGATTCGAAATAAGATAAGTGGTATACAGTGAAACGTTTTATTTTTGATATTAATATTTCCTTCTTGCACTTTTAGTAATTCGTAATCTTGGGCCTGGGTTGGTGACTTGAAACTAGAGAAGCAGAAGGTTCTGCGCATGCGTCCTGAAAGACTGCCAAAATGAAGTCAACTTGGACGTCTCACAAGGCCATGACCTATCGGCCGAAGAGGATGTTCTAAATGTATAAAATTGTAACAAAAGATACAATTGCTGTAGAAATTGTATATAATTTGTTGTGAGACGGGTGGGAAATAAAGTGAATGTATTAAATTGAAGGGGAGGGAACGTTAATACAATAGGCTTCACAAATTAAGCCAAATTTGTCATGGTACGAGAATCCACTTCCTGTCCCTGCCCAATCAGAAGTAGTGGTCCCATATTTTAGCAACATTAAGGGGAGGTACATGGGCGTAGAAGGGTATAATAGAATATAGCATTAGTAGTTAGTTTAGCTCAGACTCTTAGAATACACAGAAGAGCTCCAGGCTGCCCAGCTGATCGATTGCTGACTGAATCCCTATCCAGAAGAGGTCCTGTGGAGGGGGCGGCGGAGTCCATTAGAGGGAAGAATCGATGAGAAGTCGAGTACCAGAGAGGGGAACGGCGCAGGCGTCGTTGTAGAGAGGTCACCAGTCCGGTCCTGATCCCGAAGAAGGTCCTTGCTCTTCATCCTTCCAGGGTCCTATCCATTCAAACTCCTTGGCTAAGGGTTTGGTTCTTGCATTTAGGTAAATATATGCAACTTTTAGTTGCGCTGCTGTTCCTATCTCCTCTTTTCCTTAAACACCGTCATTGATTAGCAATAATTATTCTATGCTTTTCCACGAGTATTCTGATCAAATACCGTGTCTTTTTCAGTATTTACTCTGCTAAAACTTTAGATAAACATTTTAAAACTTCCTGACTCTGTGGTTATTTCAGGATTATGTACAATAGTGAATGTCACTCATTTTAAATTTCCCAATTAGCAAAGGATCCATTGGTAAGTTATTACTCTTCAATCAGAAGGTAATTGGTAGCAGGGATTTTGATAAAAGAGTACATCTGACACCCAGCGTAAGTATTAGTGTAGTATGAATGTATGGGCCCAAGTGAGTATATGGTGTATGAATGTTGTTTGCTAATATCGCGCTGGATCAGTTTTCTGGTAAGCAGAGGACGGTTTGTGTTACTCTTTGTTAATTGGGTAATGAGAATTTTATTGTGTATATTTATGAACTAATACCCGTTATTCTTGAGTATTGTTTTATGTTGTCCAGAATACCCGGGGAAAAAGAATAGTGGGTGGCAAGTAGAAGCCATACTGCAGTGAGGTTATCTGTCAGGCAGAAATAGTACTGAATAGTTAAGCAGGACTATCAGCACTTGTTAGGGATTCTATGCGTGTAAGTATAGCCAAAAGAGTACGCTAGTGAAAAATTTGATGTTATATCACCTAGAAAGGGTAACATTGAAGAAGTAACAAGTATTTCAGAAGCTTGCGTGAAGAGTAAACGGAAGGGTTTTACTCGTAGTGTATGTTTTAGTAAACGGAAAGGGTTTACTAAGTATGTAAAAGAACCTATCTTTCTGAATTAGAGAAACTGGCACGATAGCGAATGTTTTATGTTGTTACTGAAATTTTATTAAGAACTATAGAGAAAATAAAGTTTGCGTAAAATTTTGTAAAGGGAGGGTCAGTTGCCGGAGAGGGAGCTGACGTCACAAAACGCCGCGCTGGGATTGGTTGGATCCGCGGGCATGGGAAAACCCTTGTAAAGGAGGGGTCAGTAGTCAGGAGTAGTACTGACATCACAGGTGCCGCACTGGGATTGGTTGCATCAGCGTGAGAACAGAAAAGAGCAGATTATAAAGGAGGGGTTGACAGCGAAACGTCACCAAAAAGGCTGCGTAAGGATTGGCTTAGAATTAAAAGTTAGCAAAGATTTGATTGGTTGAGATTTTAGAAGCAAAATTCTAAGTGGATAAGGATTACATGTTAAAACGCGATCCGACTTTAACAGGGAATCGTCCAGATAGGAGATTTCTAGGGTTTGCAGAATATAATTTTATACATCGGTATTTGCCTAAGATGTACGGAGAAAAGAAAAAGATGTCAGTCTTACAAAAGATCAAGAATTATTTCAAAAAGGACAAACAAATCAAGACTAGGGAGGGAATCATTATTCCCCCAGCCAAAACACCCGCATCATATATGATGATGGAGAGAGGTTATCATACTTGTGTATGGATAGAAAATTGGAGAGAATATACCAAAAATGACGGAATATTAGAATTTCCTGAAAATGGCACATTCAATGGGCGAATTCTTCAAAATTTGAGACAAAGGATGAATGATTTAGAACCTAGACCCAGATTGACTCAATACGAAGCTTTAGAGGAATGGGAGACTGAAGCATTTGAGCGTGATAGATCACGAAGTAATGGGAGATATCCAGGATTTTTCCCCAGATACTTACGGGAGAATAGGGAAGGTCAGATGAAGCAATGGAGAAGGACAATGCTTGTTGAGGGATTATATCCACTACTCACAGAAGGAGAGAAATCAGGAGGCAAGTGTACAGAAAAGACAAAACATTTAATGAGACATGAAGACTCAGAAGATGAGTTTATGGAAGAAATATTGAGGAATCCTCCACCGTATCAGGAAGGGTCAAGTGGAATTCCTCCTAGTGCCCCACCACAAACACCAATGGTACCTCAGGTACTACATGAATTTACCCCGAATAGAATACTTCATGAGAAAGAAAAGGAAGCATTAGAAAAAACCAGAGCAGAATTAGTAAGGAAGATATCCCAGATAAAAACACATCCTGATTCATTGACTATTCCTGTAACAATTGGTCCAGTAGTGCCATTATATGGTATACAAGGAAATTGTCCTCCTCTGATACCCGTATCTTCTCCTATGAATACTCCCGAAAATTTTCAAAAACTTGAAGCTCCAGTTATAATTGAAGATCATTTTAGTGATTGTGATTCCACAATATCTCTCATGGATTTACCTGTCAGAGGTCCAGTAAAGGGTACTCCAAGAAAAGAAATATCTGAGCGTTCAAAAGATGTAAGTTTAATAACTTCATCGGGGGCAAAGAGTGCTACCATAGTAACACCTGAAGATTTAGAAAGGTGGGTACAAGGATCAGATAAATTGTGTACTCCTCCAAAATTGCTAGACATTCAGAAATTAAAAGCTGAGTTAGAAGAAATGATAGCAGGAAATATAGGAGTAGAACGCTTAAACACTTATGATGAGGAAGAATTGCTGTTCCTATGCAGGAGTATCACTAGAAATGTAAGGTTATTTCATGAAAAATTGTCCAATCTAGCCCTACAAATGGGAATTGAAATAGGGAAATCAAAAGTACTACAGAAACCCTATAGAGCAGAATTTTCAGACAAAGATTTAGAAAATATGAATGCTTCTGGAAGAAGACTGCAAATACGAGAATTAATGTTAGTTTTGCAAAAATGGGGAGAACTAGATAAATGGAGAACTAGGTGGGCAAAGAAAAAGGAAGAAGCTCATTCAAGTCGAACAGCTTCTGAATATGTAATGAAAGAAACAGAAAAAGTTGACAAAATGTACCCGATGCGAGAAGTTGCAGGAGGAGGTTATGTACATGTCCCATGGAGTAGACAGGATATTTTATCATTTACGAATGATTTTCCAAAGCTGAGAGAAAAGCCAATTGAATGGTACAAGCAGGTTGAAAGGTTTGTGAAAGTATCAAAAGTATTATTGAAGGATTTGGATGGTCTGTTTGACATAGTGGTACCTGCAGATTTATGGACAGATTGTAAGATCACAGTCGATTGGCCGAATGATGAATATCCCAGAGATCCTAAAACAGGTGCCCCGTCAAATGATGTGATGAAAAAGTATCAGCAGGTGATAACATACCTGAAAGGGAAAATACCACCGAAAGAAACAGATTGGGTAAAAATAGATCGAACTACCCAAGAAGCCAGTGAAACAGTTCATTCGTATTATGAGCGCCTTTTGCAGGTGTTCAAACAGTACAGTGGATTTGAGGACATTGGAGACAAAAACATGAGTCAGTTTGTATACCGATTTGTGTATGGTTTGAAGCCCGAGATTTGCCAGATGATTAAGCAGCATATGCTCTGTTGGCAAGGGAAACCAATTGACGAAATTTTGAAATATGCAAAATATTGTGGGGATGACATTGAGGATAGGCACAAGAAATTACAAGAAAAGGTAATGTGGGCACAGGTGAAAATGGCTGAAAAACAGGGTATTAATTTAGACAATCCCAATGAAACGCAAGGAAAAGACTCTGGAACGAATGGTGATTCGGGAAATGGTGGGAGAATGAAAGGACGAATGAGTAGAGAAGAAGCCAAAAAGAAATTTCCCTGTCATGGATGCGGAAAATTGGGGCATTGGAAGGATGAGTGTAAAAAGATTCGAAATAATAATGGCCCAAATCAAAATTTAAATTCACAGACGCAGAATGACTCACAGCAAGGGGTAAATCTTCAGAGTCAGTTGCCACCTCCACCTGTTCAGGGTAATGTAAGCAGAGCAAAGCACGGTACAGACATCGGTTACTCGGGGGAAGTGGTAAGAATGATTATATGACCTCACAATTTCTTTTGCAGGATGATTTTTGCGGGTTCGACGCATGACGGTGCCTAGGAGAGGGGGAGAAGGAATGCGTACTTGGCGCATCCCTGCAGGTAGATCAATCAGGTCCATATGTTGAAGGAAAAGTGAGAGGTAATGATATTACTTTTCTTTTGGATACTGGTGCTACCAGGTCTACTGTGAGAACAGTAGACGTCCCAAATCTTCCTCTCTCTGGTGAAGATATTCAAGTTGTAGGGGTTGCTAACCAAAGAATTAGAACACCACTTACCGAACCAATGGAGGTTAAAATTGGAAATTTCAAAGAAATGCATCAATTTGTAGTATGCGATTCTAGTCCAGTAAACTTGCTAGGTAGGGACTTGTTGTGCAAAATGAATTGCACTATTTTCTGCACACCGGATGGTGTGGCAGTACAAACACCAGATGAAGATCATGTATATAAAATTATGGTCGCAAAACAAGGAACAGAAGTAGATGAAATGTTTTCATTAATAACAAAAGATGAATTGCCAGAAGAATTAAAAGATACAGTAAATCCCATAGTATGGGATCTCACGGGAAAAGAAGTAGGATTCATGGCTAAAATAGACCCAGTTCAAGTAACTGTAAAAGAAGGTGCAATTTTCCCAAATACAAAACAGTACAAAATGAGTGCAGAAGTAAAAGCAGGTGTCATTGAAGAAATCAATCGGATGGTCAAACAAAATATACTGAGAGAAGTAATGAGTAGTCCATGTAATTCACCAATCATGGGACTAAAGAAACCTAGTGGTAAATATAGGATCGTTCAAGATCTGAGGAAAATCAACAAAATTGTAGAACCATGTTGTCCTATAGTGCCAAACCCTGCAGTAATTCTGTACCAGATTCCTTGGAATGCTGGATGGTTTACAGTCATAGATCTGTGTCAAGCCTTCTTTTCAATTCCGTTACACCCAGACAGTCAGTATCTTTTTTCATTTAAATTTGAAAACAAGGTCTATGTATGGAATCGTGTTCCTCAGGGGTACACAGAAAGTCCTTCCATTTTTAATCAGATATTGAAAAAGTGTCTCGAAAAATTAGTGATGCCAGGAAGCTCAGTCTTAGTTCAATACATAGACGATTTATTAGTGGCATCAAGCACCAGAGATGACTGTATTGTCGATACTATAGCACTCTTGAATCTTTTGGCAGAAGAGGGACATAAAGTGTCACCTGAAAAATTACAGTTTTGTACAACAACTGTTAAATACCTGGGACATCAAATTGAGAGAGGAAAAAGAAGAGTAACCTCTGAAAGAGTAGCATTAATAAAAAGAATGCAAATGCCAGTAACGCAAAGACAAGTAAGAATGTTCTTAGGAATAGTAGGTTACTGTCGACAATGGATACCAGGATTTTCCATGTTGGCTAAGCCCTTGATTAACATGACTAAAAAGAAAGCAAAAGATCCTGTTGAGTGGGAAGATGAAAGTGTAGAAGCTTTTGTAAAATTGAGAAACTCCCTTTGTTCAGCACCTGCTTTAGGCATGCCAGATTATAAAAGAGAATTCGCATTATTCTGTCATGAAAGAGAAAATTGTGCACTTTCAGTTTTAACTCAAAGACATGGTCTGGACAGACGTCCTATAGCATACTTTTCCGCTACACTAGACCCTGTAGCATCTGCGTTGCCAGGATGTTTGAAAGCAGTAGCAGCAACATGTTTGAGCATCGAACAAAGTGAATCAATTGTGATGGGACATCCTGTAAAAGTATATGTTCCACATGCAGTGGTGATTCTGTTGACCAGAACACGAACTCAGCATCTCACTCCTAGTCGGCTGACTAAGTATGAGAGGATAATAATGGGTGCAGAAAATGTAACCATGGTGAGGTGTACAATAATAAATCCAGCAAGCTTATTACCAGATCCATATCATGAGACAAATAAAGATGACGAAGAAGATGAACATGATTGTATACAGATTACAGAACTATGCACAAAACCTCGCCCAGATATAGAGGAACAGCCTCTTAAAAACCCAGATAAAGAACTGTTTGTTGATGGCTCTTGCCAGAGACATGAAGATGGCAAGCTAACAGCTGCTTATGCAGTATGTGAATTAACTGGAATAGTCGAAGCATCCTATTTACCAGGGGTAAAATCTGCACAAGTAGCTGAATTGATTGCACTGATAAAAGCGTGCAAAATTGGGAGGAATCAGAAAATAACCATATTCACTGATAGTCAATATGGTTATGGGGTTGTGCACGATTTTGGCCAACTGTGGATGCAGAGGGATTTCATGACTTCTTCAGGATCCCCCATTAAAAATGGACAATTTGTAAAAGAATTGCTAGAAGCAATACAATCACCAAAAGAATTGGCTGTGGTGAAATGTGCCGCACATCAGTCAGGAGATGACTGGGTGGTAGTTGGCAACAGATATGCAGATCTGGTGGCTCAATATTGTGCCAAAACCAGAACATCAGTGAATAAGAGGGTGGAAAGAATGGGAATCAGCTGCCAACTTATGTTATTTATGCCACCTGAAACCTGGAACGAAGTGAAAAGATTACAAGATGAAGTGGATGAGGTTGAAAGAAAATTGTGGATCAAAACAGGTTGTTCTCAAAGAAGAGAGGATGAAGTATGGGTCAGTACAGATGGCAGACCAGTCATGCCTGATTGTTTACTCTCACAAATGGCCAGAATGTATCATGGAGACACACACATAGGGAGAGATGCAATGATTAGACTATTCAGACAAAATTGGTACAATCCCAAATTCAGAGCTGTTACAGAGAGTCTTTGCCAGAGATGTCTAATTTGCCAAATGCACAACACAGGCAGGAAAACGATAATTGGGTTTGGGAAGATTGGAAAGGCAGAGGGTCCATTCATAAGACTACAGTTTGACTTCATACAGTTACCACCATGCAGAGGGCTGAAATACGTATTAGTCATAGTGTGTCTGTTTTCAAAGTGGGTGGAGGCATATCCAACTAGGAGAAATGACAGCATTACAGTTGCCAAGCTGTTATTAAGAGAGCTCATACCTAGATTTGGTTTCCCAGTATCTTTGGAATCAGATAGAGGAAAACATTTTAACAACGAAGTGATCCTGATAATCTGTGAAGCATTTCAAATCAAACAGAAACTGCATTGTGCATATCGTCCAGAGGCTTCTGGAGTGGTGGAACAATTGAATGGCACCATAAAGTCAAGATTGGGAAAAATGTGTGCATCAACATCATTGGAGTGGCCTGATGCATTGCCACTCGTTCTGATGGGACTCAGAAGTATACCTGATCGAACAACAGGTTTGAGCCCCCATGAAATTATGATGGGAAGAGCGATGAGACAAACACATGTTCCCACAAATAGACTGGTGAATATTTCTGATGATATGGTGTTGGACTACTGTAAAGGATTGGCTGACCTAGTGCGTTCTGTCTCTCACCAGGTTGGAGAAGACGCAGTTTCCAGACAGCCTGAACTAGAGCATGATCTGAATCCTGGTGATTGGGTGGTGGTGAAGAATCACACCAGAGAAACGTGTCTATCACCCAGGTGGAGCAGACCTTGTCAAATCATATTGACCACAAACACAGCAGTGAAGTGTGCCGGATTTCCGAATTGGATTCACGTAAGTCACACCAAGAGAGTACCAGACCCAGAAGAAGAAAACACTCAGACGACACCAATCACTGAAGAAGCTGAAGGTTGCCAAGCTGAAGAATCTCAGGCTCGAGGTTCAAGAGAGGCTGACGGAGAACAACCGAGCACAAGTCAGGATTGGATACCAGTGGTCGAAATTCCTGAAGTTTTCCACCGAACAAGAAGTCAAAGGAAATTAAAAACAATTGAAGAAAACCAGATAGGTGAAGAAGAGGGGGTTCAGGATCAAGAAGACAAGCCAGTAAACGACCCTGAACAAAATCAGATAGGGAAAGAAAATTGGACTGAAAGCAGTGAAGAATTAATAGAATTTGAACAGGGAGAGACAGGTTTAGAAGAAGCAGGTCAGGCTGCAGAAGTACACAGTGCAATAAGCCCTGATCAGAAGCAGTTAGGTCAAGAGGAAAATACAGAAGAAATAGAGACTGAGAAAAGTGAACATAAAGAAGTAAATACAGAACAAAGTGAATTATTGGAAACTCACAGTGGAGCTACAAAGGAGAAACCAATAAGACCAGAAAAAGAACAATTAGATAAGTCAGAGAGAACAAAGAACAAAACAGTACCAACTAGTGAAAATAAAAAGACACTTGAAGACGAAAATTTAGAAACAGTACAAACAGAAAAGCCAAGAAAAGGAGACCAGTGGCCAAGTTTCATTAAAAGAGTGAAGTGTCACATAAAAACAAGAAGTGAAGATCCAGATCAAGTACCTGAAGTAACAAGTCAAACAGACCAAGAGAAAAAGTCTGGGAAAAGAAAAAGTAAAAGATTAAGACTTGTGAACAACAAATTCAGGGGTCCTGATTGGACTTATATCGTTCTTGAAGACTTTGAAAGCTCAGAATCAAGTGACAGTGGTGGTGAAGGAACAAGTGCAGAATTAACTTACGAAGAAGAAACAAGACCACCCTGACTAAACAAAAGAATCCATTGAAGAAAAGGAACAGAGATAAGAAGAGCAATCTTCCTTGTCGAAAGATGCCTGATGATAGGGATACTGGGAGACCAAAGAGAAAATGTTGTAGGAGATGCTGTGCAATTTGCATATGTAGTCTAGTATTGGTGCTTATAGTATGGTTAGTCCTGATTGTAGCAATTCCTTACCTGATGATAATAGATAAAAAGAACAATAATGAAACTATAGGGAGGACAGCAAACATGAAAGGAAATAGGGTAGAACTAATGGCAGAAGAAGATGAAGGAATTCATCATGTGATAGCTGATAATGACACTAGTTTAAATGTTTTCACGAAGTTATTGTTTCAATATGTAGACACTATGGAAGTTAGTAATTGTTATGTTTGTATGAAGTTACCTGAATCAGTAGCAGAAGGATTAACATATCATCATTTACCCTTGACATATGGCATTTCATGTAGCGTATTAACAAGTTTATTTTATAGTACAGGTAGACTACAATATTACTATTCCAATATAGATGTTGTATTTTCTGAAGTTCCTATTCGCAAGAGTATGAACCCAGTGCTTAGCGCCTTAGATGCACAGTTTATGGGAGAATTTTTCTTAACAATGAAATCAATAGACTTAACACATGCACGTAGACACAATCTAACATGTTCTTTATTAGAAGAAGAGAAAATATTTTTGAATTTAGTAGAAGATAGAAGACAGGATTTTCAAAAGAAAGCTACAGAGCATAAGGCTCATTTACCACCTTGGGCAGAGAAAGAGGGAAGTTACACCCCTGGCAAGGCTCAAGCTGCTATGGCTCTGGATTTCGAAAAGAAGGGAAAAATTTGTCTTCATAGGTTAAAGACTGACTATAACAATGTTTTCATTGGTACCAGTGATTGTGAACACAATTTTTTAATATTGGGAGGTTGGGGACTCAAAGGAGGAACAGATTCAGTTTTTCCTGGAATCTATTATGTCTGCGGGAATAAGGCTTACTTTAGGCTTCCTGCACGGTGGTATGGAAGTTGTTACTTTGGAATAGTCTTTCCAAAGATATACCACGTAAAAAGAAACACTGGAAGAAATGAAAACAATGGCGAATTAACACGTAATAAAAGAGCTAGTTTTTCAGAAATAATAGGTGATATATTTCGTGCATTGATACCTTCAGTGGGAATAATTCTGAACTCAAGGAAGATATGTAAATTGTCTACAGTAGTTGATCGTTTATCAACGAATACTGCTGGAGGGTTTCTAATGATTAATACGGAAATGGTTGCGATTAGATCCATGGTAATGCAAAATCAACTTGCTCTTGACATAATATTGGCAAAAGAGGGCGGAGTCTGTAAAGTATTGAAAACTAAACACTGTTGTACATATATTCCTGATAAGAGTGCAGAAATTGAGACATATATTCAGAATATAACTAAACTTGAGCAGGAACTTAAACCACTGGAAGTTGATAATGTATGGGAAAGATTGACAAATAGTATATCATCAATCGGAACCTGGTTTTCTAATATAGGTAAAGGACTTATAGGTCAAATATTAGTTCCCTTAGCAGGGATAGCAATAATAGTTCTGACAATAATATTTTGGTGTAAATGTTGTAGAAAGAGTGGAACTTGTAAAGTGACTGAAAAAGGAAAGAAGAGAAAGAGAGATGAAATTGAACTGGAAGAATGGAAAAGTGAATTATACAAAAAGATGAAGGGAGATTGTAAAAATAGAAAAGCTAAAAATGAAAATGAGAATGAAGTGATTTGCTAGAAGTTGGCATCTGATTGAGGGTACTTTTTGATGGCTCAGAAACGCCATCAGAGAGGAGATTGATGGAGCAAGGTTTCGCAAATGAAACTTGCTCGTATGCAATCTTCCTCATTGTATTAATATTAAAACTTGTATTGTCTGTATTAATATTTGCACACACTACATGAATAGTTAGGAAGCTTGCCTATGTTGTTTTTCCTAACAAATAACGCTTGTTCCTAGTCTAAAATGGCCGCTTAAGCGCGGGATTTTAACTGCGCATGTCACAACCTGATCACATGGTGTGACGTCTTTCTTTGCTTGGTGGGAATTTCTGCTTCTGCGCAGTGTGCAATAAAATGGCCGCTCAATGTTCTCACATGCTTAAGCTTGCTCCTGTGTCATTACTAAATTGTCATTTCTTAACACAATTAATGCGGGATAGGTTTTTATAATTTAAAGGGATTCGAAATAAGATAAGTGGTATACAGTGAAACGTTTTATTTTTGATATTAATATTTCCTTCTTGCACTTTTAGTAATTCGTAATCTTGGGCCTGGGTTGGTGACTTGAAACTAGAGAAGCAGAAGGTTCTGCGCATGCGTCCTGAAAGACTGCCAAAATGAAGTCAACTTGGACGTCTCACAAGGCCATGACCTATCGGCCGAAGAGGATGTTCTAAATGTATAAAATTGTAACAAAAGATACAATTGCTGTAGAAATTGTATATAATTTGTTGTGAGACGGGTGGGAAATAAAGTGAATGTATTAAATTGAAGGGGAGGGAACGTTAATACAATAGGCTTCACAAATTAAGCCAAATTTGTCATGGTACGAGAATCCACTTCCTGTCCCTGCCCAATCAGAAGTAGTGGTCCCATATTTTAGCAACATTAAGGGGAGGTACATGGGCGTAGAAGGGTATAATAGAATATAGCATTAGTAGTTAGTTTAGCTCAGACTCTTAGAATACACAGAAGAGCTCCAGGCTGCCCAGCTGATCGATTGCTGACTGAATCCCTATCCAGAAGAGGTCCTGTGGAGGGGGCGGCGGAGTCCATTAGAGGGAAGAATCGATGAGAAGTCGAGTACCAGAGAGGGGAACGGCGCAGGCGTCGTTGTAGAGAGGTCACCAGTCCGGTCCTGATCCCGAAGAAGGTCCTTGCTCTTCATCCTTCCAGGGTCCTATCCATTCAAACTCCTTGGCTAAGGGTTTGGTTCTTGCATTTAGGTAAATATATGCAACTTTTAGTTGCGCTGCTGTTCCTATCTCCTCTTTTCCTTAAACACCGTCATTGATTAGCAATAATTATTCTATGCTTTTCCACGAGTATTCTGATCAAATACCGTGTCTTTTTCAGTATTTACTCTGCTAAAACTTTAGAAAAACATTTTAAAACTTCCTGACTCTGTGGTTATTTCAGGATTATGTACAATAGTGAATGTCACTCATTTTAAATTTCCCAATTAGCAAAGGATCCATTGGTAAGTTATTACTCTTCAATCAGAAGGTAATTGGTAGCAGGGATTTTGATAAAAGAGTACATCTGACACCCAGCGTAAGTATTAGTGTAGTATGAATGTATGGGCCCAAGTGAGTATATGGTGTATGATTGTTGTTTGCTAATATCGCGCTGGATCACTGTAACATCTTTATGCTGACACTATTTATAATCCTATGTGAAGGGCATATTCTGTATCACTCCTATTGCTGATGACATACAAATATATGTATACGTCAGAAGTCCTAACGTCAACCTTAGGGATCTAAAATCGAGCCTAGAGGAATTAACCACATGGACAAGTCACAGCGAACTGAAGCAGAATGGAGTCAATATAGAAGTGATCCTGAGGGGAAGCAATAGTAAAGTAAGATCCACCCTAACCTGTTGGCATACCTGCATCTTTTGCCAAAGGAGCATAAACCAAAGAGACAATAGGGATAGAACATTGGATCTAGGTACTCACTTTGGCTCTGTTATTAGATCCAGAGTCTCATCCAACTCAGACATCTCTCCACTACATTGACCTGAAACACCACATGATGATTAGAATCAATCATAAATTCTAAATCAGATTATGGAAGTATTTTATTGGGAGGTCTCTCCACCTGTGAAATTTTACATCTTTAAGATGTGCAGGAGCTTGAACTGGTCCTGAATAATAAGAATGTGTAGTGTATCCCTGGAGGAATTTGATCACTGGATTAGTTGTCAGTTCATTTAAAATCCTTTTTCTGATCTACAACATTAGCATCAACCGAGCCTCTGCCAACCTGCAGAACAAAATGAGTAAATAAGGCTTTCTCAGATCTTTGAGATCCTTAACTCTCAGAGTGCTAACAATACCAACGATTTCTTTGTCCTGGAAGGATGACTGGCCTGTCTTTGCCATACCCCAAAAACAATGGATAGGTAGGGACAAGTCCATATCATATTTCTATGGTCGTCCTGATCGTCTTTTTAATTTACTTCAGAAGGCTCCTAGATACAAGTGACTTTGTGATGCATGGTGTACGTTATATTTATAAATAATAAATAAATAAATGAAATTGATCTCTTATCAAATGTTGTAATGCAAAATACATCAAAATTAGTAGTAGCCCAGTAAACTAAATAAAAAATATATAGATAAGTAACCAGTTAATTATTTTTTAAATCCCAATGTCTGTGTTTTACAACTTTCTGTAGAGGTTATTTCGCATTTTATAAAAAGTTCCAGAGACGGCTGCTTTGCTCCACATCAAAGTAAAGAATGAACCTTGACCCATTTCCATGCGTAGCGAATCCACCTGGCAGGCTAAAGTGTGGATGGGGCACATTCTTGATGTGAGATGTAACTGTGCTCCCATGCACCTTGATGAAGGTGGCCCACAGGATTAACGCAGAGAAGAACCTAACTCAAATATTAATCACAAGCCTTGTCAGGGTGAACCACAAAAGTCACTAATGAAACCTGGCCTAACCCTCTAGAAGCCTAGCACAAACCAGTCAGGCTTAACTTAGAGGCAAAGTGTAAAGTAATAATGCAGCACTCAAATAGAAATATAGTGAAAACACAACACAAGAAAAATCCCAAACCAACTTAGAACAAGCCCAATCCCCCTTAAAAGGAAGCAAATATCCTACTAGAAAAAGCCCAACTGATGGTGGAGATCGAAAAGTGCAAAAAGCCGAATATAAAAAATACAAGCAAATGTAGTGGGAGCCATGGTTGGGGAGGCAGCAGTAAAAAAAGGCAGCAGTAACACAGCTGTGGCATTACGAGGAGGTGGGAGGAAGAATGCTATATTTGAATGTAATCAGCTAGGCACGCACTGAAGCTAAACACAGACACAGAGTAGGAAACAAAGAAAAAATAGTCCCCCAAAGAACAAATAAAGAACCATAGCGGAATGAGACAGTACTAAGTCCCTGCTCTGTGGGAGGAACAGAAGAGAGAAATGAGGTACAAAGAGGCAGGACTGACCACTAGCAAGTGAGGATTTATAAAGGACACTCACATAAACAAATGAAAAGCAATGACAAAAAGGGGGGGATGGATTAGAAGCTCACAGACTGATTACAGCAGGTCTCGAAGAGACAGCGCATGCGCTGTCTAGCTTGACCTAAAAATAGAGAATATTTTTATAAATAGAATGACACTGAAACAACAAAAATACAATTTGTAGAACCAAAGTTATGAGTTTTTAAAGTTTAAGGGAAAAAGAATGTCAAAAATGCACGAAGCGCTAGCTGTGGGTATCTGGTCAGGTGGGACGGGGACAAAGAAAAAGTTTCAGGCTGCCCACAATAGAATGCAAGTCAGGTATGGGATCAGATGCGGCCTCCTGGGAGTTGTATCTTTTGTCCTTGGTGTAGAGGCTGCACCGTGCTGCGATGTGAGGCTCTGCGTCAAGCTGCATTGGGTTTGCTGACCAGGAGCTGCACGGTGTTGCGATGCAATGCTCTGCATTCAGATCCAGTGAAGCCATAGATCAAGAGCTGCGCAGTGTTACGACGTGAGCCCCCGTGTTGTCCTATGCAGTTCTATGTCGGAACTGGTGAAGCAACCGATCAGGAGCTGTAAGGTGTTGCGATGCAAGGCTGTATGTCGTTCTACACCACACTGGATCTGGTGAAACTTTCAGTTGATCAGAGAGGAATACACTCTGACTCCAGCCTAGTTTCAAGGACCTTGAGAACAGCACTTGGTGGTCAAGACTCACTCCCACTGAGGCCAAGGAGACCCGGTCTAGTCCAGTTGGGTCTGGTCAGCTGGAAAGCAGGAAAGGCCTCTGAAAGCTCATTTTGTCCCTGTTGCTCAAACAGGAGGTCATACAACTGACCGTTGGAGTCACTTCTGGGGCCCTGGTTTTATCAAAGCAGGTCCAAACATCTTTCTTCAAACATCAGGGTAGTTCTTCTTCTGGGTCTTTTCAGGTCCAGGAATGTTCTGATTGTGGGTTCTGAGGGTGTTACTTTTATACCCAATGTCAGCCTATGGGTGGGGGGACACCGCTGTGTATAACCCTAAAACTGGGTCTGGTCAGTTCTTCCTTTTCCGTGGCTCCAGTCTGTCTAGTGAAACAAAGGGCAGGGAGGCCCAGACTTGAGCTACATTTGCTAGTGACAGTGTAGGCATCTCTGAAGCCAGGAAGGGGCTGGGTACGTCCCTTAGGCTAGCATTAGAAGCTCAGGAAGGGGCCTGGGTACAACCCCCAGACCATGTTGCTAAGGAGAAGAACATCCTTATCCACACCCAAAGCCTTTTTGTCCTCTGTCTGAAAGAAATGCACATCACACCACAGGAGAGCCATTAACAGTCATGTGACATTGGACACTTGCAAAATGGCACATTTGGTTTAAGCTGAAAAATGCCAACTTTTCAAAAGCAGCATTTTCAAAATAGAATTTTAAAATCTGACATTACCATTAGAGAAGATTTTAAATTACAATTAAATGAGTGGAAGAAGTATTTTACTAGCTGCTCCTATACTGAAGTTACCACTTATTCAATGTAATAAGATGAATGAGTTTTAGTCCATGGGAGTCTAGTTTTGCCACAGTGAAAAAGGACTTTGGAGTTTGTCACTGTGAGGGCATGTAAAACACACACATGTCCTACTTTTTAAATACAGTGCACCTTGCCCTCTGAGCCTTTATGGCCTACCTTAGGGGTGACTTATAAGTATTATAAAGGGAGGTTTAGGTCTGGCAAGAGGTTTATATTTAACAAGAACTGGAGCAACATTCCACTCCATCCGGACGCACAGCCTGCTGCGTGAATGAATTACACATCGTACTCCTCAATTTATCCATGTTTTATTGTATTTATTCAGTTTTTTCCGATAAATCAATAGTCTTCACCACTTTTTTCTCCTGCCACATGTGAGGCAATATATGTATATTACAATTTCTTCTGAATCAGATATGCCTATCCAGGCCTTTTTCCGAAACATGATATATACAAAAATCATCCTTGATAGTGGATATCATAGACCCAATGCATTTCGGGCTATCTGTAGCCCTTCCCCAGGGGTTCACTAAAACGATAAAATATTGACTTTAGTATATGTTTACAAATCACTGTATTGTAATCACACATTAAAACTAAACCAACCATGCCATGCTTCGCTAAAACATAACGTTTTCCCTCTACACGCGCACTATACGCCAAACACATTGTGCCCTGAGAAGTCTCAAACAACACCTTTCACCCTTCCTTGTTGCACTTTGCCCAATGCTCCCCTTGTCCATTATTCCATGATAACTTAACCTCATCTACCTCCCCCAACAAAAACAGTCATCCGTCCCTTCATAAAACTACCTCATGTTCTCCTTCATGGCGTCTCAACTTCTCTCGCACACCAGTATTGAATGCGCTCATGTTATTGCATCTATTTCATCAACGAACGGCTGACCCCACCCCTCAACTCCAACCAATCCAAACATTCAGGCCTCCACGCTAACCTGCACGACTACAGTTCCCATAAGACACTAGGAGAAACACTTACATAATCACTAACTTCTCTGCTTCCCTGCGCCTGCTTCCTTAGCTGTCAATTATACGTCAGTTTTAGAGATATTTACAACATGCACCATTTAAAGTTTAGAAACATGCAATACAATTAATGCAATTACGTGCTCGTGTACAGCGTTGATACGGTGCTGTTTTTAGTCCGATCATCAAAACTGTCCATCAACATTTTCACAACTCCGTTGCTGGGATGATTAGATTAGATGTTGCTGCCTTAACACATGTGGCTCTCACCAGGTTTTTCCAATTTTTTTTCAATTTCATAGTTCTACTTGGGTGCAACATGGCTGCAGGGCAGTCTTTATAAACTAGTTTCTATGATATCCACTATCAAGGATGATTTTTGTATATATCATGTTTCGGAAAAAGGCCTGGATAGGCATATCTGATTCAGAAGAAATTGTAAAATACATATATTGCCTCACATGAAGTTGTGAAACTAGTTTATGAAGACTGCCCTGCAGCCATGTTGCACCCAAGTAGAACGATGAAATTGCAAAAAAAATCGAAAAACCTGGTGAGAGCCACATGTGTTAAGGCAGCAACATCTAATCTAATCATCCCAGCAACGGAGTTGTGAAAATGTTGATGGACAGTTTTAATGATCGGACTAAAAACAGCACTGTATCAGCGCTGTACACGAGCACGTAATTGCATTAATCGTATCGCATGTTTCTAAACTTTAAATGGTGCATGTTGTAAATATCTCTAAAATTGACGTATAATTGACAGCTAAGGGAGGGCGGGGTAAACAAGATTGTGGCACAGGGAAGCAGAGAAGTTAGTGATTATGTAAGTGTTTCTCCTAGTGTCTTATGGGAACAGTAGTCGTGCAGGTGAGCGTGGCGGCCTGAATGACTGGATTGGTTGGAGTTGAGGGGTGGGGTCAGCCGTTCGTTGATGAAATAGATGCAATAACATGAGCGCATTCAATACTGGTGTGCGAGAGAAGTTGAGACGCCATGAAGGAGAACATGAGGTAGTTTTATGAAGGGACGAATGACTGTTTTTGTTGGGGGAGGTAGATGAGGTTAAGTTATCATGGAATAATGGACAAGGGGAGCATTGGGCAAAGTGCAACAAGGAAGGGTGAAAGGTGTTGTTTGAGACTTCTCAGGGCACAATGTGTTTGGCGTATAGTGCGCGTGTAGAGGGAAAACGTTATGTTTTAGCAAAGCATGGCATGGTTGGTTTAGTTTTAATGTGTGATTACAATACAGTGATTTGTAAACATATACTAAAGTCAATATTTTATCGTTTTAGTGAACCCCTGAGGAAGGGCTAAAGATTGCTCGAAATGCATTGGGTCTATGATATCCACTATCAAGGATGATTTTTGTATATATCATGTTTCGGAAAAAGGCCTGGATAGGCATATCTGAATCAGAAGAAATTGTAATATACATATATTGCCTCACATGTGGCAGGAGAAAAAATTGGTGAAGACTATTGATTTATCGGAAAAAACGGAATAAACACAATAAAACATGGATAAATTGAGGAGTACGATGTGTAATTCATTCACGCAGCAGGCTGTGCGTCCGGATGGAGTGGAATGTTGCTCCAGTTCTTGTTGTATCTACACATACGTGGCATTTGGGCAGGCCACGTTACTGAGGCTGCACGCTTAAGGACAAAAATGATCGTAACAGTTTGAAAACGAATGAAATATGGTGTGCACGTGGCAACCCCTTTTGTGAAACTGGTTTATAAAGACTGCCCTGCAGCCATGTTGCACCCAAGTAGAACGATTAAATTGAAAAAAAAATCGAAAAACCTGGTGAGAGCCACATGTGTTAAGGCAGCAACATCTAATCTAATCATCCCAGCAACGGAGTTGTGAAAATGTTGATGGACAGTTTTAATGAACGGACTAAAAACAGCACCGTATCAGCGCTGTACACGAGCACGTAATTGCATTAATTGTATCGCATGTTTCTAAACTTTAAATGGTGCATGTTGTAAATATCTCTAAAACTGACGTATAAATGACAGCTAAGGGTGGGCGGGGTAAACAAGATTGTGGCGCAGGGAAGCAGAGAAGTTAGTGATTATGTAAGTGTTTCTCCTAGTGTCTTATGGGAACTGTAGCCGTGCAGGTGAGCGTGGCGGCCTGAATGACTGGATTGGTTGGAGTTGAGGGGTGGGGTCAGCCGTTCGTTGATGAAATAGATGCAATAACACGAGCGCATTCAATACTGGTGTGCGAGAGAAGTTGAGACGCCATGAAGGAGAACATGAGGTAGTTTTATGAAGGGACGGATGACTGTTTTTGTTGGGGGAGGTAGATGAGGTTAAGTTATCATGGAATAATGGACAAGGGGAGCATTGGGCAAAGTGCAACAAGGAAGGGTGAAAGGTGTTGTTTGAGACTTCTCAGGGCACAATGTGTTTGGCGTATAGTGCGCGTGTAGAGGGAAAACGTTATGTTTTAGCAAAGCATGGCATGGTTGGTTTAGTTTTAATGTGTGATTACAATACAGTAATTTGTAAACATATACTAAAGTCAATATTTTATCGTTTTAGTGAACCCCTGAGGAAGGGCTAAAGATAGCTCGAAATGCATTGGGTCTATGATATCCACTATCAAGGATGATTTTTGTATATATCATGTTTCGGAAAAAGGCCTGGATAGGCATATCTGATTCAGAAGAAATTGTAATATACATATATTGCCTCACATGTGGCAGGAGAAAAAAGTGGTGAAGACTATTGATTTATTGGAAAAAACGGAATAAACACAATAAAACATGGATAAATTGAGGAGTACGATGTGTAATTCATTCACGCAGCAGGCTGTGCATCCGGATGGAGTGGAATGTTGCTCCAGTTCTTGTTGTATCTACACATACGTGGCATTTGGGCAGGCCACGTTACCGAGGCTGCACGCTTAAGGACAAAAATGATCGTAACAGTTTGAAAACGAATGAAATATGGTGTGCACGTGGCAACCCCTTTTGTGAAGAGGTTTATATTTGCCAAGTTGAAATTACAGTTTTAAAACTGCACACAGGCTGCAATGACAGGCCTGAGATGTTTTACAGTGCTACCTTAGTGGGTGGCACAAGGAGTGCTGCAGTCCACTTGTAGGATTTAATTGATGGGCCCTCAGTACCTGTAGTACTATTTACTAGGGATGTATAAGTAATTTAAATGTGCCAACTGGATGTAAAAATTTGTAACATGTTTGGAAGGGAGAGCACAAGCACTTGACACTGGTTAGCAGGAGTAAAGTGCACAGAGTGCTAATACCAAGGAAAAATGGGTTAAGCAAAAATAAGGTAGTGAAGGCAAAATTCTAGGGAATTATCACACAAAAGATGGCTATTTCCAACAGTTGTGTTGCCATGCACAACGACAATTCTTCAGAGATGTGCAATTGGTATAACATATCAAACAACAAAACAGTTTAGTAAGCACTTTAGAAAGAGCATGTTTATTTCTTTGCATTAAACAGTATAATGTGTTGGGGGACGTGGCTTAGGTGCTGATGAAGATGGTCGCCTGTTAGCGGAGCTCCGTGGCGGCTTGGGAGGGTCGTGGACTCCCCGGTGGCGCTCGTACCGCATTTCACTTCCTTTCAAGGTCAGTGGTGCCATGCAGTCTTGCGGCGCTGGGAACGATCATAATTTTTAATAAGGACACTAGTAATTGCTGTTGCGGCGGGCGCACTTCTTTGTTTAAACTCGCTCCCGCCATTTTGTTCAAGTGCCGCCCCATTTTTCCTATCACACGGAGCAGCATTTAGTGGTCTCCCGTGCACCTCCTCACAAGCAAATGGAGCCAATTTACTTCCAATACTATTTAGTTACTGTTTCCAACAGTGGAATTTATTAAGTGTTAGCACCTGACACCTGCGCATACAAAGTAACCCAAGAAGGGGGCAGAAGATGCTGATGC
Organism: Calotriton arnoldi; assembly: GCA_963921515.1. NCBI lineage: Eukaryota > Metazoa > Chordata > Amphibia > Caudata > Salamandridae > Calotriton > Calotriton arnoldi. The sequence continues at coordinate 861,698 of CAWUFW010001477.1, read as the reverse complement.
TGTGGAGTGGCAACTCAGGAAACAAATTCTTTATAAAATGATAGCATGGTAATGAGAAGTTATGGCACTTCAGTAACCTCGTGGATGTGGGGTTAATTCAAGGTCATTCACGGTTCTCGGTGTCACAATCTGAACCCTTGGACTATGCAGTGTGCCACTTAACAGAGGAACTGCCACTCATCCACTGAATACCACATTGGTTCTGCATTATCAGCAGTGCTGCAGTCAAGATGCAGACCACAGCTATCACCTGGTCAACATGAACATAGTTATACCACCCCATTTATTGCTCTCCTCCACAGTGAAGGTCATTCTCTTCTCAAAGCCCGCAGGAACCATCTTTTCACAACTCTGATGGTTTTAACAAACTGTTCAAACAACAGCTAGAAAGAACATAGTGGCTATGTTGCCTTACTGTTCATGTGCTTTGGATTGTTTCTCCTTCCCTGGATGTTCCAACTGAAGTCAACTTTACTTTTTATGGGGAGAACAAAGTCTGTGCGTCGCACATCTATCGCTACTTCCTCACCAGTGCCGTTAGAGTATTATAACCCCTTTACTATCCTTCTCTCGGGCATGGAGGACTCTGACTGCAATACTATTCCTCCCTCTATAGGAACTATGCCACCAACAACAAATATTCCAATTGCAACCACCAAACCTTCATCCAAAGTGAATACTTCCTCTTCACTTGTGGCTGGCAAACGTGTTAAAAAAGATCCTCCTTCACCAGTCACTTCTCCTCCGCCTAACTCTATGGATTAACCCCTTGAAGAGATCCGAGCGCTTATACCATATATGGAAGAAACTAATAAACGTCTTCAAAATATAGAAGAGAAATGGGTATGCATGGAAAATGAAATGGCGCAAATGGAACAACGCATGGACTCCTTCCGAGCAGTGACTATCAAGGTTCCTCCTATGCAATCGGAAATTGCACACTCAATGAAACAAGTTGAAAATCTTGAAAATCGTAACGTTATGGTTTGGCAGAAGGTTTGGAGGGTCCGGACCCTATTGCATTCTTCAAGTCTTATTCTTCCAAAGATTCTTGATCTACCGGCCTCTCCAATTCTGAACATTCAAAGAGCCCATCAGTTGGGTCGTGAACCACTTACCTCATCTTCACCTTCCAAGCCGAGAGGAGTTATCATCTACGTTTTGGAATATACTGACCTATTGAAAGTTATTCAAGCAGCCAAACTTAAAGGTCAAGTCTCTTGGCAGGGTTCCACTCTTTTCTTCTCCAACATTATGCTAAAGAAACAGCAGATAGGAGGAAGACGTTTTTGGATATGAGACCAGCTCTTCACAACCTGAATGCTCGTTTTGGCCTCTTTCATCCCTGTTTGTTTAAAGTGACATAAAGACAAGACTACTACTTTTGAGAATCCTGCGATGTTACAACAGTTTTTGGTCACTTGCAAGGAAGTAGAAATGGATATATCCAGGCTTTCAAATGTCTAAATTCTGTAGTTATTTGATGTTGTTGATTATTACCTATTGGTTTGTTATAAGCTTTTACTGTAACGGTGGTAGTTCACTGTTACTTATTGTCTTTTCTCTTATTAGGTGCGGTCTTCTTCTTTGATCATCCTAGTTCACATCTTGTAGCTGGTGTACCCTTCCCTCCCGGTCCGTCGTGGGTTTCTCTGATCGGTTGTATCGTCTTCCTTATGTGGTGTCACCACACCCATTCCATCCCTGTGTTTTCTGGTATGTCAATATTTTTCCTATTTCTATGGTCCTTCTTTTTCATGGTGTCTGTTTTATCTTTATTTTCCTCCTTTCTCTTTTCTTTTTTTTCTTTCTTCCACTAGCAATCTATATTTATTATTCTGTCAGTTTAGTTTCTCTTGTATTTCTTACATGTTTTTTCTCTCTATGCTTATTCGTATAGTTGCTCTTCTTTCTGTTTATACTCTTCTTCATATGTTGTTTTTTATACACCATTCAATTTTGTTGGTTTATTGCAAGTACCCTTTTGATAGTTTGTATTGCATATACGATTTTGATGTGTATCAACCACTATTGCTGTTTTATCTCACAGATATATTTCGTATTGCTATATTATAGATGACTTTAAGACTTATTTCATGGAATGTTAAGGATTTAGGCTCTCCTATAAAACGACAGAGAGTTTTAACGCTTCTTTCTTATTTAAAATGTGATATCGCATTGCTGCAGGAAATTCACATTCTGGACAAAGAAATACTTAAACGGCAATAGGTTGGCCATGTTTTTGCTTCCCCTGGCAATGGAAAGCGTAATGGTGTTGCCATCCTGTGTCACAAACGGTTGAATGTACAAGTGATCACTCAAAATACTGATACGATGGGTACATGGGTATCTACTTCTTTACTAATCGATAAAGTTCCCTTAACAATTTTTAACCTTTATGCTCCCACGTCCCCAGACAACAACTTCTGGCCTGACATCCTATCAACTTTGATGTCTTACAAAGATGATTATTTAGTAGTTGGTGGGGATTGCAACATGGTCTTTGATCCCATCATTGACCGAAACTCTAAATCAAATTTCATTCCTTCCCGCATGCATTCTCAATTTACATCTGCTATCAAACAGAGGTCTTTAGTAGATGCTTGGAGATTGTGTAACCCTACACTTCTAGAATACACGTTTTTCTCACCTGTACATGTTTCCCAATCTCGCCTAGACTATCTGTTCCTTTCCAAATCTCTTTCGCAACACATTATTAACTCTAGTATAGGGTCCATATTAATTTCGGATCACGCGCCAGTCATCCTGGATTTGGATCTTTTGCCACCATCTCATGGGACCAGAAGATGGAGATTTAATAACTCCCTCTTATTGGATCACAACTTCACTCAAAGCTTTGAATCTTTTGCTAATACCTTCTTTCTTGAAAATAAGAACCCAACAATTTCCCCTCAAATTATTTGGGACACTTTCAAAGCTGCCTCTAGAGATTTCATCATCTCTTTTGTATCTCGTAAAAGGAAATCATCTTTTCATCAATTGAAATTGCTTACAGCTTGTATCAAGCAATTAGAAAAAACTTATTTACAAGGTAACTCTAAAACTTCTTTAGAAGAGCTTGTTAAATCCAAATTCACATTTATTAAGTTATCCACGGAAAATGCTAATTCATTTTTGCTTAGATCCTCCGGTAAATACTACGGTGGTCAAAATAAAGCTGGGAAACTGCTAGCGAATTATCTTAAAGTTAAAAAAGATCGCACTAAGATTGAATCTATTCTCAATTCTTCAAATAATATAGTTTATAAGAATGAAGAAAGTTTAAAAGAATTTACTCAATTTTTTCAGAATCTTTACACCCCGGAATCCTCCATATGTCAAAGAGATATTCTTAATTTTTTATCTTCAATTACTCCTCCTTCTCACTCCAATATAGATTTTACATCATTAGATGATGATATTCAACTTCAAGATTTCTCAAACGCCATGCATATTATTAAACGCGGTAAAGCACCATGCCCTGATGGCTTTACTATAGAATTTTATTCACATTTCTCCAAACTTCTTCTTCCCAAATTACATCAGCTTTTTCTCTTCTTTATCTCTTCTCACAAGTCTAGTGGTTCATTTCAAAATGCTCTCATATGTCTTATTCCCAAAGAAAATAGAGACCATACATTATGTAAAAATTTTAGGCCCATTTCCTTAATTAATGTAGATTATAAAATATTTGCCAAAATTCTAGCTCTTTGTTTAGAACCCTTACTACCCCATTTGATTGGTCATGAGCAATGCGGGTTTATAAAGGGTAGACATATTTCCGATAACACTCGCTTATTCTTTAATGTACCTAGCAAATCTACTTCTTGTAAATATCCTCTAGCCGCTATCTCTTTAGATGCAGAAAAGGCCTTCGACTGTGTAAGCTGGCCTTTTATTTTTTCCACTTTGTCTTGGTTTGGTTTTGGATCTACCTTTATTAATTATGTTTGTTTGCTATATTCCTCTCCTACAACTTCTATTTTAGTTAATGGTCTTCTCTCTCCTTCTTTTTCCCTCTATCGAGGAGTTTGACGAGGTTTCCCTCTCTCTCCTCTTCTTTTTATTCTTGCTCTTGAACCTTTTTTGATTAAGATTCGTTCAAATTCCCAAATTAAAGGTTTTCCTTATGGTGACAATCAGCTAAAACTTTCTGCCTATGCCGATGACATTTTATTATTTATGTCTCATCCACAAACCTCACTACCAGCCTTCTTATCAGAGGTAGAACTTTTTGCATCAGTCTCGGGCTATAGGTTAAATCCAGACAAATGTGAAATTCTTCCATTGAACAAATTATGTTTTCATGCTGATTTTATCTCTTCTCAATTCCATTGGAATTCAGCAAAAGTTAAATATCTTGGTTTATGGTTTACTTCATCTATTAAAGAGACTGTTTCACTCAACTTTAAAGAATTACATATGACTTTGAATTCACTTACTTCCCGTTGGAATCCCCTATTTTTGTCTTGGTGGGGTCGCCTAGACACTATAAAGATGATGCTGGCACCCATAATACTTTTTTATATCTCTAATATCCCGGTAAATATTCCTAATTCTCAATATAAACGACTTTACTCAATCCTGTCTAAATTCCTCTGGAATAATAAAAGCTTGTATGTCTGTTCATAAACTCAAAAGACCCAAATACCTAGGGGAGTAAATTTCCCGGACTTCCTTTCCCATCATACAGCTTTTCCCCTTAGACAATCTTCTTTGTTACTACAGGAAGACGATGCGTTCAACCTACCCTTATGGACAAAGATTGAAAAGTTCTTCTTTCATCCATTTCCTTTTAAGGAATTTATAACTCTTACACATAGACCCCCATCTTTATCTCTTCCTATCTTTAATAACACTTGTAAAATTTTACAACCTATTATTACTTCATATCAAGACCATAATGAACAATTTTTGCACTCTTCTCTTTAGTACAATAAATATCTTAAGATCAATAACAAGTGTATCTTCTGGAAAACGTGGCATGCTAAAGGTCTTTGTTGGGTTTATCAACTTTTTCATGAAAATAAATGTATTTCTTTCCAATCTGCTCAAACACGCTTTGCTTTACCTAACTCTTATCAATCTCATTATACTTCTTTAGCTTCTCTAATTCAAGCAACCTAGGATCAACTTGTGTCGGTCCCTACTTCTACATCTCCCAACCTTAAGATTCGTTCTCTTCTAGCTAGCTCTCCATCTGCATCTCAACTATATAAACAGATAACTTTCCCTCCAGATAGTCGACCCAAAACAGACGTAGAGCTCTCTTGGGAATCCGATTTTCAGACCTCCTTTTATATTTCTGTTTGGAATAAAATCTGGGCTAAAATTAGGAAAATCTCTAGAGCAGCTAATACTACTCAATCTTTGTTTTTCATTTATAATAGGCTCATGTACACTCCTCTTTCTTTATACAAAATAAACTCTACTATCTCCTCTTCCTGTTGGACATGCAATGATAATTCAGCAGACTTGAAACACCTGCTATTCAAATGCTCTCATGTCTATAACTTTTGGTAACAGGTTTGGCAACAAATGATTGTTATTTTCCACACACAAGTCCCTTTTCATTTTCTTAATTTATTCCTTGGCAGTGTTTCTGAGGACTGGGCTACACAATCTAATAATTTTTACATAATTGATTTACTTCTAGCGGTTGCTTTTCAGCAGATTACTACGGCATGGAAGGATGTTACTAAAGTATCCTTTCAGGCCTGTTGGTATGGTGTCTGCTACAATCACAGACTTGACAGAGCATTTGTTACTCCAATATCCCTCGCGATCAAACGTGATTTGTTTATGGCTACCCATTACTAATCTTTTAGATATGTCTGCAAGCAAAACAGGCCTTCATACTCCCCGGATTGAGGAAGTCCCTAAACCTCCATGAATTGTGTTCTGTATGTTTTTTTTATGATATTTAACTATGAACTCTCCTTTTCCTCTTACTCTCTGTTATTTAAGTATAGCTATATAGTGGTTAGATGCGGATTAAATGTATAGGATGTCATTTTTTATTCTCCACCCTTCTTTATATTCTTCATGTACCAAATTAATATTTCTTATATATGGACTTTATCTTGTATGCATTACATTGTGTTATTTCTATTATAAATAAAATTCTTTCTTAAACTAAAAAAAAAACAGTATAATGTGTTAAATCTGGTTGAAATCAGATTACAGAAAACTGGATCTGGGAAGTGGATGGAAGGTCATGTGACTTTCAATTTGGGTTCCTCTCTCTACTGGCCAGAGTTTGTCAATAGGTTCTCCTGTGTAAATACAGTTTTTTCTCAGTAGCAAAATGGGGGTTTTCCCATGGATCTGGGAAAGATCTGTTCCCCTTTCTACACTGCAAGGGATTTACTCCAACCCTGTGCTTGAGGACATTTACAACTCTTTTATGGATTAGGCAAACCATGTCTTGGAACACCAACTTTCCAAACGTTTTGTGGGATTTACACTTGCGGAAATCTGTGCACTTCGAACAGAGCTTCAGACCTGTAAATGCATTCACGACTGCCAGGAATTCTTTTGTGAATTCCTGGTAGGCTTTAAAAAAGCACATTTGTTTTTAAACATGCATTTACAAACAAATGTATCTGTGGGAATAGGCTCCATGTTTTTTTACGCATTGTATGTACTAAACAATTACGAATCTGAGTTATCTCCCACGGTACTCTGAACCACATGCTTCTCTTACCTGGATTGATTCCGCTGTAGTGTCTTGTGAGTTAACAATAACGGGACCCTTTTGGTTCCTGATGGACTCCGTAGAACTATGATGTAAGTGTTCGGGTGTGGTGAATAGAGTTCGGGTTTAGAATGTTGAGTTCGCAGTTACACGCTGAGGAATAGAGACGTGTAATATCAAGCTCTGTGTGTGCGTTCATTTATGAGTAAACAGGCTAGGAAGTACGCTACACCAGCTATCTCTATGAACTATTTCAATGTAATTGCCTCTTGTTCCTCTAGATTGCTACATACCTCTCAGTGTAAAATAATATCAGCAAGGATTCCAATTTTGGCTGAAGGTCTTACATTCACACCATGTTAATTCACTGTTCTCACACACTGAACTAACCCGCAGTACAATATGTTCAGCAAAAAGGCCTGGAGATAATGGATAGCCCTGTCTAGCCTCATGACCTACTCTAAATATAGTAGTTATTTTCTGTTCAATTACATTATCTTAGAGAGTAAGAGAACAAAGAGAACCCCATTGAAGAGTTACATTGCCGTAAACCATCACACCTCTTAATCAATGTAAAGATGACTTTAGGAGGCAGGTAATCAATAATTACATGAGACACAAATTACTGCATCCTACTTCCTCACCCAAAGCAGTATAAGACATTCCAGCCCCAGGAGCCAAATAAACCTTGAATCCACAGTCTTTCACACAGCAACCAAGACGCAAATATCATTCGAAACAGGATTAGACCACAGAAACCCAAATCCAGTCTTAGCAGCTACAGGCCATACGAAACATGGCTTCATGACTTATCACACGGCCACATGGTGTAGAGGGACTATCACACGGTGAGCTGGAAAGCCTTGCACAGAATAGGTTTCCAGCTGATGTGTGAACGTTCTGCACAGCTGGGCTCCTTTGTAAACTTCCCTAGGACATGTGAGGTCGCTCCAGATGAGTTTGGTGTTGCTGCACGAGAGGGTAGATGTTGCTGTTCAGGTAATACAGAGGGTTCAAAGCCCCACTGTCTAAAGCCCCAGCTTTTTCCATGGCCTCGCCCCCTCCTCCCTGCACTGTCATAAGGTGAATATTATTATAAGATTGTCGTGTCTGCAGTTTATTTAGGCATAAAGTGGGCAGTCCAGAGAGGAAAGGACAGGGCTGCAAAGTAACCACAGTGAATGTATTTGTCAAGGGAAACTTCCAGTGGTCTCTGGCATGAACACCCTCTCCCATAGCAAGCACCCTCCACTGCCTCCAACCAGGAATCTGAGTACACTCCCTTGTCCAAAGCATAAAGAACAACATCAACCAGCAGTGTGAGGGTCCAGAGTTCGTGCACTGGTGGCGCGTGTTCAAATGCAAAACTCAAGCTTAACTGAAAAGTGAGAGTGCACAAGAACTAGGGTCAGAACATGAGCTCTGAGCAAAGGTGTGAGCAAATAGAAAGTGAATGGTGTGTACTAAGCCAGAAAGGGTAGGAAAAAAGTAAATCTCAGACAAGTACTACAAGCAGAGTTGCCTCCCAAATGTGATTGAGAACCTGGAATCACACCTGGTCCAAACCAGTGTATAAGAGCCACCTTCAGTGTCTTATCAGGGAACCCTCTATAAAGGGAGCAAGGACATAACCTGCAGTTCATAAGCAAACAGCGTGGGCAATGCAATCTGGTTAAGCACTGGTAGAGTTAGAGGATGAAATAAGTACTAGAGGTTTGGAATTTCCCATACCTTTAAGAATATTGTTTTCTTTACAACATAGTTGCATCAATGGGCCTGATTTACAAAGGAAAGTTGTACAGTTAAAGTCATAGACATACTCCTACACTCAGGTGAAAATCAACAGTTTTTGGAAATTCACAAACATGCTTAGTAGTACACCCGGAATGGTGTGCCAGCCACATTGGGAATCCCATGTGACATATGCTATTTCCCTAAATTGTTTATATACAGATTGTAACTGTGCACCGGGGAAATGCAGACCATTGTGTAAATGCATATTTTTTTCTTGTAAGTATTTCTCCACCAAAAAAACATTTAATCTGTGGAGGAACCATTTCACCCACACCCGCAAGGTCTGTGGGTGTTTGGTTCCTATTCCCATGCAGAAAAGGGAGTTACTACAGCCTTTTGCTGGAGTAAACTCTGACTGTTTCCAGGGTGGAAAAGAGTCAGAGAAGAGTTTGTGAAAAACTCACAAGTTTGTGGACATTTAAATGCTTTTAGGGCAAACCATGCCTTCATTCTCCCACTCCCACCTCTTCTCTGAGATTTACTGCTGTGTAATTGTTCGTAGTGGTGGCATATAATTTTCCTGCAATTAAAGCCATTTACACCTAAAGGTATCCTTTTGTAGATTCCGGATAGGAACAACTCCAGCCACTTTCAGCTGTCAAGGTAGGTTTATGGCTATAAATGGCTTTATGAGTTGGGTCCAATATGCCTACATAACACAAATCAATTTAATCAAAGCAGCATGTTTTTAAAACGTACATATAAACATCTTGGACCAGATTTATTTACATTTGATGCAACACAGAAAGACAACTTGGTGCACTGCGCCAAATGGAGAGAGCAGGAATGAGCCATATTTACTAAGATATGGTGCCTATCCTGCTCTCCTTGAGCTGGCGCACACAGTGCTGCCTCAAGCCAATGCAGGTACCCTTGCACCACAGTGCAAGAGTACCTGCTTTACATGAAGGATTGTTTTTGTGTATGAATGGACACCTTTCTGCACAAAAACAATCCTCAGAGTCATGCAGCACACTTGGAAAGAGTAAATAACAAGGAGAAATAAAGATATTTCTCCTCGTTACGCCTCACCTGTAGCATTTTGATGCATTCACAGGTTTACTACCCTTAGTTAATCTGGGAATGCGCCAAAATCCGTGGAATGCCTTCACAATACAAAGTAACGCAAGGCAGTAATCTGAGAGGTTTAAGCCACAGGTGGCATTGCGTGGTTTTGTAAATCTCACTGAAGCGCTTGCGTTGCCTTGCGTCACCTTGCATGACTCAATGTCAACGCAAGGGCTTCATAAATCTGGGCCTCAAAATCTCATAAAGGTAATACGTGCTGCACAATGAATTTCTATTGACAAAAGTTATCTCTAATAGTACTTAGGGCGTCAGATATAAGGGTCTACCAAAGTGTGCATCATAACCTTATGACTAATGAAATGGTGTTTATCTCCACAAACCTAAGAAATTCAACACATTTAACAGAGCTTGGAGAAATAGGTTAAACTGTGAATCACCGTACCCAGTTCCATGCTATCACAGTAAGAAAGATGTCTCACCTGAGCTAGGACATGCTAAAGGCCCAAACTGGCCTTAAAAATACCCTCCAGTGCTAAATACCGCTAATGACCAGACGCAGTTTCTAAGGTATGATCCATAGACATAAATTCAAGAACATCAAGTTTCTTAATACTCTCCTCTCCTCAAAAAAGATTGACAGGGAAATTCAAAGTACTTTGAATTTCCCTGACAACCTTTTTGAAGAAGTGATGGGAAGTATTTGAGCTGATCTACTATCTATTAGCATGCCACCTAGATGATAGCAAAAAATTGGTTGTTCTAATTGTCCACCAAATGGTACGATGCATCTCATTCATAGATAACTTTTCTGATTTATTTAAAGACATTTTGCCCATTTGGTGATTAGAAAAAAAAACAAAATCATTGGAAGTGGCGTAGTCAGAGAAAGTCCTAGATAGGGTTTCAAAGTTATCCCTCATTATTATTTAGTGACCTTCACAACCCACATCCGCAAATCTATTATCCAAATTTATTCTATTCACATGGTAAGTTGTCATAAGCAATTCCTTCGGGTATTTTAGAGTAACCACTACACAGTCTGTTAAACCTTTCTATTCCCCTATACTTTACCATGCGTATATCCCCATCCCCATTGTGGAGTCTCCGTAAAGTAAAGGGAATTTTTTTTAAATGTATTTAACTTGAAAATAAATATTAAAAATATTTTTATGTTAAATGTTAATGTAAATTTATTTGATATATTTCCTTTAAATGTCAAACAAAAGGAAATGGAGCAGAAACCCCATTACAGCTTCTACTCCCATCCTGTCACACCCCGGCCCTGATTCACAAAGAGCCTCCGCACTCATAGCAGAGGCCCCGCAGTTGTGGGGCGAATTGCCGCATTCAGGGCGGAATCTTCTTAATGAAATTTATCATTGTGGAGATTCGGCCCCGAGTGCGGAGACTCCCCCATGGCTGCGGGGCCTCCACCAAGAGTGTGGAGGCCCTTTGTGAATCAGGCTCCTAACCTTCACCCCTGCCTGCAGTTTTGCCAGGCCACTACCAGCACAAATGTCCCTGAAAGCCTCACTCATGCACATTTCTCAACTCCACACTAAACCCCACCGTGGATATTGTATCTCAGATCCCCTTTTTCTGCACTATCCGCTCTCAAACCGATTATGTACAGTACTCCATTGCTTTGTAGCTCGGTCCATGGTCTGTGTCACATACAAACATACAGAGGTTTGGGTCGTTGTAGCACTATTACATTACGCTTCCTTTTTACCTTATAGGGGAAGTGTGGAAAGTAGCTCACGTGCATCCCCTATAGATAGAGTTGTAGCATAATTTCCATTCAAAACATGCCTACACGTTTGTTTTTCCTACAGGCAAGGTCTTTTATCTTAGATTATGGCATGTTGAAAGCCTAGTAAGGCAATCTAGTTGTGTTTCAAATTGATACTCGTGACTACTTAGTAACTTTTTACAACATATTCTCATTCAAATAAACCAAAATCACATTATCTTGACAGCTTGCATTTAGATAAAAGAGTGACCAGCAAGTAACAGCTCTCTCGTTCCAGAATGATTTTAACAAGTGCCCCAACTTCATCTGCTCGAAAGCTCTTCTAACTTCCAAGGTCAATCACAGATGAGCTGATTGTATAGGGAGTAATGACAAAGAACCAGTGGTAACATTATCACTAATATTACCATCCTGACTATCATTACATCTAAACAAGTTATCCCTATGGACAGTCTGTGCTGATAGTTTGACCCCCTCTGCTGTCACCAACAACAGACTACTGTTTGATGACTCCTGGGGAGAAGGAGGCGCTGGCAAGCAAGAACCTCTGACAATAACAAAGTAAGCAAGTTAGTCCAGTTCAGTCAACCAATGTTTTTTATGGGGAAATCATTTGTAATTTACACGTGCCTAGGATAATTCAGTTTTCTAGTATTAGGAGAGGTGTTTTGCATACTTGACGAGAGAACTTAATTGAATTAGTGCTTTTGCAGATTAACAAGAACAAGAATCACGTCCCTCTATGTGAACTGCTAGGACACTCCAAATAATAAATAGGTGTGTGGTATCCTATCATGCCACGGTATTGGTTGTACGTCACAGTTTTGGGTGACACAAAATTGGGAGTCACTACAATGCAGCCACAACGAGCATACCATCACTTCACTAGTTTTTTGTTTCGCAGGTGTTTGTGTATATTTGTTATATATACATATATGTGTGTGTACATATGTATATATATATGTGTATGTGTGTATATATATATATATATATATATATATATATATTCCAAAACCAGAGAGTCACCGCCGCCACACCACGAATCCCGGGTGCAAGTCTCCAGCGGTGGTGAGACGCTTAAACATGAGTCCACTGTGGCACCCAGTACGAAGTCGGCCAAGAAAGGAGAGCACTCGCGGGAATTTATGACAAAAAAAGTGCTTTTTAATGTTCAGAACCTCCCAGCACTGACAGACGCATTTTGGCACTTCGCCTTTATCGATGTCAGTTTGTATACAGTCAAGAAACCATTTTAAAATCTAAAGTGCATGACGTGACAAATTTCATCAACAGCGAAGATGGCCTCAAATCGTTTTTCACATTTGTACAATGATGGCGGCCATCTTATAACATGTTTTGAAACACAACAAGTAAATCAAATGCGATTTGATCAATTTCTTTCTGGGCATATTCACCCGCATATGGGAGTACAAGGTTTAGTTACTTACAAGGACAGAAATGTAATAGTAAGAAAATTCATAATTCTTTGCAGATCTAATTTCATCCTGTCGTAAGTAATTTCTATCTTCCCATTTCTCAAATGGGTTTTATTCATTCTCCCAATTGTGCTCAGAATTGCGTCCTGAATGGGCAACACAAAAAACATGTAGTCACAGAAAAGGTGGGAGGAGCTGAAATGTATCTATGCAAGGTTGCCCGTCCCTGTTTACTATTCCCGGTAAATACCTGGGTCCCCTATGTATATAATCGTTGCATCTTGTATGGACAGTTTTTGTTTTGCAGGTGGTTGTGTATGTAGGAGAGTAGGATCTGCTTCACATGGGTACCCCCACTTTTTGCTGATGCTTCACTGTTTTTCGACCTTAGTCTGGCTGGGGCCCTGCTAATCAGAACCCCAGCCTAGCTGCTTCCTCTCTAAAATGGTTTCCATGTGCCTTAGGCACATCTCTGATTGGAATCTGGAGTGCCCTTATAAGTCCCTAGTATATGGTATACTATGTACCCAGGGCATAGGTACCTCAGAGGCCTACCAGGGGCTGCAGCATGTATTGTGCCACCCCTGGAAGGCCATCCAAATTGACACCACAGGTCTGCTACTGCAGCCTGGGTAAGGTGGTGCATGCACCCCTTACTGTGATATAGGCTACCTATATCACTATATACATACACACATATAAACCTATAAGTCACTCCTGTGGCAGGCCTTATCAATCCTGAAGGCAGAGTGCGTGGTTCCTATGTGAGAGGGTGCCCCTGCATGAGCAGGGCCCCTCTGCAGCGTTCGGAGACCCTTCTCTGATGCTGTTTGTAGTGCAGCCTGACCATATACTCTTAAGCGCATTATAACCTCGCGTTAAATGCTAACTTTGGGATGGCTGCACGGAAACATGTCGTGTTTGGTGTCAAACATCTTGGAATACTACCCCCCCGCCAGTTCTGGTGGCGGGGGTAGCATTCCACCCTTCTAGAGGGAAAGACATGTACACACCGGTATGCCCGGTACTGACTTTCCAGAGCCCTGGCATCACAAAATGGATGCCGCTGCCACAGACACGAGTCTGGCCTCCTGCTGCTGACCGAAACTCCGGCAGGGGAGGCCTGGACAATAGGTTTCCTGTCCCAGGGAGGTGTGACCACCTCCCCAGACAGGATAGTGTGTATTGGGGCTCGGCGGGAGCACTCTCTGGTGCTTTGAAGTCCTGCACTGGGGGCACGTTTGGTGTCCCTGTGCATACCCCAGTTCAAACCGGCTCAGGGGCTTCCAGCCCCTGCTCTGGCGCGAAACTGGACAAAGGGAAAGGGGTGTAACCACCCTCTGCCCTGGCCCTCCCATAGGTGGGGCCACAGAGTATGTCCAACCCCCTACCTTAGTATAAGTAAGGGAACCCAGTCCTTAGGACTTTAGATTTACCTGGACGAAACTCTGATACAGAATCCTGGACCTTCGACGCTCTACTTTAAGATTAGAGGACTGAAGAATCTCCCTTGGGGTCAAGGAGTGACTCCCCTGCTTGGCAGGCACCAAAGAAGCAATTGTCCGGTCTGCATCGCCGAAGCTCCCGTCGGACGCCGAAGTCTTTGCATCACCAGAGGTGGATTTCCAGACCTCCCCGAGGCTGCCCTGAGTCCCCAGCAAAGCTGAGGCCCGTAGCTGTCGTGGGTAACGTGGAACCGTGACCCCTGGACACCAAACGCATTTGCAAGTGCATCCTCTTCTGGGTCTCCCACGAAGCCGTGCTTTGAGCTCCCAGTAGCCCCAGCCTCCAGCACCGACTGCACCGAAGATCACTGGCCTCCACTCCACGAGTGTCCTGTGAGCCAGCTCCACGTGCACTGTCTCAAGGCTCCTTCGCGGTTGCTAGTCCGTTGGCTAGTAGGCCCTCCCGAAGGCCAATCTTTTTCTGCTTGGGCTCCCTGATTGCTCCAGGTGTGCCCTGACTTATCCTTGCTGGGTGAGTCCCCCAGACCTTGCTGGTCTGCAACATCGTCCTTCTTCGCTTTTCACGAGACTTGCCGTTGCCAAGACTTGTTGGGTCCAATCCGGTCGGCGACACCCCTGCAATCGACAGACGTCATGGGACATCTCGAATCCAGCTCCTGGTTGTCGTCGACGCCTCCTGGACCTTGTGGCTGAAGAGTCAAGACGACTGTCAACCTACCTGAAGCACTCGACATCGGTGGGCATCTGCTCATCGCCTTCCTGGTCACTGGCTAGTGACCCAGACTCTGTCCCCTCTGCTTTCAGGTTCTTCAGATCTTCGATCCACCTTTGGATCCACCCGAACACTTTCGACTTGGTCGCCAGCAGCACTTTGCAGCAGATCGCCATAGAAAGCGACGACGAAACCCGACCCCGAAAGACACCTATGCACCCGGCTTCCCTGGGTGAGGTAACTCGAGTACTCCGGTGCTCCCGTGGGTATAGACACTAGAACAGCCTAGTTCTCAAAGGGTTTGCTCCAAGTCCTCCTCTAAGTGTCCCTTTTCTTTTAAATTCTAATCGCGACTTTCCCCATAGAAGTTAACGGTGGTTCGCGGTTGTGTTCATACACTGCACGCGTCCCACGTGGGTCCCCTGTGTCACTGCCTTGGGTGGTTCCTTGTGGTCCAAGCACTTCTACAGGCTCTAGGCCTTGTGTCTAGCTCAGTCGTGGTTCTTATACCACTTTATTGGTATATGGTTTGGTACGCCCCTGGGGCTCAAACGTGTATTTGTGCTATTACTGTAGATAACTAACTCGTAACGTATGTACTTCGAACTCTAGCCTCATAAAGAGACTAGAGGGGTGTGTTTAGTAATAAATACATATATTTTGAATATATACCTGGTGTGGTCCTCTTTCATTTGGTCACTCAAGAGATTATAGACTGGTAAAACAAGCTGCTTTACATTCCTTCAAGACTTAGCCTGAAGGCTGCTCTCCATAGCTACCACTAGGATAGCTTTCAATAAAGGTTGTCTTTAACCTATCTCCAATAAGGGGTTGTTTGGACTGGTGCAAGGTGCCCACTATAATTAGTGGACAGCATATGCCAGGCCAACTTCTCACATTGGTGTGCAGCGTGTGGGATTCCAGCTTGCTATTGTTTTACCAGATAATCTCAATTGAATTGATCAACTGAAAACCACTAAGGGTACCTAAGGTACATATAATCAAGCTTAGTAATACAGTAAGTTCTACTGAACTTAGAGTTGTGTGTTAAGGGACAGCACACCCTTTCTACAACTCAAGAGAGTTTAGTAGGCCACACTAGAGTAGGTAGTGCATACACCACACCTCACTAGTGATGTCTTCAAAGCCAGGACCCAGTGAGTCCTTGCCAGAAGCCAGTGGGCTTCTTCCCTCCAAGTATGATAAACTCCCATTCTTGGAATTGAGAGCCTTATGCACTACTAGGAAGTTGAAGACAGGCAAAAGTGCCAGCACCCAACACCTCAGGGAGGTGTTACTAGCTGATGATCTCAGCAGGCCCCTAGGGTCTGAAGGGGTAGGCAAAGAGGGTGGGGCAGAAGATGAGGAAGGGGCCAGGGGTGAAGAAACCCAGGCCCCCCCTCTGAAACTGGCCAGGAAGGTGAAAATGACCTTGTCCTGGAAAACCCAATTCCTCCTGTGGAGGAGGAGGAGGGAGAGGATCAGACTGACCTCCCCTTTGTCCCCCCAGGAAGAGTTCTGAGTGTGCCCAGAAGGTCTAGGTCTCCTTCTCAGGAGTCTAACCACTCTGACACCTCAATAGGGACCTCTGTCTCCTCTCATAGGAGGGAATCCTCTCATGAGAGGAGAAAGAGACTGATTCAATATGAGCAAGCTCAACTTGAACTCAGGAAACAGCAATTGGCTATAGACAGGGAGTCCCTAGATCTCTATAGAGAGAGACAAAAGTTGGGACTAGAGTCCCATGGTGGCAGCAGTTTCCCCAAAGATAGGGAAAGGTCTTATGACCATAGAAACCTGAGCAAGATTGTCCCTCCCTACCAGAGTGGGGATGATATCCACAAATGGATAACTGCTCTAGAGAGGGCCTGTAAAGTACAGAGGGTCCCTCAGGAGCAGTGTTCAGCAATCTTGTGGCTCTCCTTTGCAGACAAAGGTAGAGACAAGCTCCTCACTGTTAGGGAGGAGGATGCTGATAATTACAAAGTCTTGAAGAGTGCTCTAATTGATGGGTTTGGCCTAACCACTGAACAATACAGGTTAAAGTTCAGGGATACCCAAAAGCACAGACTCAAGACTGGGTGGACTTTGTTGATTGTTCTGCCAAGGCTCTGGAAGGTTGGTTATTGGGCAGTAAGGTATGTGACTTCACAGGATTGTACAATCTGATAATGAGGGAGCAGATTCTTAATAACTGTCAAAATCAGCTGTTGCATCAGCACCTGGTAGACTCTGATCTGACCTCTCCCCAAGAATTGGGAAAGAAGGCAGACAAATGGGTCAGAACCAGGGTGAAGCAGAAGGTACAGAACCAAGGTGGTGACCCTAAGAAGCAAGGTTCGAAAACCTCTGATAAGGGTGGGGAGAAGGGTAAAGATCAAAAGTCTTCACAAGGCCCCCAAAAATCTTCTTCAGGTGGGGATTCACAGTCTACCAAAGGGAAAGGCCAAAGGAAACCATGGTGCAAGGTCTGTAAGCAAAAGACCCACTGGACCAGTGATTGCACCAAGTCCAAAGACTCGACTCCAGCCCCCACCAATGCCCCTAAGGCACCTGCTCCCCCTAGTGCAGCTACAGTTGGTGGTGGGACTACACAAGCCAAGGGTTTAGTAGGGTTGACCCTGGGTAAAGAGATGAGCTCTGACCTAGTCAGAGAACTCACTCAGGCTGTCCTAGTCTGTGATGGAGGCATGGATATGACCTCCTCTGTGAGTCCCAGTAATCTGGGCAAGTACAGACAACAGCCTTTAATCAATGGAAGAGAGGCTTTGGCATTTAGGGACACAGGGGCAAGTGTCACCATGGTGACACAAGACCTTGTGAATCCTGGGCAGATTATACTTGGTGAGATGTACCAAGTGACCAATGCTAGCAACGTCAGCACAGACCATACTCTGGCAGTTGTTAACTTCTCCTGGGGAGGGGTAACTGGCCTTAAGAAGGTTGTGGTAAGTGCAGACCTACCCGTTGAATGCTTGCTTGGCAATGACTTAGAAACTTCAGCTTGGGCAGAAGTAGAGCTCAGGACCCATGCAGAAATGCTGGGGATCCCTGCAGATGTGTTTGCTGTGACCAGGTCACAAGCCAAAATGTCTAGCACTGAACAGGCCTTGGATTCTGGAATAATGGACCAAGTGCCTTCCAAGAAGAGGAGTAGTAGGGTAAAGGCAGTGCCTTCCCCCTTGGCTCAGAAGGAAGATCAGTCCCTTGAGGGGGATGATCTCAGTCCTGAGGAAGGAACTGTCCCAGAGGAGCTTGAGCCTGAACAGGTTGAGTTCTTGGGGACAGGGGGACCTTCCAGGGCAGATCTGAGCCAGGAGCAGCAGAGCTGCCCCTCTCTTGAACCCCTCAGACAGAAAGCTCCTGCTGAGGCTGCTGGGAAAGCTAGTGGTCCCCATACTGTGTATTGGGATGATGGACTCTTGTACTCAGAGTGTAGAGACCCCAAGCCTGGTGCTACCAGGAGGTTGGTTATACCTCTGAAGTTCAGGGGCTTCCTATTGACCCTAGCCCATGATATTCCCTTAGCAGGTCACCTGGGCCAGAACAAGACTTGGGACAGAATTGTCCCTCACTTTCACTGGCCCCACATGTCTGAAGACACCAAGGAGTTTTGTCGCTCCTGTGTAACCTGCCAGGCCAGTGGCAAGGCAGGTGGCACTACAAAGGCCCCCTGATACCACTACCTGTGGTGGGGGTTCCCTTTGAAAGGGTGGGGATTGACATTGTTGGTCCCATGGATCCCCAAACAGCATCTGGGCACAGGTTTATCCTGGTGGTAGTGGATCATGCCACCAGGTACCCAGAGGCTATTCCCCTTAGGACCACTACAGCACCTGTGGTGGCAAGGGCCCTCCTGGGAATTTTCTCAAGAGTGGGCTTCTCTAAGGAGGTTGTATCAGACAGGGGTGCAAACTTTATGTCTGGATACTTAAAAGCAATGTGGAAGGAGTGTGGAGTGACTTACAAGTTCACCACACCCAATCACCCACAATGCAATGGTTTAGTTGAGAGATTCAACAAAACCTTGAAGGGCATGATTAAAGGGCTCCCAGAAAAGCTTAGGCGAAGATGGGACATACTCTTGCCCTGCCTTTTATTTGCGTACAGGGAGGTGCCTCAAAAGGGGTTGGCTACAGCCCTTTTGAACTTTTGTTTGGTCTCCCTGTCAGGGGTCCACTGTGCTTGGTGAAGGAAGGATGGGAGTTACCTCTCAAGCCCCCAAAGCAAGACATAGTGGACTACGTACTTGGTCTCCGCTCCCGGATGGCTGAGTATATGAAAAAGGCAACTAAAAACCTTGAGGCTAGCCAGGAACTTCAAAAGGCCTGGCATGACCAAAGGCTGTACTGACTGTTTATCAGCCAGGACAGAAGGTGTGGGTGTTGGAGCCAGTGGCCCCAGCAGCTCTCCAAGACAAATGGAGTGGACCCCACACCATTGTTGAGCAGAAGGGTGAGGTTACCTACTTAGTAGACCTAGGAACACCCAGGAGTCCCCACAGGGTTCTCCATGTCAACAGGTTAAAACCATATGTGGACAGGGCAGACATGGGCTTGCTCATGGCTACTGATGAGGGACAGGAGGAAGAGAGTGACCCACTTCCTGACCTGCTCTCACAGAACCCTGGTGATGGGTCGGTGGATGGTGTAGCCTTGGCAGGCAGCCTCACTACCCAGCAGCAGACTGATTGCAGACAGGTGCTCAATCAGTTCAGCCACACATTCTCACTGACACCCAGTCAGACTACCTGGTGCACTCATGAAGTGGACACTGGGGACAGTCTGCCTATTAAAAATAAGATTTATAGGCAACCTGACCATGTCAGGGACTGTATCAGGACAGAAGTCCAGAAGATGTTGGATTTGGGAGTTATTGAACCCTCAGATAGCCCTTGGGCTAGTCCAGTGGTCCTTGTGCCAAAACCTCACACCAATGGTGGGAAAAGAGAGATGAGGTTTTGCGTGGACTACAGGGGTCTCAATGCAGTCACTAGGACTGATGCCCATCCAATACCTAGGGTAGATGAGCTAATAGACACTTTGGCCTCAGCCAAGTATCTAAGCACATTTGACCTGACAGCTGGCTACTGGCAGATCAGACTAGCTGATGATGCAAAGCCAAAGACAGCATTCTCAACCCCTAGTGGGCATTATCAATTTGTGGTGATGCCCTTTGGTCTGAAGAATGCACCTGCCACTTTTCAGAGGTTGGTGAATACAGTCCTTACAGGTCTGGAAGCCTATAGTGCAGCATATCTAGATGATATTGCTGTCTTTAGCTCCACCTGGGAGGATCACCTGGTCCACCTCAGAAATGTTTTACAGGCCCTGCAGAAAGCAGGCCTGACTATCAAGGCCACCAAGTGCCAGATAGGGCAGAGTCAGGTTGTGTACCTGGGCCACCTTGTGGGTGGAGGCCAGGTTCAACCACTGCAGAGCAAGATCCAGACCATCATGGACTGGACTGCTCCAACTACCCAGACTCATGTGAGAGCCTTCTTAGGCCTGACTGGATACTATAGGAGATTTGTCACGGGGTATGGATCAATAGTGACACCCCTGAATGACTTAACTTCCAAGAAAATGCCCAAAAAGGTTCAGTGGACAGTTAGCTGTCAAAAGGCATTTGATGACCTGAAGCAGGCCATGTGCACTGCTCCCATTCTACAGAGTCCTGATTACTCCAAGAAGTTCATTGTTCAAACTGATGCATCTGAATTGGGGGTAGGGGCTGTACTGTCACAATTGAATGATGAAGGTCAGGATCAGCCAGTAGCTTTCATTAGCAGAAGGCTGACCCCTAGAGAGAAACGTTGGTCAGCCATTGAGAGGGAGGCCTTTGCTGTGGTCTGGGCTCTGAAGAAGTTGAGGCCATACTTGTTTGGTACTCACTTCCTTGTTCAAACAGACCATAAGTCCCTCTTATGGCTAAAACAAATGAAGGGTGAAAACCCCAAACTGCTTAGGTGGTCCATTTCCCTACAGGGTATGGACTTCACAGTGGAACATAGACCTGGGAGTAACCATGCCAATGCAGATGGACTCTCTAGGTACTTCCACTTAGAACATGAAGACTTAACTGGGCAAGGTTAGTTTAATGTCCCTACGTTTGGGGGGGGTTGTGTAGGAGAGTAGGATCTGCTTCACATGGGTACCCCCACTTTTTGCTGATGCTTCACTGTTTTTCGACCTTAGTCTGGCTGGGGCCCTGCTAATCAGAACCCCAGCCTAGCTGCTTCCTCTCTAAAATGGTTTCCATGTGCCTTAGGCACATCTCTGATTGGAATCTGGAGTGCCCTTATAAGTCCCTAGTATATGGTATACTATGTACCCAGGGCATAGGTACCTCAGAGGCCTACCAGGGGCTGCAGCATGTATTGTGCCACCCCTGGAAGGCCATCCAAACTGACACCACAGGTCTGCTACTGCAGCCTGGGTAAGGTGGTGCATGCACTCCTTACTGTGATATAGGCTACCTATATCACTATATACATACACACATATAAACCTATAAGTCACTCCTATGGCAGGCCTTATCAATCCTGAAGGCAGAGTGTGTGGTTCCTATGTGTGAGGGTGCCCCTGCATGAGCAGGGCCCCTCTGCAGCATTCGGAGACCCTTCTCTGATGCTGTTTGTAGTGCAGCCTGACCATATACTCTTAAGCGCATTATAACCTCGCGTTAAATGCTAACTTTGGGATGGCTGCACGGAAACATGTCGTGTTTGGTGTCAAACATCTTGGAATACTACCCCCCCCCCGCCAGTTCTGACTTTCCAGAGCCCTGGCATCACAAAATGGATGCCGCT